>OY757010.1:215316026-215938665 GCA_963580285.1 Lucinisca nassula
CTAGACCACATACAGACAACTGCATAACGAAAACATGCCTATACAAATACATTGTAAACTTTACCTCAGAAAAATCGATTTTTTAATGAAAAAGTGTGATGTTTTTCGTATTTCTGCTCAAAATATAGATTGTAAGTACCCACATTCTATAGTTTAGAGCAGAAATAAGAAAAATAAGGTTTACCCCTGTAAAGCCCAGTTTAACTGTATAAAAGTGGGGTTCAGTGGCGTCAAAATTATATGGGCGTGTTTTCGTGATGATCAAGGTCTCATCTGAAGGTGAGAATCCCAGGATTGAAATCACAACTCTGGTTTACAAGCCTGTTTGGTACTTTCCTCTGTAGCTCAGTCAGATGCACGTCAGACTGGTAATCAGGAGGACCCGGGTTCGATACCTGCCGCGGTCGGCACATTTCCTTCGTGAAGATTGATCATGAAATCTTTTCTATGGTCATTCTCTCCCTTCCGCTGATTCAATTTTTCAGGGTGATAATATCACATGCGCAAAAATGATGCGCGTACGGTTCAATTCATCAGGGTGATAATAAGTTCGGTATAATAAAATAAATATCACATTTCTGAGAGGGTGATAGTAAGAATGTTCACCCTTCGGAAATGATTATCGACCTCGGCTTCGGTGATAGTAAGAATGTTCACCCTTCGGAAATGATTATCGACCTCGGCTTCGCCTCGGTCGATAATCATTTCCTCAGGGTGAACATTCTTACTATCACCCTCTCAGAAATGTGATATTTATATATTATATGTCACAGGTGCGTTATCGTTGTGAGATGTGGTATTAGAAAAAGAAAAGATAGAGTAGGGGAAAAAGACAATAAAAAAACTCTATCCTACATGGGCTGCAAGGACAACAAGCCATTGCCCAACTAAAGGGTATCCCTATGAGATTTTCCAGTGATTTTAAAGCCAAAGCAGAACACCTCAGCACCAAAAAATCTCAAATGGATGTGTTATCTTCATGTGTTCTGGGTACTGGTTAAAATGTCTACCCTAATCTTTACTAACATTATATGGGCCCCGTCAAGCGATTTTGGTACTTATCGCCTATGCGAGCAGCGAAGGTTCAGGCGAGCCTGCGCATCCGCGCAGTCTCGCCAGAACCTTCGCTGCTCGCTCATACAAGCATTGAATCAAGAGGAACCTTCAGACAGAAAGCCATAACCCTGGCCCCTCTGAATGGCTGGGCATGCGCAGTTAAAGTTTGTCATGACAGAATGCTCGAAGACACAAATTCGCTTGGCGGGGCCCATATATTTCTAACATAAAACATCAAAAATTATGTTAGCACCAGCAGTTCTTCTTACTACTACTCCTTAATATGAGCCGTATTAGTGCTGATTTCACACCCCTCTAATGGCTAGACCACATACAGACAACTGCATAACGAAAACATGCCTATACAAATACATTGTAAACTTTACCTCAGAAAAATCGATTTTTTAATGAAAAAGTGTGATGTTTTTCGTATTTCTGCTCAAAATATAGATTGTAAGTACCCACATTCTATAGTTTAGAGCAGAAATAAGAAAAATAAGGTTTACCCCTGTAAACCCCAGTTTAACTGTATAAAAGTGGGGTTCAGTGGCGTCAAAATTATATGGGCGTGTTTTCGTGATGATCAAGGTCTCATCTGAAGGTGAGAATCCCAGGATTGAAATCACAACTCTGGTTTACAAGCCTGTTTGGTACTTTCCTCTGTAGCTCAGTCAGATGCACGTCAGACTGGTAATCAGGAGGACCCGGGTTCGATACCTGCCGCGGTCGGCACATTTCCTTCGTGAAGATTGATCATGAAATCTTTTCTATGGTCATTCTCTCCCTTCCGCTGATTCAAGAAGGGCAGTTGTCAGTTTCTGCCGAAAGAATGTGCACTGTACTAGTTAGCCGTTTACGTATAAGCCTGCCCAGGAAAAGTGTGTATAAGTAAACTAACTGGCTCAAAAATGGTCTAAATAGTGTTGAATGGGCCATTAAACACCAATACAAACAAGAAAGCAGTCTGTGGGACAGCCCAATCCCCTGCCGCACTTTGTATCAAGGCTCAACCTTGTGACCATCACCTGTGACCTTGACCTTGAGTTGGAATGGTTTATCTATGGGTTCTGCACAGCTCACTAAGGGGGATACTTCACAAAAGTTTAATGAAAATCCTTCCAGGGGTAAAGGAGATATGGAACGGATACAAAATTCCAAGTTTCAAACTCGTGACCGTCACCTGTGACCTTGACCTGGCAAGGTTTTTTTTATGGATTCAGCACATCAGCTCACGGGGGTGGAGGGTATTTCATAATCCTTCCCTGGGTAAAGGAGATATGGAACAGACACAAAATTCAAAGCTTCAACCTTCACCTGTGACCTCGACCTGGAGGCGCATGGTTTATTTATGGGTTCTGCACATCAGCTCACTGAGGGGAATATTTGATGAAAGTTTAATGAAAATCCTTCCAGGGGTAAAGGATTTATGGAACGGACACAAAATACAAAGTTTCAAACTCGTGACCTTTAACTGTGACCTTGACCTTGAGTAAGCATGGTTTACTTATGTGTTCATCAGCTCGCTGAGGCGAATATTTAACCAAAGTTTAATGAATATCTATCAAAGAGTTCAGGAGATATGGCGCGGACAAGAAAGTGTTATGGACAGACAGATGGGACAGTGGACAGAAGAAGGCCATTCCTATAATCCCCACTCCGCTTCACGGCGGGGGATTAAAAAACACCAAACCTTCAATTGCAGAACTTGGCATCTCATGTGACTTAAACGAGGCTGAAAATCCACAGTGGTGAGAGACCTGTTTTTGAGACTGCTCTTATCATGCACTGCAAAAAGATTTAGCAAAACAGTCAGACCGTGTGACTTTTGGGCATGCATTATCATAGTTTGTCCCTGATTGCATCATACTGTCCAAGAATATTGACCAATAAAAAAGAGTTTTGCACAAGCACATCATCAACATTACGAAAACACCGCTATTGAAATAAATTGAAAAATTTAGCACGAAAAAAATGAAACATTTCCGGTAAAAATTGATATTTTCTTATCAAAATATAGATTGTGGGTACTCGTAAGACCTGCCTCGAAGAGGCAGTTCTAACGAATACCCACAAGGGTACTCGTAAGACCTGCCTCGAAGAGGCAGTTCTAACGAATAGGCCTACCCACAATCTATGTTTGTTTGTTTGTATTCAGAATCAGAATTGTTACTGTTGACACGTCAAATGACATCAGGACATTTGTATTGGAGTTTAACAGCCAAGGCAACACTATTTAGGTCATTTATTTGTTTATTTGTTTGTTTTAGAGTTTAACGGCCAAGGCAACACTATTTAGGTCATTTTTGAGCCGGTCATTTTACCTATCCACACGTTTCCTGGGCAGGCTTATACGTAAGCAGTTAACCAGTACAGTGCACATTCTTTCACCAGAAACTGACAACTACTCTTCTTGAATCAGCGGAAGGGAGAGAAGGACGGTAGAAAACATTTCATGATCAATCTCCACGAAAGAATGTTGCCAACCCAAGCAGGTATCAAACCCGCATCCTCCTGATCGTCAGTCAGACGTACATACGATTGAGCTTTTAGTCCGGGATTTGAGACCAGATTTCGAAAAAATTAATACACCCAAAATTCTCACGCTTTATTTTTGCCTTTTCATTGAGATAGAAGCCTAACCTATATAACATGTGATTATTTAGCAAATCTGGTGGGGAAAAGGGGTTGAAAATTCTATGAGTTTACACCCACCCCTCATGCGAAGGGTATAGTTGGAGTAAGTTTAGTTATGTGTAGCTTGCGCTTACAAATGAATGTTGATTTATGGCATCAGCCAAAATATTTGTTAATACTTGAAGACACCAAAACTCATGATATGACGTAACTACATCCGGTGTTACCATAAATTTTGACCATTGAAATTTGACCCCACAAATTTGGTAAATTTTACACTTATTTTTGCGCTAAATGATTTTTAGTACTTTTTGAAACAATTTCTTTTTCGTCAGTATGCAGGGCGGTTATTTGTGCACATGCATGTGACACTTGATAACTCTGTTTCAATCCGGGCATCAACAAGGGACTCCGATACCTATGGACCCTTTTACCGCTTTTCCCTGTTGGGTCACAGATCGTGAGAAAAATCTATATTAAAACAAACATAAATTACATTATTTTACTGGCTGGTCATAGGTGTATCATAACATGGACCAATAGATATATTTTTGAAAAGTTACTGATGGCCAATTCCTTCCGGTTTACATTTAGTGAGAATATACATCAAGCATATTTGTCAGCGGCTGAACTATCAAGTGATTCTCTTAACTGGTGACTTGAATCAATCAACATTTAATGAATACATGGTATATTTCAAGAATCATTATCCAAAGTTTCCGGTTTGTGCTGAAGGCTCCCCAAGTAACATCGACATTATATTTAAAACACGTAAATGTTACTGGCCACTACAAGGTCTCTATTGAAATCTTACTGGGTTATTTATTTTCTGTTAAGTCGCACGACTAAAATAAATAGTCCCCGAGCTTTAATGTAAAGTAAAGCTACCCCTTAAACATTCTTCTGTCTTCCCTTTTGCCAGACGTGTGATATAACCTGTAAACATGCATATTAAGACGTCACCTGCACTTACTTTCTGCCATTTCGTTGGGCAACCTGCCTTCGATAGCCGTGTTCCTCTATTCACCATTAGCTCTTAATAATTCTGTGTCTCTTGTCTCACACTGATTAATCTGGTCTTCATCTTTTGTACTACTTCCTTTTCCAGATATTTGTCCCATATATTGATTGTTTTGGGTTTAAAAGGACGCCAACCCTTGTTGGTCATTTTGTGTCCTCTCCCCAGAGAAAGGGAGAAAAGCGACAGAAGAGATAGTTGAGCAGATGAAAGTGAGTGACAGAGGAGAAAGGGGGGGGGATGGAAAAGCTGAAACAGAAGAAATAACAGTATTCCCACTCTACCCTTACCTGCTGCAAGAACAGCAGGTATTGTCCAGCTGTAAACCAATATCACTTGGACGCCCAATTGATGCAAGGTACTCACCCAACCGCCCCAATTGTCCCATACAAATTGGCCAGAAAAGCCTTCTATGACGGACCATCAGAAGTTATCACGTTTGAATAACAGTGTAGGCAACGATCACGAATCTATACAAAATATGTCGCACCTCCTATTCAAAACAACAAAATGAAAACGTCACGAATGGAAAGCCAGAAGGACAGTTAACTCCCGCCATTGCCAAACGGCTATCCAAAATAAAAAAAAGCATTAGCAATACATACATCGGAAGGACTAACTATGAAATTAATTAACCAGAGAAAAGGGCAGCCTTGGAACGGGGTCAGTAAGAAGTTTTACGGGGGTAGGGTGGACACTTTAATTGATTTTAGGTGGCCACAATAATCGCCCTTGATTGTCTTGGTTAAACCCGATAAGTTGTTCACTCCGCATGGTGGAATTTTGGCTTATCAGTGCAACAGCTCCGAGAACAGAAAATCAAACGATTAAAGAGATGAAACAAGGATGAGCACTCGACAGCATGAGATAGCTAGAATGCTGCAGCAAAGGAAACCAAATGGTTATGGTTCGGTTAACCATACCAGAGACAGAGCATCAGACACCTACCTTCAGGTGTTCTGGCGGAAATGCGTTCGTATATATGAAAGGAGCTAGGGGGTCGGTTAATTTACTTGAGGTTGAAACTTATTATGTCAGATATATTGAATAGTGAACAGGGACGATGTTTGACATAATAAATGTTACGATTCCTACGTAAATCAAGCTTCTTCTCTACACCTTTGTCAAGAAGGTTGGGAACATCGGGTTCAAAACACTCTCGACTGAACTTTTCTGCATTTTAATGTAACTTTGTGAGCTCAATTTGCAGATCGACCAAAACCAAAGTCATTTAATCAGCAAATATGCTGGAGTATATCAAATCCGCAGCTAGAGAATTAGGTGCTGATATTTAAATTTAGTAGAGTATCTGTTTCTGCAGCAAATAAATGGTAAAAACCAAACCAATAAACCTCTAAAAGATTTAAGTAAAGTCGTTCCCCCAAATACTGTATAATGTTTCTTTTTTGTTTGCAGTAAAATTTCGCAGACCTTAAGTCAAAAGGAGACTTGAATGTTAAGAGGCGTAAACTCATTAAAACATGTCTTTCCTTCAATTATGAAATACTGTACAAAAATCTGCCAACCCTTAAACAACCCTTAAATAGGGCCGCGCTGTTATTTTCAATGAACATCGTCGTCTTTCAGAAGTATTGCTGTCATGGTAACTTCATACCAAACTACCACTTGTCATCAATTAATTGTTTATGAAGGCTGGAAATTGCAGCTAAGCAACGAAACATAACCAAACAAGCGCAATCAGTAAAGCAGAAAACTGTGGCTGCTATATCATGACGACAATTAAATATGGTTTAGGCTTGCCATCAAGCTTACGCGACTTTTAATAAATGCCCTGAACACAAAATTATAAACACGCGGCCCATGGGAAACTAAGCTCACCAGAGCTTAAGTGGGCACAACTAGCCCCCTTGGTGGCCATTTATTTTAACAGACCATAATGGTTTAGTAGAGGCCAATCCAAGGACCATTGCTGCAAAATTATTTTGAAATCAACCAGTTTTTTTTTTGCCGTCGCATACATTATCAGCTTTGATTAATCTTCGCAGGGCTAGAGTCGAAAATGCTGCATCCCAAGGTGTTGTATTTCATGAGATGCAGAATTTAAAATCACTTTTGGCCATATATTGGTGTGCCGATCACACAGATCCCTCTAACAAACTTTGATTTCTCGACCACACTGATGCGGTTTATGTCATTTGGTATCAGGTGGCCCAGTAGTTTTAGAAAAATGAAAAAAAAAAAAAAAAAAAAAAAATCTTATGGCCCCAGGATCATTAAGCTGATTGCAAATATCAACTATGATGTCATAAGCTGCAACAGAACCAGAAACTCCTGTCTTTCCCATACAAAATCCTAAGTGACCCAATGTGACCTTGACGTGAGAAAGGTCAAGGTCAACGAAATGTCACCATTTGAAAAAAATTGATAGGACCCGGGTCCCCAATATTGTATACTAAGTTTCAAGGCCATAGGTCGATATGTTCCTGAGAAGGCGATTTTCAAAGGTTTTTACCATATATGGGCATGGTGGACATTTTGGTCATGTGACCCAGCCATTCAGAAAATATGTTTGTTCTGCCACCCCATTGCATATAATTTGGCTCCGATTGGCCTTGTAGTTTCAGGGATGTCGTTTAGAATTGTTTGGATGCTTAAATGAGGAAAGGGGGTAGGAACATTTATCTCCCCTTTTTATGTCTTTTTCCCCACTTTTTTATTTTTTAACTCCATTTTCAAGATGCTGAGAGACCTCTAAATAAATTCATATCATATTTAAGTGCGAGAAAGTAAGGTGCATTAAACTCCTTAAATACGGGTGCTACGAATTTCAAATCCCCGACTATACCTAGGCCGGCCAACAATCTATGTTTATCAGCAGAAATAAATTCATATATACCCCTTTAAACCCCAATTACTATATAAACGTGGGGTTTCAGGGTTTTCGTGATGAATGATTACCTATGGTCCATTTCTATATATACTGATTAATCACCTGCTTAATTTAAACATGATATACATGTATGGGCCCCGTCAAGCGATTTTGGTACTTATCGCCTATGCTAGCAGCGAAGGTTCAGGCGAGCCTGCGCATCCGCGCAGTCTCACCAGAACCTTCGCTGCTCGCTCATACAAGCAGCCTTCAGACAGAAAGCCATATCCCTGACCCCTCTGAATGGCTGGGCATGCGCAGTTAAAATTTGTCATGACGGAATGCTCGAAGACACAAATTCGCTTGGCGGGGCTCATTATAATATCCAGATACAAGAGAATAATCCTTAGCTTGGACATCCAGGAATAAAGCATTTGAAAAATGAAAGAGAAGGGTGCTGATTCAGAAACTAGGACTTTCATTCTTGGAACATTTCTTAATGTTGCTACTGATATTTGTATAATGACTGCTCTAAATTTCTGTCCAAAAATAGCTTCAGTAATTACACAAGGTCTATGTGACAAAAATGACAGATAAAGTGTAACACGTGGGTCAATCGGTCTACAACGCATAGTAATCATTAGGCCCAGAGGCCTGTTGTTTCAAAACACTGCCTGGCTGTTCAAACGAATGATGCGATAATTAACATATCTTTAAAATTTTGATGATTTAATATGGTAAATATGCTAATATTTTGCTGAAAAAAAATGTGCTCAGTTTCTGCTGAAAAAAATGTGCTTCTAACATTTTTTTCTCACAAAAACTGCTGAGTATGAGATATTGTACTTGATAGAACAGTTAAAAATTAGACCACTATGACGATTTGAACAACTGGACCCAGGTAGCTTATCCACTATGCCTAAGCCTGAAGAAGATACAGAACATTTAGCCATACTGCTGTGGAATATAAGAATCTTATATGGGTGTGCGGGTTGGATGGAAAAATTCGTCCCGAGGGTCATGGATTTCCTTGTCTGGTGTGCAAGAAAGAGATATTCTTGCACACCAGACAAGGAAATCCGTGATTTTACCCTGGGATAGAAATTTATGTTCTGACCCTGATGTTCCGACCCCAAATCGAATATAATCGCGTGTTTGATAAATGCACTGGTTGATACAACCTCATGCGCGGCGTCGTCATGCGTGACGTCACTAAACATTCCTGTTGTGTCATCACAAAATGGCGGACGTCGGTAACCGAAGTGACAGCAGCATTAGAAATGGAAGGTATTAAGGCGTAACTATACCTAATTTAGTGACACAGAGGCCTTTCTGATATTTAATCTTCATCAGTGTGTCTCAACCCCAAAGTTTTGAAACCGAAAAGGATGATGGACAAGACCCGGCAAACACAGCACATCCCCCTCCGAGCACACACCGACCGACGTAGTGAGACAGGTCAGTTGGAGGCATCAGGCAAGAGAGCCTACCCACGGACTTATAGGGTCCCCCACCGAGCCAACATCAGCAAACATGACCCACGCTCCACGGCAGTCCCGGGCATCAGGAAGGAGATGTCCAAAGTAGCGAGACTTGCAAAATGTAAAATATAACAAAAAAGTGTAAACCTAATCCGCTAAGATACATGTCTCACCTGACAAGTAAGTCTTAGTTTTAGAACAATTAGAATTTTATGCTACAAAAATTAAAGATATAATATAGTTATTTAAATCAGTACCTGAGTACTGACGTCAACACCGTCCGAAAGATCAACCTCAGCACTCAGGAACTGATATGGTATGGTATATGATATGGTATGGTATGAACAGGTATGCAAGAAAAAGAATCCTATATGGGTGTGAGGGGTGGATAGAAAAATCCGTCCCTCGGGATCACTGTCCGGCATCACTCGGCAAGCCTCGTGATGCCGGACAGTGACCCTCGGGACGGATTTTTCCATCCACCCCTCACACCCATATAAGATTCTTATAATATAGCACGTTGCGTTATTGAAGGTTTATTCACTTCCTTTCAACATAGACTGGTCCGGGATTTGAGACCAGATTGCGAAAACTTTAATGCACCAAAAATTCTCACGCTTTATTTGTGCCGTTTCATTGAGATAGAAGCCTAACCTATATGACGTGATTATTTAGCAAATCTGGTGGGGAAAAGGGGTTGAAAATTCTATGGTACAGTTGGAGTAAGTTTAGTTTTGTGTAGCTTGCACTTACAAATGAATGTTGATTTACTGCATCTGCCAAAATATTTGTCAATACTCGAAGACACCAAAATTCTTGATATGACGTAATTACATCCGGCATTACCATAAATTTTAACCATTGAAATTTGATCACACATTGGTAAATTTTACACTATTTTCGCGCTAAATATTTTAGTACTTTTTGAAACAATTTGTTTTTCGTCAGTATAGAGGATGGTTATTTATGCACGTGTATGTGAAACATGATGACTCTGTTTCAATCCGGGCATGATCAAGGGACTCCCCGATACCTATGGACCCTTTTACCGCTTTTTCCTGTTGTGTCACAGATCGTGATAAAAATCTATATTAAAACAAGCTTAAAATACATTATTTTACTGGCTGGTCATAGATGTATCATAACAGGGACCAATAGATATATTTTTGAAAAGTTACTGATGGCCATTTCCTTCCAGTTCATATTTAGTCAGCATATTTAGCATATTTGTCAGCGGGAGAACTATCAAGTGATTCTCTAAACTGGTGACTTGAATCAATCAACATTCAATGAATACATACACATTGTATGTTTCAAGAATCATTATCAAAAAGTTCCGGCTTGTGCTGAAGGCTCCCCAATTAACATCGACATTATTATATTTTAAACAGTAATTGTTACTGGCCACACTACAAGGTCTCTATTGAAATCTTACTGGGTACCTTATTTTCTGTTAAGTCACATAGTAACCGAGCTTTAATGTAACGTAAAGCCATCCCTTAAACATTTTTCTATCTTCCCTTTTCCCAGAGCTGTGGTATAACCTGTAAACGTGCATCTTAAGATGTCACCTGAACTTACTTGTTGAGAAACCTGCCTAGTTCTGTTTTCTATTCACCATTAGCTCTTAATTATTCTGTATCTCCTGTCACACACTGATTAATCTAGTCTTCAGCTCTTTATTTACTACTTCCTTTTACTGATATTTGCCCCATATATTGATTGTTTTGGGTTTAAAGGCACATCAACCCTTGTTGGTCATTTTGTGTACTCTCCTCAAAGAAAGGGAGAAAAGCGATAGAAGAGATAGTTGAGCAGTTGAAAGTGAGGGACAGAGGAGAATGGGGAAAATGGAAAAGCGTAAACAGACGAAATAACAGTATTCCCCCTCTACCCTTACCTGCTGCAAGAACAGCAGGTCTTGTCCATCAGTTGGACGCCCTATTGACGCTAGGTACACGTCGCCTTTTCCTCACCCAACCACCCACATTGTCCCATAAAGACTGGCCAAAAAGGCCTTCTATGACAAGCCATAAGGAGTTATCACGTTTGAAAAACAGAGTGTAGGCAAATGATCGGGAATCTATATAAAATATCTCACACGTCCCATTTAAAACACCAAAATGAAAATGTCATGAATGGAAAGCCAGAATGACAGTTATATCCCCACATAGCCAAACGTCTATCCAAAATAAAAAAGGCATAAGCAATACATACATCTCAAGGACTATGAAACTAATAAACCACCGAAAAGGACCGCCTAGGAACGAAGTCAGTAAGAAGTTGTACGGGGATGGGGATGGACACTTTGATTTTAGGTGGCGACACTATTCGCCCTTGATTGTCTTGGTTAAGTTGTTCACTCTGCATGATGGAAAAATTCTTGAACTTTTAGGAAAAATTCTTGAACTTTTAGCTTTCCTCGATACATTTCAACCTCATATTGTTGCTATTCAGGAAACAAAGATTGACAGTTCAACTACTACATCTGAGCTTTTCCCTGAAACCTGTCAGTACTGTGTCTACAGAAAAGATAGGAACTCTCATGGGGGTGGCTTGATGTTGCTCATTCATAGAGACATTCCTCACGGGAAGGTATAATTTGAGGACTTTACCTGGAGGACCAGAGGACTGAGGACCAAGTCCTCTAGAGGACCAGGGGTATAATTTGAGGACCAAATACAGGAGGACCAGTGCTTTAATCAGCCATTTAATGGCTATGATAATTGAAGATAATTACTGTTTATTGAAAATGACACCTACTGGCATGGTATATCACCTCATGGGCATATATACAGAAAAAAGGGGCAAAAATAAAATAAAATAAATAAAAGGAAAAACATGTTATTATGCTCAGGAAATTTTTCACCATAGAATTTTATGAAATATATTTTTGGCATTTTGTTACTCTGATAAAAAATGTTTAGTTGAAATTAGAATTTCTCTACTTTCTATATACTTGTTATTTTTTTTAATTCACAAAATGCATAATGAAAAGTGGAGATCCTGATCAGACGGCTTCTTGCTACTCTTTTAATAATGTTCACTTGAAATTAGAATTTCTCTACAGTAAGTACTTTCTACATACTTAATATATGCTATCTGCTAAATTCACAAACTGTTTGATGAACAGTGAAGATCCTGATCAGATGCCATCTTGTTACTCTTTTAAAAATGTTGACTTAAAGTTATAATTTCTCTATTTTCAAATTACATGTACTTAACCCATTTAGAACCAGAAACCCGAAAAAGGGTGCCCTGGCAAACAGTGCAGGCCCAGATCAGAAAGCGGCATCTGATCAGGGCCTCCACTGTTTGCTAAAAGTTCAGTCATGTTCCAAATAAATTTTGATGAAAACACAACCTGACACCCCTAAATTTTGAAGTGGACTCTTGGTATATATAAGGAGGAAGATTCCATTTGGTACTAAAAGGGTTAATATAAGCTATCTGTTAAATTCACAAACCGTATGATGAACAGTGAAGATCCTGATCAGATGGCATTTTGTGACTCTTTTAAAAAAATGTTCTTTTAAAATTATAATTTCTCTACTTTCAATATGTACTTAGTTTAGTTTAAACAATATTTATTTACTTCTTTTCAATTACAGATATATAACAAGACTGTAACATATAGAAAGATCAACAGGATTTGAAAACAAGCAAGGTTGCTTATACGATAATCATCTCCTGCAATAAATGGGCATAATATACATGTACTTAATATAAGCTATCTGTTAAATTCACAAACTGCATGATGAACAGTGAAGATCCTGATCAGATGGATTATGCAAACACTGTTTGGGGAAGCACAGCAAAATCTAATATATCAAAAATGGAAAGGCTTCAAAGGAGGGCATGTAGAGTAATTTTGGATTATAACGTAGACAATATATACCAGTCAATGTGTGATTTGAAAATTATGACATTATCTGAAAGGGTATTCTTTAGGAAAGCAAAATTTATGTTTACAGTTTCTAATGCTATGACACCTGAATATATCAATGACCTTTTTTCAAGGCGCCAGCAACTTAATCTTGATGGTACAGAAATGCACATATTGCGCTCAATGGCAGCTGATAATTTCGTTCTACCCAAACCCAAGACAGAGTTGTACAAGGGCAGTATGGCTTTTTCAGGGCCCATCATTTGGGGTAGTCTCCCTACCCAAGTTAAAAATGCACCCTCTGTTGAATCCTTTCATTCTAGGTGCATCAAATGGATGAAAAGTTAACAACATTCCAGGCAACTTTAAAGGCATTTATTCTGTAACAGTAAAACACACCGTGTGTCCATAATTGTTTTATTGCCCCCTGTGATATACTGACTATAGCAGATCAAAGGCGGCCCTTAATAGGGTGATTAGTAGCTCTTGTTGAATCCCCTGACTGAGACACTTAAGGGGAAAATCAATAATGTACACCAGTCAACATTAAAGGCATTTATTCTGTAACAGTAAAACACACCGTGTGTCCATAATTGTTTTATTGCCCCCTGTGATATACTGACTATAGCAGATCAAAGGCGGCCCTTAATAGGGTGATTAGTAGCTCTTGTTGAATCCCCTGACTGAGACACTTAAGGGGAAAATCAATAATGTACACCAGTCAACATTAAAGGCATTTATTCTGTAACAGTAAAACACACCGTGTGTCCATAATTGTTTTATTGCCCCCTGTGATATACTGACTATAGCAGATCAAAGGCGGCCCTTAATAGGGTGATTAGTAGCTCTTGTTGAATCCCCTGACTGAGACACTTAAGGGGAAAATCAATAATGTACACCAGTCAACATTAAGTAATTTATTGATTTTCCCCAAGGTGGCCCCTTACCTGTTGAAGACAGAGGACTTCTCTCCAGTGAGCACTGAGGGCTACATAATATTATGTAATGAAATGATAGTCCCCAATAATCAAGAATAAATGCCTTTAAGCTCAATCTAAGAGATCACTGTATATTTTGGTGTGTGTTCGTGAGTGAGGTATGCGTGCATTTTGTGTTTCATTCCATTTATTTGAGAAGCCTTCATGTTGCAGTGGTTACGCTACTCGCCTTGTAAGCCAGGGATCGCAGGATCGATCCCGGGCTTCTCCAGACTTTCGGATGAGTCTTTAAACCGAGGTCCCGTCTCCATATGACCTTAGCTTTTGATGGGATGTAAAACTAAAACTCAATCACTCACTCTATTTCTTTGATCATTCATCAGTTCATTGAAATCTTTGTCTCTTGTATATGTTTAATGACTCACTCACTCACTCTCCACTCCACTCCACTCACTCACTCATTCATTACTCACTCACTCACTCACTATTATCTACTTTGGTGTGTATGCATTTGTGTATGATTTTATACAGTATGAGTGTCATTTATTCTTGTTTTCCTTGTAGATTTGTAAACATTTGAGGGCCACAAGGGAGATTTGTTTTGTACTAATTGTGTTACCCTCTAGAAATAAAGACTTTATTATTATTATTATTATTATCTGGGGCTTAACTGTTTGCAAATGTAGGATTGTCTTGTTCAGCGGGATAAGTGGAAAAAAATAAATAAATGAAAGGAAAATATGCGATTTTCTTCACATATAAATAACTGAAATATATTTTAGGCATTGTATTAATCTTTTTAAAAAAGTATGTTCAGTTCTAATGGAAATTTCCCTACTAGGAAACAAAAACCAAACAGTTATTTATCAATTTTATTTATTAATTTTTTTTTAGGACAATTTGGCCATAGTGGTTTTATCTATTCCTATTCAATCAGTCATTTTATTACTTACTGGTAATGGCATTTTTTTATTTATTTTTTTAAGAATGCCAAGTATTACATTCAGAGCTATATATATATATGGAAAAAAAAACTTTTAATGTTATATCTTAAGCACAGGGCATTACCTCATAGCAGATGGTATTCACAATTTTTTCTTTTGTTTGTTTTCAGAGAACAACATTTCCATAGTACTCATATATGAAACATGCTAAACAAGTTTTTCTTTGAGAAGTAAAGAAAAAGGCTTGAATTTGTAATGGTTGTGATTGGCAGTTTAATGGTTATTTGTAGGTGGGGCTTATCCTATTGTAGGTGGGGCAAAGTTACATATTATAACCAATGGCTGTAAGCCTATGGTTAGGTTGAAATTCTGCAAATAATTGAAAGTCTTCATTTTTGAAATGTGTTGTTAGATCTTTCAGAAGCATCATTTTTCTATTTATTTTGGTTGTTAATCTGGGCCTAATTTATTATTAATTTCCTTAAGTTGAGCTGAAAAGATTAAAAAAATAACTTCCATTGCAGTACTCACACAGGAACCATAAATAAGCATTTCTTTAATTATTCAATAATGGTTATTTTTAATATTTATTTTATTTTATTGTTTATTTCTTTTATTTATTTATTTATTTATTAGGAGTAATAATCAAGGAAAAATGAACCTAGGGAAAAAAGATCTTGGTCACCCAAGTGACAAGGTATCATCAGGTGAACATGTCCATAAAATGACCCCCCCCCCAAAATACCTTACAGAGAAAAGTAGGGTTTACAGGAGCATTCATTATCTTTCTTATTACTGCTCCAAGAAGTAGGTCATGGGTACTAGTTAGAACCACCTCAATGAGGCAGCAACCTATGTTTGCAGTATAAATAATAAAAATATCAAAGATTTTCATCAAAAAAGTAGCCATTTTGGAGATGTAAAAAAAATGCACACTGTCACATTTGTGTGTAATTGTAATGTTTCTTCCACAAACTTAAAACTGAAATTTTCCGTTTTATTGGTGACATTCTTCTCATTTCGTCTGCAAGCATAGAATGTGTGTGCTCATTAGACCAAGGTGTTTCTAACCAGTGTATCTCAGGAGTACCCAAATCACAGAATAAGTGGGGTTTATAAGGCGTTCATTACATCAACTTAAGAAACTTGTAGGTAAAAGGGTAACAAACCGGACAGCTATTGTCTTCAATATATTCATGTTTTAACCCATATTGTACTGAATGAAATCTTCCACTTTATATATAGCATGGGTCCATTTCAAAATTTAGGGGTTCTTCAAAATTGATTTGGTAAACGGCTGAACTTTTTGCAAACAGTGTGGGCTCTGATCAGATGCTGCAGAATGTGGCATCTGATCTGGGCCTGCACTGTTTGCTAATAATCGGTTTTGAGATTTCTGATATAAAAATGGGTTATTGTGCACAATCCTTCCTCAACAGTGTGTGGCAAGCCATTATAGTATGATAACTTTATAAAAAACTTAGCATCTGTTAAAAGATCAGAATATAGAACTTCAAAATCAGTGTAGCTGAACATTATAATTAACAACAACCATGGTAGTTAAATTATTCGATTCAACCATATTTTTGCAACAAAACTTCTCTAAAGACATTGGTACACCTCTGATTAACGATCAGCTCAATATGAGTGAAATAATATAATAATATTGAAAGAGTCATAACCATAACCACCTTCCCCCCCCCCCCCCCCCCACCACACACACACACAGCGAACCTTTTAGTATAGCAGGAGCTGCTTTTGTTGAATTTTGTGTGAGATAATCAGCATCAATGTGGTACCATATCCATGCAATTGAAAAGAAATTTTTATTATTTAAACCCACTTCAGTGAAGTACCAGCGGGGTTTTATCAAAACTTAGCCATATTATGACAGTTTGCAAGTTTAAGGAAATATGTTAAGAGTGCCTCAGTGAAGTGGTCCTGTCCTAACAGTAATACACAATTTATGTATCAGAAAGTTCATCTTGCAGTCTGTGAATTTTACAGATAGATTATATCATTAAGTATGCAGAAATAGAGAAATTCTAATTTCAACTAAACATTTTTAATAAGAGTAGCAAGATGCCAAAAATTTATTTCCATTACGATAACACACCCGTGCGTCATAACTCATAATGCGTTTTTTTTTTTACATCTCCAAAACGGTCAATTTTCTGATTAAAATTTGTGATATTATTCTTATTTAAACTCAAAACATAGATTGTGGGTGCTTGTAAGAGCTGCCTCATTGAGGTGGTTCTAACGAGTACCTACAACCTATGTCTATGAGCAAAAATAAGGAAAACAATCTACACCCCCCCTCCTCCCCCCTAAACCCCAGTTTTCTCAAAATAAAGTGGGGTGTAAGGGGGTGTTAATTTCTCGGACTTGTTGGCGTGATGATATAATTCTATGGTGAAAAATTTCTGAGCATAAAACAGTGTAACTCCAGATAGCCATCTGATCAGGATCTTCACTGTTCATCTTGCAGTTTGTGAATTTAACAGGTAGAATAGAAAGTAGAGAAATTCAAATTTCAACTCAATATTTAAGAGAGTAAAAAGATGCCAAAAGTCATCATGTTTACAAGTCCATGTAATGAACACCCCTCTTAACACCACTTTATATAGCGAACATTGGGGTTTACAGGGGTATGCATTATTTTTCTTATTTCTAACAACAGTTTAGCTCCAGATAAGCTATCTGATCAGCATCTTCACTGTTCATCATGCAGTTTGTGAATTTAACAGATAGCTTATATTAAGTACATGTATATTGAAAGTGGAGTGTGTGTGTGTGTGTGTGTGTGAATTCGGGTTTAACGTCGCTTTCAACAATTTTTCAGTCATATCACGACGGTGTCTGGTTGCGACAGGGAGCTCAATGCTCACGTTTATAGTGCTGCCTCACTGAAGTATCATGTCCCAGACACATTTCATGATACCACACCCAGTCACATTATCCTGACACTGGATCGACCAGTCCTAGCTCTACCCCGTAAATCTGAGTGCCAAGCGAGGAGCAGCTAGTACCATTTTTAACGACTTTGGTATGTCGCGGCCCGGGATCGAACCCGAGACCTCCCGTTCCCCGGAGTGGACACTCTACCAACTGAGCTATCGGGGCCGGTATTAGAAAGTGGAGAGATTCTAATTTTAAGTGAACATTATTAAAAGAGTAACAAGATGCCATCTGATCAGGATCTTCAGTGTTCATCATGCAGTTTGTGAATTTAACAGATAGCTTATATTAAGTATATAGAAAGTACTTACTGTAGAGAAATTCTAATTTCAAGTGAACATTTTTAAAAGAGTAGCAAGAAGCCGTCTGATCAGGATCTCCACTGTTCATCGTGCATTTTGTGAATAAAAGAAAATAAGTATATAGAAAGTAGGGAAATTATAATTTCAGCTAAACATTTTTTTATCAGAGTAACAAGATGCCAAAAATATATTTCATGAAATTCTATGGTGAAAAACTTCCTCAGTATAATAACATGTTTTTCCTTTTATTTATTTTATTTTATTTTTGCCCCTTTTTTCTGTATATATGCCCATGAGGTGATATACCATGCCAGTAGGTGTCATTTTCAATAAACAGTAATTATCTTCAATTATCATAGCCATTATATGGCTGATTAAAGCACTGGTCCTCCTGTATTTGGTCCTCAAATTATACCCCTGGTCCTCTAGAGGACTTGGTCCTCAGTCCTCTGGTCCTCCAGGTAAAGTCCTCATATTATACCTTCCCATTCCTCACTACCTTTCATGAAACTGGAAAATGACACCGAATCGGTCTGGGTTAAGGTTTTTGCAAAATAAAACTTCCCACTTCGTAGCAAGTTGGTATTGACCGCCAAATGGTACGTTCGAAAACTTCCAGTTGTTTAAAGACCAACTGGATTGCATCAAATCGCAGCATAAGGGTAAAAAACTCCCGGCTGTACATGTTCTAGGTGACCTCAACTTCAGAGACATTGCTTGGTCCGACAGGCTCAGCAAACAAGGTACAATGCTGAGTCAGTCGGAAGGACAAATATTAATTGATATCATTATTGATCATGGTCTTGAACAAATTGTTAACTTAACCACTCGTGATAAGAACACATTTGATCTGATCCTTACGACTTTGCCAGGACAGTTCGAAGACTTTCATTCCCCAGATAAACTAAGTGACCACGATATTGTCTCCGGATATTTAAAAATTGACATCCCACCAATAAAGAAACCTCGGAGGAAGGTGTACTCATATCAGAAAGGTGACTATGAAACTATGAGGAAGGATGCACTCAGATTTGCAAAGGAGAAATACTTGAATGGTCGTTCAGATGCTCGGTCTGTACAGGAGAATTTTGATTTAATAACTTCTTTCATTCATACTTCGGCCGAAAATCATATCCCATCAAAAACTAGTAGGTCTGTATCTTCTATTCCCTGGATCACTTCAGAGATAAGGAGAAAAATTCGCAGAAGGAATAAGATTCATGCAAAGGCAAAAAAGACAGGAAGTGGTAAACTCCGGACAAAATTTGAAAACTTGAGACGTGAAATCAAGACTGATATAAAAAATCAGCATGATTTGTATGTGAATAACTTGGTAGGTGATGTAAAGGCAAATCCCAGAGACTTGTACAGATATATCAATAGCCAGAAGAAAGACAGGCAAGGTATCCCGCCCCTTAATAAAAGAGGAGGGAACGGGGTTGCTGAATCAGACTCTGAAAGGGCAGAGGAACTAGTTGGTCAATTCAATGATGTGTTTAATAAAACTGAGTTCACGGAGGTTCCATTGACTGGAAGATCGGCCCTATTCATGAATAATATTGTTGTGACAGCTGCAGGCGTGATCAAGCTACTTCAAGGCTTAAACCCCAGTAAGGCATTAGGACCTGATGAGCTTCATCCTAGAGTCCTGAAGGAACTAGCAAATGAGTTGGGTCCAGTTTTTGCACACTTGTTTCAACAGTCTCTTGATACGGGTGAAATCCCCAAAGAATGGCTCTTAGCAAACATCTGTCCACTCTTCAAAAAAGGAGATAGGGCTCTTGCCCGTAATTATCGCCCTGTGTCTCTGACTTGTGTTCTGTGTAAATTGCTGGAACATATAGTCTGCTCAAACATGGCCCACTTGGACGAACATAAACTTTTGTCAGACTGACAACATGCATTTAGGAAAAGGCACAGTTGTGAAACTCAGCTAAGCACAGTTATTAATGACTGGGCAAAAATCTTGGACAAAGGGGGACAGGTGGACACATTTATTCTGGACTTCGAGAAGGCTTTTGACACCCCTCCTCATGAACTGCTTAAATCTAAGTTGTTTGGTTATGGAATTGGGGGAAAGACCCTCAAATGGAGAGAATCCTTTCTTTGCTACAGAAAACAGCGGGTTGTTGTTAATGGTGAATCTTCGGAGTGGGCTCCAGTTTTTTCTGGAGTCCCGCAAGGGACCGTTCTTGGTCCACTTTTGTTCTCCCTGTACATCAATGATATTTCCACTGACATTGTTACCTCCCTTCCATTATCTACCTTGGTAGATCATATGCATAGCTTCTAGGTTTATAACCACTCTCTGACAACTGCGTCAGGGAGTCGACTCTTTGGCTCAGGGGTAAGAGCAGTGGACTGTCACCCGAGCGGCCCGGGTTCGAATCCCACCATAGGCGGGGATTTTTTCAGGCTATGCATCTTTCCTTTGTTACGGCTTTCAGGTCGTAAGATGGGGGCTCGTCCGGGATGCCAGAATTGGCTTGTGCCGAAGTTGGTATCCTTCACGTCATCATAAATGATGACTTCCTTGAAGAGGGGGTGTGTTACCTCCCTTCCATTATCTACCTTGGTAGATCATATGCATAGCTTCTAGGTTTATAACCACTCTCTGACAACTGCGTCAGGGAGTCGACTCTTTGGCTCAGGGGTAAGAGCAGTGGACTGTCACCCGAGCGGCCCGGGTTCGAATCCCACCATAGGCGGGGATTTTTTCAGGCTATGCATCTTTCCTTTGTTACGGCTTTCAGGTCGTAAGAACATTGACTCAGAAATAAGACTGTTCGCAGATGACTGTGTTTGTTACCGGGAAATTAGAGATACAGATGACTCTGACATAGATAGATTAGGATGTTGGGCCCGAAAATGGGGCATGAGATTTCAGCCAGTTAAATGCAATATTATGCAGATAACTAGGAAGAGATCTAATAAAGTTGAGGCTTCTTACACCTTAGAGGGAACGGTCCTCGAGAATGTGGACTCCATTAAATACCTTGGAGTGACAATCTCACACAACTTGAGATGGAATACTCATATTAGCAACATGTGTACTAAGGCAAATAGAACGCTTGGTTTCCTGAGGCGAAATCTTCATCAGTGCCCCCAGGATGTTAAAGAGGCAGCATATAAAGGTCTTGTTCGCCCAATCTTGGAATATGGTAGTTGTATCTGGGACCCCAGTGGAGTGGTCCTTAACGATGAAATTGAGAAAGTTCAGAATAGAGCTGCTAGATTTGTAACAGGCAATTACTGCTTTGAAACTGGGAGCATGACTGGAATACTTGGAAAATTAAAATGGGAGTCTCTCAAGAAAAGGAGAAAAGACAGTAGGCTTATCCTATTATACAAAGGTCTAAAGGGTGCTGCCAGCATTCCAACAGATGACCTTGTTCCCCCAGCTAGACATTGTAGAAATCACCATTCCTTGGCGTTTCAGACCCTTACTGCAAGAACTGACATTTATAAAGAGTCGTTCTTCCCCAGAACCATTAGAGATTGGAATGCCCTTCCCGATTCGATTATTTCGACAGCTGAAGGTGCTGATGATTGTGTAGCTAAATTTACCTCTTTGGTTAGAGCTAGGGACTAACTTCCCACATCACAGGTCCTGGTGTATGAATGTCTTTTGATGTGTCACCAGTAACAATTCTGATTCTGATTCTGATGGAGTTCTTGCTCATCAGTACAACATATCCGAGAACAGTAAATCAAACAAATAAAGAGATGAAGAAGCCATCTGATCAGGATCTACTGTTTGACATTCAGTTTATGGATTTGAAAGAATAAATTACATCAAGTCATCTGATTGGTTCAAAGTCAGAAATGGGTGTGGCTAAACTGAATATTCAGCAGCATAAGGGTTTATTATTTTGCTCTACTGAACATAATGGCCACCAGAGCTAAAGATATACAAAACTCCAAATGACTTCTACTCTTAAACAGCCAGGCTGATTCTGAAATATTTTCACAGAACTGTTCCTTTGGTCACCATGAACCGAAATTGCTCAAACCCTCTACTCCCCCATAGATTACCTACCATTTCATTTGTACAATGTGGATCTGGTGAGCGATCCAGGGCCATCATGGCCCTCTTGTTTAAAAAAAAAGGATATATTCTGATTTTGCATGTTGAGGGTTAACCAGTACCCTTGTTATTGAAGTTATAACAGCAGTATTTGTTCCCTTGTTTGCCGCTATACATCATGTGAACACGTCCGTGAAATGAAACCCCCTTACACCCCACTTTGTATAGAGAAAATTGGGGTTTACGGCGATATTTATTACTTTTCTTATTTCTGCTCCAAGACATAGGTTGTGGGTACTCGTTAGAACCGCCTCATTGAACTGCCTCATTGAGACGGTTCTAACGAGCACCCACAACCTAACCGCCTCAATGAGGGGGTTCTAACGAGCACCCACAACCTAACCGCCTCAATAAGGCGGTTCTAACGAGCACCCACAACCTATGCTTGAGGTATAAATAAGAAAAATATCGCAGATTTTCATTAGAAAAGTAGCCATTTTGGAGATGTGAAAAATGCACTACATGTATGTCGCACGGGTATGTTATCGTAATTAAAAATTTTGCTATTATAAACTAGAACAGTGTTTTCAGAGGAAAACATATGTCCCCCCACCAGTTTGAAGTTAAGAGCTTATTTTTAACAGCCTAAGACCCGTGGTGACCTTGAAAATTGGGTCAAGGTCACCAAAATATAATCAGTCCTTGAGACCATCCCATTTATCTTATGTACCAAGTCTGAACCAAATCCATCCATTGGTTCAGGAGATAGAGTACAGACAAGCTTATTTTTAACAGTCTAAGTCCCTTGGTGACCTTGAAAATTAGGTCAAGGTCACCAAAATCTAATCAGTTCTAGAGACTACCCCACTTATCTTATGTACCAAGTTTAAACCAAATCCATCCATTGGTTCAGGAGAAAGAGCACAGGCAAGCTTATTTTTAACAGCCTAAGACCCGTGGTGACCTTGAAAATTGGATCAAGGTCACCAAAATCTAATCAGTCCTTGAGACCATCCCATTTATCTTATGTACCAAGTCTGAACCAAATCCATCCAATGGTTTAGGAGATAGAGTGCAGACAAGCTTATTTTTAACAATCTAAGTCCCGTGGTGACCTTGAAAATTATGTCAAGGTCACAAAAATCTCATCAATTCTAGAGACTGTCCCACTTACCTTATGTACCAAGTTTGAACCAAATCTATCCATCGGGTCAGGAGATAGAGCGCAGACAAGTTATTTATGTCTGCGCTCTAAGTCCCGTGGTGACCTTGAAAATTAGGTCAAGGTCACCAAAATCTAACCATTTCTAGAGACTATCCCAATTACTTTATGTACCAAGTTTGAACCAAATCCATCCATTGGTTCAGGAGATAGAGTGCAATCAAGCTTATTTTTAACAGTCTTAGTCCTGTGGTGACCTTGAAAATTAGGTCAAGGTCACCAAAATCTAATCAGTTCTTGAGACCATCCCAATTATACTATGTACCAAGTTTGAACAAAATCCATCCATTGGTTCAGGAGATAGAGTGCAGACAAGCTTTTTTGGCCTAAAATTCGACAATGTTTTGAGCACTGTGACCTTGAAAATTAGACCAAGGTCACCAAAATCTAATCAGTACTTTTCCCCCTCCCAATGGTGTATCTGTGTAAGTTTAATCAAAATCCATCCATCCATTCAGGAGATAGAGTGCAGACAAGAGGCAACGCCAACACCGACGCCTAAAATTCGACAATGTTTTGAGCACTGTGACCTTGAAAATTAGACCAAGCTCACCAAAATCTAATCAGTACTTTTCCCCCTCCCAATGGTGTATCTGTGTAAGTTTAATCAAAATCCATCTATCCATTCAGGAGATAGAGTGCAGACAAGAGGCAACACCAACGCCGACGCCAACAGGATCCGCACCAAAAAAATATGTCCCCCTCCCTTTCGGGTGGGGGGACATAATAACCCCAATAATGAATATGGTATGTAATAAATGGCAGTTTCCCTTAATTACTTCAAGAAACAAATATGGACATTTGTTGGAATCCTCTCAACATTTGTTTCTTGGAGATATTTAGATTACAAGACTCTGATATAGGCAGTTCCAACATGTGGGATGCCTGGACTGATTGGAACTATTTTAGCCTTTAGCTAAGAATTCATAACATTGCAACTGTCATTTAAATGAGTTTTACCATTACAACAAATGATGGTACATGTATGAAGAGGGTTGACTGTAAAAACAACAATAGGAATAATAATAATAAATTATTTTTTACATAATTACAATAGATTTTTTGCAAATTACATAGGGAATGGATATACCTTCATAAGGAATTTTCAAAAATATTTTTGCCTTTTATTTCATAGTTTGTCCACTGTTGAAGGGAAGAATTTGGTCCTTGCAATGATATTCTTTTCTTTCAGAGTAGATTCAATTTCCTCTTGTGAAATGGGCATAATTCATACCAAACTTAAGGGGAATGGGAACACCTGGCAGATTTTTCTGCCATTTTTCAAAGGGAGACAACTTCGGAAGTCCTGTCCCACAGAAAAAGAATTTGCTCCTTCGGAGCAAATTCTTTTCTTTAAGAGTTGACCCCTAAAGGAAAGAATTTGCTCCTGAGGAACAAATTCTTTCCTTTAAGAGTTGACCCCTATTGGCATGGGAGACAAAAATACTTTTGCAGGAGTTGACTCCCCTGAATGTGTTCCCATTCCCCTTAAGTCCTAAGATTTGTCTCCCTTGTGAGTGTAGGCTTGCAAAATGGTCCTCATTATGAAACACGCCTACACAAATACATTGTAAACTTTACCCCAAGAAAATGAAAATTTTAAGATGCAAAATTGTGATATTTTTCTTATTTCTGCTCAAAATATAGATTGTGGTTACACGTTAGAACCTATAAGGTTTACCCCTGTAAACCCCAATTTTACTATATAAAGGTGGGGTTCAAGGGTATCAAAATTATGTAGGTGTGTTTTAGTGATTGAACAGGGACTTGCAGTTTTCATCTAACTCTTAAATTTCCTGTTCTTTAAGCAAACATTGTAGACCCTGATCAGATGCCACAGAATGTGGCATCTGATCAGGGTCTACACTGTTTGCCCAACCCAAAGCATGATTCCAGTCCAGATTTTATAGATAACCACCTTATGCAATACTCTGATCTCACAACAATAAGAATAGTATGGCTATTTTCTATAAATAACCATTACCTGGATTTCATATAAATCAGTGATAGTCACATGGACATCAGCACCAAAGAGCTTCTTTTGCTTAGAAACTTTGGGTTGACTGACAGTCGAGCCAAAAATGGATAAAACTATGGACGGTGAATCCATTCACCTTAAGCTATTAGAAGAACGTTTTGTGTCTGAACTGACACTATTTAGGTCATTTTGGAGACATTGCTTCTAATTTTGTGGGACTTTTACCCGACATTGAAATGAAACAACATCTCAAGCTCTACTGCCCCCCCCCCCCCCCAAAAAAAAAAACAATAGAGCTTATATGCAGGACAGTCAGACTTCCTCTACCTTGCCTTGACAGGCTTACTAAGCGGTTTACCAGTACTCACATGTGGTTGGTTTCTGCTCTGCATGGAAGCACCTATTTAATCCAATCTATTTCTTGAAGCCCTGATGGGCCCTGTCCTATTAGAAAAAGGTACAAAGAATCTGCATATATTCATGGGCAGCTGCACAAATTAACCCTTGTCCTGCTGAATAAATTAATTTTGTTCTCAACCAATCAAATTACATGTTATAATGTTTCATTCAAATATGTAGACTAAAAGACAAACAGTGTAACTTCTGATCAAAGCCATCATTCTGATCTAGATCTTCACTAAACACATCACGTGAACAAGTCCGTAAAATGAGTACCCCCCTAAACCCCACTTTATTTAGAGAAAACTGGGGTTTACGGGGGTAAACATTATTTTCCTTATTTCTGCTTTAAGATATAGGTTGTAGGTACTCTTTAGAACCGCCTCAATGAGGCGGTTCTAACGAGCACCCACAACCTATGATAGCACGATTTATAAGAAAAATATCACGGATTTTTATCAGGAAAGTATCCATTTTGGAGATGTGAGTAATGCACGATGACGCAGGGATGTGTTATCGTAATGAATGAATACACTGACCAAATGGCTTCTGTTTCTCAGAAGCGATCTGATCTGGATCTACACTGCCTTCCAATGGGTTGTCATGTTCAGTGGGACAAGGATTAAGGGGAATGGGAACACCTGGAACATTTTTCCTCACTTTTCAAACGAGACAATTTTTTGGGACTTCCCATTCGCTTTTCTACTGGGTCTCGCAGAAAAATAGGTCAACCCTTAAAGGAATTTTCTGACACCCCCTTATATTATGACTTATGGACTTGTCCATTATATAGCAAAGGAAGAGTCCACTAGTATACTATGGGTTAATGTGGCACTTATAAAAAACCTCATCAGGTTAACGAGTCTTTGTAATATCCCTTTACATAGGGAACAGTCGGGTGCAGTAGTTAAGACATTACTTTTCTCTGAAACATAGATTTTAGGTACTCATCCATCATTGACGATGGGCTATGGTGGCTGCCATCCTATTAGCTCTGCCTCAGGTGAGCTAAACAATAATCTGAAAAATCCTTCTTCTACATATATGAAAGACTTCATTGCATCATTTCAGCACACAGGTGTGTGGTCATAATGTGTCATTTCAACAACTGTTTATGAGCAGGAAAAATCTTCACTACCATATTTACTGTATGTATTAGGCCTGAGCAAACAGCGTAAACACAGATAAGAGACTGCAGAACGCTTCGTCTCATCAGGGTCTACACTGTTTGCCACTCATCTAGCTATTTTTACTCACACGATTGGGTAGTTTGTTTGTTATGTTTGATTAGAGGTTTAACGTCCCCGTCACCACTGTATAGGTACACCACAACCTCTTTATACACTACTAATGGGGTCCAAAGCAGAAACTGTGTTAGTTAAACAACCGTGAAATGTGCATGGCTGAAAGACTCCAATTGGGCCCCGTCAAGCGATTTTGGTACTTATCGCCTATGCGAGCAGCGAAGGTTCAGGCGAGCCTGCGCATCCGCGCAGTCTCGCCAGAATCTTCGCTGCTCGCTCATACAAGCAGTGGATCAAGAGGAACCTTGAGACAGAAAGCCATATCCCTGGCCCCTCTGAATGGCTGGGCATGCGCAGTTAAAATTTGTCATGACAGAATGCTCGAAGACACAAATTCGCTTGGCGGAGCTCAATTTAGTATGAGTCACAACGAGGAAGACCGCAGCGCCACTGATCCGAGTCGTCAGCCACACTCCTCCAGCTTAGTTAAACAACCGTGTTACATCCAAACAAAAATGTGTAGATTGTATAGAAAAATGACCATTTATGGTCATTTTTCTACATAATCTACACATTTTTGGGATCCATCTTCAACCATGTTATAACCAATCTGTGTTATAATGAACCATGTTATTATGAGGTTGTGGTGTAAATTGTATTTGTTCAAATTTTAAAATGAGTACGGTAAGGGGTTGGTGTGTCCAAATATTTCGGGTAAATACGGCAGTCTGTTTTGCCCATCTGTATCAACATTCCCTGGGGTAGGGGAAAACAGCCCCTACAGGACAAACTGACTTCCTCAAAAGGAATGAAAGATGTTTATGTCCTGTCTGAATGATGTTTAGTCCCTTCACTTGTCTATTAATGTTCCTTTAGGTCTCATTTTCTTTGCCTCCTCAGCAGCCTGAAAACACAATAAATACACTTTTTCAGTTATCATATAGGCAGTGTTGGCAAGGAACTCTTCAGTGAAAAGAAACAAACAAGAGGGCAATGATGGCCGTGGGTCGTTCACCTGATCCATACTGTATGAAATGGTAGGTAATATATTAACCCTTGACCTACTATATTTAAATATGCCACACCCACTACTGATTATCATCTAATCAGATTACTTGATGCAAATTATTGCAACAAATTAATAAACTGAATGGCAAAAAATGGAGATCCTTATCAGATGGCTTCCTTAGAAGTAATCTGATCTGGATCTATATTGTTTGAAAGATAAGACACATCTGGGCTCAGCAGAACATGGGTTAAGATGGTTCTATTTAAATCCATCAATAAATGTATGGGCTAGAGTGAAGACAAAGTTTTCCAAAAATAGCCACAAGAACCTTGATTTGTTTGAGATACTATCAGACTTAACATTTGTGTGAAGTTATATTAAAACTAGAAATGTTTTCAGAGTGAAACAATATCCCCCACCATAAATATATCATAAGCTCCAATTAGACTTTTATAACTAGGTTAAGGTCACCAAAATGTAAGCTGCAAACAAGCCATTTCAGTCGGTAAACTGTAATTAAATATTGTACCGAGTTTGACCAACATTCATTAATTCTTAACTGATATAGGGTACAGATAAGCCCATTTTTGGCCCCAAAAGAACATGTTTCGGGAGCCCTTGACCTAAGAGTGCAAACAAGCCATGCTGGCCCGAAATTGACAGTTTTGCGGGGCTTGTGACCTTGAAAAAATGGTCAAGGTCACCGAAATCTAATCAAACCTGCGATAAGTTGTAATGATATATTGTACTAAATTTGATTAAAATTAATTTGTTAATGGGATATAGTGCAGACAAGCCACTTATTGTCTCAAAATTGTCTGTTTTGGGGGGCATGTGACCTTGAAAGAAAGGTCAAGGTCACCAAAATCTAATCAAATCTATGGTATGTTGTAATGCTACTAAAATTAATCAATTTGTTAAAGAGATAAAGTGCAGCAGACAAGCCATTTTTGAGCCAAAATCTAATGCTTTGTGGGGCCTGTGACCTTTAAAATAAGGTCAAGGTCACCAAAATCTAATCAAAGCTGCAGTATGTTGAAACGAAAAATTGCACCACGTTTAACTAAAATTAATCAATTTGTTAATGAGGTAGAGTGAAGACAAGCCATCTTTGGTCCAAACTTAACTGTTTTAGAGGGCCTGTGACCTTGAAAAAAAGGTCAAGGTCACCAAAACCTAACTAAAGCTGCCTTATGTTGTAATGGTATATTGCATTAAGTTTAACTAAAGTAAATCAATTTGTTAATGAGATAGAGTGCAGACAAGCCATTTTTTTGCCTAAAATTGATTGTTTTTGAGGGCCTGTGACTTTGAACGGCCCTAGTTCGCTCACCTGTGTGTCCCTGTCTCGAGTACATTCTATTTTTAGCTCTGGTGGCCATCTTGTTCATCAGCAGAGTGATTTTAGCTTATTTGGTAGGGAATAACCTAGGCAACATTCCTGTGAAGTTTGAATCAAATTGGCCTTAGGGTTTAGGAGGAGTTCACGTTTGAATCAAATTTACAATATTTTTCTATTTTCAGCTCCAGTTGCCATTTTGTTCATCGGAGCGGTATCATTTTAGCCTTTTTGGTAGAGGGTCATCTAAGCAACATTACTTGGAAGTTTGAAAGAAATTGGCCTAAGGGTACAGAAGGAATGGTCGTTTGATGATTTTTTTTAGCTCTGGCAGCCATCTTGCTCATTTGAGTGGAATGAGTTTTAACTATTTTGGTAGGGAGTCATCTAGGCAACATTCCTATGAAGTTTTAAATCCAATTGGCACAAGGGTTTAGAAGGAGTTCGCATTTGAAGCAAATTTACCATGTTTTTTTATTTTAGCTCTTGTGACTATTTGTTAATCGTTTATGCTATTTTCCTAGAGGGTCATCTACACAACATTCCAATGAAGTTTAGAAGCCTTCATGGTGAAGTGGTCATGCTACTTGCCTTCTAAACCAGGGGTAGCAGGATCGATCCCGGGCTTCTTCAGACTTTTGATTTACTAAATATTGAAAATACCTATTTCTATGGTTTGATCAGTCAAATTTACCCCAGAGAACTTCAGTTAAATAAAGCAAATTCTTCTGATACCGAGGCCCCGTTTTTGGATTTACATCTATCTATTGTGGATGGGTTTGTTTCTTGCAAAATTTATGATAAACGTGATGATTTTGATTTTGAGATTGTAAACTTACCTTATTTTGGATGGTGATGTTCCATGTGCGCCATTCTATGGGGTTTATATTTCACAATTAATTTGATATGCCAGAGTGTGTAGTCATGTAACGGACTTCAACACTCGTAATAAATTGTTAACAGCTAAACTTCTTAATCAGGGTCATCGGTACCATATACTACGCAAAGCCTTTTCAAAATTTTATAGGCGTCATTCTGATTTAATTTCAAAATTCAATACTGTACTTAAATCTCTTCTGCAACAAGGTCTATGGGAACCCGAATTTTATGGTGACTTAGTGTATAAATTTAGAAAGATTTGTAACCGCAATGACTTCAGCACCCAATTTCGTAAAATCATTCTTTGATACAAGAGGGCCATGATGGCCCTGGATCGCTCACCTGATCCATAGAGTAATAAGGGAACAAGATCTGCAATCGAAAAAAGTAACCATAATGAACAGTACTCCAGAAAGAATAACGTTAAGGTATTGGGAGTAGCAGACCTCGCAAATGAGACTGATTCGAAACTTACAGCAGAGGTACTATCAATTGTCAAGGAAAAGACAGATGTGGATATTGAACCATCAGATATAGTGGCCATCCACAGAATTCCATCAAAACTCAGTCCAAAGCCTGTGTTGGTTAAGTTCATAAATAACAGTGTGAAAACACGGCTTATGAAACAAAGAAAGAGGATGAAACAGCAAGGATATAAACTGGTAGATGATGTGACCAAAAAGAATACACAACTGATTAGTCTTCTACTAGAACATGAAAAGATAGAGTCTGCCTGGTTTTTCAACGGATATATATATGGAAAAACTACTGAAGGAAAACGATACAGATTTGACTTATATTCAGACATTAATTCTATCATAACTCCAAAGAAGGATGAAGGAAGATAAAACTGAGTAGAACTGACTGATACCCATGGTTCACTTACGTTATGAAATGACTCTTAAGTAATATAGCCCTTGTCTCGCTGCAGTAATCAATCAAGAAACTCCCATTGCTGAATATCAAACAATTAAATTACTTCACATAATATTTGTGTAATTGACAAACTGCAAGACAAACAGTGTGGATCCTGGTCGGATGGCAAGTTCAGAGGCCATCTGATCTGGATCTACACTGTTTGCAAGTGGAAGGAGTTGTCATGAACAGCGGGAAAGGTGTTATATGTTTTCATTGCTTTATTGGTGAATGAATGCAGAGTATGAGTGTGATAAACAGGACTGGAAAAATATGAAAAACAGACAGTGAGCTATTCTTAAAAGAACTAGATAGTGTTTAAATATGGAATTAATAACATGGTAGTGATAAGGGCATTTCACTATATATTACCTCAAAGATAGCTTCTTCTTTTTGATATATCCAGGAAAGGTGTAATGTTCACAAATGTCTTCATTCCTTAGTATCATGCTATATCGTAAAGATCCTAGTGCGTTGGATGGGCAAACCTGAGCAAACAGTGTGGATCCAGATCAGACTGCTCTTACGCAGGGGTCGGATTGGGATCTTCACATTTTGCCATTTCCCCATTTATTGTTCAGATATATTTCAGAATGAAACAGTCAAATTCATCAAATTCTAGGATAACTAAAGCAAGGCAATGGTTTGGTTTGAAATTTTGTGATACAAATTTAAAAAGTCCAATGCTTTACTTGCCTCATTCATTTATATAGTTGTGTGTTCATATTTTAGTAAAGCCTTACTGTGACAGATCCTACAGTCACCTGCTTATATGTGTCTTGTCACGATTTAGACATCTATCAGGGAGGGTGCCACTGTTTCTCGGTCCATGCCGGGCTGAGTATTCGGGTGTGCCACACCCACTGATGATTTTCAGCCAATCAGATTGCTTGACGAAAATTATTGAAAAAAATCCACAGCCTGAATGACAATGAAGATCCTGATCAGATGGCATCTTCAGAAGCCGTCTCATCTGGATTTACATGTTTTGAAAATAAAACATATCAGGCTCGGCCCGGCCTGGAGTTCGGGGGTGGTGGTACCATGCCATGATTGAATATATGTGACAAGGTGCAGGTGTTGCTGGGGCATTGTCAGCATAATAGAAAATGTTTAAGCAGAATAGAAATTGTCTCAAGGGACACTGGAAAATTGTAAACTATAATTACATTGCAAAGGCTTGCCTAATGATGACTCGTTGAACCCCTTTTTATGTAGTGAAATCGGAGTTTACAGGGATAGATCTTACGTTTCTGGTTTCTGCTCTGAGTGTGGGCTGTGGGTGCTCATTGGAAATGCCTCATCGGTAGTGGGGTTTGTAACTTATTCGAATGAGCAGACTTCTGACATTGATAATACCAAAACTAGTAAAGGTGTCTTCTTAAAAAAAGGGCTTTGTTACATAACAATACAAACTTGGTTTCTGGGTTTTTAGACAAAAATATGTATACACTTTATATCTATATTTGATATTATTTACATGTAGGAAATGAAACAGCCAGAAATTTGCTTAAGATCCTAATGGACTCCTTGAATTTAAGAGCAGAAAATCATTATTGATCAAAATACAGCAGTTTTTGAACCTTGTTGCTTGCTGGACTTGGTGGCTCAGTCGGCTGTAAGTCTGACAGGTGATCAGCAGGTCCCAGATAAGATACCTGCCAAGGTTGGCAACATTCTTTCATGGAAATACATGAAATCTTTTCTAGGGTAACCCTCTCCCTTCCACTGATTCAGGAAGGACAGTTGTCAATTTCTTGCGAGGGAATATGCATTGTATCGGCTAACTGTTTAAGTATATCTGCCCAGGAAATGTGTGGACACGTAAACTAAAGTGTTTTATATGACCTAAATGAGGTTGACTGGGCCGCCTTTATACCCCAAAACAAACAATCCTTGTGGACTCATGTGAGCCGTCTGATCTTTCAAGGCTTTCTGATGACAGGTATCTCTACCTGAGACATAGATGGTTGACCACACCTGAACATGGGTTAACCCTTTTTGTACCAAATGGAATCTTCCTCCCTATAATAAGCAGGAGTACATTTCAGAGTTTGGGTGTATCAAGTTGTGTTCTCTTTGGAGTTTGTTTGGAGGGTGGCTGAAGTTATTGCAAACAGTGTGGGCCCTGGTCAGACGCTGCATTCCGCGGTGTCTGATCTGGGTCTGCACTGTTTGCCAGGGTGCCTATTTTGGGGTTTCTGGTACTAAACGGGCTATTAGTGACCAGCCAGTTAGTGGAGAGGCTGGTCATGTTTACATGGATTTGCTTGATCTAGAAAGAGATAAACTGCCCTAGAAAATGAGCATCTTAAGGTTTCCAAATGGGATATGTTTAAGCTTAACAAGAGGGCCCACAGGGCCCTGGTTCGCTCACCTGTGTGACACTGTCTCGAGTACATTCTATTTTAGCTATGGTTGCCATCTTGTTCATCAGCAGAGTGATTTTAGCTTATTTGATAGGGAGTTACCTAGGCAACATTCCTGTTAAGTTTGAATCAAATTGTCCTTAGGGTTTAGGAGGGGTTCAGGTTTGAATCAGATTTACAATATTTTTCTATTTTTAGCTCCGGTGGCCATTTTTTCTTCAGAGCGGGATTGTTTTAGCCTTTTTGGTAGAGGGTCATCTAAGCAACATTACTTCAAAAGTTGAATGAAATTGGCCCAAGGGTACAGAAGGAATTATCGTTTGAAGAATTTTTTATTTTTAGCTCTGGAAGCCATCTTGTTCATTGGAGTGGAATGAGTATTAACTGTTTTGGTAGGGAGTCACCTAGGCAACAGTCCTGTGAAGTTTTAAATCCAATTGGCCCAAAGGTTTAGAAGGAGTTAGCATTTGAAGCAAATTTACAATGTTTTCTATTTTTAGCTCTTGTGACCATTTGTTAATCGTTATGCTATTTTCCTAGAGGGTCATCTACACAACATTCCAATGAAGTTTAGAAGCCTTCATGGTGAAGTGGTCATGCTACTTGCCTTGTAAACCAGGGTAGCAGGATCGATGCCAGGCTTCTCCAGACTTTCAGATTGGTCTTTAAACAGAGGTCCCATAACTGTATGACCTTAGCTGTTGGTGAGACTTCAAACTCAAACACTCACTCCTATGAAGGAACCTATATGCCAAATATGAAGGCTGTATCTTAAATGCTCCAAAAGTTATGACAAAGTAGGTCAAAGGTCAAGGTCATGGCTCAAAAGTTTTGAATGGTTGAGAAAACCTTGTCACAAGGAACATACATGCCAAATATGAAGGCTCTATCTCATATGGTTCAAAAGTTATGATAAAGTAGGTCACAGGTCAACGTCACAAGTCAAATCTTTATATGAGTGGAAAGCCCTTGTCACAAGGAACCTATATGCTAAATATGAAGGCTCTATCTCAAACAGTTCAAAAGTTATGACAAAATAACCTACTGATCTACTTTTTGATTTGACATGACCCATATTCGAACTTAACTGAGATATTGACCAAATGATCATTCTGAGCAAGTTTTATGATGATTTGACTAAAACTGTGGCCTCTTAGAGTGTTCAAAACGTTTTTTCTATGATTTGACCTGCTGACCTACTTTTTGACCAGACATGACCCATATTCAAACTTGACCCAGATATTGTCAAGATGATCATTCTGAGCAAGTTTGATGATGATCAGACCAAAACTGGGGTCTCTAGTGTGTCCACAAGGTTTTTCAACAATCTGACCTACTGACCTACTTACTGGCCAGATATGACCCATATTCGAAATTAATTGAGATATTGTCAAATGATCATTTTTAGCAAGTTTGATGATGATCAGACCAAAACTGTGGCCTCTAGTGTGTACACAAGGTTTTTCTCTGATTTGAACTACTGACCTACTTTTTGAACCGACATGACCAATATTCAAACTTGACTCAGATATTGTCAAGATGATCTTTCTGGGCACTTTTGATGATGATCGGACCTAATCTGTGGCCTCTAGTGTGTTAACAAGGTTTTTATATGATTTGAACTACTGACCTACTTTTTGACCTGAAATTACCCATATTCGACTTTGACCAAGAAATTGTCAAGACTATCATTCTGAGCAAGATTGATGATGATTTGACCAAAAATGTGGCCTCTAGTGTGTTCACAAGGTTTTTCTCTCATTTGACCTACTGACCTACTTTCTGACCTGCCATGACCCATATTCGAACGTGACTAAGATATTATCAAGATGATCATTCTGAGCAAGTTTGATGATGATTGGACCAGAAATGTGGCCTCTAGTGTGTACACAAGGTTTTTCTCTGATTTGAACTACTGACCTACTTTTTAGACCGACATGACCCATATTCAAACTTGACTCAGATATTGTCAAAATGATCATTCTGAGCAAGTTTTATGATGATTGGACATAAATTGTGGCCTCTAGTGTGTTCAGAAGGTTTTTCTATGATTTGACCTACTGACCTACTTTTTGACCCGACAACACCCATATTCGAACTTGACTGAGATATTGTCAAGATGATCATTCTGGGCTAGTTTGATGATGATCGGACCAAAACTGTGGCCTCTAGTGTCTTCACAAGGTTTTTTTTCTGATTTGACCTACTGACCTACTTTTTAACCCAACATGACCCATATTCGAACTTGACCGAGATATTTTGTGGTGGTACAAAATGTGTGCAAGTTTAGTTAAAATCAAATGATAAATGAAACAGCTATCATGCAGACAAGACCAAAATAGGCAATTTTTGCCCTTTCAGGGGCCGTAACTCCGCAACACATGATGGGATATGGCTGGTTCAAGAAAGGAACCCAGATCTCATGGTGGTACAAGTTGTGTGCAAGTCTGGTTAAAATCAAATCATAAATGAAGATGCTATCGTGCGGACAGGACCAAAATAGGCAATTTTTGCCCTTTCAGGGGCCGTAACTCCGTAACACATGATGGGATATGGCTGGTTCAAGAAAGGAACCCAGATCTCCTGGTGGTATAAGTTGTGTGCAAGTCTGGTTAAAATCAAATGATAAATGAAGATGCTATTGTGCGGACAAGACCAAAAAATGGCAATTTTTGCCGTTTCAGGGGCCGTAACTCCGTAACACATGATGGGATATGGCTGGTTCAAGAAAGGAACCTAGATGGCATGGTGGTACAAGTTGTGTGCAAGTCTGGTTAAAATCAAATCATAAATGAAGATGCTATCCTGCGGACAAGACCAAAATAGGCAATTTTTGCCGTTTCAGGGGCCGTAACTCCGTAACACATGATGGGATATGGCCGGTTCAAGAAAGGAACCCAGACCTCATGGTGGTACAAGTTGTGTGCAAGTCTGGTTAAAATCAAATCATAAATGAAGATGCTATCGTGCGGACAAGACCAAAATAGGCAATTTTTGCCATTTCAGGGGCCGTAACTCCGTAACACATGATGGGATATGGCTGGTTCAAGAAAGGAACCTAGACCTCATGGTGGTACAAGTTGTGTGCAAGTCTGTTTAAAATCAAATTATAAATGAAGATGCTATCGTGCGGACAAGAAATTGTTTACGCACGCACGGACGCACGCACGGACGACGGACAAAATGTGATCACAAAAGCTCACCTTGTCACTACGTGACAGGTGAGCTAAAAATAGTCAATACAGTGGGAAATAGGCTGTAGCTTATACTTGCTCTTTCCTTGCTTTTGTTTTTCGAAAGGAAAGAGCTTGTCAAACAGATGTTTATTTGATGTCATGTTTTAAATGCTGATGTATATGAGTATAAGTAAATAATGTAAACCCAGATTGGACATAGCAAACAGTTAAGACTGACCAGGGTCTAATTCGTTGCTTTGTTAAGAAACAGTAAACGATGGAAAAACATTTTTTTTTTAAACAAATAGAAGTTTCAGTTGCTTAATTAAGAAAGATTGTTTTAATCCCTATCCTGTTCATGTCTTCATAACCACCAAGCCTTTGCTAATGGTGAACAGGTCTGTGCAGTGGACACCCCACTGAACCCCACTTTATATAGAAGAAAGAACTAGGGCTTCTGGAGTGTTAACATTGTTTTTTCTTGTTTCTGCTTTGGGGCATGGGTTGTGGTTGCTCGTTAGGGCCACCTCAATGAGACGGTTCTGACGGGCACCCGGGACCTGTGTTTGGGGTATGAAGGGGAAAATGTTAAAATATTTTAATCAGAAAAATTATCTTCTTTGGGGTATGAAAGAGTGCACTGTATCACACTGAGGTGTTATTGTTATGGGATGTGGCTAGTAAAATTATTCTGCAGGATGGGGGTTAAACAAGTTTTCCATACAAACTAAAATACGAAACTACTTTAAATGTATACATCTATGTCCAGAAGAAGAGATAAAGCAGTTTAATATAAATATGGCATGTGGAATGCTTGTATAGTAAGTATATTGAAACCAATAATAGATCATCACGAAGGCACGCCTATACCTTTATGATCCCCTTGAACCACATTTGTTATATAGTGGAACTGGGGTTTACAGGAGTTTTCACTTTTTTCTTATTTCTGTTCGGAAGGGGGATTGTGGGTGCATGGTACGTGCCGCCTCGCTGAGGCGGTTCTAACGAGTTTCCCACATCCGGTGTTTTTTAGGCCTAAATGTTACATAACTGTATTTTAAAATCTTCACTTTTGTGAGAATTTTTCGATATATCTGAAAAGGCGTGTTTTCGGGATGGAGACTCCCGAACTGTGTGTACAGCTTCTACTGGATTCAAGTCACCCGCATGTTACTCAGAGGCTTGAGTTTACCAACAGACAAACAGAACTTCTGGAGTTACATTCCCGGGAACTGATTCACGAGTTACACCTAAATCGCGTTCGTTTACTGAAAACTGACTAGGAAGTGCTGAAAGTACCAGAGAGCATAAGATAGGAAAACTTTAAAGACCACAAGTTTATCTGTGCAAATGAAATGAATTTAAATCTGTGATAAATATTCACTTCACAATCTGTGAAGGTGCCACGCAAAATAAACGTGGGGACACTAAGCTACAAGAAGAAGATGGTCTCATATTTGACTTGTATTTTTATGGATAATAACAGTTTGTTAAAATAATGCAGTTAAAAACTATAAAATGGAATGATGGAGAAATAGAACACTTAGTTCGAGAGCAGTACAGTGGTTTAGAGGTGATCTTTCAGGTCCCTATTCAGACCCAGCTATCCTGGAGAGCGCATGTCGCTGGTGCGTCATCGGGCCCACGTCATTTTGGATGTCAGATGTCATGGCATTGCACAAACTACATAAGAATGTTGCTTAGAAGACCTTCTGCCAAATTGGCTCAAACGATCCTGCTCCGATGTAAACAAAATGGCCGCCAGTATTTAATTTTATGTTATGTTGGTTGGGGCCTGATGGGAACGTGCAGTAAATGTCGTGGCCTTGCATGCGTGGATCCGGTGTCGCATTTTGTGTCATGTGCCTGTTGGGATGAGGTGGTGTGGTTATATAACAGTAGGTCAGTGCATGGGGTCATTCTTAATGTGGTCAACTAGGCATGTGAATTAGATGAATTTTGCTACTTACATTTCTGAGTTTGGATAAGTAAATGGGTCACATTAATTTATAACTACAGAGATCCGCCTTGGCCTTTTTGGGAGGGACTTGCATTGCAGGAACCCCATGTGGGTAGTTAACACTTTTTTTCTTTTTTTTTCTCCGTAACTGAAATGATCACTTATGGGCTGTTGTACTGCTTTGGCATGTATAATAAAGTAAATGAAAGAGTGAAAGTATCAGACTCTTTAATGCTATGATTGTAGAAAATAAGATTTGCTGAAAATATTCGGGACCGGTTAGGAATATTGAGCCATTTTTTCAAGTATATCTGGAATGTTGTAGAATTTAATGTAATAGTCTCAAACACAACGGTTGTCCTGAGACGGCTTATGCAATAGTAATAATGGCAGCTTTACCCCAAAAAGACCAATCACAATAATCTTTTGTAGGCTCTGTCATCTGTCAATTACTTTTAATAGCATTGTTGCATGCAGTGTGGGCCTGGACACTCCTGCAAGAGCAGTCTGATCAGGGTCCACACCATTTGCCTTTGGGAGACCTGGCAGAGGGCGAGATGGAGGACATATTTACAGGCATTTTTTTTTTTCTCCCCAGCAGCTGAAAGTGATAAATTGTATTAGTGATGTTTTGTTCTCAGAATGGTGTCATGATTATTATTATTATTATTATTTCCCAATTAACCTATATTACTTTTGGTGACATTGGCTGCCTTTATTATCATGTAGGCTGTCTCGGGATGACTGGTGTGTTTATGGTTTATCAAATTTAAGTGTAAATCCAAGACCATTGTTACTTTAAATGTGTTTACACATGTTTGTATATTGGTTTGTTTTCTTGTTATTTCTCTATCTTGCTTGCTATCAACAGTCATGTAGGACAGTCTTTAGTTTCTATGATAAATTTTGTACACATTTTTTTTTGGTTTATGGCTGAGCTAAAAATACTTTCATTCAATACCCAAGGATTGGGTGGAATAAAAAAACAAAAGGATGTTCTTCATTACTTGAAAAATAAAGAATTTGATATCTACTGTCTGCAAGATACCCATTTCACAGCCAATCAAGAAAAAAATATTAGGAATAGATGGGAAGGAAACTGCTATTTCAGCCCTGCTCCACAGGCAAATGCGAGAGGAGTGGCAATTTTTTTTGCTAAAAACTTAGATTATAAAATACATGACCAGAATCAAGACACAAATGGTAACTTTTTAATTTTGGATATGACAGTACATAACAAAAGATTATCATTAATAAACATTTATGGACCAAACAAAGATGACCCTAACTTTTATGTAAATTTATTTGAAACTATTACAGATATGGGGAATGAATCATATATTGTATGTGGAGATTTTAATATTTCACTTAACACAACTATGGATTGTTATAACTACAAACACATTAATAATCCAAAGGCCAGAAAATATATCTTAGAGATGATAAGTGAAAAAAACCTCTTTGACACATTTCGAGAACTTCACCCCTATTGGAAATGATATTCATGGAGACGTAAAAACCCTTTAAAACAATCTAGGCTTGACTTATTTTTAGTAACAGAAAGTATAATTAACTCAGTAAAATCATCAAACATTGAAGCTGGCTATAAATCAGACCATTCAATAGTTACATTAGCATTAGCTTTGGATAATTTTGAACATGGTAGACCATTATGGAAGCATAATAATTCACTTTTGACAGACATAGAGTACCTGAAGACAATTAATTCAAAAATATTAGATGTCAAAAGACAGTATTGTTTACCAGTTTATGATTTAGATAATATAGATAAAATACCAGACAATGAATTGCAGTTTGTTATAGATTATCAGTTATTCTTGGAAACACTAATGATGGAAATAAGAGGAAAATTACTCGTATGCTACATATAAAAAGAAGTCAAAAGATAAACAAGAAAAGGAATTAATTAAAAACATTCAAAACTTAGAAAATAACCTAGAAGAAGAAACTATTTCAGAACTAGAAAAACTAAAACAAGAACTGTGTGACTTAAGGGAGGAAAAAATGCAAGGATATGTTCGTTCAAGGGCAAACATTATTGAAAATGGAGAAAAACCTTCACAATATTTTTGTAATTTAGAAGCTCATAATTATACAAGCAAAGTAATTACCATAATAGAAAAGGAAAATGGACAGACAATTACAGATCAAAAAGAAATACTAAATGAGACAAAAAATTATTATGAAAATTTGTTCTCCAGTAAAGCAACCAGTTTAAATGATAATGAGCTTAACGACTATATGCAAAACATGCAAATACCAAACTTAAATTTTGAAGAAGCTGTAGAAATGGAAGGCATACTGACACTAAAAGAAGCAAGTCAAACATTAAAAAATATGAAAAATAATAAGAGTCCTGGTACCAGTGGTTTTTCAGTTGAATTTTATAAAACATTTTGAAAGCAGTTAGGTACTTTTGTTGTTAGAGCAATCAACTATGGATTTGAGCAAGGAGAACTTTCTATTTCACAACAACAAGGCCTTATAGTATGCATTCCGAAAGAAAATAAATGCAGAAAAATCCTCAAAAACTGGAGACCAATAACACTATTAAATACTGTATATAAAATTGCATCAGGCTCTATAGCCAATAGAATAAAACAGGTCTTGAATAAATTGATAAGTACTGATCAAACTGGATTTATTGAAGGTAGGTTAATAGGGGAAAATACTTGGCTCATGTATGATATTTTTCAATATACAGAAGAACACAATATTCCTGGTTTAATACTTCTTATTGACTTCGAAAAAGCATTCAACTCATTATCATGGTCTTTTATTGATAAAGTTCTAAAAATGTTCAATTTTGGCCCATCAGTTAGACGATGGATAAATGTATTATACAAAGGCTCATGCTCTGCAGTTACACAGTGTGGATGCCTATCAGATTTTTTTAAACTGGGTCGGGGTTGTCGACAAGGGGATCCAATCTCCCCATATCTGTTCATTTTATGTGCAGAAATTTTGTCTATTAGGATAAGAAATAATAAAAATATAAAGGGTATTAAAATAGATAATGTAGAATTTAAAATTTCACAGTATGCAGATGATACATCAGCATTTCTTGATGGCTCTAAAGTTTCCTTAGAGCAGACATTACAAGAACTTGAAAAATTTGCAAGAATATCAGGATTAAAAACTAACTTTGATAAAACTCAAGTGGTATGGATAGGAGCAAAAAAATATAGTCAGGATTCAATAAAACCAAGATGGAAACTGTCATGGGGTAGAACTCATTTCAAATTATTGGGGATAACCTTTAATGTTGACCTTGACAGAATCATTGATGATAATTATGGTGACAGAATAAAACAAATGAAAAATTCTTTAAAATTATGGAATAGAAGGTTTCTCACCCCTCTTGGAAAAATTACTGTTATAAAATCACTGATGTTGCACAAAATAACTCATCTCTTAATGTCACTTCCCAATCCTGATACTGATACTTTAGATAAAATTAACAGTATGTTCTTTGAATTCATATGGAACGGGAGGTCTAAAATCAAACAGTCAGTGGTAGTAAAACAGTATTTTGAAGGGGGTTTGAAAATGATAAACATAACAGCTTTTGCGCAGGCCCTAAAAATAACATGGATTCGTAGAATGTTTCAAAACCATAGTCAATGGCAACTTCTCATAAAACAAGTGGTGGAAATGGATAAAATTATCTGTTGTGGTTCTGAATATACAAAGATAGTCCTGACAAAGCTAAAAACTAACTTTTGGAAAGATGTCTTTAAAGCAGTGTTAGCTTTTCAGTTGCAGTTAGAAGTGGACTGGGATAAAAATAGTTTGTTTCAAACACCTATATTTTGGAACAAGAACTTGACTATTGGAGGTAGGAGCTTTTTTTTTTAAATCATGGTTTGATTAAGGTGTTTGTTATATCAGGGACCTTATGGATAGTCAAGGCAATTTCTTGACGTTTAATGCTTTTATACAAAGCACAACAATTAATACAAATTTTCTTCAATATCAGGGAGTGCTTGAATGCCTTAAAAGGTTTATGTAAAATAAAAGTAATGATAATAAAAACAATATTATTGGTCCAATATTTCCAAATTTAATCTTTACGATACTGAAACAAAAAAAAGGTTCCCAAAATATTTATATAATCTTAAATCAGAACAAAGATGAACCGACAGGGAAAATTAAATGGAATCAAAAGTATAATATTGAAGAAAAGTCATGGCAAAATATATTTCAAGCACCTTTCAAAATAACTAAATGTACCAAACTCAGATGGTTCCAAACTTCTATTAACCACAAGATATTTACCACAAATAAACTTCTCTTCCAAATGAACTTGATAAATAGTCCAAAATGTTCATTCTGTGGAAACAATGATGAGACTATTGACCATTTGTTCTGGAAATGCCCTAAAACACAGCTGTTTATAAGAGACATGAAAAATAAGTTTCAGGAAAATTCCATAGCTTTATTACTAGAAGAAGCAACTTTTATTTTAGGCAATTTCCCACCAAACACTACCAATATAATTCAGTTTTTAATGCTTATTGCAAAATATTACATAAGTATGAAAAGGTCTTCGAAAAGTCATTTAAATTTCCTTGAGTTCAAAATTAATGTTACGTCATTGTTTCTCAGTCACAGAGAAATGGCATTACAAAACAATGAGCTGCATAAATTCTTACAAGAATGGAGGCCATTTAAACAAGTATTTAACTATGATTTCCAATAATGACTGTAATAAATATATGCTCCTTGAAACTGAAACATCCCTAGTAAAAGACTAGAACATTTGTGAGAAGTTATATTGAAATTGGAGAAAAAATGTAAGCAATGACAAAGTTTTTTTAAAAATAGCCATAGTGACCTTGACCTTGAAAGTCGAACTCGCTCGAGGTATTGTCATAAGGAACATTTGTGTGAAGTTATATTGAAATCAGTGAAGAAATGTAGTCGCTAGAGCGATGACAAAGTTTTTCTAAAAATAGACATAGTGACCTTGACCTTGAAAGTCGAAATCACTCGAGATATTGTCATAAGGAACATTTGTGTGAAGTTATATTGAAATCGATGAAGAAATGTAAGCGCTAGAGCGATGACAAAGTTTTTCTAAAAATAGCCACAGTGACCTTGACCTTAAAAGTGGAACTTGCTAGAGATATTGTCATAGGGAACATTTGTGTGAAGTAATATTAAAATTGGTGAAAAAATGTAAGCGCTAGAGCAAGGACAAAGTTTTTCTAAAAATAGCCATAGTGACCTAGACTTTGAGGCCATGGGCATGGGTGTGGGTATTGCTGAATAAAACTTTGGACCTATATCTATAATCATACCAAATATGTACCAATTCCATCAAATGGTTTGGAAAATATGAGTTCTAAAATGTTCAAGTCTACCTGTTACAAAAACCTTAACCTGAGTCTGTAACATTGAAAATTTCTAAAGTCTGTGACCTTGACCTTGAGGTCACAGGCATGGGTGGGGGTAATGCTTAATAAAACTTTGGACCTATATCTATCATCATACCAAAGATGAACCAGTTCCATCAAATGGTTAGGAAAATATGAGTTCTAAAACTTCAGGCTCTACCTGTTACAAAAACTTTAACCTGAGGTTACAGGATCACGTACATACGTACGTCATTACGTACACACACACATACAGACGGACGTACACATGTACGCACGTACACACGTATGGAAAACCGAAAAACTATATGCCCCCGGCATCATATGATGCGGGGGCATAAAAATAATAGAAACAATAGTCCTGTCCTATATGACTGTTACTTTCTCTTTCCTCTCTGTTTGATCTCAATCTGGAAGGAACATTTGTCTTTTTTTTTTTTTGTTCTCAATTGTATGATGCTTACTCAGAGCTACATCTCAATCATAAAAAGTTTAATAACAGAAAAAAGTAGCATTTGATATATTCTTAAATGCATCAGCTAAGTTGGTTGAGGTCAAACAGCTCCTATGCTCTATCTTTTATTTTTTCAACTAGCCTTCTGCTAGGTAAATATAGGTGTAAGGGAAACAAGACATATGTTCATACTATCAATGTGTGAGAGTGTTGGTATGAGTGGCATATAAATACATGTATGTTTCAATATGTAAACCCTGATTGGTTTTTCCCCGGAGACAGCAGGGTAAATTGTAACGGGATTACTAAAAGAATAAAATTCCCACACACCTAAAAAAAAAAAACAAGAGGGCCCAGAGGGCCCTGAATCGCTCACCTGAGAATCAGTGTCTCTAGTACATTCTTGGTCCAAGGGCTATACTATGTGAAGCTTCATACCAAATATCAAAGACCTGAGGCTTGTGGTTTCAGATATGAAGATTTTTAAATATTTTCCCTATATAAGCCTATGTAAAACCAAAAGGCCCCGAGGATGGGGGCATTTTTGGCCCCAGGGCTATAATTTGAACAATCTTGGTAGAGGTCCACTAGATGAATCTTCACACCAAATATCAAAGATCTGAGCCTTGCGGTTTCAGAGAAGAAGATTTTTAAAGATTTTTCCTGTTTAAGCCAATGTAAAACCAAAGGCCCCCGGGGTGGGGGCAATTCTGGCCCCAGTGCTATAATTTGAACAATCTTGGTAGAGGTCCACTATGTAAAGCTTCACACCAAATATCAAAGACCTGGGCCTTGCGGTTTCAGAGAAGAAGACTTTAAAGACTTTCCCTATATAAGCCTATGAAAAACCAAAGGCCCCCGGGGCGGGGGCATTGTTAGCCCCAGGGCTATTATTTGAACAATCATGGTAGACGTCCACTAGATGAAGCTTCACACCAAATATCAAAGATCTGAGCCTTGCGGTTTCAGAGAAGACGATTTTTAAAGATTTTCCCTATATAAGCCAATGTAAAACCAAAGGCCCCTGGGATGGGGTTATTTTTGGCCCCAGGAATATAATTTGAACAATCTTGGTAGAGGTCCACTAGGTGAAGCTTCACACCAAATATCAAAGACCTGGGCCTTTCGGTTTTAGAGAAGAAATTTTTAAGATTTTCCGTATATAAGTCTATGTAAACCCAAAGGCCCCCGGGGCGGGAGCATTTCTGGCCCCATGGCCATAATTTGAACAATCTTGGTAGAGGTCCACTAGATGAAGGTTCATACCAAATATCGAAGACCTGGACCTTTCGGTTTCAGAGAAGAAGATTTTTAAAGATTTTCCCTGTATGTAAAACCAAAGGCCCCCAGGGCGGGGGCATTTTTGGCCCTATGGCTATAATTTGAACAATCTTGGTAGAGGTCCGCTAGGTGAAGCTTCACACATAATATCAAAGACCTGGGCCTTGTGGTGTCAGAGAAGACGATTTTTAAAGATTTTCCCTGTATAAGCCTATGTAATACCAAAGGCCCCCGGGGCGGGGGCATTTCTGGCCCAAGGGCCATAATTTGAACAATCTTGGTAGAGGTCCACTAGATGAAGTTTCATATCAAATATCGAAGACCTGGGCCTTTCGGTTTCAGAGAAGAAGATTTTTAAAGACTTTCCCTATATAGGCCTATGTAAAACCAAAGGCCCCCGTGGCGGGGGCATTTTTGGCCCTAGGGCTATAATTTGAACAATCTTGGTAGAAGTCCACTAGGTAAAGCTTCACACCAAATATCAAAGACCTGGGCCTTGTGGTTTCAGAGAAGAAGATTTTTAAACATTTTCCCTATATAAGCCTATGTAAACCCAAAGGCCAACAGGGCGGGGGCATTTCTGGCCCAAGGGCCATAATTTGAACAATCTTGGTAGAGGTCCACTAGATGAAGCTTCATACCAAATATCGAAGACCAGGGCCTTTCGATTTCAGAGAAGAAGATTTTTAAAGTTTTCATTTTAGAAATCTATTTTTAGCTCCTGTGACCTAGATGTGCAATGGACCGGAACCATTTGAACAACTTTGAAAGTGGACCACCTAAAGATCATTCCTGTGAAGTTTGGTTAAAATCCGATCAGTGGTTTAGGAGGAGATGTCATTTGAAGAAAAAGTTTACGCACGCACGCACACACGCACGCACGCATGCACACACGCATGACGGACGACGGACAACGGACAAAAAGTGATCCCAAAAGCTCACCTTGTCACTACATGACAGGTGAGCTAAAAATAAAAAAAAAAATAAGGGGGCCCCAGGGAGGGCCATTATTGACCCAGGGCTATAATGTGCATAATGTTGAGGGAGGTCTAAAAAGGTGAAACTTCATACCAAATATCAAAAAAGGCTATAATTTGAACTATCTTGGCAAAGGTCCACTTGATGAAGCTAAACACCAAATATCCAAGACCTGGGCCTTGAGGTTTCCGAGAAGAAATTTTTTTAAAGATATTCCCTTCAGCAGCCTATGTAAAACCAAATGGCCCCGGGACGGGGGTGATTTTGACCTCAGGGCTATAATTTAAACAATCTTGATGGAGCTTCACTAGATAAAGCTTCACACCAAATATCAAAGACCTGGGCCTTGCTGTTTCAGAGAAAAAGATTTTCAAAGATTAGCTCTATATAAGTCTATGTAAAACCAAAGGGCCCTGGGGCGGGGGCATTATAGTTTGAACAATCTTTGTAGAGGTCCACTAGACCAAGCTCCATACCAAATATCAAAGACATGGGCCTTGCAGTTTCAGAGAAGAAGATTTTTCAAGATTTTCCCTATATAAGTCTATGTAAAACCAAAAGGCCCCGGAGGGGGGGGGGGAAGTCATTTTTGGCCCCAGGGCTATTATTTGAACAATCGTGGTAGAGGTCCACAAGATGAAGCTTCACACCAAATATCAAAGACCTGGGCCTTGCTGTTTCAGAGAAAAAGATTTTCAAAGATAAGCTCTATATAAGTCTATGTAAAACCAAAGGGCCCGAGGGCGGGGGCATTTGTGGCCTGAGGACTATAGTTTGAACAATCTTTGTAGAGGTCCAATAGATGAAGCTCCATACCAAATATCAAAGACATGGGCCTTGCAGTTTCAGGGAAGAAGATTTTCCCTATATAAGTCTATGTAAAACCAAAAAGCCCCCCGGGCGGGGACATTTTTTTCCCCAGCTCTATAATTTGAACAATCTTGGTAGGGGTCCACTAGATGAAGCTTCATACCAAATAGAAAAGACCTGGGCCATGCGGTTTCAGAGAAGAAGTTTTTAAAGATTTTCCCTATATAAGCGCATGTAAAACCAAAGGGCCCTGGTGCGAGGCCTTTTTTGGCCCCAGCACTATAATTTGAACAATCTTGGGTAAGGGTCCACTAGATGAAGCTTCATACCAAATATCAATCAAAGAACTAGGCTTTGTGGTTTCAGAGAAGAAGATTTTTAAAGATTTTCCCTATATAAACCCATGTAAAACCAAAGGGTCCCGGGGCGGGGGCAGTTTTGGCCCAAGCACTATAATTTGAACAAACTTGGTAGGGGTTCACTAGATGAAGCTTCATACTAAATATCAAAGACCTAGGCCTTGCGGTTTAGGAGAAGAAGATTTTTCAAGATTTTCCCTAAATAAGCCCATGTTAAACCAAAGGGCCCTGGGGCGAGGGCATTTTTGGCCACAGCACGTTAATTTGAACAACCTTGGTAGGGGTCTACCAGATGAAGCTTCATACCAAATATAAAAGACCTAGGCATTGTGGTTTCAGAGAAGATTTTCCCTATATAAGCCCATGTAAAACCAAAGGGCCTTGGGGCGAGGGCATTTTTGGCCCGAGCACTATAAATTGAACAACCTTGGTAGGGGTCCACTAGATGAAGCTTCATACCAAATATCAAAGACCTAGGCCTTGTGGTTTCAAAGAAGATTTTTAAAGATTTTCCCTATATAAGCCCATGTAAAACCAAAGGGCCACGGGGCGGGGGCAGTTTTGGTCCCAGCACTGTAATTTGAACAATCTTGGTAGGGGTCCACTAGATGAAGCTTCATACCAAATATCAAAGACCTAGGCCTTGCGGTTTCAGAGAAGAAGATTTTTAAAGATTTTCCCTATATAATCCTATGTAAAACCAAAGCGTCTCTGGGCGGGGGCATTTTTGGCCCCAGCACAATAATTTGAAGTTTATTTTTGAACAATCTTGGACGGGATCCTCTAGATGGAGCTTCATACCAAATATCAAAGACCTGGGCCTTGGGGTTTCAGAGAAGATTTTTTAAGTTTTCAGTGAAAAAAATAATCTATTTTTGGCTCCTGTGTCCCAGATGTGCAACCGACTGGAACCATTTGGACAACTTTGAAAGGGGACCACCTAAGGATCATTGCTGTGAAGTTTGGTCAAAATCAGATCAGTGGTTTAGGAGAAGATGTCGTTTGAAGAAATAGTTTACGCATTCACACACGCACGCACACTGACGACGGACGAAAAGTAATCACAAAAGCTCACCTTGTCACTATGTGACAGGTGAGCTAATAAAAAGGTACAACATTAATTTTATACGACAGACTGCATGAATGGTAGTTAACCCAATCACGGTTGACAACTTTGCTTCCCTCTTTAACTGCACGCCGGTGGGTCAGGCCTCAGATTCTATGAGGGTTCCAACGTAAAGGCTTATGTTGGTTGGTGCCCGATGCTCCTGTCTCTGGTCGGGCCCACTGGAGTCTAACTGTTGGCTCTTTTGCCCCAGCATTCTGTTGTTTATTGCTGTTGAGTCCTCACCGTTGTTCATCTCTGTGGTTGTTTGATTTTTGTGTTCACAGAGTTGTTGCACTGATGAGCTAGGAGGCCTTCATGCGGACTGAACAAATTATTGTCTTAATCGCGACGGAAGTAAGGGCGAGGATTGTGGCCTCGTAAGATCTTTTTAAGCCCCCAAGTGGATTTTGTTTCCGCTGACCGTTCCAAGGCGGTTCTTCTGTCGCGGTTTATTTTTGTTATGGTTTGTCTTTGGGTGTTTGTGTCGCTTGTTTTTTATTTTATTTTGGATAGCCTTTTGGCCATTTTGTGGGAAAGTAGCTGTCCTTTTGGCTTTCCACTGTTGGTGTTTCCATTGGGGTCTTTTGTTTCATGTTTGTGTTTCTTTCCCTTTGGTGTCTCTGATGGGAGCTGTGGGTTAATTGTATCGATTTCTGATCATTGCTTCTACTTCTATTTTAGATGAGTCTTTAATCTGAGGTCCAATCACCGTATGACCTTAGCTGTTGGTGAGACTTAAACTCAAACACTCACTCCAATGAAGTTTGAATGAAATCGGCCCAAGGGTACAGGAGTTGTCGCTTGAATGTTTTTTCTATTTTTAGCTCTGGTGGCCATCTTGTTCATTAGAGTGGAACAATTTTAGCTATTTTGGTATAGAGTCCCTAATAACATTCCTGTGAAGTTTAAATAAAATTGGCTCAAGGGTTTAGGAGGAGTCCATGTTTGAAGCAAATTTACAATGTTTTTTATTTTTAGCTATGGTGGTCATTTTGCTTACCAGAGCAGGATCGATTTAGCTATTTTGGTAGACGGTCATCTAAGCAAAATTCCTATGAATTTTGAGTGAAATTGGCACAAGGTTACATGTCAAATATGAAGGCTCTATCTCATATGGTTCAAAAGTTATGATTAAGTAGGTCACAGGTCAAATCTTTATATGAGTGGGAAGTCCTTGTCACAAGGAACCTACATCCCAAATATGAAGGCTCTATCTCAAATGACAAAATAACCTACTGATCTACCTTTTGATTTGACATGACCCATATTCGAACTTAACTGAGATATTGTCCAGATGATCATTCTGAGCAAGTTTTATGATGATTTGACTAAAACTGTGGCCTCTTAGAGTGTCCAAAATGCTTTACTATGATTTGACCTGCTGACCTACTTTTTGACCCGACATGACCCATATACAAATTTGACCCAGATATTGTCATGATGATCATTCTGAGCAAGTTTGATGATGATCGGACCAAAACTGTGGCCTGTAGTGTGTTCACAAGGTTTTTCTATGATTTGACCTACTGACCTACTTTTTTTCCAACATGATCCGTATTCAAACTTGACAGAGATATTGTCAAGATGATCATTCTGGGCAAGTTTGATGATGATCGGACCTAAACTGTGGCCTCTAGTGGGTTCACAAGGATTTTCTCTGATTTGACCTACTGACCTACTTTTTGACCCAACATGACCCATATTCGAACTTGACCGAGATATTGTCAAGACTATCATTCTGAGCAAGTTTGATAATGATCGGACCAAAACTGTGGCCTCTAGTGGGTTCACAAGGATTTTCTCTGATTTGACCTACTGACCTACTTTTTGACCCAACATGACCCATATTCGAACTTGACCGAGACATTGTCAAGATGATCATTCTGGACAAGTTTGATGATAATTGGACCAAAACTGTGGCCTCTAGTGTATTCACAAGGTTTTTCTAAGATTTGACCTACTGACCTACTTTTTGACCCGACATGACCCATTTCGAACGTGACCAAGATATGATCAAGATGATCATTCTGAGCAAGTTTGATGATGATTGGACCAAACCTGTGGCCTCTAGTATATTCACAAGGTTTTTCTAAGATTTGACCTACTGACCTACTTTTTGACCCGACATGACCCATTTCGAACGTGACCAAGATATGATCAAGATGATCATTCTGAGCAAGTTTGATGATGATTGGACCAAACCTGTGGCCTCTAGTGTATTCACAAGGTTTTTCTAAGATTTGACCTTACTGACCTCCTTTTTGACCCGATATGACCCATATTGGAACGTGACCAAGATATTATCAAGATGATCATTCTGAGCAAGTTTAGTTTAGTTTATACTAATTTATTTTAGTTTGATTGCGATGAAAGCTCCAAGCTTATTGAATCGCTCTCGAACACTCATTCCGGATGTTTTCACGCGTGCGAGAGAGAGGCCTTGGCTTTTACATCACTGCTACCCATTTACACCTGGGTGGAGTGGAGCAGTGTCATTATGTGTCTTGCCCAAGGACACACCTCGATACCGGTGGCCGATTCGAACGCACAACCTCTCGATCATAAGTCGAACGCGTTAAACACTGCGCTATCGAGGCTGACAAGTTTGATGATGATTGGACCAAACCTGTGGCCTCTAGTGTGTTCAGAAGGTTTTTATATGATTTGACCTACTGACCTACTTTTTGACCCGACAACACCCATAGGTTGTTTTTTTTTTTTTTAAGAACAATGGCAACAACAACGCAGACACCAGCTCAAAAGTTTTTCTTCAGAGAACAGATAAGCTAAAAATTACTGTGAAACAATATTTCATACTGTATAAAGTAAAATCTCTTGAAAGATCCTTGACAAAGTTAATGACAGTAGTAACTGCACTCGGCCCCCGCCCATTGGGGCTGAAAGAAATAAATGGGCTGCATGATGCCTCCAAGCAGAGCTGAATCCGGCCTGCACATGAGTACTGGTAAACCGCTTACAGGATCTAAGCCTGCCCAGGCAATGCAGTGCGGGTTGGACCGTCCATATTTATAAACCCTATTTGTTTCATTGGGCGACAGGGCTTGAGATGTCATTTCATCTCAATGTCGGGTATAAGTCCAACAAAACTGGAAGCAAAGTCTCCAAAATGACCTACATAGTATTGAGGGGGACATTAAACATCAAATCAAACAAACTGCACTCAGCCAAAATTTTGTGTTTGATCAACACCATATGCAAATGACCAATGATCTATAAACCCCTATTCTGCTGAATAATTTTATTGGCCACCCCCATTTCTGACCATCAGCCAATCATATTACATGATATAATGTTTCAATTACAATTAACAAAATGAATGCCAGTGTAGATCCTGATCAGATGGCTTCATCTGATCTGGAGATACACTGGTTGCAAAGATAGAGGTTGTCATGAACAGCTAGGTAAGGGTTAAAAATCAGCCAATACAAAATGCTAGTAACATTTACAGTATCATGCTTCAATATATGATTTCGGAAGTTAGTTGGTTGGTAGTGTAACAGCCCAGTCAACACCTTTGGGTCATAATGAGCTAGTTAGTTTCACTTACAATACTTCTCCTGACAACTGTACTAAGACCTTCTTGAATCAGTCGAAGGGAAAGAATGACTGCAGAGGATTTCGTGATTGTTCTCCGCTAAAGAACTTCACAGACCCCTTAGGTATCAAATGTGACAGATCTCCTCAAAACAGGAAAATCCAGTATTGTATTTGTAAAAGTAGAAGCTTCTCTACTAAATGACCATAAATATTCTATATAATCGATAAAGCTACTTACAGATAATATAACAAATTTGTTCAATTAAGAAAATGCATGACAAATGGTGTAGATCCTGATCAGAGATCTGGATCTACACTTTTTACAAAGGTAGGATTTATCATGAACAGCAGGATTAGTGCTAACATATAATTAAGCAAAAGCTTTCTCTGGATCCCAGCCATAATATTGAATCTTGTTAACAAAAGGTACAGATAATATAGAAAAATGACCATAAATGGACATTTGTCCACAGAAAATAATCCATATCCTTATCCTGTTGAATGAATTAATTCAGTCACACCCATTTCTGACTATCAACCAATAAAATTACGTAACATAACATATTCAGGGGCCATTTTTGGCCTCAGGGCTATAATTTAATCTTGATAGCGGTCCACTATATGAAGCTTCACATCAAATACCAAAGACCTGGGCCTTGCTGTTTCAGACAAGAAGATTTTCAAAGCTTATCTCTATATAAGTCTATGTAAAACCAAAGGGCCCCCAGGCAGATTTCCCTATATAAGTCAATGTAAAACCAAAGAATCTCGGGGTGGAGGCATTTTTGGCCCCAGGGCTATAATTTGAACAATCTTGATAGAGGTCAACTAGATGAAATTTCACTCCAAATATCAAACACCAAGGACTTGTGGTTTCACAGAAAAAGATTTTTAGAGATTTTCCCAATATAGGTCTATGTAAAACCAAAGGGCCCCTGAGGCGGGGGCTTTTTTGGTCTCAGGGCTATTATTTGAACAATCTTGGTAGATGTCCACAAGATGAAGCTTCATACTAAGTATCAAAGACCTAGGCCTTGTGGTTTCAGAGAAGAAGATTTTTCAAGATTTTCCCTATATAAGTCTATGTAAAACCAAAGGCATTTTTGGCCCTAGGGCTATATTTTGAATATTCTTGGTGGAGGTCCACAAGATGAAGCTTCATACCAAATATCAAAGACCTGGGCCTTGTGGTTTCAGGGATGAAGATTTTTAAAGATTTTCCCTATATAAGCCCATGTAAAACCAAAGGGCCCCGGGGCGGGGGCATTTTTAGCCCCAGCACTATTATTTGAACAATCTTGGTAGGGGTCCACTAGATGAAGCTTCATACCAAATATCAAAGACCTGGGCCTTGCGGTTTCAGAGAAGAAGATTTTTAAAGATTTTCCCTATATAAGCCCATGTAAAACAAAAGGGCCCCTGGGCCGGGGCATTTTTGGCCCCAGCACTATGATTTGAACAATCTTGGTAGGGGTCCACTAGATGAAGCTTCATACCAAATATCAAAGACCTTGGCCTTGCGGTTTCAGAGAAGAAGATTTTTAAAGATTTTCCCTATATAATCCTATGTAAAACCAAAGGGCCCCGGGGCGAGGGCATTTTTGGCCCCAGCATTATAATTTGAACAATCTTGGCAGTGGTCCACTTGATGAAGCTTCATACCAAATATCATAGACCTGGGCCTTGTGGTTTCAGAGAAGAAGACTTTTTAAGTTTTCGGTGAAAAAAATCTATTTTTGGCTCCTGTGACCTAGATGTACAATGGACCAGAACCATTTGAACAAATTTGAAAGGGGACCACCTAAGGATCATTCCTGTGAAGTTTGGTCAAAATCCGATCAGTGGTCAAGGAGAAGATGTCGTTTGAAGAAATTGTTTACGGACGGATGCACGCACACATTGACTGACGAGGGACGAAAAGTGATCCCAAAAGCTCACCTAGTCATTACATGACAGGTGAGCTATAAATCAGTTGAGCATGACTTTGATAAAATACGATCATCTTCAGGTCATGGGAACAATAACTGGAAAGTTTCATCCAAATCCGAGGTCAGGACTTCTGTTGATAAAATGGCTAAAACTGACAAAGGGCTATAACTCTGGTAAGAATTAGTTGAGCATGACTTCGATGAAATACTCGTATGATCATATTCAGAGGCCAGGACTTCTGTTGATAAAATGGCTAAAACTGACAAAGGGCTATAACTCTGGTAAGAATTAGTTGAGCATGACTTCGATGAAATACTTGTATGATCATATTCAGGTCATGGGAATAATGAATGGAAAGTTTTATCATAATCCTTCAAAACTGTAGGAGGAGTTGCTGATACAAGCACTTCTGTTGATAAAATGGCTAAAACTGACAAAGAACCATTAATGTGGTAAAAATCAGTCAAGAATGACCCAGATAAAATATGATCATCTTCAGGTCATGGGAACAATAACTGAAAAGTTTAATCAAAATCCCTTGAAAACTGTAGGAGTTGCGGAGACAAGAACTTCTGTTGAAAAAATGGCTAAAACTGACAAAGGGCCGTTACTTTGGTAAGCATTAGTCAAGCATGACCTTGATGAACTATGATCATCTTCAGGTCTGGGGAACAATAACTGGAAAGATTTATCGTAATCCCTTGAAAACTGTAGCAGGAGCTGCAGAGATAAGAACCTCTGTTGATAAAGTGGCTGAAACTGACAAAGGGCCATAATCGTGGTGAAAATCAGTTGAGCATGACCTCAATAAAATATGATCATCTTCAGGTCATACGAAAAATAAGCAAAATCCCTTGAAAACAGTAGGAGGAGTTGCAGAGACAAGATTGTGTCTATGGACGGATGGATGGACAGACCAACCCATTACTATAGTCCCCTTGGATTAACATTGGGGGACAACATTTTTTTTTCGGTGGCAAATTGTGTGACGCCCAGGGATTGATGCACAATTAAAGGTAAATCTCGGAACTATTTACTTTCACAGAAAAATGATTTTCAAAAGTGTCAGGTTTTCATTGTTGTTAAGTATATTTGATTATGCGAAAGCGGAAACACTGCAATGTTCCACTTCATTAATATTTATGCCCTCATTAAAAAACAAGAGGGCCATGATGGCCCTGGATCGCTCACCTGGTCCATAGAGTAATAAGTGGGCCCCAGGGAGAGCCATTTTTGACACCAGGGCTATAATGTGCATAATGTTGAGGGAGGTCTAAAAAGGTGAAGGTTCATACCAATTATTAACAAAGGCTATAATTTGAACAATCTTGGCAAAGGTCCACTAGATGAAGTTTCATACCAAATAGCAAAGACCTGGGCCTTGCGGTTTCAGAGAAGAAGATTTTTAAAGATTTTCCCTATATAAGCCCATGTAAAACCAAAGGGCCCCGGGGCAGGGGCATTTTTGGCCCCAGCACTATAATTTGAACAATCTGGGTAGGGGTCGACTAGATGAAGCTTCATACCAATTATCAAAGATATGGGCCTTGAAGTTTCAGAGAAGAAGATTTTTAAAGATTTTCCCTATATAAGCCCATGTAAAACCAAAGGGCCCCTGGGCAGGGGCATTTTTGGCCCCAGCACTTGAATTTGAACAATCTTGGTAGGGGTCCACTTGATGAAGCTTCATACCAAATATCAAAGACCTGGTCCTTGTGGTTTCAGAGAAGAAGATTTTTAAAGTTTTCAGTGAAAAAAATCTATTTTTGGCTCCTGTTACCTATATGTGCATCGGACCGGAACCATTTGAACAATTTTGAAAGGGGACCACCTAAGGATTATTCCTGTGAAGTTTGGTCAAAATCTGATAAGTGGTTTAGGAGGAGATGTAGTTTGAAGAAATTGTTTACGCACGGATGACAGACAAAAAGTGATCCTAATATAAAACACAAGAGGGCCATGATGGCCCTGGATCACTCACCTGATCCATAGTGTAACAAGTGGGCCCCAGAGAGGGCCATTATTGGCCCCAGGGCTTTAATGTGCATAATGTTGAGGGAGGTCTTAAAGGTGAAGTTTCATACCAAACATCAACAAAGGCTATAATTTGAACAATCTTGGCAAAGGTACACTAGATGAAGCTACACATCAAATATCATAGACCTGGGCCTAGCAGTTTCAGAGAAGAAGATTTTTAAAGATTTTGCCTATATAAGCCTATGTAAAACCAAAGGGCCCCGGGACGGGGGCATTTTTTGCCCCAGCACTATAATTTGAACAATCTTGGTAGGGGTCCACTAGATGAAGCTTCATACCAAATATCAAAGTCCTGGGCCTTGTGGTTTCAGAGAAGAAGATTTTTAAAGATTTTCCCTATATAAGCCCATGTAAAACCAAAGGGCCCCTGGGCAAGGGCATTTTTGGCCCAAGCACTATAATTTGAACAATCTTGGTAGGGGTCCACTAGATGAAGCTTCATACCAAATATCAAAGACCTGGGCCTTGTGGTTTCAGAGAAGAAGATTTTTAAAGATTTTCCCTATATAAGCCAATGTAAAACCAAAGGGCCCGTGGCGGGGGCATTTTTTGTCCCAGCACTATAATTTGAACAATCTTGGTAGGGGTCCACTAGATGAAGCTTCATACCAAATATCAATGTCATGGGCCTTGTGGTTTCAGAGAAGAAGATTTTTAAAGATTTTCCCTATATAAGCCTATGTAAAACCAAAGGGCAGGGGGTGGGGGGATTTTTGGCCCCAACACTATAATTTGAACAATCTTGGTAGGGGTCCACTAGATGAAGCTTCATACCAAATACTAAAGACCTGGGCCTTGTGGTTTCAGAGAAGAAGATTTTTAAAGATTTTCCCTATATAAGCCTATGTACAACCAAAGGGCCCCGTGGCGGGGGCATTTTTTGTCCCAACACTATAATTTGAACAATCTTGGTAGGGGTCCACTAGGTGAAGCTTCATACCAAATATAAAAGACCTGGGCCTTCTGGTTTCAGAGAAGAAGATTTTTAAAGATTTTCCCTATATTAGCCTATGTAAAACCAAAGGGCCCCGTGGCGGGGGTATTTTTTGTCCCAGCACTATAATTTGAACAATCTTGGTAGGGGTCCACTGGATGAAGCTTCATACAAAATATCAAAGTCCTGGGCCTTTTGGTTTCAGAGAAAAAGATTTTTAAAGATTTTCCCTATATAAGCCTATGTAAAACCAAAGGGCCCCGGGGCGGGGGGCTATTTTGGCCCCAGCACTATAATTTGAACAATCTTGGTAGGGGTCCACTAGATGAAGTTTCATACCAAATATCAAAGACCTGGGCCTTGTGGTTTCAGAGAAAAATTTTTTTAAAGATTTTCCCTATATAAGCCAATGTAAAACCAAAGGGCCCCATGGCGGGGGCATTTTTGGCCCCAGCACTATAATTTGAACAATCTTGGTAGGGGTCCACTAGATGAAGTCTCATACCAAATATCAAAGACCTTGGCCTTGTGGTTTCAGAGAAGAAGATTTTTAAATATTTTCCCTATATAAGCCCATGTTAAACCAAAGGGCCCTGGGGCGCGGGCATTTTTGGCCACAGCACGTTAATTTGAACAACCTTGGTAGGGATCCACTAGATGAAGTTTCATACCAAATATCAAAGACCTGGGCCTTGTGGTTTCAGAGAAGAAGATTTTTAAAGATTTTCCCTATATAAGCCTATGTAAAACCAAAGGGCCCCAGGGCGGGGGCATTTTTGGCCCCAGCACTATAATTTGAACAATCTTGGTAGGGGTCCATTAGATGAAGCTTCATACCAAATATCAAAGACCTGGGCCTTGTGGTTTCAGAGAAGAAGATTTTTTAAGTTTTTGGTGAAAAAAATCTATTTTTGGCTCCTGTGACCTAGATGTGCAACGGACCGGAACCATTTGAACAACTTTGAAAGGGGACCACCTAAGGATCATTCCTGTGAAGTTTGGTCAAAATCCGATCAGTGGTTTAGGAGGAGATGTCGTTTAAAGAAATTGTTTACGAACGCACGGACGCACGCATGCACGGACGCACGACGGACGACGGACAAAAAGTGATCCCAAAAGCTCACCTCGTCACTACGTGACGGTGAGCTAAAAAACAATGAAAATTAGCTTTAATAAGCTATTTGGCACCTTCTGGTGAACGTAGCCATTGGAGAAACATGGAAATAAATCACCTGAGTAAACAGGACCTTTAAGTACAGTCGACTCTCGTTATCTCGAACCTCACGGGACCCGATAAAAAGTCTGAGTTATCCGTAGTACGAGATAAACAAAGTGTGACGTCACATGTATGTCAGTTCACATTGTTTGCCATGATATGCTTGGTATTCTTGGTAATTCTTACATGAATGGTTTACTGAGTTTTTAAAACTTGTTTATGAAAGTACTGGAGCTTGTCAGAGTATAGCGTTTATGAACAAATTAATAAATAAATAAAACTGATAGATTTCTCACGTGTTTTGTTGTCTTTTAAATTCCTACACATCTGGGTTTCCAAATACGCTAAATATAGTTAAACTTCGTTCAGAAAATCTGAATCATCGATTTTTTCGTTTCTTGGTTTTAATACTCATTTTAGCCCATACATCACTATGGGAAAGTTTTAGACCTCACCCTCCGCCGATTTCTCCAGCAAGTCGTATGCCCCTGCGACAGTCAGGAAAGGCTGTGATTATTTGGAGAAAATTGCAAAACAAAGAAATGAGAGCACAGACTAAGTCCATTTGACGATGATTGTCAGGTAAAATAATGAATATTCAAATCCATGTGACGCATTTTATAAATAGATATGCAATTGCAACACACCTTACTTTCGAATGGCTAGTTAGAAGCTCACTAGTAACGGGGAGCCACTAGCGCGACGTGCTGTCAACAGTGGTCAAAATGAATTATACCGATATCAGATGTGGTGTCACAGCAAATGATTTTCCATGGAGTGATCGTGCAAATAAAACATAGACGCCCTTGTAATGTACAAGAGCAGTAACCACTTCTATATTTGGTTTAAAAGGGTGGGTTGAAGCTGTCAGAATGTCTTAGTCTGTGAAAGAAAATATAGATTTTGCAATTTTCTCCAAATAATCACAGCCTTTCCTGGCATACGACTTGCTGGAGATATCGGCGGAGGGTGGGGTCTAAAACTTTCCCATAATGATGTAAGGGCTAAAATGAGTATTAAAAGCGAGAAACGAAAAAATCGATAATTCAGATTTTCTGAACGGAGTTTAGATACTAAACAGACTGGTTCCCGCCCTTGAATGCAACGCTTATATTACTTCGAAGAGCAGTACATGCTATATAAGTCATACCGTAGTTTGACTCATCTCCCCTCAAACTGATTAACCCTCACTATGGCAAACAGTTTAGGTCCTGCCGGGAAAGCTCGTTATGAGCCATCCCTTTTGGATCTACACTGTTTGTACATGGATTTGCATGGGTTAAGAAACAGACGGGTTAACAATTATACACGTGAATTGTTCTGAACAACTGCGTTTTTAACACGCTTGGATTATCACAACTTTTGTCACTGACATTTCTGCAAGAAAGACAACACCGCTTTTTATCACGGAAATCTTGCAAATCATTGACACGAGACAGTGTAAGATTAAAGGTTGAGCATCGTGTGTCACATTACACGCACATGATTTTCTTTGTAGCCGAAAAGGTATTGTGTGTGCTAATTTTAATTGCAAACGCACCTGGACAAATTGGATAATTAACATCATTGTGAGTACTGATGAATTGTTTTCTGAAGGCCTATTACAAAATTGAAGGGCCGGACGCATGTTTTTTATTTTTCCGTTACGTCAAGAATCCCGTTCAAGATACGCAGTTGAAAAAACAGTGAAAAATACATTCAGGGACTGAAAATGATTGGCGAGATAGCCAAAGTGTCGACTTAACAGAAGTTTGACACATGCTAAGTTGAAATACAATAAATATACAGGAGAAATGTACGGGACTTAGAAATCTGTTCGACATAAGCGATAGGGTCGAGATAAGTGGGGTCGAGATAACGAGAGAGTCAACTGTATTTATGTTTTAACGATATAAAAACTTGCGTTCTCATGATCTTTTACTTTCTTTTACCAATGTGTTGATTATTATTTAATTTTCAAACACGCTTCTGAATTATCTTGTCACGCTATGCATGTTTGCGATAGTGTGGGCTGATTTTGCATGTTCTAGCCATTATCTAGTGGAAGCAGAGGGTCCCAATAGAAAGGGCAAAAAATTAACTGTGTTATGAGTATATGGAAAAAAAAACAAATTAGAACCACAGAAAAAGGACTCTACCTTATTAACCAATCATCTTACAATTTAATTTTTAAGGTAACATAAACTTTCTTTGGATCCTAGCCATAATACAGATTCTTGTTAACCAAAAATACAAATATATAGAAAAAAAACAAGAGCACCACATGCGGGTGCCAACACTCGGCTGCAGTTTCTTTTAGTTTAACAAAAATTCTAAGTCGAAAAAGGAGTATAACTATGCCAAAAATATTTTGAGGGTTACCTCACCTATTGGTATGAGTTTCCCTTTTCATAATGAACAACTAGTCCGATTTTTTTAAGTAAATATATTCAGTAATGACAAAGATATTACAAAATGTCCAAGTTTTTGCACAACGAAGACGCAAAATTTCTAAGTAGAAAAAGGGGCATAAATGTGCCAAAACTATTTTGAGGTTTACCTAGTCTATTGGTATGAGTTCCCCTTTACAAAATTGAACAACTAGTCCAAGTTTCAAGTAAATATGTTCAGTAATGACAGAGATATTACAAAATGTTCAAGTTTTTGCACGAAATTCTAAGTCGAAAAAGGGGAATAACTGTGCCAAAAATATTTTGAGGGTTACCTCACGTATTGGTATGAGTTTCCTTTTTTATAATGAACAACTAGTCCGAGTTTCAAGTAAATATGTTCAGTAATGACCGAGATATTACAAAATGTCCAAGTTTTTGCACGACGACGACGACGAAAACAGCGGAGCTATTAATCATAAATGGACATTTGATCTATAGAATAGTTTGTGTTTTCAACAGAATTCTTCTCTGAATCCTAACCTTAGTATTACAAGAGCTCCGCAAGCAGGACATTATATGCACTGTTCCTTATTAAGGTCTTACTATATTTGAAGTTTCAGCTTCATCAGATCTAAATTGCAGGAGTTAGCCGGAAATGAAATGCTAACAGAAATTTTCAAAGGGGTAAAACTCTATAAATATTTGGAGGACCATGGCCTCGAACAAATATGCTCTGCTCCACATCATAGTCTAACTAAATATCAAGTTTCAGCTTGATCAAATGTTACCTGCAGGAGAAGTTAGCCACAAACAAAATGTTAACAGGAAGTTTCCAAGCAGCATAACTCAATTAATATCTGGTGGACCCTTAACTCCAAACAATATGCACTGCTCCATATCATCGTCTTACTATATATAAAGTTTCAGCTTCATCTGAACTATATGCAGGAGGAGTTAGCCGGTAATGAAATGTTTACAGAAATTTTCGAAGGGTTACTCCAGAAATATTTGGAGCACCATGACCTTGAAACAATATGCACTGCTCCACATCATAGTCAAACTAAATATCAAGTTTCAGCTTGACTGAATGTTACCTGCAGGAGAAGTGAGCCACAAACAAAATGTTTACAGAAGAGTTTCCAAGGTGCATAACTCAATCCATCCATCCATCCATCCCTCCATCTGTCCATAAGACACAATCTTGTCTCTGCAACTCCTACTACGGTTTTTTGATGAAACTTTCCAGTTATTTTTTGTATGACCTGAAGATGATCATAATTTATTGAGGTCATGCTCGACTGATTTTCACCATAGTTATGGCCCTTTGTCAGTTTTAGCCTTTTTATCAACAGAAGTTAGTGTCTCTGCAACTCCTCCTACAGTTTTCAAGGGATAAAACTTTCCCATAACATACTATGATGGGCGTATAAAAAGCGGTGGTTTTGTATTTGAAGAGAGAATTTTAAGGTAATTATCACAGCAAACCATGAGCAAATATTTTTGCCTTAAATGTGTAATGATACAGTAAATTGATGCATTGGTAAACTGTAATAGGAGCCATATGTTGACCTGTTTTTTGTTTTGTTTTTTTTTAGTTGTACAAACCTGTTCCATGAGTTTTCGTTTGCTCATTCCTTTTCTCAACATCTGCTTCTCAATAACTCTTGCATTGTCAGCATACGAGTCAGCTATTTCTTTCTGTAAAATAACAGGAATATAAGTAAGACATGAAGCATTACTGAACATCTGAACATGACATCATATGAGCCCCGCCAAGCGAATTTGTGTCTTCGAGCATTCCGTCATGACAAATTTTAACTGCGCATGCCCAGCCATTCAGAGGGACCAGGGATATGGCTTTCTGTCTGAAGGTTCCTCTTGATTCACTGCTTTATAAGCCAGCAGCGAAGGTTCTGGTGAGACTGCGCGGATGCGCAGGCTCGCCTGAACCTTCGCTGCTCGCATAGACGATAAGTACCAAAATCGCTTGACAGGGCCCATATATCCTTGAAATATGATCTAACCAGTTTTCAGTTGTTTGCTTGTTTGGAGTTTAACAGCCCGGTCAACACTACACATTTTAAAAAGAATGTCAAGGTTGGTGGCAATGGGTAAGGTGTGTTATGGCAGACACATTTATGAAGTGTCACTAGTGTAGAGGTTTTGGTGTTTGAGAAATGGAGCTAAATGCATGACGCTTTGGTGTTTGAGAAACATAGCTTAACACATAGACTAAATTTTGTTTTGCCAAGCATGAAAAGTAAGTCAAGGTCAGCTATGTTCATGGAAGTGGGCAGAGTTTATCATGTTGGATATGTGTATGAAGTTTCATTAGCCTGAGTCTTGGTGTTTGAGAAATGCAGCTAAAGCAGGCCTAATCTTAGAGCTAAGCAGACCAACCACTATTCAGCCAAGCATGATTTATTTGTTTGAATTGAGGTTTAACATCCCTGTCAACACTATATTGGGCATTTTGGAGACAATGCTTCCATGCAGCCCAATTTATTTCTCCAAGTCCTGGTGGGTGGGGACCCTATGAAAAGTAGGCCAAGATAGTAATGCCCGAGAAAAGCCTTGGTGTTTGAGAAACACAGCTAAATGGATTTAATGGCACTGATGACGAGAGCAACAACGCCAATGATGTCACAACTGGAAAGGAATCCTTATGACTGTGCGGCTTGCTAAATTCAGAGTTATGGTTCTTGTCCTGTGCATGTCATCTCACTTAGCCAAACATTTCTGTAAAGTTTTATGAAAATATCTCAAAAACTTTTCAAGTTACACTTTTTTCAGTATTTAATGGATTATTACTCCCAAAAGTTAGATAACCAGAGTTATGGTTCTTGTCTCCTGCAGGTTATCTCAATATGTTTAACATTTACGTAAAAAGGTTGTCTTGAACAGAAAGCAGACATGAGTGAGAAAAGCAAATGTTTTCTCTATTCAATGGTTTTGCTTAACCAGAGCAATGGCTCTTGTTTTCTGCACATCATTGGACCACAATATGTCTGCAAGGGTTATGAAAATATATTACATGTATATGGTTATCAAGTTACAGAGCAGACACAATTCATCACCGAGAGATGGAAAAACAATATGGTTCCCCAGCAGTAAATATAGACTGGCTCTACATATTTTCTGATTATATTTTTATGTTTATCTCCCATTGTTTACATTTAAACTAAAGATTTTGTTTGTTTGTTTGATTTGAGGCTAAATTTAAACTGACTGGTTCTATATACTTACAGCTTCAATTTCTTCTTCTTCATCCTCCATTGTAGACACAGTCACAGAGCTAAATTTACCCATGTTTTTTGTGTGTTTTGTCAATGTCACCTAGAAAGTAAATAATCTTCTCAGCAATATGTGATGACTGAAAAAAATGGTGATATTAGAACATGTCATCACGAAAACACGCCTATATAATTTAGACCCCCTTTTGGCTCCCTTTATATAGTAAAACTGGGGTTTGCAGGGATAAATCTTATTTTTCTTATTTCTGCTCTAAAATATAGATTGTGGGTACTCGTTAGAACCGCCTCGATGAGGCAGTTCTAATGAGTACCCACAATCTATATTTTAAGCAGAAATAAGAAAAATATCACAATTATTCATCTAAAATTTTCATTTTTTCGGTGATAAAGGTTATAATGTATTTGTGCGTGTGTGTGTGAATTTGGGTTTAACGTCGCTTTCAACAATTTTTCAGTCATATCACGACGGTGTCTGCTGCGTCAGGGAGCTCAATGCTCACTTTTATAGTGCTGCCTCACTGAAGTATCATGTCCCAGACACATTACATGATACCACACCCAGTCACATTATCCTGACACTGGGCTGACCAGTCCTAGCTCTACCCCGTAAATCTGGGTGCCAAGCGAGGAGCAGCTAGTACCATTTTTAACGACTGGTATGTCGCGGCCCGGGATTGAACCCGTGACCTCCCGTTCCCCGGAGCAGACACTCTACCAACTGAGCTATCTGGGCCTGTACAATGTATTTGTATAGGCATGTTTTCATAATGTAAATGCATGTACAATAATTGTAATAGACTGTACATAAATCCAGCAATATCAGTCTAAACCCATAAGATGTCAGTCTCAACAATGGTTGTCTTCTGTGTTGTCTTGCTTGTCACTTTAAGTCATTGTTGCAAACAGTATAGTCCCAGATAGGGGCAGTCTGATCAGGGTCCACAGTTTGCATGTAAGCAAAAATATTTTAAAAGATTTGCAAGAAGACAGATGACATAAAATACAACATTTTCTGGGGCAGATATTTGTTCTTGCATCTTGATGGTTAAGCATTTGGTAAAATCTGATGACTATTCGATTTTTCACCATATTTGTTTCTAATGGTGAACATCTTCTGTCTGTCAACTCAAGGTGACTTAACTGAGCACCAACAACAAGGCCCAGTTGTTAAAAACTAATGATGTTGTTAGTTAAGGGGAATGGGAACACCTTCAGGGCAGGCAACTCCTGCAAAAGTATTTTTGTCTCCCATGTCAATAGGGGTCAACTCTTAAAGGAAAGAACTTGCTCCTCAGGAGCAAATTCGTTCCTTTAAGGGTAGACACCTTTTTCAGGAGAACTGAGCCTATAGAAAAGTGAACAGGAAGTCCCGAAAGTTATCTCCGTTTCAAAAATGGCAGAAAAGTTTGCCAGGTGTTGCCATTCCCTTTAAATTGTTGTTAAACTGCTGTCATTTAATATGACAAATATACTAATATGTTTGCTGAAAAATATGAGCTCTGGCATATGGTAACTTTTTTTTCAGCAAAAATATTTATCAGAAATTGTAGTTGCTAGAAAAGTAAAACAAATTGACCACTTATGAGATTGTTAACTAACGACAACTGGGCTAAGGTGATTTTCATTAGGACCTTAAACAAGCAGACTAAGAGCTCTTAGTACCGTATTTATCCTATATGGACACCTCAGCTCCTTGAACAAGTACAACCCGATGTTGTGTCTAAGACTAGCAGGATGAGTGGCAAACAGTGTAGACCCTGATGAGATGCCGCGTTCTGCGGCATCTCATCTGGGTCTACACTGTTTTCTTAGGCCAGTCTGTCCTGGAATACATATGGAAAATACTTTATGCTCTGATTTATGTAGTTGCATGTGTAGCTAACTAATAGGGCTAAAAGCAAACTTCTTAAATAAAGCCACCTCTTGATCTCTTCTAGGTGACTTATCATCACGCTAACAAGTCCGTGAAATAAACACCCCCTTACACCCCACTTTATATAGAGAAAACTGGGGTTTACGGGGGTATACATTATTTTCCTTATTTCTGCTCCTAGACATAGATTGTGGGTACTCGTTAGAACCGCCTCAATGAGGCGGTTCTAACGAGTACCCACAACCTATGTTTTGAGCATAAATACGAATAATATCACAACATTTCTTCAGAAAATTGGTTGTTTTGGAAATGTGAAAAAATGCACTATGATGCACGGGTGTGTTATCGTTATGTAGCACCAGATAAGAGGGGCTATGCACATATTATTATTCCAGTTTTTGCACCAAAACATATGTTGTGGGTACACATTAGAGGGCTGAGGGCACTTCAAATGAGTACCAACAACATATGTTTTTGTGCAGAAATAAGAAAAATCTCAGTACTTTTCCTATGAAGTGATCTGGAGCTATGTGAAAAGATTGTTGCTAGACAGAACATATGTACAGGCTCACTGGAGACTTTGCTTGACGTCATAATCCCGATTTGTGACTGTAATAACCAGCCATATACGCCCCAAATTACAAATTTCAATCATTTTATCCCTTTTCTTATGCATTTATTTATTTTTAGTTTTAAAAATGATACAGTTTTGCCAAATGCTAGCCAACAAAAACTTGTTCACGAAAATAAGCCTTTATAAATTTGACCCCCTTGAACCCAACTTTTATATAGTAACATTGGGGTTTACAGGAATAAACCTTATTTTTCTTATTTCTGAAAAATTTAACTATTTTTCATCTTCGAATTTTAGTTTTTTTGGAGGTAAAATTTTCAATGTAATTTTGTATAGGTGTGTTTTCGTAATGATGATAACATTGTATTTGGAACAGTACATCACAGAATATACATCTATTGCAGCAAATGTTTTTTTATCCAATCAGATGTGGCATTTCATTCTCAAGGCCATCAGAATTAAACCTAGTCTTGCTGAATAAATTTATTTTGCAACACTTATTTCTGATTATCAGCCTTTCAAAATACCCAACACATTTTTCTGCTAATTCACAAACTAAATGACAAACTGTGTACCCGTAGATCCAGATCAGAAGGCCATCTGATCTAGGTCTGCACTGTTTGTAAAGGTTAATTGCATGTACCCTACTATTTAGCAGGGAGTTAAAAGTTAAGCTTTACCTTCTTTGGCTGGGCAATCTGACTATAAACATCTTTCTTCACACCGTCTGTTTTCAATGCTCCATCCACAATAAACATAACACTGCTGTTACCTTGGTGATGGTAGCCTAGCCACAGACCACACCTACAATAATAATGAAATGTAGAGCTGTCAGAGGATCTGCCTATAGCCCCACTACAGCACTATTAGAGGAGAAAGACCCAGTGTTGAAATATTTCGAATTCATGCTTACCAGACAACATCACTGTCATAAACTTTGGTCAAATATCCCCCTCAGTGAGCTGATGTGCAGAACCCATAAATGAACCATGCTGACTCAAAGTCAAGGTTACATTTGAAGGCCACGAGTTGGAAACTCAATTTTTTGTCCGTTCCATATCTCCTTTACCCTGCAAAGGATTTTCATTAAACTTTGGTCAATTATCCCCCCTCAGTGAGCTCATGCGCAGAGCCCCTAAATAAATCCAGGTCAAGGTCACATTTGAAGGTCATGAGTTTGAAATTTTGAATTCTGTGTTTGTTCCATATCTCCTTTACTCGTCAAAGGATTTTTGGTCAAATATCCCCCTCAGTCAGATGATGTGCAGAACCCATAAATAAACAATGCTGACTCAAGGTCAAGGTCACAGTTGAAGGTCACGAGTTTGAAACTTTGATTTTTGTGTCCATTCCATATCTCCTTTACCCCTGGAAGGATTTTCATTAAACTTTGGTCAAATATCCCCCTCAGTGAGGTGATATACAGAACCCATAAATAAACTATGCCGACTAAAGGTCGAGATCACAGGTGAAGGTCACGAGTTTGAAACTTTGAATTTTGTGTCCGTTCCATATCTCCTTTACCCCTGGAAGGATTTTCATTAAAGTTTGGTGAAATATCCCCCCTCAGTGAGCTGATAAGCAGAACCAATAAATAAACTATGCCGACTGAAGGCTGAAGTCACAGGGGAAGGTCACGAGTTTGAAACTTTGATTTTTGTGCTCATTGCATATCTCCTTTACCCCAGGAAGGACTTTCATTAAACTTTTGTGAAATATCCCCCTCTGTGAATTGATGTGCAGAACCAATAAATAAACCATGCCAACTCCAGGTCAAGGTCACAGGTGAATGTCACAAGGTTGAGCCATGTCATTAAAGTGCAGCCGGGGATTTGGCTGTCCCTCTGATTGCATTCTTATTATTTTCTTATTTCTGATCTAAGATGTAGATTGTGGTTATCCATTAGAATCGGCTCAGTGAGGCAGTTTCTATCAAAGACTCACCACCAATGTTTAGGGTACAAAAAATGTCAAGAATTTTTACCAGAAACTAACTATTTTGGAGATACTGAACAATGCACTATGTCACATGAATGTGCTATCATAATGTGGAGCAGGCATTCCATGATATAAGCTGATGTCTAACAATGAACTGGAGACAGCGTGTTGAAATACATTTAACCCATATACATTGTAGTACCGGAAACTCCTAAAGGGGTAATTGGCAAACAGTGCAGGCCCAGATCAGACGCCACAGAACGCGGCATCTGATGAGGGCATCCACTGCTAAAAGTTCAATCATTTTCCAATTAAATTTTGATGAAAACACAACCTGACACCCCTAAATTTTGAAATGGATTCCTGCTATATATAAGGAGGAAGATTCCATTTGGTACAACAAGGGTTAATGTTAAATAAATTACCTTTATTACTTATATTTATATTGGGGCTTGCAGAAATAAATGAGCTGCATGATGCTTCGATGCAGAGCAGAATCTGACCGCACACAAGTACTGGTAAACCGCTTAGAGGATCTAAGCCTGCCCAGGCAAAGTGGTGCAAGTCAGACCGTCCATGCTTATAAACCCTATTGGTTTCATTGGGTGACAGGGCTTGCGATGCCATTTCATCTCAATGTTGGGTAAAAGTCCAACAAATTGGAAGCAACATCTCCAAAATGAACTTTACAGTGTTGAAAGGGACATTAAACATCCAATCAAACAAACAAAACTTATATTTACATTATTTTCCACCATCCCCGCCCATCGGGGCTTGGAGAAATAGATTGGGCTGCATGATGCTTCCACGCAGAGCTGATACCGACCGCACATGAGTACTGGTAATCTGCTTAGAACATCAAAGCCTGTCCAGGAAAATTGCTGCGAGTGGGCCCGTCCATGCTTATAAACCCTATTGGTTTCATTGGGCGGCAGGGATTGAGATGTCATTTCATCTCAATGGCGGGTAAAAGTCCCACAAAATTGGAAGCAACATCTCAAAAATGACCTAAATAGTGTGGACTGGGATGTTAAACCTCAAATCAAACAAACAAACAAACAAAACATTAATTCCCATCCATCATTTGACAAAAAAATCTTGTTTAAAGGCCAAAATAACGGAAGAAAACAAATGTACAGTTTTCCTATTGACAGCAGAACACCCCCATCGGTGCCATAATGTCTATATCATCCAATCACATTGTACAGAACCATTGTTTATTTTGACGTCGCTGACATCGCTGGAGTCAAATGTATTCATTGAAGTATGAACAGCATTGTTTCCCAGTAGTTGACTATAGGGGATTTCTGCTTTTGCACTGTGAATGTAAATATTAAAGCTTGACCTGCTGATATTTAAATATGCCACAACCACTAGATTATCAACCAATAAGATTACTTGATGCAATTTTTTGCAACAAATTAATATACTGAATGGCAAACAATGAAGATCCTGATCAGATGGCTTCTTCAGAAGCCATCTGATCTGGATCTACATTGTTTGAAAGACAAGACATATCCGGGCTCAGCAGGACAAGGGTTAAATATATGGAAATAAGCCACTCCAAGCAACGAAGTGTCTTCATGTGAGTGCATAAAGGGAAGACACAAGGTACCCACATGCCAAATATGAAGGCTCTATCTCAAACGGCAAATATGAAGGCTCTATCTCAAACAGTTCAAAAGTTATGATAAAGTAGGTTACAGGTCCAAATCTTTTGTACGTGTGGGAAGCCCTTGTCAAAAGGAACCTACATGCCAAAGATGAAGGCTCTATCTGAAACAGTTCAAAAGTTATGATAAAATAGAAGTAAAGGCAATGATCAAGAATCGATACAATTAACCCACAGCTCCCATCAGAGACACCAAAGGGAAAGAAGCACAAACATGACACAACTAGACCTTAATGGAAACATCAATAGCAGAAAGCCAAAAGGACAGTTACTTTCCCACAAAACGGCCAATTGGCTACCCAAAACAAGAGGGCCCAGAGGGCCCTGAATCGCTCACCTGAAAATTAGTGTCTCCAGTACATTCTAGGCCCAAGGGCTATAATTTGAACAAACTATGTAATGGTCCACTAGATGAAGCTTCATACCAAATATCAAAGACCTGGGCCTTCTGGTTTCAGACAAGAAGATTTTTAAAGGTTTTCCCTATATAAGCCTATGAAAAACCAAAGGGTCCCGGGGTGGGGGCATTTTTGGCCCAAGGGCTATAATTTGAACAATCTTGAAAGAGGTCCACTGGATGAAGCTTCATACCAAATATCAAAGACCTGGGCCTACTGGTTTCAGACATGAAGATCTTCAAAGGTTTTCCCTATTTAAGCCTATGAAAAACCAAAGGGTCCCGGGGTGGGGGCATTTTTGGCCCAAGGGCTATAATTTGAACAATCTTGAAAGAGGTCCACTAGATGAAGCTTCACACCAAATACCAAAGATCTGGGCCTTGTGGTTTCAGAGAAAAGGATTTTTAAAGATTTTCCCTGTACAAACCTATGTAAAACCAAAGGCCCGCAGGGCGGGGGCATTTTTGGCCCCAAGGCTATAATTTGAACAATCTTAGTAAAGGTCCACCAGGTAAAGCTTCACACCAAATATTAAAGACCTGGGCCTTGTGATTTCAGAGAAGAAGATTTTTTAATGATTTTCCCTATATAAGCCTATGTAAAACCATAGGCCCCCACGGCGGGGGCATTTTGGCCCCCAGGGCTATAATTTGAACAATCTTGAAAGAGGTCCATTAGATGAAGCTTCACGCCAAATATCAAAGATCTGGGCCTTGCGGTTTCAGAGAAGAAGATTTTTAAAGATTTTCCCTGTATTCCCTATGTAAAACCAAAGGCCCCCAGGGCGGGGGCATTTTTGGCCCAAAGGCTATAATTTGAACAATCTTAGTAGAGGTCCACCAGGTAAAGCTTCACACCAAATATTAAAGACCTGGGCCTTGTGTTTTCAGAGAAGAAGTTTTTTTAATGACTTTCCCTATATAAGCCTATGTAAAACCATAGGCCCCCGCCCCGGGGGCATTTTGGCCCCCAGGGCTTTAATTTGAACAATTTTGAAAGAGGTCCAATAGATTAAGCTTCATACCAAATATCAAAGAACTGGGCCTTGCCGTTTGAGAGAAGAAGATTTTTAAAGATTTTCCCTGTATAAGCCTATGTAAAACCAAAAGCCCCCGGGGCGGGGGCATTTTTGGCCCCAAGGCTATAATTTGAACAATCTTGAAAGAGGTCCACTAGATGAAGCTTCATACCAAATATCAAAGATCTGGGCCTTGCGGTTTGAGAGAAGAAGATTTTTAAAGATTTTCCCTGTATAAGCCTATGTAAAACCAAAGGCCCCCGGGGCGGGGGCATTTTTGGCCCCAAGGCTATAATTTGAACAATCTTAGTAGAGGTCCACCAGGTCGAGCTTCACACCAAATATTAAAGACCTGGGCCTTGTGGTTTCAGAGAAGATTTTTTAATGATTTTCCCTGTATAAGCCCATGTAAAACCAAAGGCCCCCGGGGCGGGGGCATTTGGCCCCCAGGGCTATAATTTGAACAATCTTGGTAGAGGTCCACTAGATGAAGCTTCATACCAAATATTGAAGACCTGGGCCTTGCGGTTTCAGAGAAGAAGATTTTTAAAGATTTTCCCTGTATAAGTCTATGTAAAACCAAAGGCCCCCGGGGCGGGGGCATTTTTGGCCCCAAGGCTATAATTTGAACAATCTTAGTAGAGGTCCACCAGGTAAAGCTTCACACCAAATGTTAAAGACCTGGACCTTGTGGTTTCAGAGAAGAAGATTTTTTAATGATTTTCCCTATATAAGCCTATGTAAAACCAAAGGCCCCCGGGGCGGGGGCATTTTGGCCCCAGGGCTATAATTTGAACAATCTTGGTAGAGGTCCACTAGATGAAGCTTCATACCAAATATCGATGACCTGGGCCTTGCGGTTTCAGAGAAGAAGATTTTTAAAATTTTGTTTTAAAAAATCTATTTTTAGCTCCTGTGACCCAGATGTGCAATGGACCGGAACCATTTGAACAATTTTGAAAGGGGACCACCTAAGGATCATTGCTGTGAAGTTTGGTCAAAATCCGATCAGCGGTTTAGGAGGAGATGTCATTTGAAGAAAAAGTTTACGCACACACACACACACACACACACGCACGCACTGACGAGGGACGACGGACGAAAAGTGATCCCAAAAGCTCACCTTGTCGTGACAGGTGAGCTAACAAAATAATATAAGCGATACACACACTCAAAGACAAAGTTGGTCACAGGTCATGGTCCCAGGCCAAAATTTTTGTATGAGTGGGAAACCCTTGTTACAAGAAACCTATATGCTATATATGAAGGCTCTATCTCAAACAGTTCAAAAGTTATGACAAATGTTATGTTTTTCTTTAAAGTTGGTCGCAGGTCAATTTTTTTGTATGAGTGGGAATCCTTGCCACAAGGAACCTACGTGCTAAATATGAAGGTTCCATCTCAAATGGTTCAAAAGTTATGACCAAAGTTACTTTTTCTTTAAAGTAGGTCCCAGGTCAAGGTCAAATTCGTAATTTTTTGTATGAGTGGAAATCCCTTCTCAAAAATAACCTACATGCCAAATATGAAGGCTCTGTCTCAAACAGTTCAAAAGTTATGACTAATGTAAAAGTTGTCCACGTCCAAAGCAACAGACGGCAAAACTAGATGTCCGCATTATCGCTACCGGGTACATAATACAACATGACCTCATTATAACACAGTTTGGCATATTACACTGTTTCAAGATGCACGCTAAAAATGTATCAATTATATAGAACAAGAGAGCCATGATGGCCCTGGATCGCTCACCTGATCCATAGAGTAACAAGTGGGCCCCCGGGAGGGCCATTATTAACCCCAGGGTTATAATGTGCATAATGTTGAGGGAGGTCTAAAAAGGTGAAGCTTCATAACAAATATCAACAAAGGCTATAATTTGAACAATCTTGGCAAAGGACTACTAGATGAAGCTACACACCAAATATCAAAGACCTGGGCCTTGCGGTTTCAGAGAAGCTTATTTTAAAGATATTCCCTACATAAGCCTATGAAAAACCAAATGGCCCCGGGGCGGGGGCATTTTTGGCCCCAGGGCTATAATTGAAAAATCTTGATAGAGGTCCACTAGACGAAGCTTCACACCAAATACATCATGTATGAAAGAACTGGGCCTTGCTGTTTCAGAGAAGAAGATTTTCAAAGATCATCTCTATATAAGTCTATGTAAAACCAAATGGCCCGGGGACGGGGGCATTTGTGGCCCAAGGGCTATAATAAGAACAATCTTGGTAGAGGTCCACTAGATGAAGCTCCATACCAAATATCAAAGGCCATGGCCTTGCAGTTTCAGAGAAGAAGATTTTTAAAGATCTCCGTATATACTGTATTCGGGTGTGTATTACCCGCATTTGCGTACTACCCTCACCCCTTTTTTTTGCCGAAATCTGGGGGAAAACTGCTATTCTGTTGTATTACCCGCATGGAACATTTGCTGAAATTTTGGTGGATGCGTAAGTGAGAAAAAGTAAGAATTTGGTCAGTTTTTGTAACACACAATAGAATGCGCGATCGTCTTCAAAAGACGGGAAAATGCACGTGCGTGAAAGTATCACCAGACAGCATGTATTTTACATTAAAATGTTGAAAAAACTTTACCTTTTCACCATTGTTATTTATTTATTAACCCACATATGCATGTGGCCCTTTTTTGGGACATTGGCAAACAGTGCAGTCCCAGATCAGACACCTCAGAAAGACGCCGCAGACGTCTGAATTGGATTTACACTGTTTGATGATTTATAACGGTTCAATTATGACACTATTGTTAATCCCTGTCATAATTCATGGTTCATACAAATTTTTTCAGACAAAATTCCCTGACATTTCCCTGACTTTTCCATGACATGAAAGCATTTTTCCCTGACATTTTGGTTTGGCACGATACAAACTTTTGTTATTTTAAAATGTGCACATTTAGTTGTTCAGTCTTTAATGAAAAATAGAATGTTGGCCTCCACCACCCCTACAGCCAACCCTTACCTCCTTTTTTGACAAACATTTACATTGTTTAATATTTTGTTTGTTTATTCCAAATCAACTGGATATGGAGCTGGTGATTATACAATACACATTGGTAGGCAAAATGACATGAATTATCATGCATTAAAAAGTAATCAAATACACTGTTTCAAACAAACGTTTTTATGTTATGACCAATAGACAATAAAGCAATTACTTTTGGAAACCTGAACATATTAGCCAAATCGAACTGTTTTTCTGAACATAGCTTTACTAAATTACATTAAAATGGAATTGTCATTCTGATTACCAATTAAAAAGAGTAACATCTAAAGGATACATACCATGCAAAACACCTTGGTAGCAAAAGCATGTCATTAAGGTATTGTACAGTAGATAATATTATGTTCGATTTTATATATCGCACATAAAATAAGCCCTGCATAATTAAGTGACAGTATTGCATACTATTATATACAAGCAAGCTGATCAGCCCCATATCCAGCACAACAGCATAAAAACCACTAAATGTTCACAAAATGTTAACAAAGTTGTACAGGTTAAACAACTAGCTATAATACACATGGTTAGATTGAACGTTGAATTAACTAGAACTATAACGAAGGCAATGAAGCTATAGGATAAGGATTCTATATAAAACAGCTATTAAGCACTGAAATATTTCATATTTACAAGCACAGGTTGCCATTCAACAAGACAGCAATACAAAGGATTTAGGAAGTGTTCAGTTTTTCTTGCAGTGATGATATCTTGGCACAGTAAGATCCTTTTTCATATCTGTTGCCTTTGCCCGGAAAGCATTTGACTTGGAAAGTAACAGGGATTTTCCTACACTTCAAAATCAGGGTTCAGGGGCCGTTGGGTTTGGGAAAAACAGCTCACTAATATGTAAAGTTGGGAATTTATATCAGTTGTAACTTTGTCAATTTTGGTTCAATTTTCATGAAATTTTCTTCAAAATGTAGCACAAAATCAGAAATTGGGAAATTTATTGTAAAATTTGGGAAACCTTGTCTCCAAATTGGGATAAATATGGGCCGATTACCGGCCCCAAATTTGCACTAGGAAAATCCCCGAGTAATTCAATTTTCCTTTTCTTTTCAGCCTCCAGAGCAATGTCATCTGCATCTTTTTGCATAGTTACTATACATGACAACTTATACAGGTGGGGCAAGGCCCCGGCGCACCCAGGGAGACCCCCAAGTTGGTGTCAATGAATTCATCTCTTTGCAAGGAAAAATATCAATATATGGTTAAGAAGTGGGGATCTGTAAGGTTTCCAAGATATTGGGCCTTTTATGAAATGGAGCGGTTTGGGCATGACACTGGCGCATCCCATGGGACCACCAGGTTGGTGCCACTGAATGCATTTTATCAAAAGGAACAAGAATGTATATGGTTTAGAGGTGGGGATCTGAATGTTTTCTGAGATATATTGCCTTTTGTGAAGTGGAGGGGTTGAGCAAGGCCGCAGCTCACCCCGGGAGACCCCCCAAGTTGGTGTCATTGAATGTGTTTCTTCATAAGGAACAAGAGTATATATGGTTTAGGGGTTGGGATCTGTAAGGTTTCTGAGATATTGGGCCTTTTATGAAATGGAGGGGGTGGGGCATGACCCCGGCGGATTCGGGAGGACCCCCAGGTTGGTGTTACTGAATGCATCTTATCAAAAGCAACAAGAATATTGATATGGTTTAGGGATGGGGATCTGAATGGTTTCTGAGTTATATTGCCTTTTATGAAGTGGCGGTGGGGATCGAATTATTAGATATAACCATCACCAGATTTGCTCAGGAGGTAAGGGGTGCAAATCCCTTTCAGTTTCTTCTATATGGAATTTGAAAAATATGTAGAAAATAGATATATGCATACAATTTAGTTATGCTTAAATTGCTGTAAGTGTGATTATAGCTTTCATGAAAAAGGAAATATTTGAAGAAACTGCCTTAACCTTTACAAATTGGTGCCTGCCCAGATAAGAAAATTCCCTGACATTTCCCTGACATTTTCCAAATTTCAAAATTTCCCTGACATTTTGTAAAATTCCCTGACAATTCCCTGACCTTGAAAAAAAAAAATTTTCCCTGACTTTTCCCTGACGCGTATGAACCCTGATATAATTGCCACCCTGTGGTGCGTGTCGATAAGGTGTAAAAATATGGTCAAGTTATATCTGTAATTTGCGTTTATTCCCCAATCATAAAATTTAATCCGCAATCAATGTGAAAATTATTTAATTGCTCCTAAGACGAGTTGCTACGACTATTCTACTATCTCGTGAATGGTTGTTTTGGCGCCAAACAGCAGACGCTTGGCGAGAAAAGTTGAACACTTTAATTTGTGTTAACATATCTGTATGCTGTTGTTGGTTATTGACACGGAGCTTACTGAAAGCAGTTTTCCACAACCGTTTTGCTATCGAAAGTTTTCAAACAATTTTTTATGAAAGAGATACGCCCCATAAAGATATAAAAGCAATAGACACATGTGGGGTTGATGACGTTATTACCGATTGCATGCACGAAAAAACTGTAGCGGTGGTTTGTGGGCGGCGGTTTGGATGCCGAAAAACTTTGATGTTCGCATTGAACTTGCTTGTTTATTTCGTTTAAAATCAGTTTTAGGAATAATACTCACAAAATCGGGCTTGCTGGTAATGGAGATTGTTATATTACTCATGTAGAAAAATTGAGTGGACAATTAAACGTTATTTATGTCGGGAATCGTAAAAGGATAGAGCATAACATGAGATGCATCGTATTTTCAGCTGACAAAAGTAAAAATAAAATGGTCCAAAAATAATTCGGGCGGATTACCCCCACCCTGAACTTGGGCCTGTAATTTGAGGGAAAAAAACTGCGGGTAATACACGCCGGAATACGGTAAGTCTATGTAACACCAAAGGGTCTCGGGCGGGGGCATTTTTGGCCCCAGCACTATTATTTGAACAATCTTGATAGTCTCAGGTCTACTAGATGAAATTTCACGCTTAATATCAAAGACCTAGGCCTTGTGGTTTCAGAGAAGAAGGTTTCAAAGATTTTAACTATATATGCCAATGTAAAACGAAAGGGCCCCGGGCGGGGGCTAGCCCGGGGGCTACAATCTTGGTAGGGGTCTACTAGATGAAGCTCCATACCAAATAGCAAAGACCTGGGCCTTGCTGTTTCAGAGAAGAAGATTTTCAAAGATAATCTCTATATAAGTCTATGTAAAACCAAATGGCCCTGTGGTTTCAGAGAAGATTTTTTCCCTATATATGCCTATGTAAAACCAAAGGGCCCCGGGGTGGGGGCTTTTTTGGCCCCAGCACTATAATTTGAACAATCTTGGTAGGGGACCACTAGATGAAATTTCACGCCAAATATCAAAGACCTAGGCCTTGTGGTTTCAGAGAAGAATATTTTTAAAGATTTTCCCAATATAAGTCTATGTAAAACCAAAGGGCCCCATGGCAGGGGCATTTTTGGTCTCTGGGCTTATAATTTGAACATTCTTGGTAGAGGTCCACTAGCTGAAGCTGCATAACAGATGTCAAAGATCTAAGTGACTAAAGCCTTGTGGTTTCAGAGAAGGAGATTTTTAAAAGATACTCGCTATATTAGTCTATGTATAACTAAAGGGCCCTGGAGCGGGGGCATTTTTGACCCCAGGGCTATAATTTAAACAATCTTGGTAGAGGTCCACTAGCTGAAGCTTCATACCAAATATCAAAGATCTAAGCCTTGTGGTTTCAGAGAAGACGATTTTTAAAGATTTTCCCTATACAAGTCTATGTAAAACCAAAGGGCCACATGGCGGGGGCATTTTTGGTCTCAGGGCTATAATTTGAACAATCTTGGTAGAGGTCCACTAGCTGAAGCTTCATAACAAATATCAAAGACCTAAGCCTTGTGGTTCCAGAAAAAAAGATTTTTAAAAATTTTCCTATATAAGTCTATGTAAAACCAAAGGGCCCTGCAGTGGGGGCATTTTTAACCCCAGGGCTATAATTTGAATAATCTTGGTAGAGGTCCACAAGATGAAGCTTCATACAAAATATCAAAGACATGGGCCTTGTAGTTTAAGAGAAGAAGATTTTAAAAGATTTTCCCTATATTAGACTATGTCAAACTAAAGGGCCCCGGAGCGGGGCATTTTTGGCCCCAGGGCTACAATTTGAACAATCTTGGTAGAGGTCCACTTGCTGAAGCTTCATAACAAATATCAAAGACCTAAGCCTTGTGGTTTCAGAGAAGAAGATTTTTAAAGGTTTTCCCTATATAAGTCTATGTAAAACCAAAGGGCCACATGACGGGGCATTTTTGGTCTCAGAACTATAATTTGAACAATCTTGGTAGAGGTCCACTAGCTGAAGCTTCATAACAAATATCAAAGACCTAACCCTTACGAAAATTGATTGGAATTTTCCAGAAATTTCCAGAATTTTCTGGCACAAATGATTTGTCTGTTTTTGGAATTAGAGACTGGAAATTTCTGTCACTATTTGGAATGTTAAATGGAACGGCATTATTTGTCGGTATTTGGCACTCAATTCCAAAAGATGACAATAAATTCCAAACCAAAAATGACAGAAAATTCCAAATAATGTCAGAAAATCTGCATTGGAATTTTCTGACATTATTTGGAAATGTCAAGACAATGACAAATATTTCCATTTCTTGAATGACAGAAAATCAAAAAAAAAAAAATCCATTCCTAGAATGACAAAAACTGACAAATAATGCCACTCTGAAAATGCCATAAAATGACAAATAATTCCATTAGTAGTGTTAAGGCAGTTTCAACAGTATTTCAGTCATATATGTACATGACATTTGGAAAGGTGTTTAGGAAGGGCTTTGCTAAAGCTCAATATTTTAAATTTTTGGAGAAAAAAACAATGATCAGGAAATCTGCATGCAGGCAAATTAGCTATCAGCACACTTAGCATGGCCATGTTTTAATTTTGGGGTGTAGGTTTCTGACCGTAGAAGAGGTCCCACTTTGCCTCAGGATACTCACACATCCAGTTAGTGATATAGACCCGGATAGTCTCACCCCGAGTGTTTTTCTGCGCGTTTTTCTATTTTCGGATTGTTGCATGCTCGTATGCTTACAAGATTAGCCGACAACTGAATACCTTCAGTCTAGCGCAGAATATTCACTTATTTTGTGGCAGCAAAATTTTGTGTTTCTTTTGTGTACATGTATTTGTGCTGTGTTTCCGCACATTAGTTTATCTGTATATTAAGAAGATATATACTTCTTTCATATTGAGTGAACGTTTATTACGCTGTATAAACACCAATATCACACGCTGGCTCGATCTGTGCTGAACTGACTTTAGAAAAAGATACTGATTTGGATATAAATTTTATCTTTATACTGTTCACCAAGACCTAGGCTATCAATCCAAATACTGATGAATTTTACAGTAAAAGAAAGTGTATGGTGTATAACTTTTAATTTTGAGATATTGAAAGCAAATAGAATATATATGAATATAATAGTATCCCACCCAAATGTCCCATTTATACAAGAACAAAAAAATTCACATGCAACTGAAGGATGTTATAATATTGGAGAACTTACTTGAAGCTGCAACACTATCACATTTATATTTAAATAAGAAAATTCCATTTAAAACTGTGACTAAAAAGCATTTAAAACTTGTATGCATGTTTTTGCCTTTCAAACAAAGGCTGCTGTTTTGAAATTCAGCCAATGAGAGCAAACTGGGTCATATAAATGTAGTAGTCATCCTTGTACACAAGAGTTTGATGTTAAAGTTAGTGGGAACCTGTCAGAGATGAAGATTGATGGTTCCAAAAAATGACAGAAAATTCCACTCAGTGATGACAGGGTTTATAGTAGTGTCTGTTTGTTGTGTAAGTTCCAGAAAATGACATTTGATGATAGATGTTTACCATTGTCATTATTAGGAATTATTTGTCACTTCATGATTCCAAAAGATTCCATAAAATGACAGAACTTGGAGTTTGTCATTTTATGGAAATATTTGTCAATGACAGAAAATTCCAGTGGCTACATGAATGACAATTTATTCCAAATAGTTCCAAATCGATTTATGGAATATTTTGTCAATTTCTAGAATATTCCGGAAAATGACAAATCTTGGAGATATTCGGAATTTATTTTCGTAAGGGAAGCCTTGTGGTTTCAGAGAAGAAGATTTTTAAAAATTGTCCCTATATAAGTCTGTGTAAAACCAAAGGGCTTCGGGGGCGGGGGCATTTTTGGTCTCAGGGCAATAATTTGAACAATCTTGGTAGGGGTCCACTAGATGAAGCTTCAGACCAAATAGCAAAGACCTGGGCCTTGCAGTTTCAGAGAAGAAGATTTTTAAAGATTTTCCCTATATAGCCCATGTGAAATAAAAGGGCCCCGGGACAGGGAAAGTTTTGGCCCCAGCATTTTTGGTCTCAGGGCTATAATTTGAACAATCTTGGTAGAGGTCAACTAGCTGAAGCTTCATAACAAATAACAAAGACCTAAGCCTTGTGGTTTCAGAGAAGAAGATTTTTAAAGATTTTCCCCATATAAGCCCATGTAAAACCAAAGGGCCCAGGGGCGGGGATGTTTGGCCCCAGCATTATTATTTGAACAATCTTGGTAGGGGTCAACTAGATGAAGCTTAATACCAAATATCAAAGACCTGGGCCTTGCAGTTTCAGAGAAGAAGATTTTTAAAGAGTTTCCCTATACAAGCCCATGTTAAACCAAAGGGCCCCGGTGCGGGGGCATTTTTGGCCCCAGCACTATAATTTGAACAATCTTGGTAGGATTCCACTAGATGAAGCTTCATACCAAATTACAAAGTGATGGGCCTTGCGGTTTCAGAGAAGAAGATTTTTTAAGTTTTCGGCGAAAAAAAAAATCTATTTTTGGCTCCTGTTGAACCATTTGAACAACTTTGAATGGGGACCACCTAAGGATCATTCCTGTGAAGTTTGGTCAAAATCTGATCAGTGGTTTAGCAGATGTTGTTTGAAGAAATCGTTTACGCACACACGGACCCACAAGGACAAAAAGTGATCCCAAAAGCTCACCTCGTCACTACGTGACAGGTGAGCTAAAATTGTCATTTTTCTATATAAACTCTACATTTTTGTTTGGATATAACACGGGTGTTTAACTAATACGGTTTCTGCTTTGGATCCCATTAATAGTGTTATAAAAAGGTTGTTGTGTAACTGTTTTGGTGAAATGAAAGAAAGCACTATGTCACATGGGTGTGTTACCATAATGATATGCTGACTGAGTGCATTATGCTAACCGACATGAGTTTTTTTCCAAGCACACATGCCTGGTGATGCATTTTGTTATACACAACTTTTAAACACTATAATATTTACTACCTTTTACATTTTTGTCTGTACTGCTTTTCAATTCCACCAGGTCTGAAGAAGATCATGAAAATATCAGTCAACAAAACAGAACATCTTTCGACAAGTCAATATTATACCTATTACATAGCAATTAAACTTTATTTATAAGTCGTGGGAACAAATTGCACAGGACAGAGCAAAGTGGCGAGGTCTCATCAAATGAATATGAGGCAAAAATATTCAGAGAAGCTGAGCAGAAACGCTCACAGTGCAAAGCCAGAGCAAAGGCATTACAAACAGAGCTATCTTCCTCAAGCCTATGTTGCTCTATTTGCAACAGAAAGTTCTGAGCTAGAATTGGTCCCATCAGCCATCTTTGAACACACAAATAGTAACATTTCTCAAATGTGATTAAGATTGGTCGTTGTCAGTGATGACAGACGAACCATTAAACTTTATTTCTCTAAACAGGTAATCATGTCATAACTCAAGATAAGGTAGTTCTACAAGATAGAATGTAATAGGCTCTATTAACATTTTATTGACAATATTACACCAGGCTGTCAATGATATATATATATACTACTCAAAGTTTGATAGGGATCACTTTTTTAATGCAAAATAATTTTTGGATGAATTAATCAGCTGAATCCAAATTTGATACATAATGATAGAAAACGTATCCTTCATAAAACCTAGTGATTAATTTTGACAACTGGTACTGCATTCAAGCGTGACAACAGCAAACGTCTTGGCACCCCCAAAATTTGCCGTAACACGAAGGGATTTGGACAACTAATTTTTCACAAATTTCCAAATTTGTTTAGACAAACGTGCTTAATAATGTGTATGGCATACAAGGGCATCAATTACAGTACGACATCGCTTGCGCATGCTAGTAATCCGAGTCTGTATCCGGTTTTGTGAAATCAGCTTTCATTCAGCAACCAATGCATCTTTGAGCTCCTGTAAAGTCCTCGGATGCACAGGTCGGGCTGAAACAGCACTCTGTAGCATGTCCCGCGCATGCTCAATCGGATTTAAGTGCGGTGACCGAGCAGGCCAGTCAATACGAACGATTGTCTCACGTTCCAGGTAGGAATCAGTGATGTTGGCAGGGTTGGGACGGGCATTATCATCCATCAGAATAAAGTCCGGGCCGATAGCATCTGCATATGGTCTCACAAACTCATCAAGAATCTCATTACAGTACCTCACTGCCATTAACGTTCCGTTTTCAACGACGTACAAGTCAGGTTTACCGTTCATGCTTATCCCAGCCCAAACCATGACTGACCCCTTTCCATAGCGATCATGCTCTGCCACATTCAAGTCATCGAATCGCTGTTTAGACATTCCCCACACTAATTGACGTTTATAAGTGAAGTCTAGACAGAATCTTGGCCCCTCAGTAAACAGTACTGGCGTCAAGTCACGAACCGTCCACCTGACGTGAGTTCTGACAAAGTCTAACCGGTCTAGCACGTGCTGTCTCGTCAACGGGACACGTACAGCAGGCCTCATGGCATTAAGTCCGAACTCGTGGAGTCCGTTTCTGACAGTTTGTGTAGAAATTCATACTCCAGTTCCGTTCATAAGCTCGTTATGCAAACGCGTAGCGTTCAGGAATCGTTGACGTCGAGACTGAATCAACAAGAAACGGCCCTGACGTTGAGTTGTAGCCCTTTCTCGACCCCGCCGCGGCTGTGTGAAGGATTTCCGTGGGTAAGATGCCGACTCCACATTCGTGAAACCACGCTCTGAGACACATTCAGAATCCCAGCAACACGACGTTGAGAGACGCAAGATTCCAACATTCCGACGCAACGATTCATTTCTTCGGGGCTCAGCCGGTTTCTTAATTGTCCCCCTAGGCATTTTAGTGTTTCACAAATCAAATGAAGTCCTTTTTACGCTTGGTAAAGGAACACTGACAAGTTTGACTGGTCTGTTGGAAAGCAGTGCTACGCAAGATTTTGGGGGTGCATGAATTCATTTGCGAATTGTGAGAAGTGTACACTTTTATGAGTACTGAACTGCACACGAGTTTCTGCTTAAGATATTTATCAATATACCGAGTTCAAATTCTGTCAAGAACTTATAAATTTTCTGTGCAAAATTTGGTACTTAAAAGTGATCCCTATCAAACTTTGAGTAGTATATATAAAGTAAACGCCACTCTTAAACCCCACTTTTATACTGTAAAACTGGGGTTTGCAGGAGTTTACATTATTTTTCTTATTTCTGCTCAAAAACATAGATTGTGGATACTCGTTAGAACCACCTGGTTGAGGCGGTTCTAACAAGTATCCACAATCTATGTTTAGAGCAGAAATAAGAAAAATATCAAAATTTTTAATCTGAACATTTTCATTTTTCGGTGGTAAAATTTACAATATGTTTGTATAGGCGTGTTTTCGTAATGTGTATAGGAGTACAGATAAGCCAAGGAGGAGGGACAAGGATAATTTTGGGACATTGTTTTTTTTCTTATTTCTTCATTTGAACATATGATGTGGTAGACAATTCTAACAAGTATGAACATCATATTTTCTAACATTATCCCTTGTTACTCTTCACCTGAGGCTATACACTTATGATACAATGTTCTGTCCTTTGGTTTAAAGCTGGTGTAGCGTAAAAATCCAAAAAGTTCGGACACCTTGAAAACTTCCTGCAGTTCTCCCACAACATTAACAAATTTGTTTTACGATCCTGCAAAGAGTCCAAAAGGTACAGACAGAATTGCAAACACTGTAGACCATGATCAGACTGCTCCTGAAGGTCCTGATCTGGGTCTGCACTGTTTGATTAATGTACATGTATAATAAGTATTGTTGCAAGGAGGGTAGATTATTTGACTTTTCATCAGGGCACTGACCTTCTAAGGTAAACAATATCATCTGGATCACAGGTGAGTTTGTGTGCATGTTTCTGACTGTCAATCACCCTAGCACTGTCTCTTGGTCTCTTTGGTAACTTTTCTAGGGGGCAATCTGAAAAAGAGGGAGTCAGACGGATGTAGATAGGGATTTCATTTGTTTGGAGTTTACCATATTTTCTCTTTTCTCCTATTACTGCTACTCGCTCACATCTGAGCATTACGAGCAGGATTTCCCGGGTGGTAACCAGTACTTTTTTATTATTTTATTTTTAAAGCAATGTGGATGAAGTGCCTTGCTCAAGGGCACAACACTTTGGTCAGCGTGAGGCTTCAATATCTTCAATCCCCTGGATACAGATACTGTTATAGAAGACTGTAACCAAAACGATCAACTAAAAAAATTTTGGTCCTTTATGAAAAACTTGAAGAAGGATTCCACGGGTGTAGCTTGTTTAAGAGAAAATGGTATCCTGAAAACTGGAGCCAAAGATAAATCTGATATACTCAACAGACAGTTTGAGTCTGTGTACACCCGGGAACAAGTAGGTGCCCCTCCATCAAAAAGACCAAGTCCCTATCCAGACATAGATGATCTATTCATTGATCCAAATGGGGGTTAAATAACTACTAGACCGTCTTAACCTCCACAAATCCTCAAGTCCTGATGACACCAGCGCATGTGTGTTAAAAGAATGCAGCGCAGAAATTTCTCCAGTCCTTGCCTGCATCTTCAACCAGTCCCTGGCCTAGGGTTACCCTAGTAGGGTAGGGTCCAAGATGATTGGCTTCAAGCCAATGTGGCACCCATTTACAAGAAAGGGCAAAAGTATGACCCTGCCAATTATAGGCCAGTATCACTGACTTGTATTTGCTGTAAGTCTCTGGAGCACATCATCGTGAACAAAATCATGCAACATCTTACAGAGCACAAGATCCTTGTTGAGTCCCAACATGGATTTAGAAGCGGTAGGTCATGTGAGACTCAGCTTGTCCAGTTCATCCACGACCTACAGGAAAATCTGGATGGGGCCCATAATATGGGTCACAAACAAACAGACCTAATTATTATGGACTTCGCAAAGGCTTTCGATAAAGTCCCCCACAGAAGACTTCTGTATAAACTGGAGTACTATGGTATCTGAAATGATACTCTCCAGTGGATCTCTACTTGGCTATCTGGATGAACACAAAAAGTCGTACCTGACGGTGTTTGCTCTGACCCTGCCCCAGTGCTGTCTGGTGTCCCACAAGGTTCCATGCTGGGACCGATATTGTTTTGATTTTTATGAACGACCTGCCAGACAACATCAACTCTACAATCCGCCTTTTCGCCGATGACTGTGTACTGTACAGAAATATAAGAGGGTCTGATGACCTACAGATACTTCAGAATGACTTGGAAAAGTTGGTTGCCTGGGAAGATGCATGGCTCTAGAAATTTAATGTGGCCAAATGTCACTCTATGAGAGTGACAGGGCACCCTCCCTACAAACAGATTGTCCATGGTTATACATTACATAACCATGACAGACTGTTTCTTCTGCTAAATACTTAGGAGTTCAAATCACTGATGACCTCTAGTGGGGTCAACACATTAATGAGATAACTAGTAAGGCTACTAAGACACTCGGTTTCCTTCGTAGAAATTTGGCTTTCGCACCGAGGGAAACCAAGGATGCTGCATACAAAACTTTAGTCCGCCCCAAGCTTGAATATGCAACACCAGTTTGGATGCTCTATCATCAAAAGGAGACTGATAGAATAGAAAAAGTTCAGAGGACTGCTGCTCGTTGGACCTGCAGATGCTGGCCTAACCAAAGTCATGTTGGAGAGATGCTTGAAGAACTCCAGTGGCCGACTCTGCAGGAAAGGCGCGAGCAGGCTTCTCTGACTCTATTCTATAAAATCCACAATAACTTAGCCATTATAGATAAGAGTAGGTACCTGTCTGAAGTCGGCGGAGGATGTAGGAGAACCAGGTCCCATCCCTTTCAGTATCACCGTCCTAATGCTTACACGGATGGTTTTAAGAGTTCTTTTTTCCCCAGGACAATTGCAACTAGGAATGGCCTTACAATCGAAGCTGTCTCCTCTGAGTTTAAGGCCAAAATATAATATCCTAGGGTTGGGCAGGGGATAGGTATGGATTTCTTCCCCTGATGACTTCTTGTAAATAGTTTTAATCTACTGGTGGCTGTGTCACAAAGCTCTTTTTGGGGGGTGGGGATTGAAAACTTTTTGTGCCACACCCCAAACCTGTTATCATGGTCAGAATTGATCGAAGACAGTATCGAGAGAAAGAAAGAACCCGGAACCTCTCAATCACAAATCCGGAATCGAGACAGTTCCCCGACACGGTTTTTGAAGACAGTTCCCCCGACACATTTGAAGACAGTTCCCCGACACATTTGAAGACAGTTCCCCGACACCTTTGAAGACAGTTCCCCGACACTTTTGTTCAAAGTCAAATGATCTGTGACTGATCATGATGATTATCATAATTGATAGTTATTATGCGTTCATCAATATTCTGATGACAATTCACCGACAGACGTTTAGAAATATTAAATTATGGGTTCATAGACATTTTTGAAGACAGTTTCCCGATGTAAAATAAAAGCTTATACTTGATACCATTATCAATAAGCTTAATGAATACACCTGAAATTAAGTTGACTAGCATGTTAAGTTTGGGAATGAACATGCACACATTTAAACAAAATAAAAACGTCTTCTGGGAAACGCAATAGTATATTTCTAATAGTCATTTTTCCATATAATAAACATTTGAAAAATGAAGATGAGTTCAAAGTTTTTGTTTTAAATAAATATTATTAAAGTATAAGAATATAAAATAGATATCTAACGCTGTTATGCGAACAATAATGATAATTATTCGAACTGTCTTGAAATCAATAATGAAATTTCAGGCAACTCATAAATATAGTTGCCATAGCAAGAAACGTCCAAATTATAACTAATATAATATTATCTTACCCCTAATTGCCAATTAGGTCATTAAGACTATGAACAATAGTGTCGGGGACCTGTCTTCAAAAGTGTCTGGGAACTAATTGCCAATTATAATTATCAGTCACAGGTGATTTAACTACGAACAATAGTGTCGGGGAACTGTCTTCAAAAGTGTCTGGGAACTGTCTTCAAATGTGTCGGGGAACTGTCTCCAAAAACCGTGTCGGGGAACTGTCTTGTCGGGAAACTGTCTTGTTCCCACAAATCCGATGCGCTCCACCTAACAATATGTCTTTGACGGAGGTTCGAGACTGATTAAAAATGTATCTTGTGCGCATTTGGTAAGGTCATATTGCAGAATACCTTTGTTTCCACCTCTGAAAATGGCGGACCTCAGCGGAAGTGACATCACGCAGATTGTCCTTATTGGCATCATTTGCAGGGAAAGTATAAAACCCGGGAGTAAATTTTGACACTCGAATAAATGTTCTAAACATTCACATATCTGGATGAAATTTGGACCAAAAGTAGAATATAGACTTTTCTTTAAAATGCATTAAGTTTTAATATTATTATCAATTAGTCTTCAAGATATGAACCGAAATATACAACCATGTCGCAAAATTATCGCCCTGGAGTAACTTTTGCGGTATTGACGATGTCAAGCATTCTGCAAAATATGTCCAGTCTATGGTTTCTACAAGAATTACTTTATGTAATATCAATTAAAAACATATCAGAGATGAACAAAATGCAAAAATAAAGTTGTTACATCGCCCCGTCTAGTAAGTAATCGACCAGAGAGTTGGCCGGGAGTAATTTCTGGGTTGAAATCGGCTTTTTTGCCTTATTCACGGCCTTATTGCTTATATCACATACATTGTATTTATTAAATGTTTATCAGCAGAAAAGCTGAGATTCAGCATGGAGTACCAGTATTTATTTACTTGTCATATCGGGACTCGACACACATCCAAACCCCAAACCCATATCACGCCCTGCTCCTGAGCCTATGATTTTAGAGGTGTTTGATTATGTGACCCGGGAGCATTTATTTGGCGCTATTTGTTTTATGGCCGTATAATGTAGAAAAGATGACACTAATTACCCCCCGCAGTCTGATCAGTGCCCTTGCTATTAGCTGTCAGGATAGTACGACTATGTTTAATAAATGCAATGTATGTGATATGGGCGATTTATGGACATCTCGGCCCCTAACAAACTCGGCCCCTGACAAACTCGGAATCGAGACAGTTCCCCGACACGGTTTTTGGAGACAGTTCCCCGACACATTTGAAGACAGTTCCCCGACACTTTTGACGACAGTTCCCCGACACTTTTATTCAAAGTCAATTGACCAGTGACGGATCATGATGATGATCGATAGTTGTTATGTGTTCATCAATATTTTGAAGACATTTCACCGACAGACGTTTAGAAATATTAAATTATGAATTCATCGAGATTTTTGAAGAGAGTTCCCCGACAGACTTTTACGTGTATAAAATAAAAGATTATACTTGATGCCATTATTAATAAGATTAAATGACTACATCTGAAATTAAACGAACTAGCATGTACAGTTAATGAACATGCAGATATTTAAACAAAACAAAATGTCTTCTTGGGTTTTGGTTTTACGACCTTTTCAAGATTATTTCACTCATATCGAGCTGATCGTTAATCAGAGGTGGGCGTAAACTGGAGTACCCGGAAAAAAACACCTGACATTCCGTTGCAGAACTTGGCGTCTCACATGTGACCCGAGCGAGGCTCGAACTACAGCGGTGAGAAACCTAATCAGCGCTCTTAACAACTAGACCATGAGGCCCGTGATGTCTTCTACGAAACGCAATAGTATATTTCTAATTGTTATTTTTTCCATATAATAAACATTTAAACAATGAAGATGAGTTAAAAGTTTTTGGTTTTAATTCCATCTCCACGAATGCCGACTGACAAAGAAATTCCACATTACCTCACCTCTGGCTTAGACTTCCAGACAGATCGATCATCGGCAGAACAAAAGTCGGCGAACTGTCTTGAAATCAACGAGGAAATTTCAGGCAGCTCATTGATATAGTTGCCACAGCAAGAAACGTCCAAAATAAAACTAATATATCAGAAAGACATTGCCTCTCCAAATCACAGGTATACTTACAATGATCAATTAGCCTTTCTTATCCCCAGCTATCGCTAATTGCCAATTAGGTCATTAAGACAATGACCAACAGTGTCTTCAAATGTGTCTGGGAACTAATTGCCAATTATAATTATCAGTCACAGGTCATTTAACTATGACTAATAGTGTCGGGGAACTGTCTTCAAAAGTGTCGGGGAACTAATTGCCAATTATAATTATCAGTCACAGGTCATTAAACTATGAACAATAGTGTCGGGGAACTGTCTTCAAAAGTGTCGGGGAACTGTCTTCAAATGTGTCGGGGAACTGTCTCCAAAAACCGTGTCGGGGAACTGTCTTGTCGGGGAACTGTCTTGTTCCCGACAAACTCGGCCCCCATTCAACTCCATCCCTAAAAACTCTGTCCCTAGCAGCATTTAGGTCCTAAAATACTATGTTTTTGTTTCCGAGAATCAATTTGGAAGGTGGATAGGTAGTTTCACAGAAAGTTTGAGCATATTTATCGTTTTTAATACGAAACCTTATCCACGATAAAAGATCGCGGAAACCGATGTTGTAATTGGGACGGTGTTGGAATTGTGTGTGGCATCACGAAAACATGCCTATATAATTTTGACCACCTGCAACCACACTTTTATATAGCAAAAACTGGGGTTTACAATGGTTTATATCAATTTACTTTTGTTTTCTTCCCAAAACCATAGAGTGTTGGTTCTTGTAAGAACCGCCTCGTCGATACCGTTTTTACAAGTACCCAAATCTGTTTGCTGAAAAACATAGATTGTTGGTACTTGTTAGAATCGCCCTGTCAATGTGGTTCAAGTACCCAAATTCTGTGTTTACAGCAGAAATAAGAACAAGAGTTGTCAGAAGACAACATAGCTCGCCTTTGGGGGCCTAAGATGGATGAGGGCAAGTTATCAAAAAAGAGCCACAGTGACCTTGACCTTCAGCCCCAGACCCTGAAAGTCAAACTCGCTCGAGAGATAATCATACCCAACATTTGTGTTAAGTTATATTAAAATCCATTCATAAATGTAGGCACTAGAGCGATCACAAAGTTTTTCTAAAAATAGCCACAGTTACCTTGACCTTCAGCCCCGGAACCTGAAAGTCAAAGTCACTCGAGATATCATCATACCCAATATTTGTGTGAAATTATATAAAAATCTATCCATTAATAAAGGCGCAAGAGCGATGAAAAAGATTTTCTAAAAATAGCCACAGAGACCTTGACCTTCTGCCCCAGAACCTGAAAGTCGAACGAGCTCGAGATATCATCAAACCCAACGTTTGTGTAAGTTATATTAAAATCCATTTATAAATGTAGGCACTACCGCGATCACAAAGTTTTTTCGAAAAATAGCCACAGTGACCTTGACCTTCAGCCCCAGACCCTGAAAGTTGAACTTGCTAGAGATATAATCATACCCAACATTTGTGTGAAGTTATATTAAAATCCATCAATAAATTAAGGTGCAAGAGCGATGACAATGTTTTTCTGAAAATAGACACAGTGACCTTGACCCAGTGACCCTGAAAGTAGTGACCTTGACCTTAAGCCCCAGACCCTGAAAGTCAAAGTCACTCGAGATATCATTATGTCCCAAGTTATATTAAAATCCATCAATAAATGAAGGCGCTATAGTGATTACAATGTTTTTCTAAAAATAGCCAGTGACCTTGACCTTGAGCCCCAGACCCGCTATGTTTTTAAAAAAAAAAAAAAAAAAAAAAAGAAAAGGAAAAGAAAAAAAAAAACAACAAAAAAAAAAACATGCCTCCCCCGGGATTTGAACTCACGCAGCTTGCAGGTAAACTTTAACACAGGATTTCAAGGGAGGTAATACAGAGGAAAATATTAACTTCTCAAAAAGACCAATTTAAGCCAAAAAACCTGTAAAATGAAGTAAAATGATAATGTTAAATATTGTTTTTTACCAATTGTGAATTATATATTCAAAATAAACTTGTAAAACATCACATATAAGAGCTTGCAGGTAAACTTTAACCAAATGCAGACGCCGACGACGGACGCCCGGGGGTATGGCAATAGCTTCCCCTTACTTTCGTAAGGCCAGCTAAAAATGTGTAACGTTCATGTTTCATCTTAAAATTTTCATATGTGGGAGGTGAAAAATTCAATATTTTAGAATAGGGTTTTTTTTTTTGTGATATTAACATTTCCAGTGTAAAACCAAAGGTAAACCTATAGAAAACAATATTTGCCCCGCCCATCGGGGCTTGGAGAAATAGTTTGGGCTGCATGATGCTTCCACGCAGAGCTGAATCTGACACGAGTAAACTGCTTAGAAGGACTAAGCCTGCCCAGGCAAAGCGGTGTGAGACAGATCGTCCAATGCATATTTAAGCCTTCTGGTTTTATCGGGCGGCATGGCTTAAGGTGTCATTTCATCTCAATGTCAGGTAAAAGTCCCACAAAATTGGAAGCAACGTCTCCAAAATGACTTAAATAGTGTTGACGGTGTCGTTAAACTCCAATTCAAACAAACAGAAACAAATAGAAAACTAGAAATGCGTCCATAGGACACGGATGCCCCCGCCCAAAAATATGTCTATGTTCGTATTCATCCATAGAAAGTTATTGACAGTGTTTAAGTTTTGGACCCTTTTTATGCCATTTGACCTCCAAGTATGACCTTGGAGGTACGGATCTGGGTTTGCACGTGACACATTGTCTCATGATGGTTAACATTTCTTCAAAATTATTTCAAAATCCATCCAAAAATAAGTAAGTTATTGGCTGCGTTTAAGTTTCGGACCCATTTTTTGACCTTTGACCTCCAAGTATGACCTTGACCTTGGAGGTACAGACCTGGATTTTGCATGTGACACAACGACTGATGATGGTTAACATTTCTACAAAGTAATTTCAAAATCCATCCAGAAATAAGAAAGTTATTGACTGCGTTTAAGTTTCGGACCCTTTTTTTGACCTTTGACCTCCAAGTATGACCTTGACCTTGGAGGTACGGACCTGGGTTTTGCAGGTGACACATCGACTCATGATGGTTAACATTTCTCCAAAATAATTTCAAAATCCATCCAGAAATAAGAAAGTTATTGACTGCGTTTAAGTTTCGGACCCTTTTTTGACCTTTGACCTCTAAGTATGACCTTGACCTTGGTGGTACGGACCTGGGTTTTGCACGTGACACGTCGTCTGATGATGGTTAACATGGATGCCGAGTAATTTTAAAATCCATCAAGAAATAAGGAAGTTATTGACTGCGTTTAAGTTTCGGACGCACGGACGGACAGACGCACGGACGCACGGACGGACGGACAGGGGCAACGCTATATGCCCTTTCCACCATTCTTCGAATGGCGGGGGCATAACAATATAGTTTATGATATACATGGATCTCCACGATTTGATTGTGCGTTGGCGACGTTCATTACGAAAACACTTAAAAAACAAATACATTGTCAATTTGTTTGACCAAAAATGGAAATTTTAAGATGAAAAAAAAAGCGATATTTTTCTTATTTTTGCTCGGAGTACTCACAATCTGTTTTAGCAGATATAAGAAAAATAATGTTTTAAGAAAGAAACTTAATTTTTCTGCCGTTCATGAAAGCATGAATGACAGTGTAGCACTAGCAAAGTTTATATGAACCCCTTCGGTGTTAAATTACTTTGCAGGTGATCCGCAGCTTTCATACTTTCATGATTTGTTTTTGTTTGATTTGAGGTTTAACGCCCCGTCAACACTGTAAAGGTCATTTTGGAGATGTTGCTTCCAATTTTGTGGGACTTTTATCCGACATCGAGATGAAATGACATCTCAAGCCCTGGCACCCAATGAAACCAATAGGGTTTATAAGCATGGACGGGCCGACTCCCACCGCTTTGCCTGGACAGGCTTAGATCTTCTTAGCGTTTTACCCGTACTTGTGTGCGGGTCGGTTTCAGCTCTGCGTGGAAGCATCATGCAGCCCATATATTTCTTTAAGCCACAACGGGCGGGGGCCGTCATTCTTTCATGAACAGCAGAAAAATAAAATTTAGGTCGGGTAAAAGCCCCACAAAACTGGAAGCAACTTCTCCAAAATGACCTATACAATGTTGACGGGGGTGTCAAACAATCAAAATCATTGGTATTAACCCTTATGGTACCAAATGGGATCTTCCGCCTTATATATAGCACGAGTTCATTTCAAAATTTAGGGATGTCAGGTTCCGTTTTCATCAAAATTTATTTGGAAAAAGACTGAACTTTAAGCAAACAGTGGAGGCCCTGATCAGACGCCGCATTCTGCGGCGTCTGATCTGGGCCTGCACTGTTTGCCAGGGTAGCCGTTTTGGGGTTTCTGGTACTAAATGGTTTATTATTGCTGTGGAAAGGTCAAACCCTGCAAATGATAATAAAAACAAAATGATTCGATTTTTGTAAGTGCGAAACAAAACATACAACTAGTCTCTTTTAAGTGGCAGAGATGTAATTACACGCAAATCAATCAATTAGTTTATTAATTACATGTACATCGGAAGGTGGGTGTCAGTGGACACACAGCAGCGTGTCATACACTGGTTCAATCAACGGCATTAGGTTCATTTAACTCATGTGAGATGGGTTACTCATAATTTCATCAAAATGAGTTCAAAAGGTAATTAGGCATATGTACATTAAAATATGTGTAATAGTTTGATAATAAATCAATTCCAAAACTAATATATACATATTTTAATTTTGGGGGCCGAGTTTGTAGGGGCCGAGTTTGTCAGGGGCCGAGATGTCCCGTCACCATATGGGCAATAACGCAAATAAACGCTGATTTCAACCCAGAAATTACTCCCGGCCTACTCCCGGTTCAATTACTTACTTCACGGAGCGATCAAATAACTTTATTTTTGTATTTTTCTAATCATCGATATGTTTTTAATTGATAATACATAAACCTATTCTTGTAGCAATCCCAAACTGAACATATTTTGCAAAATGCTTGACATCATCAATACTGAAAAAGTTACTCCTGGGCGAAAATTTTTTGACATGGTCATATATTTGGGTTCATATCTTGAAAAGTACTGGATTATAAATATAAATCTTATATGAAATTTAAAGAGGAGTCTATATTCTACTTTTCATCCAAATTTTATCCCGATATGTGAATGTTTATTCGATTGTCAAAGTTTACTCCCGGCTGTTACTCCCGGGTTTTATACTTTCCCCATTTGCAGGGATGAATGCCAAAAAGTGCACCGTCCTTCGGATCAGCTGGAGGCCTTGTGCTGGAAGAGTCATCACCTGTGCAGGTTAACGACCCCTAACGTAATTACATGACTACTGTGTAGGCTTTCAACCCTGCAACCTGGTATGTAATGTAAACCTGCGAGTAATGGTCAAATGTGACCGATAAAGAGTAAAGTTGGTCAAATCGCGAAAATATATGACAGTTATAAAACAGATATCAGTTCACCTAGGATTAACGACATTTGGCCACAGATGCAATAATAAACATTAAGAGGCCTCTCTCCCTTATACTCTTCCTGGTCAGTTGTGTCTGTACAGACAACGCTTCTTGAAACAACTTTTGGCATTTTTTGTTGTTGTTTTTCTGTAGATTGACACACTAGTTTGTTCTGCACAGGTGTTGCCAACGGCTTACGCCAGTTTCACCCCAGAGTAGTTTTGCCCCGGGTCGTTTCGCCCTGGGTCGATTCCCGTGTGTCACCTTAAGCCATCCCAGGGATACCAGAATCAGAATAATTATTGTTACTGATGAAACGTCAAACGACGGACAATGGGTGCGCATGCGCGCGAGTGACTTTTTGCTCTTTTCCGGCACAGGTACTTGAAGCTGATATTTACACTATCAGAATATACAGTCTGTACGATTTTCGTAGAAAATCGAAGGTAGGACATTTCCCAGTTTGTACAAAAATATTTGCTCAGAATTTAATTAACAGTTTTTTAACCAGAAAATAGGGTCTCCTTAAACATTAAGTGACAGTTTTTTTCCCCGCCGCTGGGTCACCGGAAAGACCGAAATCACCGAAATCCATCGAAATCACCGAAATCACCACAGAAATCACCGAAATCACCACCAAAATCACCCTGGGAAGTTCAGAAATCGCCATTGGATGATTGGATAGGGTTGGGAAAGACATGGTAGGGTAGGGTTTTGTTGGATTTGGTCAGGTTGGATTTGGTAGGGACGGGTTTGGCCGGGGATTCGCCATGGAAATCACCGAAATCACCAAAGTTGGGTAGGATACGATACTAAAATTATCATTGTAATTTAATTAATATATAGACAAATTAGACTGAGATTTTTATAGTCCGTTAAATTGTCTAGTTAAAAAAATATTATTTTTATTTCTTTAATTATTTAACTCTTGCATAAACAAATGTGGATAGGTAAACTGACCGGCTCAAAATTAACCTAAATAGTGTTGAGTGGGCCGTTAAGCTCAAATACAAACATAATCTGTATGCATATATGCTAGCGATATATTTAAAAAAAAAAGAAACAAACTAATCAAAGTATTATTATTATAAATTATAATAACTTTAAACCAATCAAAAACTAAATTTGAGAAGATATGCGCAAAATTGTGATAATAACTTTAATCGACAGCAATGTCCAGCAGCTTTCTTTCTTTCCCAGCTGACTGTCAGGAACTCCTTTTATTCACAATTATCGCACAGTAAAGTCAAACTTTATTTTGGTACCGCGAACTAAAACCATGGTGATTTCGGTGATTTCCATGGCGAATCCCCGACCAAACAACAACAACAACCAAACCCGTCCCTACCAAACCCAACCTGACCAAATCCAACAAAACCCTACCCTACCATGTCTTTCCCAATCCTACCCAATCATACAATGGTGATTTCTGACCATTCCAGGGTGACATATACGTGAGACTGTCCAGTTTAATCCAGCGCATAATATTGGAAGATGATTTATGTGGTGATTTCCATGGCGATTCCCCCTACCAATCCCATCCCTACCAAAGCCAACCAGACCAAATCCAACAAAACCCTACCCTATCATGTCTTTCACAACCCTATCCAATCATACAATGGTGATTTATGAGCTACCCAGGGTGATTTTTTTGGTGATTTCGGTGATTTCTGTGGTGATTTCGGTGATTTCGGTCTTTCCGGTGACCGCCCGCCGCTAGCTTTCAATCACAAAATTAAGGTCCTGATTATGTCTGCAAATTCGTTTATTCATGAAAAAATTTTTTAATTTGGCATCCGTATGTAAAGCGTGGATAGCTCAGGGGAGCGTGGATAGCTCAGTGGTTAGTGCACTTGCCACTGATGCTAGAGGTCCCGGTTTCGATCCCCGGCAGCGGCGATAAAATTTCGGTGTCCGAACACGCTCCATTGGCATCATTTGCAGGGATGAATGTCATAAAGTGCACCGTCCTTCCGGTACGTTTACTAACCGGAATGGACCGGAATGGACCCAATAACCGGAACGGACCTGGAATAACCGGAACGGACCTTTAAAATCATTATTTTATCCAATTATCAAATGAATATGCTGAATATATGAGGTAGTAGGGAAATTAAGAATGAGAGGAGGCAATTTTGGATGAAAGATTCTGTATTATACTCACTCAAAGGCGCTAAAAATGAAGCCTAGATTAAACCAGGCGTTTGTAAATAGCACCATGAAGCCTATTTAATTTTTATAGATTTAAAGATATCACTGGCCAATGCTCAGGAGCAAATATCTGGTCTTAATTAGTGAGCACTTACAGGTATTTATTGGCGAACAAGTATCACATGCTATGCCACGAAAGCGGAAATGTTCAATACCCAAGCTCATTAAAAAGCATTGATAACTTTGGCACTGTTAACTTAAATAATTCATATTATATAAAGCCTAAGGCTTATGTTGATTCATGTCACACAGACACAACAACGTCCGTATACATCATGGTACGTTTCGCCCTCTTTGGGGATAGCTATATCTCTCATCTCAGGAACTTCTGTAAAGGGGAGCTGAAGGTAATTTCTTCTTGTTTTCTGTTTTCAATAGAGATGTCCTGCTCATGATCGTATAGGATGGGTTTTCATGATAGGTATGGCATGAACATTCTCCCAGCGGGTACATGACGTTCAATTTATTCCGTAGTAGTAAAGTAAAGTAAAATATTAGCTGTTACGCAAAATCGATATTCCAAGCCGCGAATCCCGAGCCAAGTTCACACACTCCCCATAATCTTTTACCGAGTCTCACTTGGCATTTTCAGCTAACATATTTTGTAATAGCTTACCCAGCAATATAAGAGTGCGGTACAGTGTATGTTTGAGTTTTGCGTCCCACTAACAATTAATAGTTGAGGTCATATGGAGATGGGACTTTATTCTTACACAAAACTATAGATTGTGGGTACTCGTTAGATTTGAGGTTTAACGTCCCCATCAACACTGTATATGTCATTTTGGAGACGTCGGTTCCAATTTTGTGGGACGTTTACTCGACATTGAGATGAAAAGACATCTCAAGCCCTGTCGCCCAATGAAGGCAATAGGGTTTATAAGCCCATATATTTCTTCAAGCACCGATGGGCTCGTTAAAACCACAATGTGTGTGTGCGTGTGTGTGTGTGTGGGGGGGGGGGCAGGTTCTAACTAGCACCCACAATCTGTTTGGTTTATGAGACGAGTAGCTTTGCCAATGCACCACAGAGGCTTCTTAATTAAATGTAAATATGTTTTTATGTTCTTATTAAAAACCTGTAAATTACACTTTATATGACTTCTCAAGACTTTCGGATGAGTCTTTAAACCGAAGTCCCGTCTCCGTAGCTGTTTGTGAGTCGTAAAGCTGAAAATCGCATCCACTCATTACACTTTAGATTGAGAAAAGTGTGGTTCACAGTGGTAAACATTATTTCTGTGTTCTTGAAAAAGATACAGATTGTGGGCACTCGTTAGAATCGCCAATGTGGGGGCGGTTCTAACGAGCATCTAGAATCTGTTTGATTTATGAGACGAGTAGCGTTACCAATACAACACAGAGTCTTTTTAAAATAAATGTAAATATATTTGTATGTTCTTAGTAAAACCATTAAATTATATCAGTAAAAGTGACAATGTTCAACTGTGACAACCGCTTGCGTACAAGCCTGCCCAGGAAAAGTGAGGATAGGTGACAACTGTGCAAACAAATTATAAACATAGATTACTATACATTTCGTTTTTGGTCATTTGTCTTCCATACAAATACACATGATACGAATACCTTGGTTTCAAGAAATACTTGAATATGTTAACACTGTAAATTCCACTTGATATAGAGAAAAGTGGGGTTTACAATAGTATATATTTATTTCTGAATTCTGGCACAAAAACATAGATTGTGGATACTTGTTAGAACCGCATCTGTTGAGACAGTTCTAACGAGCACCCACTATCTGTTTGGTGCAAAAAATACGGAGAAAAAGAAATCAGTTATTTGCCTGAAAAAAGTTAGTTATGGTCCATTAAGAGGTACCATTATATCACAGATATTTTAAAGAGAATTCCGTCAATAGCGTTGCAGTCCAACATCTTCAGTGATGCTGGACATTGGTACTGCAGGACATATTTTTTCTAACTAGTTCCCAAACAATGAAAGAATCTTTTTCTTGCATACACTCTCCGGGATTCTGGTATATAGTAAATTTATTTAGACTGTAGGCATGTAAGATTACTCAATTTTTATCTGGTCAGGATCACTGGACTAGGTCAAGACTATTCCAGGGTAAAAATCCAGTATTTCCTAAAGCGGCTAGCATACTTCTAAAGTCAACCTACACTTAATAGCAGAATACATATGACCAAAGACATATAATTCTCTAACTTATGACTAAAATAAAGGTCCGTTCCGGTTATTCCAGGTCCGTTCCGGTTATTGGGTCCATTCCGGTCCATTCCGGTTAGTAAACGTACCCTGGTCCTTCGGATCGGGACGTTAACTGGAGGCCCCCTGTGCAGGGAGAACCATCCCCTATGCAGGTTAAAGATCCCTACCATAATTACATGATTACTGTGTAGGCTTTCATCCTGCAAAACCTGGAGTGTATGTAATATACACCTGCGGTAATGGTCAAATGTGACCGACGCAGTATCAGAAGATAGATAGATAGATAAAAACTCAGATTCAACAGGTGGAGAAGATGCAGAGGAAAGCTGCTAGATGGACCTGCAGACGAAGGCGAAATAGAAGTAGCGTCGGTGACATGCTTGATAAGCTAGAGTGGCCATCCCTGGAGACCCGTCGTGAGCAGTCCTCCATAACCTTCTTCTACAAGATACATTCTGGTACAGTATCAATTAACAATTATCACAACATATTTATCACATCCCGGATAATTTTGCAGGTTTAGTTAGGTTTTTACGACTTTTCATATTTATCACATCCCGGATAATTTGGCTTGGTATTTTTTTTTACTTTTGCACCGAAACAAAACTAGTTCCGGCTTCGCGGCGGATTGACATTAAGGTAAACAATTAAGTTTAAATGTGATTTTTGATGATATTGCCCAACAGAGGGGACTTTCCCAGACACCACCTTATATTTATTGCCCTTCAGTAACCAAAGAGTCACCAGAAAACCAACAATAATGAGCCATTTTGCAATTGACCTCCTTTTTGAAGTATGTTGCATGTTGCTGGCAACAAGACTTGCATCTCTTCTTAGTTGCAGTGGACAGGATCTACAGGAAATCCCAGTTAACTTCTTCCCAGTTTATGCAGACACACGTGGTACAACAGCAATCGACCGTAACTTTGCATTTCATTTGCCCCATGTTTGTACAATATCAATCTTAAAAAAATCTCTAAGAATGAAGGGGTTTCCTGGTTCAAATAAACTTTTCTACTTGTATATATTTACAGTTGTTATAGGTAATGCTTGGGGTGTTGAATCAAATCCTGGTCCAGACTCCCGAAATGACAGTTCACACTTCCCCTGTGGACTCTGTCAAAAAAGTGTTGGTTGGGAAGACCGGGGAATTTGTTGCGACACCTGCAATGTCTGGTATCACATAGGATGTCAAGGCATGTCATCAACTATGTATAGTTTTTACAACAGATCATTGAATAAAAATGTTGCATGGGAGTGTTTGAAATGTGGAATGCCAAACTTTTCCACATCTCTGTTTGACACCTCATCTTCTATAGACACCTACAACCACTTTGAACCTTTATCTACCCTATCCGAGCCTGATAGTCCGATACCAGACAACATCGGCCCACCCACGGCAGCTTCATCGCCCATTGTGCAGCAGTCAAACGAAGCTAAACGAAAGACCAAAAAGGCGGTCCTTAACCATCCCCTCAGAATATTGATCATGAATTGTCAGTCAATAAAGAATAAAAGGGCTGAACTTCATACAATTATCGACTCGGCGAAACCAGACATCATTTTGGGCAATGAGTCTTGGTTAACCCCAGAAATTAAAAACTCGGAAATTTTCCCTGAATCCTTTGAGGCCATCCGGAAAGACAGAGTTGGGGATGCACATGGAGGTGTCTTCGTGGCTTTCAAGCGAGACCTACTCTGTACAGAAACTCCGGAGTTGGACACCAACTGTGAACTAGTTTGGTGTAAATTGAACATCATTGGATGTAGGACTTTGTACCTTGGATCTTTTTATCGCCCACCAGATCAGATTGACCCAGAATATCTTGAGGCTTTTAATTCATCTTTGTCTACGATAATGTCAAATGCAAATGCCCATATTTTGGTTGGCGGAGACTTTAATTGTGGTGACATTGAATGGAGCAGCATGCAGGTGCCCCCTGGGGTGCCTAAAAGGCAGACACAGCAACAACTTTTGGATATAATTAAAGAACACTGCCTGGCCCAAGTTGTTAACATACCCACCCGACAAGAAAAGACCCTTGATTTATTGTTTACAAATTCTCACTCCCCAGTAAGCCGAGTTAAGGGGATGCCCCCGATTGGCAAAGCTGATCATGACATAGTCCTTGTTGAGTATGACATAAAAGCTAAACGAATCAGACAAGTCCCGCGTAAATTTTTCTCTACAAACGTGCGGATATGGATGGTCTGCGAGACCATATGGCGCGATTTAAGGATTCGTTCCTTTCCTCTGACCTCTCACACATGTCAGTTAATGACCTGTGGGTCAGTTTTAAGTCCGAATTAACCACGGCAATGGAAAGGTTTATACCAACTAAAATGACCAAAACACAATATAGGGCACCATGGATCGATAACACGATCAAGCATCTCATCAGAAGACGGAATAGAATGTATTTTCGTGCTCGCAAGTCTAGCAGCCCTGACGTTAAGAACCATTACAAACGGTTCAGAGCACATGTGCAAAAGGTTATAAGAGATGCATATTGGAAGCATGTTTCCAGCATCTTTACCTTTGAAGATGACAATATAGATCCCGATAGTCCCCAAAAGAATGGTAAAGTTAAAAAGTTTTGGTCATTCGTAAAGTCCCTGAAAAAGGATGCGTTTGGGATCACTTCGCTAAGGGAAAATGGAATTCTAAAAACAGATGCGCGCGATAAGGCTAATATTTGCAATAAACAGTTTCAATCAGCATTTACGCGTGAAACTGATGGTGAGCTACCATCTAAAGGTGAAAGTCCGTTCCCCTCTATGGGGGACATAACAGTTGACCCCAATGGGGTCGCTAAACTGTTAGGTAAGCTCAAGATACATAAGGCATCTGGGCCCGATGACCTGAATGCCAGGGTACTTAAGGAATGTAGTGCTGAAATATCTCCTGTGTTGGCCTTTATCTTCAATCAATCACTTGCCCAGGGCACTGTACCAGATGACTGGCGACAAGCAAATGTAACCCCGGTCTATAAAAAAGGGGAAAAATATGATGCAGCAAATTATAGACCAGTGTCGCTAACATGCATCTGTTGCAAAACCCTGGAGCATATATTAGTAAGCAACATCAACAAGCACTTAGCCTTTGAGAGCATTCTTGCTGACTGTCAACATGGTTTCCGGAGTCAAAGGTCTTGCGAAACGCAGCTTGTTCAATTTTACCATGACATAGTGAGCAATCTGGATGGGGCCATAAATCGTGGCCACAAACAGACTGACTTGATCACCATGGACTTTGCTAAGGCCTTTGACAAGGTACCTCACAGAAGGCTATTACATAAACTGGAGTACTATGGGATAAGAGGATCCACGCATAGGTGGATTAGCTCATGGCTCTCTGGGCGCTCACAACAAGTTGTACTTGATGGCCAAGCGTCTGATCCAGTCACTGTTTTATCTGGAGTCCCCCAAGGTTCGGTCCTTGGACCGGTCCTTTTCTTTGTTTTCATTAATGATCTCCCCGATAATATCAGGTCATCGGTCCGTTTGTTTGCTGATGATTGTGTCCTGTATAGGAACATATATTCTCCTTCTGATTTTTTTTATTTTACAAGATGACCTGGATCAACTTGCACAGTGGGAGGCCGATTGGCAAATGAAGTTCAATGTGGCCAAATGTCACTCAATGAGAGTGTCACGACACCCTCCGGACAAGCAAATTAAGTTTGACTATACTCTTCACCAGCAAGTTTTGGAGCATGTTCAATCCGCCAAATATCTTGGTATCACCATCACTGACGATCTTGATTGGGGTCAACATATTTCAGAGATTACACCTAAAGCAACTAGGACTTTGGGATTCCTTAGACGGAACTTGGCTTTTGCACCTAGGCAGACAAAGGATGTTGCATATAAAACATTGGTTCGCCCTCAACTCGAATATGCATCACCCATTTGGCACCCCTATGTTAAAACTCAGACTCAGCAGGTGGAGAAGGTGCAGAGGACAGCTGCTCGATGGACCTGTAGGCGATGGCGAAATAGAAGTAGCGTCGGTGACATGCTTAATGAGCTAGAGTGGCCGTCCCTGGAGGCCCGTCGTGAGCAGTCCTCTTTAACCTTCTTCTACAAGATACACTCTGATTCAGTGTCTATTGATAAAGATAGGTACTTGACCCCTGTAACACTGTCGACCCAAACAAGGGCATCAAAAGTAAACGACTCACAATATCGTAGATACCAGTCCTATAGTGATGCCCTGAAGAACTCGTTTTTTCCTAGAACTATTCCCCAATGGAATAGTCTTCCCTCCTCTGCGGTGAATGCCAAGTCCGCAGAAGAGTTCAAAGCCCGCACAGTGTAAGATTGGGTCTCAGAGGTATGCGTTTTAGGATACCTCTGTTATGCAGATTGTAAATAGTTTTAAGGACGCATCCAGTGCCTCTCTTTTTTTTTTTTTTTTTTTTTTTCTCGGCTAAATTCTAAATTTAGCCACCCAATCAACTGAGGTAATGGCCAGATATGACCGACTCAGTATAAGAAGATAGATAGATAAATTTGGCTTGGAATTTTTTTACTTTTGCACCGAAACAAAACTAGTTCCGGTTTCGCGGCGGATTGACATTAAGGTAAACAATTAAGTTTAAATGTGATTTTTGATGATATTGCCCAACAGAGGAGACTTTCCCAGACACCACTTTATATTTATTGCCCTTCAGTAACCAAAGAGTCACCAGAAAACCAACAATAATGAGCCATTTTGCATTTGACCTCCATTTTGGAGTATGTTGCATGTTGCTGGCAACAAGACTTGCATCTCTTCTTAGTTGCAGTGGACAGGATCTACAGGAAATCCCAGTTAACTTCTTCCCAGTTTATGCGGACACACGTGGTACAACAGCAATCGACCGTAACTTTGCATTTCATTTGCCCCATGTTTGTACAATATCAATCTTAAAAAAATCTCTAAGAATGAAGGGGTTTCCTGGTTCAAATAAACTTTTCTACTTGTATATATTTACAGTTGTTATAGGTAATGCTTGGGATGTTGAATCAAATCCTGGTCCAGACTCCCGAAATGACAGTTCACACTTCCCCTGTGGACTCTGTCAAAAAAGTGTTGGTTGGGAAGACCGGGGAATTTGTTGCGACACCTGCAATGTCTGGTATCACATAGGATGTCAAGGCATGTCATCAACTATGTATAGTTTTTACAACAGATCATTGAATAAAAATGTTGCATGGGAGTGTTTGAAATGTGGAATGCCAAACTTTTCCACATCTCTGTTTGACACCTCATCTTCTATAGACACCTACAACCACTTTGAACCTTTATCTACCCTATCCGAGCCTGATAGTCCGATACCAGACAACATCGGCCCACCCATGGCAGCTTCATCGCCCATTGTGCAGCAGTCAAAAGAAGCTAAACGAAATACCAAAAAGGCGGTCCTTAACCATCCCCTCAGAATATTGATCATGAATTGTCAGTCAATAAAGAATAAAAGGGCTGAACTTCATACAATTATCGACTCGGCGAAACCAGATATCATTTTGGGCAATGAGTCTTGGTTAACCCCAGAAATCAAAAACTCGGAAATTTTCCCTGAATCCTTTGAGGCCATCCGGAAAGACAGAGTTGGGGATGCACATGGAGGTGTCTTCGTGGCTTTCAAGCGAGACCTACTCTGCACAGAAACTCCGGAGTTGGACACCAACTGTGAACTAGTTTGGTGTAAATTGAACATCACTGGATGTAGGACTTTGTACCTTGGATCTTTTTATCGCCCACCAGATCAGATTGACCCAGAATATCTTGAGGCTTTTAATTCATCTTTGTCTAGGATAATGTCAAATGCAAATGCCCATATTTTGGTTGGCGGAGACTTTAATTGTGGTGACATTGAATGGAGCAGCATGCAGGTGCCCCATGGGGTGCCTAAAAGGCAGACACAGCAACAACTTTTGGATATAATTAAAGAACACTGCCTGGCCCAAGTTGTTAACATACCCACCCGACAAGAAAAGACCCTTGATTTGTTGTTTACAAATTCTCCATCCCCAGTAAGCCGAGTTAAGGGGATGCCCCCGATTGGCAAAGCTGATCATGACATAGTCCTTGTTGAGTATGACATAAAAGCTAAGCGAATCAGACAAAGTAGAAGTAAATCAACGATCAGGAATTGATACAATTAACTTACTCCATCCATAAAAGACACCAAAGGGAAAGAAATACAAACATTAAGCGACCAGACCATAATGGAAACCTAAACAAAGGAAGGCCATATGGACAGTTACTTTCCCACAAAATGGCCATATGGCCATCCAAAATTAAAAGACACAAGTGATACACACAGTAAGTAACAAACAACAACATAAATAAATCGCAACAGAAGAGCCGCCTTGGAACGGTCAGTGGAAGATTTCCACTGGGGGGCTTAAATCGATTTTACGTGGCCACAATCCTCGCCCTTACTTCCGTCGCGATTAAGACAAATAATTTGTTCAGTCCGCATGAAGGCCTCCTAACTCATCAGTGCAACATCTCCGTGAACACAGAAATCAAAGAACCACAGAGGTGAGACAACGGTGAGGACTCGACAGCAAGAAACCACTGAAATGCTGGAGCAAAAGAAAACCAACAGTTAGACTCCGAGGAGCCCGACCAGAGACAGAGCATCAGGCGCCAACCAACATTATCTCTTTAATTTTCAATAAGCCTTTACGTTGGAGCCGTCATAGAATCTGAGGCCTGACCCACCGGCGTGCAATTAAAGAGGGAAGCAAAGTTGCCAACCGTGATTGGGTTAACTACCATGCATGCAGTCTGTCGTATAATATCCATGTTGTACCCAATCTTTTTATATCGAAGAATGATTTTACGAAATTGGGTGCTGAAGTCATTGCGGTTATATATTTTTCTGAATTTATATACTAAGTCACCATAAAATTCGGGTTCCGATAGACCTTGTTGCAGAAGAGATTTAAGTCCAATATTGAATTTTGAAATTAAATCAGAATGGCGTCTATAAAATTTTGAAAAGGCTTTGCGTAGTTTATGGTACCGATAACCCTGATTAAGGAGTTTAGCCGTTAATAATTTATTACGAGTGTTGAAGTCAGTTACATGACTACACACTCTAGCAAATCGAATTAATTGCGAAATATAAACGCCATAGGATGGCGCACGAGGAACATCACCATCCAAAAAAGGAAAATTTACAATCTCAAAATCAAAGTCATCGCGTTTATCATAAATTTTGCACGAAACAAATCCATCTACAATAGATAGATGTAAATCCAAAAACGGGGCCTCGGTATCAGAAGAATTTGCTTTATTTAACTGAAGTTCTAGGGGGTAAATCTGACTGATCAAACCATCAAAATAGGTATTATCAATATTTAATAAATCATCTAAATATCTAGAAGTAGAGCTAAAAGCTTCAATAATTTCAGATTGGTTATCAATGGAAAGCGACAAAATGAAGTCTCTTTCATAACAATACAAGAACAGATCAGCCACAAGAGGTGCGCAATTAGTACCCATCGGAATACCCACAATTTGTCTAAATAACTTAGTACCGAATCTAATATAAATATTGTCAAGTAGAAAGGTGAGGGCATCACACACTTTCTGACATGACCAAAGTGTATAATTCTTATGCTCTTTAGAAGTGAAAAATGCATTTCTGACATTACATGCAAGATAGAGAGAATCTTCTCTGTGAAAAGCCCATTCAATTAAATCATTAAGCTTTTCTTTTATAAGATTATGAGGAAGTGTAGTGTAAAGAGTGGAAAAATCGTAGGTAGACAGACTAGAAGTCCCGCGTAAAGTTTTTCTCTACAAACGTGCGGATATGAATGGTCTGCGAGACCATATGGCGCGATTTAAGGATTCGTTCCTTTCCTCTGACCTCTCACACATGTCAGTTAATGACCTGTGGGTCAGTTTTGAGTCCGAATTAACCACGGCAATGGAAAGGTTTATACCAACTAAAATGACCAAAACAAAATATAGGGCACCATGGATCGATAACACGATCAAGCATCTCATAAGAAGACGGAATAGAATGTATTTTCGTGCTCGCAAGTCTAGCAGCCCTGACCATAAGAACCATTACAAACGGTTCAGAGCACATGTGCAAAAGGTTATAAGAGATGCATATTGGAAGCATGTTTCCAGCATCTTTACCTTTGAAGATGACAATATAGATCCCGATAGTCCCCAAAAGAATGGTAAAGTTAAAAAGTTTTGGTCATTCGTAAAGTCCCTGAAAAAGGATGCGTTTGGGATCACTTCGCTAAGGGAAAATGGAATTCTAAAATCAGATGCGCGCGATAAGGCTAATATTTGCAATAAACAGTTTCAATCAGCATTTACGCGTGAAACTGATGGTGAGCTACCATCTAAAGGTGAAAGTCCGTTCCCCTCTATGGGGGACATAACAGTTGACCCCAATGGGGTCGCTAAACTGTTAGGTAAGCTCAAGATACATAAGGCATCTGGGCCTGATGACCTGAATGCCAGGGTACTTAAGGAATGTAGTGCTGAAATATCTCCTGTGTTGGCCTTTATCTTCAATCAATCACCTGCCCAGGGCACTGTACCAGATGACTGGCGACAAGCAAATGTAACCCCGGTCTATAAAAAAGGGGAAAAATATGATGCAGCAAATTATAGACCAGTGTCGCTAACATGCATCTGTTGCAAAACCCTGGAGCATATATTAGCAAGCAACATCAACAAACACTTAGCCTTTGAGAGCATTCTTGCTGACTGTCAACATGGTTTCCGGAGTCAAAGGTCTTGCGAAACGCAGCTTGTTAAATTTTACCACGACATTGTGAGCAATCTGGATGGGGCCATAAATCGTGGCCACAAACAGACTGACTTGATCATCATGGACTTTGCTAAGGCCTTTGACAAGGTACCTCACAGAAGGCTATTACATAAACTGGAGTACTATGGGATAAGAGGATCCACGCATAGGTGGATTAGCTCATGGCTCTCTGGGCGCTCTCAACAAGTTGTACTTGATGGCCAAGCGTCTGATCCAGTCCCTGTTTTATCTTGAGTCCCCAAGGTTCGGTCCTTGGACCGGTCCTTTTCTTGGTTTTCATTAATGATCTCCCCGATAATATCAGGTCATCGGTCCGTTTGTTTGCTGATGATTGTGTCCTGTATAGGAACATATATTCTCCTTCTGACTGTCTTATTTTACAAGATGACCTGGATCAACTTGCACAGTGGGAGGCCGATTTGCAAATGAAGTTCAATGTGGCCAAATGTCACTCAATGAGAGTGTCACGACACCCTCCGGACAAGCAAATTAAGTTTGACTATACTCTTCACCAGCAAGTTTTGGAGCATGTTCAATCCGCCAAATATCTTAGTATCACCATCACTGACGATCTTGATTGGGGTCAACATATTTCAGAGATTACATCTAAAGCAACTAGGACTTTGGGATTCCTTAGACGGAACTTGGCTTTTGCACCTAGGCAGACAAAGGATGTTGCATATAAAACATTGGTTCGCCCTCAACTCGAATATGCATCACCCATTTGGCACCCCTATGTTAAAACTCAGACTCAGCAGGTGGAGAAGGTGCAGAGGACAGCTGCTCGATGGACCTGTAGGCGATGGCGAAATAGAAGTAGCGTCGGTGACATGCTTAATGAGCTAGAGTGGCCGTCCCTGGAGGCCCGTCGTGAGCAGTCCTCTTTAACCTTCTTCTACAAGATACACTCTGATTCAGTGTCTATTGATAAAGATAGGTACTTGACCCCTGTAACACTGTCGACCCAAACAAGGGCATCAAAATTAAACGACTCACAATATCGTAGATACCAGTCCTATAGTGATGCCCTGAAGAACTCGTTTTTTCCTAGAACTATTCCCCAATGGAATAGTCTTCCCGCCTCTGCGGTGAATGCCAAGTCCGCAGAAGAGTTCAAAGCCCGCACAGTGTAAGATTGGGTCTCAGAGGTATGCGTTTTAGGATACCTCTGTTATGCAGATTGTAAATAGTTTTAAGGACGCATCCAGTGCCTCTCTTTCTTTCTTTTTTTTTTTTTCCCCAGCTAAATTCTAAATTTAGCCACCCAATCAACTGAGGTAATGGCCAGATATGACCGACTCAGTATAAGAAGATAGATAGAAATTACTGAGTCGGTCATATTTGGCCATTACCTCAGTTGGGTGGGTGGCTAAATTTAGAATTTAGCACAAAAAATCATCTTTGGATGAGTCCTTAAAACTATTTACAATCCAAGCACAGAGGCATCCTAAAACGCATACCTCTGAGTCTCAATCTTATACTGTGCGGGCTTTGAACTCCTCTGCAGTCTTGGCATTCACCGCAGAAGATGGAAGACTATTCCACTGAGGAATAGTTCTAGGAAAGAAAGAGTTTTTCAGGGCATCACTATAGGACTGGTACCTACGATACTGTGAGTTATTTGCTCTTGATGCCCTTGTCCGTGTTGACACTGTTGCAGGGGTCAAATACCTATCCTTGTTAATTGATACTGTACCAGAATGTATCTTGTAGGAGAAGGTTAAGGAGGACTGCTCACGACGGGTCTCCAGGGATGGTCACTCTAGTTCATCAAGCATGTCACCGACGCTACTTCTATTTCGCTATCGTCTGCAGGTCCATCGAGCAGCTGTCCTCTGCACCTTCTCCACCTGCTGAATCTGAGTTTTAACATATGGATGCCAAATGGGTGATGCATATTCAAGCTGAGGGCGAACCAATGTTTTATATGCAACATCCTTTGTCTGTCGAGGTGCAAAAGCCAAATTACCTCTAAGGAATCCTAAGGTCCTAGTTGCTTTAGATGTTATTTCAGAGATATGTTGACCCGAATCGAGATCGTCAGTGATGGTGATACCAAGATATTTGGCGGAATGAACTTGCTCCAAAGTTTGCTGGTGTAGTGTGTAATCATGCTAAATTTGCTTGTCCTGAAGGTGCCGTGACACCCTCATGGAATGGCATTTGGCTACATTGAACTCCATCTGCCAATCTGCTTCCCATTGTGCAAGTCGATCCAGGTCATCTTGTAAAATGCGATAGTCAGAAGAAGAATATATGTCCCTATACAGGACACAATCATCAGCAAACAAACGGACAGATGACCTGATGTTATCACGGAGATCATTGATGAATATCAAAAAGAGGACCGGTCCAAGGAACGAACCTTGTGGGACACCAGATAGAACAGGGACTGGATCAGACGCTTGGCCGTCAAGTACAACTTGTTGAGAGCGCCCAGAGAGCCATGAGCTAATCCAATTATGTGTGGATCTGTGAGGTACCTTGCCAAAGGCCTTGGCGAAATCCATGATGATCAAGTCAGTCTGTTTGTGGCCACGATTTATGGCCCCATCCAGATTACTCACAATGTCAAGGAAGAATTGAACTAGTTGAGTTTCGCAAGACCTTTGACTTCGGAAGCCATGTTGACAGTCAGCAAGAATGCTCTCAAAGGCTAAGTGTTTGTTAATGCTGCTGACTAATATATGCTCCAGGGTTTTGCAACAGATGCATGTTAGCGACACTGGTCTATAATTTGCTGCATCATATTTTTCACCTTTTTTATAGACCGGGGTTATATTGGCTTGTCGCCAATCATCTGGTACAGTGCCCTGGGCAAGTGATTCATTGAAAATAAAGGCCAGCACAGGAGAAATTTCACCACTACATTCCTTAAGGACCCTGGCATTCAGGTCATCTGGCCCAGATGCCTTATGTATTTTGAGCTTGATTGCATTAAAAATATGCATGTTTCTGCTTTAACCAATCAAATCGCGAATCAGAATTCAATGCAGGGCGAAAACATGGCCGCTGTATCCGACAACTGATTAAAGAGATAGAATTGTTAAAATCATCAAATGCAGCATATATGTGCTACAGACACAAACTTTTTAAAAGGCGGAGAAAAATTGACTATTTTTACCTAGCCAGACCATATTTGCGTGTGTGAACACATTACATTCGATAGGAAAAGCGAGCAGAACTAATTTCACAAGCCAAAAAGTGTCCGTCCTGTCGATTTCTTTCAGAAATTGTAAAACAAGATTAAAAAACAACAACTTCAAGCTCCATGTTTTCCGGAAACAAATTTTGGATTTTTTTTTTTGAATTTATAACTGGATGAGTCCTTTAACTTTTTCTACTTAACTTTGTTTAAATATTTAGTAACTTGTTAATTTTGCAGCATTAGTTAGGGTTTTACTACTTTTCATATTTTTCACATCCCGGATGGATAATTTGGCGTTGGTTTTCCTTTTGCACCGAAAGGAAGGCCCCGTTCATGGAGAATATTGTTGTAGCTAAAGAGGGTGTAATCAAACTTCTGAAAGGCCTGAACCCTTCTAAAGCATTAGGACCTGATGAATTGCATCCCGGAGTCCTAAAGGAACTTGCAGTTGAATTAGGTCCGGTCTTCGCACACCTCTTTCAACAATCACTTGATTCGGGTGAAATTCCCAAGGATGGTCTTTAGCAAATATATGCCCATTGTACAAGAAAGGTGATCGAACTTTTGCTGGAAATTATCGCCTGTATCACTCACATGTGTACCAAAAATCGGCGCTAGGACTGACATCTACAAATTTAGCTTCATCCCTATGACAATCTCAGATTGGGACGAGCTCCCCTCTTCTCTCTTGATGTCTGCAGAAGGTGCAGATGACTCCATCTCTAGATTCACCACCCTTGTGAAATCTAGGCACTAGTTCTGTTGGTCGAAGGTCCTGGTGAAGGATTGTCTAAGGACGTATCACCAATAAACAATTCTGATTCTGACCGAAATGTAACTAGTTCCAGTTTCGCGGCGGAGTGACATTTAATGTAAACAGTGAAGTTTACATGTGATTTTTGGTTGATATTGCCCAACAGAGGAGACTTTCCCAGACACCACATGATACTTATTGCCCGTTAGAAACCATACAGTCACCAGACAACCAATAATAATGAGTCATTTTGCATTTGGCCTCTTATTTGGAGTATGTTGCTTGTTGCTGGCAACAAAACTTGCATTTCTTCTCATTTGCAGTGGACAGGATCTACAGGAAATCCCTGTTAACCTCTTCCCATGTTATGCGGACACACGTGATACAACAGCAAACGACCGGAACTTTGCATTTCATTTGTCCCATGTTTGCACAGTATGGATCTTAAAACAATCTCTAAGAATGAAGGGGTTTCCTGGTTCAAATAAACTTTTCTACCTGTATATATTTACAGTTGTTATAGGTAATGCTTGGGGCATTGAATCAAATCCCGGTCCAAAACTCCCGAAATGACAGTTCACACTTCCCTTGTGGACTCTGTCAAAAAGTGTTGGTTGGGAAGACCGGGGACTTTGCTACGACACTTTCAATTTCTGGTATCACATAGGATGTCAAGACATGTCATCAACTACGTATAGTTTTTATAACAGATCATTGAACGAAAACGTAGCATGGGAGTGTATGAAATGTGGAATGCCATACTTTTCTGCATCTCTGTTTGACACCTCATCTTCTATAGATACCTTCAATCACTTTGATCCTTTATCTACCATATCCGAGCCTGATAGTCCGATACCAGACAAAATTGGCCCACCCACGACAGCTTCATCGCCGATGCAGCTGTCCGACGAAGCTGATCATGAATTGTCAGTCAATAAAGAATAAAAGGGCTGAACCTTATAGCATTATCGATATAGAAGTAAATCAAAGATCAGGAATCGATATAATTAACTAACTCCACCCATCAAAGACACCAAAGGGAAAGAAACACAAACATGAAGCGACCAGACCATAATGGAAACCTAAACAAAGGATGGCCAGTTACTTTCCCACAAAGTGGCCAAATGGCCATCCAAAATAAAAAGACACAAGTTATGCACACAGAAAGTAGTAACAAACAACAGCATAAATAAATAAACCACCACAGAAGAACCGCCTTGGAACGGTCAGTGGAAAGAATTCCACTGGGGGGGGGGGGGGGGGGGGGGGGCTAAATCGATTTTACATGGTCATAATCCTCGCCCTCAACTCTGTCGCGGTATACACTAATTATGTTTAGTCCATATGAAGGCTTCCTAACTCATCAGTGTAACATCGCCGAGAACAGACAAATAAAAAAACTACAGAGATGAAACAAGATTGAGGACTCGACAGCATACAACACCAGAATTGCTGGAGCAAAAGAAAACCAACAGTTAGACCTCGAGGGGCTCGACCAAAGACGGAGCATCAGGCGCTAACCAACATAAAGAATACTAAAATAAAATTCCATTTATGTTTTTACACTGGAACCGTCATATAATCTTAAGCCCGACCCACCGGTGTGCAATCAAAGAGGGAAGCAAAGTTGCCAACCGTGATTGGGTTAACCACCATGCATGCAGTCTGTTTTATAATATTGATGTTGTACCCAATCTTTATATATCGACGAACGATTTTACGAAATTGGGTACTAAAGTCATTACAGGCATGTATTTTTCTAAAGTTATATACTAAGTCACCATAGAATTCGGGTTCCGATAGGCCTTATAGCAGAAGTGTTTTAAGTCCAACATTGAATTTTGAAACAAAATCAGAATGACGTCTAAAAAACTTAGAAAAGGCTTTACGTAGTTTATGATACAGATACCCCTGATTAAGAAGTTTAGCGGTTAATAATTTAAATTACGAGTGTTGAAGTCGGATACATGACTTGACACTCTAGCGAATCGAATTAACTGCGAAATATATACCCCGTACGATGTCGCACGAGGAACATCACCATCCAAAAAAGGGAAAATTTACAATCGCGAAATCAAAATCATCACGTTTATCATAAATTTTGCAAGAAACAAATCCATCTAAAATAGATAAATGTAAATCCAAAAAGGGGGCCTCGGTATCAGAGGAATTTGCCCTGTTTAACTGAAGTTCTAGGGTATAAATCTGACTGATCAAACATCAAAGTAAGTATTGTCAATATTTAATAAATCCTCTTAATATCTAGAAGTAGAACTAAAAGCTTCAATTATTTCAGATTGCTTATCAATGGAAAGCGACAACATGAAGTCTCTTTCATAACAATACAAGAACAGATCAGCCACAAGAGGTGCGCAATTCGTACCCATCGGATTACCCACAATTTGTCTAAATAACTTAGTACCGGATCTAATATAAATATTGTCAAGTAGAAAGGTGAGGGCATCACACACTTTCTGACATGACCAAAGTGTATAATTCTTATGCTCTTTAGAGGTGAAAAATGCATTTCTGACATTACACGCAAGATAGAGAGAATCTTCTCTGTGAAAAGTCCTTTCAACTAAATCATTAAGCTTTTCTTTTATAAGATTATGAGGAAGTGTAGTGTAAAGAGTGGAAAAATCGTAAGTAGACAGACTTGAAGCACGAAAACGTCTGGATTTTTAATTTATTTTAAACCTCATTCGAATTTTTTATAGACCAAGTAGAAGTAAAACAAAGATCAGGAATCGATACAATTAACTTACTCCACCCATCAAAGACACCAAAGGGAAAGAAACACAAACATGAAGCGACCAGACCATAATTGAAATCTAAACACAGGAAGGCCATAAGGACAGTTACTTTCCCACAAAATGGCCAAATGGCCATCCAAAATACAAAGACACTAGTGATACACACTGTAAGTAACAAACAACAACATAAATAAACCGCCACAGAAGAACCGCCTTGGAACGTTCAGTGGAAAGAATTCCACTGGGGGGCTTAAATTGATTTTACATGGCCATAATCCTCGCCCTTACCTCTGTCGCGTTATACACTAATTTTGTTTAGTCCGCATAAAGGCTTCCTAACTCATCAGTGTAGCATCTCCGAGAACATACAAATAAAAAAACTACAGAGATGAAACAAGGTTGAGGACTCTACAACATACAACAACAGAATAGCTGGAGCAAAAGAAAACCAACAGTTAGACTCCGAGGGGCTCGACCATAGACGGAGCATCCGGCGCCAACCACCATAAAGAATACTAAAATAAAATAAAATTCCATTTATGTTTTTACGCTCGAACCGTCATATAATCTTAAGCCCGACCCACCGGTGTGCAATCAAAGAGGGAAGCAAAGTTGCCAACCGTGATTAGGTTAACCACCATGCATGCAGTCTGTTTTATAACATTTATGTTGTACCCAATCTTTATATATCGACGAACGATTTTACGAAATTGGGTACTAAAGTCATTACAGGCATGTATTTTTCTAAATTCATAAACTAAGTCACCATAGAATTCGGGTTCCGATAGGCCATGTTGCAGAAGTGTTTTAAGTCCAACATTGAATTTTGAAACCAAACCAGAATGACGTCTATAAAACTTAGAAAAGGATTTACGTAGTTTATTTCTTCCTGATCTTTCGAATACTTTATCACAATATTTAATCACATGCGTTTTAATAGCAGTAAGACAGGAAGTTAATAATTTACAAAAATTCAGTGGTATTGCAAGAGCTAGAATTTGCAAGAAACCGTGCTTTGCAAGGTCTTTTATGAAGGTTTGGCAACCAGTATAGCGTAGGAAGCTTGTCTTGGCCTTCTGTAACACACAAAGCAAACTTGGTGGCTGAATGACAAATATGTTCAACTGCTATAGCTCTCTCTTCAGCTAAAGGCTGAAGTTCATAGGCCATAGTACCACCAAGTTCCTGCTTAAGCGTGTTAACATAGTGGACCCGCCACACAACGACGACGTTATTAGCGGCCATGTCTGCAGGGGCCAAAACAAACTTCTTATGAAATTCTTGAATACCTAGTTTAAGATGACGTAGGAGGTAATAAGTTAGTATTTTGAGAATAGAAAGAAATGCGTTTATTCACTAGTTTTAAAATGCTAAGTTTCCAATCCTTAAGGGTTTTATGCTCAACATACTCTCGCTTACACCATCGATTACCGAATTGATTCAAGGCAGCAGCGATTTCATCTCTACATTTACTGAAATCAATTTTAGAAGGAAACCGATATTTCGGTCCTTTAGAAACTATATTCCTTATCCTAGAAGCAGGAATAATTTTCAAATTGCCAGTAATTACATGACCAGCAGCAGGATCGGCAAACCCAGATATCATCTCGGGCAATGGGTCTTGGTTAACCCCAGAAATAAAAAAAAAAACTCGGAAATTTTTCCCGAATCCTTTGAGGCCATCCGAAAAGACAGAGTTGAGGATGCACATGGAGGTGTCTTCGTGGCTTTCAAGAGAGACCTACTCTGTACAGAAACTCCAGTGTTGGACACCAACTGTGAACTAGTTTGGTGTAAATTGAACATCATTGGATGTAGGACTTCGTACCTTGGTTCTTTCTATCGCCCACCATTTCAGATTGACCCAGAATATCTTGAGGCTTTTAATTCATCTTTGTTTAGGATAATGTCATATGCAAATGCCCATATTTTGGTTGGCGGAGACTTCAATTGTGGTGACACTGAATGGAGCAACATGCAGGTGCCCCATGGGTTCCTAAAAGGCAGACACAGTAACAACTTTTGGACATAATTAAAGAACACTGCCTGGCCCTAGTTGTTAACATACCCACCCGACAAGAAAAGACCCTTGATTTACTGTTTACAAATTCTCCATCCCCAGTAAGCCGAGTTAAGGGGATGCCCCCAATTGGCAAAGCTGATCATGACATAGTCATTGTTGAATATGATATAAAAGCTAAATGAATCAGACACGTTCCGCGTAAAGTATTTCTCTATAAACGTGCGGATATGGATGGTCTGCGAGACCATATGGCGCGATTTAAGGATTTGTTCCTTTCCTTTGACCTCCCGCACATGTCTGGTGATGACATTCGGGTCAGTTTAAGTCCGAATTAACCACGGCAATGGAAAGGTTTATACCAACAAAAATTACCAAAACAATACATAGTGCACCCTGGATCGATAACACGACCAAGCATCTCATCCGTGCTCGTAAATCTAGCAGCCCTGACGTAATTAAGAACAATTACAAACAGTTCACCACAGGTGCAAAAAGTTATAAGAGATGCATATTGGAAGTATGTTTCCAGGATCTTTACCTTTGAAGATGACAATACAGATCCCGATAGCCCCCAAAAGAATGTTAAAGTTAAAAGTTTTGGTCATTCATAAAGTCCCTGAAAAAGAATGCGTTTGGGATCATTTCGCTAAGGGAAAATGCAATTCTAAAAACAGACTCGCGCGATAAGGCTAAAATAAGCAATAAACAGTTTCAATCGGCATTTACTCGTGAAACTGATGGTGAGCTACCATCTAAAGGTAATAGTCCGTTCCCCTATGGGGGACATAACAGTTGACCCCAATTTGGGGGTCGCTAAACTGTTGGGTAAAGTAGAAGTAAAACAAAGATCAGGAATCGATACAATTAATTTACTCCACCCATCAAAGACTCCGAAAGGGAAAGAAACACAAACATGAAGCGACCAGACCATAATGGAAACCTAAACAAAGGGTGGCCATAAGGGCAGTTACTTTGGGTAAGCGCAAGAGACATAAGGCATCCGGGCCAGAGGAGCTGAATGCCAGGATACTTAAGGAATGTATTGCTGAAATCTCTCCTGTATTGGCCTTTGTCTTCAAAGAATCACTCGCCCAGGGCACAGTACCAGATGACTGGCGACAAGCAAATGTTACCCCGGTCTATAAGAAAGGGGAACAATATGATGCAGCAAATTATAGACCAGTGTCGCTGACATGCATCTGCTGCAAAACCCTGGAGCATATATTAGGAAGCAATATCAACAAGCAATTAGCCTTTGAAAGCATTCTTGCTGACTGACAACATGTTTTCCGGAGTCAAAGGTCTTGCGAAATACAACTAGTTCAATTTTACCATGACATTGTGAGCAATCTGGATGTGGCCATAAACCGTGGCCACAAACAGACTGACTTGATAATCATGTACTTCGCTGAGACCTTTGACAAGGTACCTCACAGAAGGCTATTATATAAACTGGAGTACTATGGGATATGAGGATCCACACATAGGTGGATTAGCTCATGGCTCTCTGGGCGCTCACAACAAGTTATACTTGATGGCCAAGCATCTGAACCAGTCCCTGTTTTATCTGGAGTTCCCCAAGCTTCGCTCCTTGGACCATGTCCTCTTCTTGGTTTTCATCAATGATCTCCCCGATAATACCAGGTCATCGGTCCGTTTGTTTGCTGATGATTGTGTCCTGTATAGGAACATATATTCTCCTTCTGACTGTCCAATTTTGCAAGATGACCTGGATCAACTTGCACAGTTGGAGGCCGATTTGAAGATGAAGTTCAATGTGGCCAAATGTCATTCAATGAGGGTGTCACGACACCCTCCTGACAAGCAAATTAAGTTTGGCTATACACTTCACCAGCAAATTTTGAAGCAAGTTCAATCCGCCAAATAGCTTGGTATCACCATCACTGAAGATCTTGATTGGGGTCAACATATCTCTGAGATTACATCTAAAGTAGCTAGTACTTTAGGATTACTTAGACGTAACTTGGCCTTTACACCTAGGCAGACAAAGGATGTTGCATATAAAACATTGGTTCGCCCTCAACTTGAATATGCATCACCCATTTGGGATCCCTATGTTAAATCTCAGATTCAGCTGGTGGAGAAGGTGCAGAAGACAGCTGCTCGATGGACCTGCAGGCGGTTGCGAAATAGAAGTAGCGTCGGTGACATGCTTAATGAGCTAGAGTGGCCGTCCCTGGAAGCCCATCGTGAGCAGTCGTCTTTAACCTTCTTCTATAAGATACACTCTGATACAGTGTCTATTGATAAAGATAGGTACTTGACACCTGTAACAGCGTCGACCCAAACAAGGGCATCAGAAGTAAACGACTCACAATATCGTAGGTACCAGTCCTATAGTGATGCCCTGAAGAACCCCTTCTTTCCTAGAACTATTCCTCAATGGAATAGTCTTCCCTCCTCTGCGGTGAATGTCAAGTCCGCAGAAGAGTTCAAAGCCCGTACAGTGTAAGATTGAGACTCAGAGGTATGCGTTTTAGGATACCTCTGTTATGCAGATTGTAAATAGTTTTATAGACGCATCCAGTGCCTCTTTTTTCAGCAAAATTCTAAATTTAGCCACCCAACCAACAGAGGTAATGGCCACATGTGACCGACTCAGTATAAGAAGATAGAGACAGATACACCAGGACCCGTGACGGGTCGTACTAGATACCGCAAGGTGAAACCGAAGCCTATCTGGCGCTTATGCACGTCTAAATTATTCTTTGTAGGTATATAGCAAAGCAGCGCGACTAAAGTATTTTAGTTGAAATATGGTAGGCAAAATATGTAGCGCCACGCACCAATCGTCCATATATCATGCGATGTAAATATAAAGAAACTTTATTTAACGTCGCATATCCGAAACAAATAACATAAGCTCTGTAGAGCTTTTGTTGCGACAAAGTATCCTGTAACAAATACTTACCAGCCTTGGACTACCCCTGACAATGCGAGCGTCAGCCAAGGGAGCTCCTAGTACCATTTTCCCGCCTTTGGTATGGCGCGGCCGGGGATCGAACCCACGACCTTTCATTCTCGAAGCGGACGCTCTACCACTGAGCTATCGGGGCCGGTACAAATGTATGTATATGCATGAGCGGTTTGTGGGGAAATAATTCGCCATACAAGTCTGATTTTCATGTAGTTTGCCTAAAAAGTCGCCAAGCGCCAAATAGTGTCATATATATTTTTCATGCCAATCGCATGGTTGTGGATGTTCGTACTGACATCAGATATAACTGACGGGAGTTATACCATTGATCTGTAGGAATGTTTCATCATTTTTTTTCCAAAGGAACTGCAATTGTAATCTTTTTACCCAGCTAGATTACTTGTATTTGTAATTAATATTCCTACTTTAATATTAAATTCTTGCCTATCTTGCGGTACCTTGTGATACCTTGTGCTACTTTGCGGTACCTTGCGGTATTTAGTATGACCGCCTGTGCCCTTCCAGATTAGACAATTTCATCCGCTGAAGGTGCAAGTGATAAAATTGCTATGTTTACTTCTCTGACCAGAGCTAAAGACTAACTTCCCGTTTCACAAGTCCGGGTGAATGGATGTCAAATGACTCGTCACAAGTAGCAATGCTGATTCTGACTCTGCACATATGCAATTACAGCACGGGCAACAACAAAGGCGTACCTCTCATTACGCACACTGTGCATATGCGTAATTGAAAAAAGAACCAATCACTTAAATATCAAGTACGTTCTTTCCATAGCATGCAGGCTGCTCTCTGCCCCCCTTTTAGTTCATGTTGTACCAAATGGATTCATCTTCCTTATGTATAGCAGGGGTCCATTTCAAAATTTAGGGCTGACAAGTTGTGTTATCTTTAAATAAAATTTATTTGGAAAATGGCTGTTTTTTATGCAAACAGTGTAGGCTCTGATCGGAAACCGTAGAATTTGATCTGGGCCTACACTTGTTTTGCCGTACACCAGCTTTGAGGTTTCCGGTACAAAATGGGTTAAAGTAGCCGCTTCTTAGAAGAAAGATCTTTTGTGTTTTTTTTTCTCTGTGTAATAATAAAACGTGTGAGGGTCACTGGTGAGACACAATTAGCCGAAACGAGGCAGTGTGTTCCGGAAAAAAATTGTACACTCAAAGGGTTCACTTTTGTTTCGTAGATAGTCTTTGCTTCAAAAGGATTACCTTTTAAAAGACAAGTTACAAACTGTCGTTCTGCTAAGAAATCAAAAACCAAGACTCTCATTTTCTGTCAGCTACATGAATGTTTTATTTTTATTTATTTATTTTTAATATTATTATTTGATTATTTTTTGCTCCAAAGCAACCCTGAACAGCGTTACTCTGTATATTCTCCAATAGAAAATCGCACTTGGCAGTCAGGTAAAGTAGCCCAAAAGAGCAATAATCGCTCACTTGGATCTACTAAAGCAAAGAAAACAATCACGATACTGATCAGACAAATGGGAGCTGATGGTTGCCATGGAAACAAGAGTTTTAATCAAGGCCATCTCAAAGTTAACACTGTGCAACTAATCCCCACATTGCTAATGTGAAAACACGCCTATATAATTTTGACCCTCCTTGAACCCCGATTTTTATACAGTAAAACTGAGGTATACAGGTTTACAGGTTTTCTTTTTTCTGCTCTAAAATATAGATTGTGGGTACTCATTAGAACCGCCTCGATGAGGCGGTTCTAACGTGTACCCTCAATCTATATTTTGAGTATAAATAAGAAACCATCACGAAATTGCGTCAAAAGCCTGGGTACGGATGAACCTAACGCGAACACTGAAGTTTGGAGTTAGCAGAAAATCACTAGATGCATATATGTTACCTTCATTCGCCCACTGCTCGAATACTGTGAGCTGTCTGGGATAACTGCTCAGTTGAAAGTAAAAAACAACTTGACTCTGTCCATGCAGAAGCTGCGAGAATTGAGGCGCTACAAGACTATGCAGCATCGAAAGTTTCTATTTAAAATTAGGTTGGGAATCTCTTCAAAGCCGTAGAAATAAAAACAAGCTGACAATTTTCTTTAAACCCATGAACGGACTTACACCCAGCTATCTCGCTGATTTTATTCCGCCTCTGGTTCAGGAAACTAATAGGTATAACGTCCGAAACTATAACGATATTCAGACTATTCGAATTCGAACCTGTTTTATAACTCCTTTTTTCCGTCAACAATTCGAGCATGGAACAACTTGTCAAACGACACTTAACAAGCTACCCCGATCGAGTCATTTAAGCATCAGTTGAGCAGAAACATATTAAAACCGCCCAATTACTACAATACCGGCTCACGCACATCACGTGAACAAGTCCGTGAAATAAAGACCCCCCTAAACCCCACTTTATATAGAGAAAACTGGGGTTTAGGGGGGTAAACATTATTTTCCTTATTTCTGCCCCTAGACATAGGTTGTGGGTACTCGTTAGAACCGCCTCAATGAGGCGGTTCTAACGAGCACCCAAAACCTATGTTTGGAGTGTAAATAAGAAAAATATCACAATTTTTCATCCGAAAAATTACCCTTTTTGAGGTTTGAAAAAATGCACTATGTCACACGGATGTGTTATCATAATGAAAAGGCCAGATACTGCATTCTAGAATGCGAATGGAATGTAGCTCGCTCAATTCCCACCTTTTAAGAAAGAACATAGTGACAGATCCTTCTTGTCAGTGCGGAGTATTTGAATGCCCACATCATTTTTTCTTTGACTGCCCAAGGTATGCGGCCGCATGAACAAGACATCTGCCCAAGAACCTAATCGCATACACATCACATGATCTTCTGTTCGGGAGTGACAATAAAACACAAGAAGAAAATGAAGCCCACTTCAGTCAAGTGCAAGAGTTTATTCTCCATTCCGGCTGCAGGCACACAAGACTCTCTCTCTCTCTCTCTCTCTCTCTCTCTCTCTCTCTCTCTCTCTCTCTCTCTCTCTCTCTCTCTCTCTCTCTCTCTCTCTCTCTCTCTCTCTCTCTCTCTCAGTCTCTCTCTCTCTGACACCTCCATTCACACTGATGCTGATGATGCAGAAGATGATTTTTCAAGCCTTGGCTTACCATCAGATCCTGACCACATGTTTGTTTTCACTTCTTCCGCTGTCAAATTTTTGTCAATAAATCGTTTTTAAACTAAAAAGTCCATCGTCTCTACCACGACATAAGTCATCATTATTGCATTGCATACCAAGTACGAGGATTCCAGATGTTGTATTTCCCGAGGAATCTTTGACAAAAATTCAACATTGAACTATATCGAGAGAAAGAAGAATGAAAGAACAAATGAACAAATAAGCCGATAAATCCCATAGTCTCTCACACAATATAAGCCATCACTATCGCATTGCACATCAAGTCTGGGGCTTCTAGATTTTGCAGTTCCAGAGAAATCTTTGACGAAAAATTTAACTTTGGCCTATATGGAGAGAAAAAAGAATGAAAAACAAATAAGCTGAGAAAGCCCACTGTCTCTTACACACTACAAGTCATCATAATGGCACTGCATACCAAGTTTGATGCTTCTAGCTTTTGTAGTTCATGAGAAATGTTTGACGAAAATTTAACATTGGTCTATATAGAGAGAAAGAAGAATGTAAACAACAACACCACCACCACCACCACCAACAACAACAACAAAAATAAGCCAAGAAAGCCTATTGTCTCTTACACAATATAAGTCTTCATAATGTCATTGCATACCAAGTTTGATGCTTCTAGCCTTTTGTAGTTCATGAGAAATCTTTGACGAAAAATTTAACATTGGTCTTTGTTTGTTTGATTTGAGGTTTAACGTCCCCGTCAACACTGTAAAGGTCATTTTGGAGACGTTGCTTCCAATGTTGTGGGACTTTTACCCGGCATTGAGATGAAATGACATCCCAAGCCCTGTCGCTCAATGAAACCAATATGGTTTATAAGCATGGGAGGTCCGACTCGTGTGCACTGCTTTTCCTCGGCAGGCTTAGATCCTCTAAACGGTTTACCAGTACTCGTGTGCGGGTAGGATTCAGCTCTGCGAGGAAGCATCATGCAGCCCATATATTTCTTCAAGCCCCGATGGGCGAGGGAGCTTAACATTGGTCTATAGTGTGAGAAAGAAGAATGTGAAAGAACAGATGAACAAATAAGCAGACAAAGTTCATTGTCTCATACACCACACAAGTCACAATAATTGCATAGTATACCAAGTTTCAGGCTTCCAGCTTTTGTGGTTCCTGAGAAATCTTTGACGAAACATTTAACATTGGCCTATATGGAGAGAAAGAAGAATGAAAGAGCAGATGAACAAATTAGCCTAAAAAGCCCACTGTCTCTTACACAATAAAAGTTATCATGATTGCTTAGGATGCCAAGTTTGAGGTTTATAGCTTCTAGATTCTTGAGAAATCTTGACGAAAAATTTAACACTGGCCTATATGGAGAGAAAGGAAAATGTAAGAACAAATGAACAAATTAGCTAAGAAAGCCTGCTGTCTCTTACACAATACAAGTCATCATCATTTTATAGTAGTTTGAGATTTCTAGCTTTTGTAGTTCCTGAGAAGTCTTTGACGAAAAAATTAACATTTGTCTATATGGAGAGAAAGAAGAAAGAAAGAACAGACGAACAAATAAGCGGATAATACCCACTGCCTTTTACACGATACAAGTCATCATGATTGCTTAGTATGCCAAGTTTGAGGTTTCTAGCTTTCATGGTTCTTGCGAAATCTTTGACGAAACATTATACACGGACAGAAGGACGGACGCACGGACGGACGGATTGACGGACGGAAGGACAGATGTAAACCAGTACACCCCCACAAAACTTTATTTAAAAAAAGGGGTATAAAACAGAAAAAAAGAAACTCTTACTGACAACTCCTCCTACACCTTTGGTCCAGTTTCATTCAAACCCGTCCACAAAAATAGTTAAAAAGGTTTTGCGCCAATGAATAAAATAGCCGACAGAGCTTAAAATAGAGAGAGAGAAAAAACAAACAAAAAACATTTAAATGCTAATTTCTCCCATACCTTTGGTCCAATTTCGTTCAAACTTTATAGAACTATTGTTCGGGTGACGACCTGTAGAAATAACTAAACAATTCTGCTGTGGTGGACAAAAGACAGCCATAATAAAATAGAAATATCTGGCAACATATTAAATGTCAACTCCTATACATTTGGTTAAATTTCATTCAAACTTCATAGGAAGGTTGTTTAGATGGCCTTCGAACAAAATGGTTTCACTCCAATGAAGAAGATGGCTGGCAGATTTAAAAGAAGAAAAATCATTAAATGGCAACCTCTCCTCATCTCGTAAACAAAAGAATGTAATGAATACCCACTACACACCACTTTATATAGAGAAAACTTGGGTTTACGTGGGTATAAATTATTTTTTTTATTCCTGCTCCAAGACTTAGGTTGTGGGTACTCGTTAGAGCCGCCTCAATGAGGCGGTTCTAACGAGCACACTCAACCTATGTTTGTAGTACAAATAAGACAAATATCACAAATTTTCATAAGAAAAAAAGTTATCTTGAAATAATGCACTATGTCATACGGATGTGTTATCATAATGTTCACTCTGAAGACAGTTTCATTCAAATTTCGCAAGAATGTTGCCCAGGTGACCATCTAAGTGCAATTGTAACAGCTATGCTTCCTAGATTGAAATGGCTATCAGTTGTCAACATGTCTTTCCGAGGCTATGTGACATCTTGAAATCATGTGAGCGATTCAGGACAATCTTGGTCCTCTTGTTGTTTGTGGTATATTTCACAAAATGTATATACTTTGCGCAAACCGTTCTGTCGCGTCTGATATGGGTCTACGCGGTTTTCAAATGGCTTCAAAAATGGGACGCTAGGCTTACAGGGGTTAAGATAATATGCGTTTCCCTGTGTAAATGTTACATTTTTCTTAAGATTTTTATTTTTTTTTTTATTTCTGGTTAAGGGAAATGTGAACACTTTCAGCGGAGGCAACTCCTGCAAAGTTTTTTTTCTCCCATGCCAATAAGGGTCAGCTCATAAAGGAAAGAGGAACAAATGCTTTCCTGAAAGAGTAGACCCCTTTTTCAGTGGGACAGAGCTTATAGAAAAGCGAACAGGAAGTCCCAAAAGTTGTCTTCCTTTGAAAAGTGCGGAAAATCTACCGGGTGTTCCTATTCCCCTTATACCATAGATTTGAACCGCCTGCACCGAGTATCCACATTTTATATAGTGCTAGCACCACCGCAATGAGGTTCCACACTATATTTTGAGCTAAAATAAGGAAACTAATGAATATGGAATTGTGTCTGTATCAAGTGTGGTTTACAGGTTTGTTTATTTCACGGATTTGTTAACGTGATGCGGCCCCCGCCCATAGGGGCTAAAATATATGGGCTGCATGATGCTTCCACGCAGAGCTGAATCCGGCCCGCACACTAGTGCTGGTAAACCGCTTAGATGATCTAAGCCTGTCCAGGAGCCGCGGTGCGAGGCGGACCGTCCATGCTAGTAAACCCTATTGGTTTCATTGGGCGACAGGGCTTGAGATGTCATTTCATCTCAATGTCGGGTAAAAGCCCCACAAAACGGGAAGCAACGTCTCCAAAATGACCTTTACAGTGTTGACGGGGACGTTAAGCCTCAAATCAAACAAATTTGTTACCGTGATGTCCTCTGGCTACATTTCAGGGGAGACAACTACTTCAAAGTATTTTTCCCGCATGTAAATAGGGATCAACTCTAAGAGGAAAGACTTTTCTGTCCATTAAGGGTAGATAGATTTTTCAGAGGGACATAATTTATAGAAAAGCGAACAGAACGTCCCGAAAGTTGTATCCCTTTGAAAAAAGGCAGGAAATCTGCCAGATGTATCCATTCCCCTTCAACAATAAACCAACTTTATATCCTTAGATTGAAATGAGGGGTAGGGGAGAAAACTGCATCCTCGAACCGATTTTTGGTCAGTTTTTTATCGTCTCGCGGATGAATTTCCCAACGGCATTACGAAAACACGCCTATATACAAATGTATTGTAAACTTTACCACCAAAAAATCGAAATTTAAGATATATTGTGATATTTTTCTGATTTCTTCTCAAAATATAGATTGTGGGTACTCGTTGCCGAGGTGGTTATAACGAGTACCCACAATCTATATTTTAGACCAGAAATAAGAACAACAGGCCCATGGGCCAATATGCTCACCAGCGCTTAGGTGGGCACTGCCCAATGACGGCCATGTATTTTATATTTTTTATGTGTATAGCAGAAAATAAGAACATATCCAACAGAAACACCAATTTTTCGGCTTTGATAGCAATATCACACACAAATGAGTATCCTAATGTTAGAAAATTGTGTCTGCCCAGGATATGAAATATGACCTGCTCGTAAGAATAATAAGGTCATATGTTATAAATAATTATATATATGTGTGTACTAGAGCGAGCAGTCAATGGCAAGCCATCGCAAATCCCCACGCTTTTGCCACATAGCAGACGTGACCTTTTGACCCCTTGAGATGGCCCCTTTGGGCGGAGCCAACTATAACACCCCTCTCGCACGCCCTCGCCATGTAAGGAAGTCATGTAGCAAGTATGGTTGCATTCCAGCCAGTGGTTAAGGAGGAGATAGCGTGACGGACGGACGGACAGATGGACAGAGGCGTTCACAATATCCCCAACGCTTTCTTTAAAAGCGTGGGGATAATAAATAAAAACCCATCAATAAATGTAGTCACTAGAGCGATGACAAAGATTTTTTTTTATAAAAATAGCCACAGTGAACTTGATCATGAAAGTCAACTCACTCGAGATATTGTCATAAGGAACATTTGTGTGAAGTTATATTGAAATCAATCAAGAAATGTAGGCGCTAGAGCAATGACAAAGTTTTTCTAAAAATAGGCACAGTGACCTTGACCTTGAAAGTCAAAACGCACTGAGATATTGTCAAAAGGAACATTTGTGTGAAATTATACTGAAATTGGTCAAGAAATGTAGGCGCTAGAGCGAATACAAAGTTTTTCTAAAAATAGCCACAGTGACCTTGACCTTGAAAGTCAAACACGCTCGAGATGTTTTCATAAGGAACATTTGTTTGAAGTTATATTGAAATCGGTGAACAAATATAGGCGCTAGAGCGATGACAAAGTTTTTCAAAAAATAACCTTAGTGACATTGACCTTGAGGCCACGACCTTGAATGTCTAACTCGCTCGAGATATTGCTATAAGGAACATTTGTGTGAAGTTATATTGAAATGGGCGAAGAAATGTAGGCGCTAGAAAAAAAAACCACATTTAAATGCTAACTTATCCTATACCTTTGGTCAAATTCCGTTCAAACTTTATAGGACCATTGTTCGGGTGACGACCTGCAGAAATAGCTAAACAATTCTGCTGTGGTGAACAAAAGACTGCCATGATAAAAATAGAAATATCTTGCAACATATTAAATGCCAACCTTTGGTTAAATTTCATTCCAACTTCATAGGAAGGTTGTTTAGATGGCCTTCTAACAAAATGGTTTCACTCCAATGAAGAAGATGGCTGGCAGATTTAAAAGAAAAAAAATCATTAAATGGCAACCTCTCCTCATCTCGTAAACAAAAGAATGTAATGAATACCCACTACACCCCACTTTATACAGAGAAAACTTGGGTTTACGTGGGTATACATTATTTTCTTTTTTTCTGCTCCAAGACTTAGGTTGTGGGTACTCGTTAGAACCGCCTCAATGAGGAGGTTCTAACGAGCACCCTCAACCTATGTTTGTAGTACAAATAAGACAAATGTCACACATTTTCATCAGAAAAAAAGTTATTTTTGAGATTTGAAAGAATGCACTATGTCATATGGATGTGTTATCATTATGTTCAATCTTAAGACAGTTTCATTCAAATTTCGCAAGAATGTTGCCCAGGTGACCATCTAAGTGCAATTGTAACAGTTATGCTTCCTAGACTGTAATGGCTATCAGTTGTCCACATGACATTCCGAGGCTATGTGACATCTTGAAATCACGTGAGCAATTCAGGACAATCTTAGCCCTCTTGTTGTTTGTGGTATATTTCACAAAATGTATATACTTTGCACAATTTCTGTCGCGTATGATATGGGTCTACACGGTTTTCCAATGGCTCCAAAAATAGGATGCTAGGCGTATAGGGGTTAAGATAAAATGCGTTTCCATGTGTAATGTTACATTTTTCTTAAGATTTTTTTATTATTATTATTTCTAATTTCTGCTTAAGGGGAATGGGAACACTTTCAGCGGAGGCAACTCCTGCAAAAGGTTTTTTTTTTCTCCCATGCCAATAAGGGTCAGCTCTTAAAGGAAAGAGGAACAAACGCTTTCCTGAAAGATGAGACCCCTTTTTCAGTGGGACAGAGCTTATAGAAAAGCGAACAGGAAGTCCCGAAAGTTGTCTCCCGTTGAAAAGTGCGGAAAATCTACCAGGTGTTCCAATTCCCCTTATACCATAGATTTGAACCTCCTGCACCGAATATCCACATTTTATATAGTGCTAGCACCACCGCAATCCCAGCAGGCACATGACGTATTTGTGACGTCACATCGACGTCGGTTCAACGTCATGACCATTATGCAACGTCACATCAACGTCGGTGCAACGTCGTGACGTTGCACCGACGTTGATTTGACGTTGCCCTAACGACGTGTGCCTGCTGGGATGGGGCTCCACAGTATATTTTGAGCTAAAATAAGGAAATAATGAATATGGAATTTTGTCTGTATCAAGTATGGTTTACAGGTTTGTTAATTTCACGAATTTGTTAACGCGATGTCCTCTGGCTACATTTCAGGGGAGACAACTACTTCAAAGTATTTTTATCTCCCATGTAAATAGGGATCAACTCTTAAAGACTCTTCTGTCCATTAAGGGTAGATAGATTTTTCAGTGGGACATAATTTATAGAAAAGCGAACAGAAAGTTCCGAAAGTTGTATCCCTTTGAAAAAAAGGCAATAAACCATCTTTGTATCCTTAGATTGAAATGAGGGGTAGGGGAGAACATTGCATCCTCGAACCTATTTTGGGCCAGTTAGCCTCGTCTCGCAGATGAATTTCCCAAACGGCAATAAATACGAAAACACGCCTATATACAAATGCATTGTAAACTTTACCAAAAAAAATAAAAAATCGAAATTTTAAGATGAGAAATTTTGATATTTTTCCTATTTCTGCTCAAAATATAGATTGTGGGTACTCGTTAGAACAGCTTCGTCGAGGTGGTTCTAACGAGTGCCCCCCCCCATCTATATTTTAGAGCAGAAATAAGAACAAGAGGCCCATGGGCCACTATGCTCACCAGAGCTCAGGTACGCACTGCCCAATGGCGGCCATGTATTTTAAATATATCGTTTTAATCTTCCAATTATGAAGTCTCCCAAATGAACCCCCATATCTAAATGAGCACCCATGTGGACTCAGTATCTGAGACATTTGGCCTTTTATGAAGAGGGGTTGTGGCATGCACCCAGTGGAGCCCTGGTTGGTATCACTAAATGCGTCTTATGATGAGGAACAAGAATATATATGGTTAGGCAGTAAGGATCTGTATGCCGGAGATATAAGGCCCCTTAAGCAGTGGAGGGGGTGGGGCATGCCCTGTCGATCACAGGAAAGCCCAAGATTGTTGTACCTAAATGTGTCTTATCATAAGGACCATCCCCCTGGATGGTTTATGGGTGGGAATGTGATATGATTATGGGGTGGGGGTTTGAATGGTTTTCTGAAATATATTGCCATTTATGAAGTGGAGGGCAGGGCACATTGCGCAAGCACAAAAGGACCCCAAGGTTGGTGTGATTGATTAAGTCGTATCATAAGGAACAAGAATGTATATAGCAAAGGAGTAGGGATCTGAATGATTTCTGAGGTCTATGACTTTTATGAAGTAAAGCAGCGGGGCATGGCCCGGGCACCCCAGAGGGTCATTTGAATGCGTCTTATCATAAAGAAGATGAATATATATGGTTTAGGGTTGGGGCTCTAAACCGTTTCTGAGATATTTGGCCTTTTGTGAAGTGGAGGGGTGGAGCAAGGCAGCGGCTTGACCCAGGAGACACCCGGTTGGTGTCAATGAATGTCTTTTATCATAAGGAACAACAATTTACGTGGTTTAGGGGTGGGGATCTGTAAGGTTTCCGAGATATTGGGCCTTTTATGAAATGAAGGAGTGGGGCACAGCCCCGGCACATCCCAGTGGACCGCCGGTTTGATATCACTGAATGCATCTTATCATAAAGAACAAGAATATATATGGCAAGGCCCCGGCGCATTCCGGAAGACCCCCTAGTTGGTGTCAATGATAGAAGGAAAAAGAATATATATGGTTTAGGGATAGGGATCTGTAAGGTTTCAGAGATATTGGGCCTTTTATGAAATGGAGGAGGTAGGACATGACCCCGGCGCATCCCGGTTGATTCCAAGGTTGGTGCCACTGAATGCGTCTTATCGTAAGGATATATATGGTTTAGGGGAGGGGATCTGAATGGTTTCTGGGTTATAAGGCCTTTTATGAAGTGGTGGGGTGGAGTATGGCCCCGGTACAACCATGGGGACCCCCATGTTGACATAAAAGCATATGGCTGAGAGAAGTTCACTCAAGGAACATTTCTATAAAAGTTTTGTCAAAATATCTGCAATTACTTGGCAGTAAATTTATGCCAATTTTCAATTTTCCCCATTATAAGTCTATGGAAACTCTAAGCTGCCATAGCAACCAAACTAATGAGCCGAATTTCATTAAAAAAAACACACACACAAACTTTCTATCCCCAGCCCAAGGATGCTACACATGAAATTTGGGCCAAATCGGCCCAGTGGCTTCAGAAGAGTGTTGACACCAGACAGACAACGACGCAGACGACGACGACGACGACGGACAACTGCCTATCCTATAAGCTCCCCGGAGCCTTTGGCTCTGGTGAGCTAAAATAAGGTTTACCCCTGTAAATCCCAGTGTTACTGTGTAAAAGTGGCGTTCGAGTGGGTCAGAATTACATAGGCGTGTTTTCGTGATGCGGCTCGGAATTCCCATGTCAACAGTATGATAGAGTAGTTTTGAGCAGCAATTAAGGGTAGTGGAACTTTCATGAAGTCATGAAAGTCTATTTTAATACATATTGTTATGGTATGCCAATTTTAATATTTTCAAACGAGTTTGTCGGGTTTTGCCTGCTTGCAAAAACAGCGCCCCCGTCCATCGGGACTTGGAGAAACAGATTTGGCTGGATTGTGCTTCCGCGCAGAGCTAAAACCGACCGAACGTGTTTACTGGTAAACCGCTTAGAAGGCCTAAAACCTGTCCAGGAAGAATGGATCGAATCGGACTACTCATTAAACCCTAGTGGTTCCTTTGGGCGGTAGAGCTTGGAATATCATTTCATCTCAATGTCGGGTAAAAGTCCCACAAAACCGGAAGAAACGTCTCCAAAATGACCTAAACAGTGGCGGGTACGTAAGTTTATTTGATGGAAATGAGGTTTAACGTCTCCGTCAACACTATTGAGCGGTTATTTTAGAGACGTTGCTTCCAATTTTGTGGGACTCTTACCCAACATTGCGATGACATGACATCTAAAGCTCTGCCGCTCAATGAAACCACAAACTTGCAAAAAACATTGTTTCAACCACAAAAGTTTCGAAACCACATTCCTTAAATTTTAAGAAACCAACCCAGAGGTCACTTTCCCAATGGGCACATCATGTGGGCCCCATCAAGCGATTTTGGAACTTATCGCCTATGCGAGCAGCGAATGTTCAGGCGAGCCTGCGCATCCGCGCAGTCTCACCAGAACCTTCGCTGCTCGCTCATACAAGCAGTGGATCAAGAGGAACCTTCAGACAAAAAGCCATATCCCTGGCCCCTCTGAATGGCTGGGCATGCGCAGTTAAAATTTGTCATGACGGAATGCTCGAAGACACAACTTCGCTTGGCGGGGCTCATGTATAGAACATCGTTTCAACGTCATGGTGTTGTATTGACGTTGATGTGACATTGCTCGATCATCATGCGCCCACTGGGAAAATGATCAGGTGCCATCACGAAAACACACCTATATAATTTTGACCCCCTTGAACCCCAGTTTTATATTGTAAAACTTGGGTTTTCGGGGGTATACCTTATTTACTTATTTCTGCTTTAAAATATAGGTTGTGGGTACTCGTTAGAACCGCCTCGATGAGGCGGTTCTAACGAGTGCCCACAATCTATATTTTGAGCAGAATAAGAAAAATATCACAACTTTTCATCTAAAAATTTTCATTTTTTTTTCGGCAATAAAGGTGGCAATGTATATGTATAGGCTTGTTTGCGTAATGCATGTTTTTGATCTTCATTATTGACAAGTAGAGAGCCTTAGGTCACCAAGAGTCACCAAGGGTCAGCAGTTCGCCAGAGTCTAAAGGTATGGAAACAAAGTCTCTCAATTTCTGTGGGAGCGGAATGTTTGAAACCCCGTATACTACGTTGCAGTTACCACTAAACGACTTCCGTATTGATAGTCTGCAATAATGCATTAATGATTTAGGTGTGTTGTTAAATGTTGTTAAACCGGTTAAAATCTCCCCGGCGTATCTGAACTTTGACTGAAGTAATTTCTTCTGATCGTCGTTAAACGTGTTTCCTGTGAGCACCCATGCTTTCAAACATCTGATCTGGGCGAAGTCCCGGTAAACGCAAAAGAGCTGATTTTGTTTGAAGTAAGATTGTTTTTCTAAAACCGGGGTTGACGTCAAAATAAGCGTTAAAATATCCTGTGCCCTCCGCCGACTGCATGATCTAACTGGCGAAACTAACATCTGTAATACTTCTTTCAAATCTACCTCACCATGATCCCAGATTTCTAGTTTACAAGATTTGAGTAAGACAAGAACGCATTCCACTTGACCGTTCGACATGGCAAGTTGAAGCGGAGTCATATTTTTGACTGTCTTACAGAGAGGGTCAGCTTTAGCCTCGACTAGTAATTGTACGCAGCGATAAAAGCCTCTCTCCGCGGCAAAATGTAGTGCGGTGTAGCCAGACTTGTGTAACGCTGTATTTATAATAACACCACTTCTGATTAGTATCTGTAGTTCATCTACGTCATTTTCTCGTATAACTTCTTCTAGTTCGCTCCTTCGCCTTTGACTAGACATCAGTGGCGACTTAAACGCACTCGCAACATCTGTCTCTAGAGGTGGTATAGATCTTAGAAACTTTATACAACTCATGACGCCCGGAGTCAGAATCCTCAACAACCTCGTCTTAGGTCTATAAATAAATAAATACATAAATTTAACCAAGTCAAGCGAAATGTGACCTGTTGCCAGGTAAAATTACTACTATGGTTGACCGTGGTTTTTCATGGTCAATTGTCTACCATTAACCATGGCTATCCATGGTAGACCATGGTTATCCATGGTAGACCATGGCTGCTCACTGGTTGAAACCAGGGACAGAATTACTACTGGTTGTCCATGGTTGATCATGGTCAATGATCATGAAATTTCCAATTAACCATGGTCTACCTTTGTCCATGGACTAAGTGGACATAATGTTCATAAAGTACAGTGGACATTCACTATGGACTCAGACGAAACTCTGGACATTATCTATGGAGAGTCCACGGACAATGTCTTTGAAGTTGCAGAAGCCTCCCTTGAAATGTATATCCTCCCTTGCTATTTATATTATCTTAATAAATTTAAAATTATAATTATTTTAATTATTTGCGTACTTATTCATATTTATGAAGCAAAGAATACCATCTAGCTTGCAACCGATATAGAATTTTAGTATCAAAAATGTGATCACTACTTACACCTTAGTAATATATACCATTCTGTATAACCTTAACCCTTGTCCTGCTGAATATTTACATACGCCACACCCACTACCGATTATCAACTAATCAGATTACTTGATGCAAATTATTGCAACAAATTTACAATCTGAATGGCAAACAATGTAGATCCTGATCAGATGGCTTCGTCAGAAGCCATCTGATCTGGATCTACATTGTTTCAAAGATAAGGCATATCCGGGATTAGCAGGACAAGGGTTAATAAATACAGCCGAACTCCAATGGTTCGAATACCGATGGCTCGAATTTCATGGCTGAGTCGAATTTGTTCTTCAGTCCCCATGAAACTCCTCTTCATAAGGTAAGGAGATTTTCGACCTTTATTTTGTCAATGACTGTTGTGTGTACTCAGAATCGCCTCGATGAGGCAATTCTTATGGGCACTAACAACAGTTTTATAGAAGATCGAAAAATATCCCAAAAGTACCCACGTGTCTCCTATCAGCAGCCCTCAGTGGCTTGATCTACCACTGTCTCGAACATATTTTCATGGTCCAAAATGTGTTCGAGCCATTGGAGTTCGCCTGTTGTTTTCTACTGATTTGTTTGTTTGTTTGATTTGAAGTTTAACGTCCCCGTCAACACTGTAAAGGTCATTTTGGAGACGTTGCTTCCAATTTTGTGGGACTTTTGCCCGACATTGAGATGAAATGAAAAAACAAATTAAAACAAAACATCAACAATGAAAAAAAAAAACTGCTTCACACCGAATATGGTTTGAGTAAATGCAGAATTTCGGATGGAATATGGTTGTAAGTCAGTTAATTGTAAATATCACATATTCTAAATGAAATACATTCAAAATTATAAAGTAGACATATTTTATCTTATTTATGTCTTGTTTGTGTTGAATGAATTTGATTCTGAGAAAAAATATAACATTTTACGTTTCACCTGAAAAGTTTCCTGAAAAGTAGTTTCAACCATATTGCACCGGCCCCATTACGCAAACATACCTATACAAATACATTGCCACCTTTATCGCCGAAAAACTGAAAATTTTATGATGAAAAACTGTGATATTTTTCTTATTTCTGCTCAAAATATAGACTGTGGGCACTCGTTAAAACCGCATCATCGAGGCGGTTTTATCGAGTACCCACAATCTATATTTTAGAGCAGAAATAAGAAAAATAATGTTTACCCCTGTAAACCCCAGTTTTACTATATAAAAGTGGGGTTCAATGGGGTCAAAATCATATAGGCGTGTTTTCGTGATGCCACGATATATACCAGATGAACAAAGCCCGTGTAATGAACGCCCTCTAAACCCAATTTTGTAAGAGAAAACTAGGGTTTACGTGGTATACAATTTTTTATTTCCACATGTTCCCAGACAAAGGTTGTAGGTACTCGTTAGAACCGCCTCAATAAGGCGGTTCTAACGAGCACCCACAATCTATGTTTGAAGTATAATTAAGAAAAATATCACAAAATTTTACCAGAAAAGTAGCCATTTTGTTTTTGTTTGTTTGAATTGAGGTTTAACGTCCTCGTCAACAGTGTATAGGTCATATTGGAGACGTTGCTTCCAATTTTCGGCACTTTTACCCGACACTGAGATGAAATGACAATGTCGCCCATGAAACCAATAGGGTTTATAAGCATGGACGGCCCGCCTCGCACCGCGGTTCCTGGAAGGCTTAGATCCTCTAAGCGGTTTACAAGTACTAGTGTGCGGGCCGGATTCAGCTCTGCGGGGAGGAAGCATCGTGCAGCCCATATATTTCTTCAAGCCCCTATGGGCGGAGGCGGACGTTTTCTACTGAATGTTATTTCTTGGGTTACAACTGGTTCACACCCTTGTGGGCTATTTACACACCTACGATTTGTAAATAGGCAAATTTAATAAATTTATGAAAAACAAAACAATGTGTGTGTGAATACGGGTTTAACGTCGCTTTCAACAATTTTTCTATCATATCACGACGGTGTCTGGTTGCGACAGGGAGCTCAATGCTCACTTTTATAGTGCTGCCTCACTGAAGTATCATGTCCCAGACACATTATCCTGACACTGGGTCGACCAGTCCTAGCTCTACCCCGTAAATCTGAGTGCCAAACGAGGAGCAGCTAGTACCATTTTTAACGACTTTGGTATGTCGCGGTCCGGGATCGAACCCGTGACCTACCGTTCCCCGGAGCGGACACTCTACCAACTGAGCTATCGGGGCCGGTGATGGTGATGAAGTGCTATATGAAGTGTTCTAATATAGTGCATATCAATTTGAAGATAAGATATATACAAAAAAGCAATTCTTATATATCAGATCTCGAGATTGTAGGTGCTCGTTAGATTCGCCCCAGTGAGGCGGTCCAAACGAATTCTCACAGTATATGGTTTTGAGGGAAATATTAAGAACAAGTAAAAAAAATAAAAATAAATAAGAAAACGTACAGCTTTATCCAGCAGGAGCATGACACATGTATGAACGTCACATCAACATCGATGCAAAGTCATGCCGTTGTGTTCCGCTGGGTATATTGGAATGCCTACACGTTTTATGTTTGATAATCTGTCATATTGAGAAAATATAATCGTACCTGTATATCAACTGTTTTATCCAATAAAATGAGTGTAGTAGTTTTAGGTTGTATTTATAAAATGTTTGAGATCTAAAAATAGCTGTTGGGATTGACTAGGTCAAATTCTGGTTTCCAGCATAGCGTCATTTATAATGAGAAGAAAAACCAGCAGTACCTATTTATACTGACGTCTCATCACGACATAGAGAGGTAATCCATAATTATATTGTTTCATCTTTAGTCATAATGTTACATTAATTTATTACAGTTTGAAAGGAGTGATCTTCCAGTTATAGGCTACCAGCAGTCGTCCTGTTAACATATTGATCCGCAATATCATATGTAAACAGGCCTCGTTTATAACAGGATGTATGACTTATTCAGGAAGTTCAAAGAGTCAATAAAATAATAACTTTATTCTCTTAGAACCGCCTCTGTGAGACTCCTGAATTGCACAACATCTTTATGCGCGACACATAAACTGTTACACGTTGCTTCCCATTTCTGCTCTTTTTATTATTGTTAATCCTATTATTTTTTCCCCGTTTTGTTAATGGGTCGCAACAACATATGTTTCATTTAGAGAATACTTCCTCGATTGTTTCCCTTACCACGCGCAATACTCGTGGGCGTATGGTCTGGTTCTTAGACTTTGATGTAATCATATTGACCAATGACCAGTCTTCCTGTGTGTTTTTATCAAATATGAAACCTTGTTAGACTTTAATCTTATCTTCCCAAGATAAAACAAGTTGCTATCAGAGAGGGAAAAAGAAGTAAAAAAAAATATAGAAGAATGTTGCTTATTAACTTTAAAATATGATATCCGACTAGTAGCTAGTCTAGTGGGCGTAGTACTGGTAGTAGAGCATTTGATTTTTTTTTGTTTTGGTTTTACGGCCCTTTTAAGATTATTTTACTGATATCGAGCCGATCGTTAATCAGAGGTGGGCGAAAACCGGAGTACCGGGAGAAAAACCACCTGACCTTGGCGTCTCACATGTGACCCGAGCGAAGCTCGAACCCCCAGCGGTGAGAGACCTAATGTTTAAGAGTCAGCGCTCTTATCCACTAAGCCACGGAGGCCCATAGGAAGCATTTGATTAAAAGGTCATAACTTGTTCTATTGACTGGTTTCACTTTTCATAGACAGGACTATTTTCCATCTGTACCCCAGGACACCCCAACACTGGTTATACCGCAGCACCCCCTTGCGCATTAAAACCAGGTAATTACCGGAATGCTGCCTTAAGTTTATCACGTGTGCATGCATGATTGCTCTCACGCTTGCAAAATAAATATACATATGTATATATTCGTGGTTGACATGATGCTGACTTCGCCCTCACATTGTTCTTCGCACACCTAGTTCTTTTTGCAAGCTAGGAAGTTTTTTTTCGTAAGGTTAACCTATAGAATGTGAAATGAAATGTTAACCTAGAATGAGAAATGAAAGGAGCGAGTGTGTTTGAGTTTTATGTCCCATCAATAGCTAATGTCATATGGAGACGGGATCTCGGTTTAGAGACATCCGAAAGTCTGGAGAAGCCCCTGGTTTATGAGGCGAGTATAGCATATCCATTACACCACCTTCACACAAATGTAACAGGGCAAAAACAATGTTGAACCTTATATAATTACTCTTACCTTCTGAAGAAAGTTGTTAAAAAGTTTTTTTTTTTTTTTTTTTTTTTGTTGTTGTTGTTTTTTTTCCATTGAGACGCTAAAATTCATTTTCAATACATTCTTTTAAATGTATTTGTATTTGAAATGAAAATCAAATACAACACTGCATGTACATTCCATGCCTTTCTTTCCTTGACAGCAATTCGTTGACACACTCAATGTTCATTTCATTAAAAACTGATTATGTACAAAGGGAGAAACAGAGAAGGCGCTTCCCTAATTGCACGGGTAACAAAACATGCAACAGAAGACAGTTTTGAAACACACACACACACACACACACACACACACACACACACACACACACACACACACACACACACACACACACACACACACACACACACACACACACACACACAACCCTTTTACTGATACGTATATACATGTTTTCCAGCATTGAGCAACGATTGACAGATTGAGACGGCCAATAAACCCAAGAGTGAGGCAGCCGTGTGTGATAAAGAAATCGCACACTCTCATACAAAAAAGATATTCTTGTCCCATGTGTGAGAATACACGTGTGGTTTTATGATTTTTTATGACATGCATTACGATAATACACACGTGCAAAACAGTGCATTTTTCATTTCTCCGAAATGGCTACTTTTCTTATGATAAGCCGTGATATTTTTCTTATTTATACTGCAAGCATAGGTTATGGGTGCTCGTTAGAACCGCCTCATTCAGGCGGTTCTAACGAGTACCCACAACCTATGTCTTGGAGAAGAAACAATAAAAATATTGTATACCCCCGTAAACCCCCGTTTTCTCTGTTTAAAGTGGGGTTTAGGGGGATGTTCATTTCATGGACTTGTTAACGTGATGACGTTATCCACTATATCTCATAGACGATCAGTAAAGGCTCAGGTGGGCATGCGCATAGACACAGTCTCGCAGATATAGACAGGAGAGACTAGCCTTATTAGTTTGCTGTGCACGTGTAGAACATTAATTATGAAAACATGTTATTCAATTATATTGAAAATTTCACCACCGAAGAATAAAAATTTTCCGATAAAATACTCTGATATTTTTTTTATCTTTCTGCTCAAAACATACTGAGTAGATTGTGAGGCGGTTCTAACGAGTACACGGCTGGTAAACTCGTAAGGGGTAACCGCCGGTTATGCACTCAAAATCCTTACGGGAACTCCCGGTTATGACTTCCGAGGCCACAGATATGTCAACAAACATGTGAGTGTTCCCGATACATGATTTTTATTCATTTTTGTAAACATATTTTGGGAAATCGGGCAATGCTATTCTCAACAACATTCATTTCTGCATCAGTAAAGATGGGTGTGGACATGAAAAGGCAAGCGGTCGATTTTTAATTTAATTTCTCCCTGAGGAAGGTAGTCAGATATTTCTGTTTTGACCTGTTTTCTAGTGCCGAATGAAGGTATTTTCTGATATCCGGACGGCGCGAAACTAAAACAACTTGCCAAATAACACGTAATGCAAACCACTTTCATGTTGAAATACATAAGTTGCAAAATTACCGCAGAATCTGTTCCAGGAGCTATAATATTTGTGCCGATTTAGACTTACGAGGACCCATAACCCTTACGGGAGCATTACCCCTTACCGGAACAAAAAAGCCAACTAATGGGTGCCGCCCCCGCCCATAGGGGCTTAAAGAAATATATGGGCTGCACGATGCTTCCACGCAGAGCTGAATCCGGCCCGCACACTAGTACTGGTAAACCGCTTAGAGGATCTCAGTCTGTCCAGGAACCGCGGTGCGAGGCGGACCGTCCATGTTAATAAACCCTGTTGGTTTCATTGGGCGACAGGGCTTGAGATGTCATTTCATCTCAATGTCGGGTAAAAGTCCAACAAAATTGGAAGCAACGTCTCCAAAATGACCTATACAGTGTTGACGGGGACGTTAAACCTCAAATCAAACAAACAAAAACAAACCAACTAATGGGTGACTGATTGAAATGCGTTTCTTCATTCAATAATTCACACAGACGGTTCATCAAAGCCCTGAAGACACTGTAATTGCTCGGTACGACTCATAACACTGTTAACTTCATTCAGAACGGTAACTTAAAATCCAAATTCGTGCGCTCGTATGAATTGTTCGTACGAATGTATCCAAATTCGTGTACTCGAACGAATTGCTGAAAACCTGATATTGTTACATTTTCAAGGCATTTATCTGATATGCTCGTTCAGTAGAATAAATTTCATATTAGATACGCATTTTACTATACGCCCCCGCAAAACTTGCGGGGCTTGGAGAAATAGTGCTTCTGCGGAGAGCTGAAATCGACCAAACTTGAGTACTGAGTATTGGTAAACCGTTTAGGTCTAAGCCTGCCCAGGAAAACTGCTGTAAGTGGGAACGCTCCTTAAACGTTAGCGATTTCTATGGGCCGACTCGCACCGCTTTGCCTGGGCAGGCTTCTATCCTCTTAGCGGTTTACCAGTACTATTGTGCGGTTGGTTTCTGCTCTGCGTGGAAGCATCATGCAGCCTATCTATTTCTTCAAGCCCCAATGGGACGGGGCGGAGAGGTGGAGGTGGAGTCAGGGTAGGTTAAATTATTGAATGAAGTGACGCATTTCAATCAGACATCCATAAGTTGACTTTTTCTGTCCCCGTAAGGGGTAATGCTGCCGTAAGGGGTAATATGTCCTCGTAAGTCATAATCGGCACAAATATTAACGCTCCTGAAACAAATTATGCGAAAATTTTGCATATTATGTATTTCAACATTAAAGTGGTTTGAATTACGTGTTATTTGGCATGTTGGATTAGTTTCGCATCGTCCGGGTAGCTGAAATGCCTTTATTTGGCACTTGAAAACAAGTCAAAACAGAAATATCTGACTACCTTCCTCAGGGAGAAATTAAATTAAAAACCAGTGCTTCAGCTGAAGTGCACGACCCGCCGGATGCTTTTAGCTTTATGAGTGTTACCATATATGGGTATGGCGGCCATTTTGGTCATGTGACCTGAACCTAAAACGGTTCCCCCAATAAATGCCCTTATCGTAAGGAGCAAAAATATACCTTACACTTTAGTACTGTATTCTGAATCGTTTGCAGGATAAAATGCATTCTCACTTTTCCAATACAAAAGCATATGTGTCAAAGTTTGACCTAGGCACAAAAAAGGTCAAGGTCAACCCAGGGTCACCATTTTAGCAATTTATGAATGGCCTACGTCCCAGATGCTATTTATCAAGTTTCGTGGAAATCTGCCCAGTGGTTCTGGAGAAGACTATTTTTAAAGGGTTTATTACCATATATGGCTTGGCGGCCATTTTGGTCATGTGGCCTGGACCCCATGAGAAAATTTTGATTTCTCCCATCCCATAGAGGCTCCATATGAAATTTGACTTCAATCGGCCCAACGGTTTCCCAGGAGAAGCAGTTCGAAAATTTTCACATTTTTCGCCTCGGCGAGGCTATACTAAATGGAATGTAATATTTCGCAAGTTCATTGGTAAGATTTCATTGGTATCTATCAGTATGCCAAAAATTGTTCAAATATTCCAAGCGGTTAAGTCACTATCACCAATTTTCACAAACGGGTTACGGACGGACAGACAGACAGACCATATATGGCTTGGCTGCCATTTTGGTCATATGACCTAAACCCCATGAGCAAATTTTGGTTTCCCCCATCCCATAGAGGCTTCATATGAAATTTGATTTCATTCGGCCCAACGGTTTCCGAGGAGAAGCAGTTCGAAAATTTTCACATTTTTCGCCTCGACGAGGCTATACTAAATGGAATGTAATATTTCGCAAGTTCATTGGTTAGATCTAGTTGATATCTATCAGTATGCCAAAAATTGTTTAAATATTCCATGCGGTTAAGTCACTATCACCAATTTTCACAAACGGGTTACGGACGGACCCAAAGAAAGACAAGGTCAACCCAGGATCACCATTTTAGCAATTTATGATGGGCCTACGTCCCAGATGCTATTTATCAAGTTTCGTGGAAATCTGCCCAGTGGTTCTGGAAAAGACTATTTTTTAAGGGTTTTTACCATATATGGCTTGGCGGCCATTTTGGTCATGTGACCTGGACCCCATGAGCAAGTTTTGGTTTTCCTATCCCATACACGCTCCATATGAAATTTGACTGCAATCGGCCCAACGGTTTCCGAGGAGAAGCAGTTCGAAAATTTTCACATTTTTCGCCTCGGCGAGGCTATACTAAATCGAATGTAATATTTCGCAAGTTCATTGGTTAGATCTCATTGATATCTATCAGTATGCCAAAAATTGTTTAAATATTCCAAGCGGTTAAGTAACTATCACCAATTTTCACAAACGGGTTACGGACTGACAGACTGACCGAATGACAGAATGACACGGTGATTTTAGGACACTCTTAGAAATCAACCGACTTCAGTCGAATGCTTTTTCTGCGGGTCGTGCAATTGACCGCTTGCCTTTTCATGTCCACACCCATCTTTTCTGATGTAGAAATGAAAGTTGTTGAGAATAGCATTGCCCGATTTCTCAAAATATGTTTACAAAAATGACTAAAAATCATGTATAGGGACCACTCACTTTTTTGTTGACATATTTGTGGTCTCGGAAGGCATAATCGGAAGTTCCCGTAAGGATTTTGAGTGCATAACCGGCGGTTACCCCTTTCGAGTTTACCAGCCGTGGAGTACCCACAATCTAAGTTTTTAGCAGAAAAAAAATGTATACTCCTGTAAACCCTGTTTTTGTATATAAAAGTGGGGTTTAAGGGTGTCAAAAATTATATAGGGGTGTTTTCTTGATGGGAAAGCCTCCGTGGTGTAGTGGTAGCACTACTCGCCTCGTTAACCAGGAGGTGTGGGTTCGATTCGCGCTTCTCAAGACTTTCGGTTGAGTCTTTTACCGAGAGGTCCCGTTTCTGTATGACCTAAGTTATTCTAGGTCGTAGATATCGTACGAACAAACATATCGAAGACTGGGCCCCGTCAAGCGATTTTGGTACTTATCGCCTATGCGAGCAGCGAAGGTTCAGGCGAGCCTGCGCATCCGCGCAGTCTCGCCAGAACCTTCGCTGCTGACTCATACAAGTAGTGGATCAAGAGGAACCTTCAGACAGAAAGCCATATCCCGGGCCCCTCTGAATGGCTGGGCATGCGCAGTTAAAATTTGTCATGACGGAATGCTCGAAGACCCAATTCGCTTGGCGGGGCTCAGACTGAGAATGCCCCTTTTTCTCATGTGAAAATTGACTTTTATTTGACGTCTTGTTCGTGGTCCTGAACAGAGACGAAGCTTTTATCGTTTAACCTTTAATTTCGTGTATTTTAAGCAAACAGTGAAGACCCTGATCAAAGACCGAGTTATGTGGTGTCTGATCTGGGGTTACACTGTTTCTTAATGAATAGCGGGTTATAAATATCAGTTACATGGATTCTGTACAAAACAGTGGTAGTCAGGTGGACACGCTCATTGTGAAGCCACTGTGCTTAATAACGTTGGGTCGATTGACAAACAATCGATCAAACACGAGTCTGTTTTAATGAGAGTCTGCACAATCAGAGCTGAAGTTGCAACACTGCACACGCCCTCAGCAGAACACCATGAGTAACACTATACGAGGGATGTTCGAAAAGAATTGCTTATTTTCCTCTAGCTCGATATCCACGTGGAGCACGATCAAAATCAATACATACTTTTATAGGGCTATTCAATATCTACACAATGGTGTATAAATTTACATGTTAGACTAAGTGTAAGCCATTAAATTTGCCATTTGAATACACGCAGTCATTGACCACTGCAGTAAAAATGGTTGGTAGAAGCGTCGACTAAAAAGATGAAATACAGGCTTACATCAAAGCTTGCTCAAAACTTGGTTGTTCTTTGAAGAAGCTGACGACTGAAATTTCTACTGCTTTTGAACCTTTTTACAGTTCGGTGCTGGAAAAAGAAATTTGAGTCTGGTGTAGAGTACATAAAAATGTACCGAAATTAGGTAGGCCAAAATCTGCATCTGGTAAAGAAATATTTTCCAAAATAAAGGAAATCATTGAAGGAGATGCCAGATTTAAAGTTTTGTGATATTGCACGAAAGGTAGGCATATCACTATCAACGGTTCACCTTAAGAAGCATTTGAAAGTCAGAAAGATTTCTGCTAGATAGGTGCCACATCTCTTGACTGACGAGCAAAAGAGGCAACGGGTAAAAGTGGCCAAAAAGCTGCTTCAAATGTTTCCAAAATATGACAAAAGGCAGTTTGCCAATGTCGTCACAGGTGATGAAACTTAGGTCCATTATTTTGAGCCCGTCAGAAAGGTTAGCACTAAGATCTGGGCCATTTAACACAGCAAACGCCCACTAATTTCCCAAACGTTCTTTGAGTACAAAGAAGGCTTTGTATGCAATCTCCTTCTCCTTGAAGAAACTGAAAAAGTATTATCAGAAACGACGCCATGCCACTGCACTGTAACAAAATAATGGTCACATTACACCAAAACCGGTTGCAGCTGGGCGAAGCTGCCACCAGCTTTGGCGTAAGCTATCTCCTTTGTACGCTCGGTAACTTTTCACCGAATAGCCGGCTATTAATCCAAATAAATGGTGTAAATACGCACATGAAAATCGAAGGAAATTCTACACCATAGTGTAACTGATCTTCATTACAGGTGTAAATGTACCATCATTTTTTTACGGAAACGTTTCCGGGTGTAATGTTTCCTTCATTTACTCGGTGTAACATTACGCCAATAATTAAGAATGGCTACACCACAGTGCACATTTGTGTTATGTAATGCATTTATTTATTTTTGTTTTTCATTGGTACAGAACTTATACCCCTGATACCCCTTTCATAAGGTACCTTTGATACACTTTTTACAGAGTATCATTTATCATTTTCAATGGTAATGTTAGAGCTTCCGTAATATGCTGGTGTAAAAATCTGCACTTTCCATTAGATTTTGTATAATTCTTTATTAAACAGAAACTGTGTTTATACTGAAATGGAGTTTACCTCATTTTAATTTTTTTACCAGGATTTTCATTACGAATGAAACAGCCCTATTATCAATATTAATAATTATATTATTTGTATGCTGTTTATGCCGTTTTGCGCTATATGACACGAAAGAGGAACAATATAACACATGTCTTACATATAATGCATCTCATACGACTAGTTACACGATTCGACAAGAAACGTTAACTTACGTTACGATGAAACACCAGTATTGGTGCAGCAAAGCACCGATAAGCTGGAGAGATAACACTTTCAAAGTGTAATTACTTTCTTACACTGAACATAACAAAATATTATCCATCATTTGAAGAAATATTACACCGATATTTAGTTACACTGAAAAAGTGTAATGTTCACAGTTACACCGCCCTTCAAAAATGTTATCCTGTCATATGACTAAAATTATTCTGTTTAGTAGCAAACCTTACACCATAAATAGTCACGGTAATTATTTCAAACACCAATTGATACGAAACGTAACACTTGTTTTGCATTATTGTTACACCAAACACCAAATTCGCAGCGCTACGCCAAATTTTGAGTAAAATATACAAGTCACCAGTGTATTGTTACTCAAAGTTACAGTTTACACCAAAATGGTGTATAATTCGAATTCACACGTGTTTCAGTGTAAAGTTAACTCTTCCTTTAGGTATAAATAACACTGACTTTTTACAGAGTGGTTTTAAACATCTCCTTGTTGATCCGTACAATGTGGCCATTTCCAGAATTATTTCTGATATGCTTGCCAATGGAAAGCCATAGGAAGACTTCCAAAATCTCGGACATGCCCTTCTCGGCATTTACACCTTTTCTTCGTTCGGGTCGATGGGCATGGTGGGCGAAGCTTGCATACCAAGTAATGCTTACTATATATCCGCGGACGCCTGATTGCACTCTTCTGGAGTCCATGTCTGTTGATCTGAACATTGATATTTGCCATTTTGTCTATGGACTAATGATTTTGGATTAACGCTTTGGTACTACGACCTGAACTACTTCTTCTACATGACAATGCAACCGCACATACCTCCGCAATAATTACGGCGTTTTTGAAAACGAAAAAGTAACTGTTTTGCCTCACCCCCCGTATTCCTCAGACCTTGCCCCATGTGATTTCTTTTTGTTTCCGAAATTGAAATCATTCCTTGCTGGGCGGAAATACCAGTCCCGACAGGCACTTTGATCTGCCACCCATTAGTACCTTATTACTGTGCCCAAATCAGCGTACCGTGACGCCTTCAAGAAGTGGATACATCGGCTGAAACTTTGCATTTCTAGCCACGGGGAGTACTTCGAGGGCATCAAATGAGCACTTTCGTGCTAATTTGAAATTTGAAGTCTCCAGAAAGAAATAAGCAATTCTTTTCGAACATCCCTCATAAATCAAAGCTCGGGTCGATTGTCCCTGATTGTAGGCTAGACAATTCTTGCACTGTAAGCAATCAGTGTACACCCTGATCAGGCACTGTGTTCTGCAGCGTCTGATCTAGGTTCATACTGTTTGCCTTTCCAACGCAGTATTCCAGTCCAGATTCTATAGGTAACCCTCTTACGCAACCCTCTGACCTAACAGCGATAAGAACAGCGCGACTATTGTATCTGGATTGTGATAGTCGCGTGGACATCAGCAGTTCTTAATTGAGCCCCACCAAGCGAATTTGTGTCTTCGAGCATTCCGTCATGACAAATTTTAACTGCGCATGCCCAGCCATTCTGAGGGGCCAGGGATATGGCTTTCTGTCTGAAGGTTCCTCTTGATTCACTGCTTGTATGAGCGAGCAGCGAAGGTTCTGGCGAGACTGCGCGGATGCGCAGGCTCGCCTGAACCCTCGCTGCTCGCAAAGGCGATAAGTACCAAAATCGCTTGACGGGTCCAATTTATAACTTTTGACTGATTGTTTGGGTCGATTGACAAACAATCGACCCATTAATGATTTCTTTTCCTGTCTGTTTCCGGTAATGGACTTTTTCGCGTTTGGTTTGGAAGCCTTTTCAAGATTATTTGACTTATTTGGAACCGATCGTTATTCACGGGTGGGCCAAAACGGAATACCCGGAGAAAAACCACCATTAAGCCTTACCAAATTTACAAGAAAGTTTAACCTGTTAATGTTCAATGATCGCTAATTGGTTCTGATTCCGATTCGAAAAATCCAAAATCTTAGAGTAGAAAATAATATATCATTGTCTAAGCTTTATTGTATCGGCCCCCGCCTGTAGGAGCTTGAAGAAATATATGGGCTGCATGATGCTTCCACGCAGAGCTGAATCCGGCCCGCACACTAGTACTGGTAAACCGCTTAGAGGATCTAAGCCTGTCCAGGAACCGCGGTGCAAGGCGGACCGTCCATGCTAATAAACCCTATTGGTTTCATTGTGCGACAGGGCTTGAGATGTCATTCCATCTCAATGTCGGGTTAAAGTCCCACAAAATTGGAAGCTACGTCTCCAAAATGACCTTTACAGTGTTGACGGAGACGTTAAACCTCCAATCAAACAAACAAACAACCCACCGTTTCCAGAAGTCCTCACACATATATATTGATACCTTATATCCTCTTTTCATCCCAAAAACGTGTTTCACATATATGTAATTTCATCTTTCTTTCTCCTCTTTCGGAATCGTTTTCAAGTATACCAACATTCTGAATTATCGTATTACATATACATTTGTACATTGTTTTTGCTGCCCTTTTTTCAGAGATTTCCTTATTTAATTTTAAAAATAGTGTGTTTGTTTGATTTGAGGTTTAACGTCCCCGTCAACACTGTATAGGACATTTCGGAGACGTTGCTTCCAGTTTTGTGGGGCTTTTACCCGACATTGAGATGAAATGGCATCTAAAGCCCTGTCGCCCAATGAAACAAATAGGGTTATAAGCATGGACGGTCTGACTCGCACCGCTTTGCCTGAGCAGGTTTAGATCCTCTAAGCGGTTTACCAGTACTCGTGTGCGGTTGATTTAAGCTCTCCGTGGAAGCATCATGCAGCCCATCTCGATGGGCGGGGGGCATCATGCAGCCCCATCTATTTTTTCAATCCCCAGTGGGTCCGGGGGAGTGGGGGGGCAGAAACTATAGCGGTAACTATAGTGAGCACTGTAGTAATAGAACGCCATCATAACAGAGCCCAGTTGCAAAACCGACTTCATTGCCAATGACGACGCAGGTCTGGCATTATTGAACGCGTAGAAAAGTAAATGTGGCCCACTATTTGTACTATAACCGTAACTGTTGTGAGCACTTTAGTAATAAAACGCCCCAATAACATAGCCCACGTGCACAACCGACTTCATTACGTATGACGACGTCGATCACACGTGCTTCTGGCATCAATGGAAGCGCCGTAAGGTAAATGTGGCACATTTATCATAGATTTTTTTCTGAGCACCAAACATTGTCTACAATGTAGCAAATTGAGTAGGTTAGTGAAGGAATTCAGAAACGAAAACTTGTTCGTGAAAACAACCTTCAGTGTACTATGAACTCCGAACGTCAATGGCATAGGACCATGAAAACATGTTCGCGACAGGAACAATATGAGCTACTAAAGATAACTGGGCCCCGTCAAGCGATTTTGGTACTTATCGCCTATGCGAGCAGCAAAGGTTCAGGCGAGCCTGCGCATCCGCGCAGTCTCGCCAGAACCTTCGCTGCTCGCTCATACAAACAGTGAATCAAGAGGAACCTTCAGACAGAAAGCCATATCCCTGGCCCCTCTGAATGGCTGGGCATGCGCAGTTAAAATTTGTCATGACGGAATGCTCGAAGACACCAATTCGCATGGCGGGGCTCAACTGATAGGGGCCAAGTCAGTAATCCTGATATATTGCCGATAAACGGCTGTTGTGTGTACCCATTAGAATTACCTAATCTTGGCAGCAACATTAACCCTTCTCTTGCTGAATATTCAGTTTAGCCACACCCATTTCTGACTTTGAACCAATCAGATTACTAAATGTAATTTATTCTTATAAATCCATCAACTGAATGTCAAACAGTGTAGATCCTGATCAGATGGCAGAAGCCATCTGATCTGGATCTACACTGTTTCCAAAGATGGGGGTTGTCGTGAACAGCAGGATAAGGGTTAAAATGATGAAATAGATAATAATAATAATAATAGTAATAAAAGAAAGCAGCCTGAGGGACAGCGAAATCCCCCGCCGCACTTTAATAACAGATCCCACTTTGAGATGGAATACACATATTAGCAACATGCGTTCCATATCTCCTTTATCCCCGAAGGATTGGTCAAAAGATACTCCCGCAATCAGTCATAAACAAGTCGCGCGTCGGCGAGATTTACTTACAAAGTCTTTGTTCAACATATATTTGCTTCGGTAATTTGTATGAAGCCCCGCTTTCGGACAAAAATGTTGAACTAATTGAACGGTAACATAATTAACTTCTCGACAACAAATTTACTCCGTGGCCTAGCGAATACTTAATCATAAGGTCTCACACCGCTGTGGCCTAGCGAATACTTAATCATAAGGTCTCACACCGCTGTGGGTTCGAGCCTGGCTCAGGTCACAAGTTCTGCAACGGAAGGTCGGGTGGTTTTTCTCTGGGTAAACCAGTTTTCGCCCACCTCTGATTAACGGTCGGCTCGATATGAGTGAAACAATCTTGAAAGATACGTAGCCACCTCCACCCCCCCCCCCCACACACAAAAAAAAAAAAATAAAATAAATAAAAATAAAAGAAAAATAAAATAAAATAATTTTAAAGTAGGCCAACTTATCACGTGCGTGTACTGTGACGAACGTCATCGATCATCCTAACTTTTAAGCCATTTTATACCGAAACCCCCAAAACTGGTACCGGTAATCGGCAAACAGTGCAGGCCCAGATCAGACGCCGCGTCTGCTCAGGGCCTACACTGTTTGCAAAATGTTCAAAAGTTTTATGAAAACACAACCTGACACCATTAAATTTTGAAATGAACTCCTGCTGTTTATAAGTATGAAGCTTCCATTTGGTACAAAATGGGTTAACCTACAGTACTTCTGTATACTTCGAGTGAATGCACCTTCACCTTTGCAGCGCATGCATAATCGACACACGTGTGAAATAAAACAGATTCTCAGATCTACGTTTCACCATTCATATTATATCATGTACATATTCCTCTTTTGAATTCATTTCATATTCTAATGTACTTGCGTATGTAACATTGATTGGATAGCGTCAAACAATTTGCGACAGTATACGATATAATGTCGGAAACCCGACATCATCACGTAACGTCGCTTTTCATTGGCTGGCATTTGACTTTACGCAGCTCACAGCGCTTGACGTTTTGTGCGAAATACTGCAGTTTTTAACAAAACAACCGAATAAGGGCATTAAAATGGGGATAGAAGCATAGGCAACGACCAGGAATCGATGCTCCCATCAGTGACACCAAAGGGAAAGAAACACAAACATGAAACAACCAGACTCTAATGGAAACATCAACAGCGGAAAGCCAAAATGACAGTCACCCTCCCACAAAATGGCCAACCGGCCATAAAAAAAAAAAAAAACAAAAAAAAAAACCTCAGCTATACACACACTCAAAGACAAACCATAACAAAAATAAACCGCAACAGAAGAACCGCCTTGGAAGGTCGCCGAAAAACGAAATTTCCGGCCGTAAAGCCGCCGATTTACCTCCCCAAATGACAATTTATAATACAGAACTTTATCCCCTAATTACCTATACCCCTTATATGACAAATGGACTTGTCTAACATATAGCAATGGAAGAGTCCACTAGTATACAATGGGTTATATACTATCGTAACACCAACACGGTAGCTAGTGCAGAACGCTATTAACAATGACGTCAGTTTCGCAATGACGTTCTGAACTAATCATCAAACAACATACTACGTTCAGAGTGACAGCGTTACGTCGTTCAAGGTACAGAAAGGAAGGCCAACCTTTTGATATAAAAAAGTTTAAAACCCATGTTCGAATAGCATTTGAATTTCATGATTTGAACAAAGGTTTTGTTGTTTGAATACCGTTTCTGATCCATTCAATAATATGAGCCCCGCCAAGCGAATTTGTGTCTTCGAGCATTCCGTCATGACAAATTTTAACTGCGCATGCCCAGCAATTCAGAGGGGCCAGGGATATGGCTTTCTGTCTGAAGGTTCCTCTTGATTCACTGCCTGTGTGAGCGAGCAGCGAAGGTTCTGGCGAGACTGCGCGGATGCGCAGGCTCGCCTGAACCTTCGCTGCTCGCATAGGCGATAAGTACCAAAATCGCTTGACGGGGCCCCAATAATATGCTCAAATGATTTCATGCAAGAATAATTTTTATAATATCACACGCCATCTCAGTGTTTTGTGGTTTCTTTACAGCAAGAGAAACCCACTCAGAAAATGGATTTATTCCAGTTGCTAAGACAGAACTTGACACCTCTTCAAAAATTCGAAAATGCCGTGAAACAAAACGATGTGGATCAACTTCAAGACATTCTTTCTCAGGGGATGAACCCTAATATTTCACTGACAAAACATGGAGGGGATACAGCGTTACATTTCGCGGCGCGTTGTGGTTATTTTAAGATCATTAAGATTTTGATTGAATACAGAGCGAACCCCGACATTGCTAACAATTCCGGTATCACGCCCCTGTTTGACGCCGTTCGCTCAAATCACAGTAGAGCCGCATTAGAATTGTTACGCCATGTCAACGACGTCAAAGATATTGAAGGTCTTTGGTTGTGGGACAGCAGGATACCCAAGATCTTTTTGACGTCAACTTCAGATGAACTTATTTCACTCCTGCTCAGGGCTACTCCACATTGTGACGTGGCGAGAGAAAATTTGCGGAAAAATATGCTCTCAATTTGCATATCACGGAAATTCTATAACTGTCTTAAATATTGGATATATTGTGGAAATTCGATGGACGACCAACAGAGATCTAATCTTGACGAACTGATTGCTGCTGACCAAGACCAAGATCAAAATCAAACAGAGGAAGAGAAAACCAAAGCAGACTTTCGTGATTGGCTCAGTGATTTCCGTAAATTCCCGAGTTCCCTGCAGTATCACTGTTGTATTGCAATACGACGGAGTTTTCACGGAAACTGTAATGTGTTCAGGGGTGTCAGAGATTTGTACTTGCCAGAACCTTTGAAAGCAAAAATCTGTTTTATCTGATGTTACACATTATTAATTGACTATTCTGTATTGTTCGGAGGTCATCCGTATTTACACTAGGTCAACCAATATTAACCGGCGGTCAAGTGATATGAAGCTGAGATCATTAATCATGTTTTTAATGGGTCAGTTAATAAAATTGTCGTTAATAAAGTATGTTCATATTAGCACGAATACAGGTCCTCGGTCGGCTGTCATGGCACTCGGCCTTCGGCCTCGTGGCCAATACAGCAGACCTTCTTAGTTGAGTGGCCGAACTTTCAGCTGCAGTAATGTTACAAATATGTTAAGATACGCATTGTAGATCTGCGGGATTGTACTGGTATTAGAGTTTTTGACAATTGCTAAGCTCCGCCCCACCTTCTGTGTGAAGCGGGATTGTACCGGTATTCATATCCTAAATACGGATGACTTTTTTTTGTACTTTTACAAACATACTCACTTGTGATGCAAATTCTTGTTCACTTTGTCATTATGTTTTGACTTTATTGAACTTATTGCTAAAATAAGCTGCTAGATGAGCAGTTGTAATGTCAAATCCTAATAATGCCATCCAAAATGCTGAAAGATTGCTAACAAACAGCAATGTGTGTCCATGATTGCAGGCTATATATGATCAACATTATCTCTATGCTTCCTCAGATTAGGGAGTTCTCAGTTTTCATCGGTTGCGTAAATAGAGGTATCTCTAATTTAAGGCGATATTTCTAATACATCTCTTTTTATAAATTTTCAATTGCATATACCACACTGGTAAAGGCAAGCGCGCAGGGTAAGGATCAAACACACCGGATAAGGAAATTTTTCCGCTCAGGATAAAAAAGAAAATGGCGGAATAGGTATCACATGTGCAGGTTTGTTGTTGTTCTAGACCTCGTGTTATGGTTACTAATCAATACGGCTGCTCACATTAGCTTCACGGAAGACACATATTATTCACAAATTTATATTCGATGGTCCGAATTCGACAGTTACATCCAGTCAAACGGAGAACCGGACACAGTGGAGCTACTCCATCGCGAAATCTCATTATTTTACATGAAACGCTCTTCTGGGACGATGGCGTGCACTTTTTTGTTGGTTGTAGACATACACATGATAACTCGGATTGTTGCAAATACGATTTAAGGAAAATTTGAAAATAGAAGGCCCACAGTGAGAAATCCTAGTTCAATTTTCAATACAACGCCCACGGGCAAGGAGATGGGTACAACGCATATGATAAGACACAAAATTTTCCGGGGAAAATGGTTGTTGTATGGTCGTAGCACTAGTAAATTTCCGTCTCAGATTAGTTTTTCCGATATTAATAATTAGTCCTACATAGTTTAAAGCACCATTTGTTACCTTTAGGAAACGTTCAAAATTTGTGTGCCTTGTCTTGGCATGCGCATTGCTCTGGTTGTAGCATCTGGTTCTATAATCACCCCTATTGGGGATAGATGGATTGGGTTCATCGCGATCATGAATTAGAGAAATCATGTTTGTTTGTTTGATTGGAGGTTTAACCTTCCCGTCAACACTGTAAAGGTCATTTTGGAGACGTTGCTTGCAATTTTGTGGGACTTTTACTCGACATTGAGATGAAATGACATCTCAAGCCCTGTCGCCCAATGAAACCAACAGGGTTTATTAGCATGGACGGTCCGCCTCGCACCGCGGTTCCTGGACAGGCTTAGATCCTCTAATCGGTTTACCAGTACTAGTGTGCGGGCCGGATTCAGCTCTGCGTGGAAGCATCATGCAGCCCATATATTTCTTCAAGCCCCTATGGGCGGGGGCTTAAAGAGAGAGAAATGATGTATTTGTCCATGCAGTATTTCTGGTAGAAAATTGTATGCTTGTTCTTTTGGCTGAAAATAAGGTAGATAAATTCGCCAAATTCGTGAGACATACCTATTACATGGTCATTAAAGGGCCTGATATGATTTGGCTTCTTTTTGACCCTCACTCAAATCCTCTTCAGTGTGCGACGTTTCACTTGCTAACAGGCGTCGTTAATGGAAACATACACAGAAACGAGTTGTTTCGTCTTCAAGTATTTTCAGCATAACTTGACGTTTGATGAGTCTGTATTGAGTTAATAAATTGTGACGAAAATAGTAAGAAAAGTGTGATAAAAGTATACCCCTTCGAAAGAAAAAGACAATAGAAAGTGCCCTTAGAAACCCGGTTTCATTTGGCGCATTAATATATCAGGTAGCACTGCTCATCGTTTGTACACTAAGTGAGTCGTATCTTGTTACCCCACCCACTTGCGTTATCATGGAGATATACGAAAAATGAAAAATTACAGGATCAAAATGAATTAAGTATATATCAAATTATTCCTTGGTTTCTAACTAAGAAAATGAGTAATAACAACATATATTTAGCTTTACTATGAACGGAGTTATGGCAATTTTATGTTGATATTTCTGATAATGACCAAAAATTAATTTATGAAAAAATAAACACAGAGTTCACAGTTCATTTTTTATATATTTTCACCACATGTTAACATATCAAAACGGTATCTGTATACAAAATATAAAATATGTACAGAAAAGGCTGGGCTATTATATTTTGAAAGCCATAAAGGTGACAAATTTTCAATTTTGGTCAAAATCAGCTGGGGGTAGGGGTAAAGTCATGGTAAAAACATACCTTATTTGTGAATGACCAAACATTTTATTGATTTGTTTTTCTTTGAAGCTGTATCTTTTCATATAACTTCCTTTGGCTATCAATCACCATACAACATTTATGAAACAAATATTCCGGGGGGGGGGGGGGGGGGAAGGGGGGGGGGGTGGTGGTGGTGCAGATATAATTGGAGATCTTAACAGGCCCTTTGCACGCAGTTCGTCGTCGGATATAAGGCAAATATTGTTTGTTTGATTTGAGGTTTAACGTCCCCGTCAACACTATAAATGTCATTTTGGAGACGTTGCTTCCAATTTTGTGGGAATTTTACCCGACACTGAGATGAAACGACATCGCAAGCCCTGCCGCCCAATGAAACCATTTGGGTTTATAAGCATGGGCGGGTCGACTCACACCGCTTTGCCTGGGCAGGCTTAGATCCTCTAAGCAGTTTACCAGTACTCGTGTGTGGGTCGGTTTCAGCTCTGCGTGGAAGCTTCAAGCATCATGCAGCCCATCTATTTCTTAAGTCCCGATGGGCAAGGCAAATATTCAAGTATGTACATGTATTGGTAACTGAATGATTATGCTGGCCTCGGTAGCTCAGTCGGATTCGCGTCTGCTGGTGATCAGGAGGGCACGGGTTCGACACCTGCCGGGGTCGGCAACATTCTTTCGTGGAGGTTGATCATGAAACCTTTTCTACGACCATTCTCTCCCTTCCGCTGATTCAAGAAGGGCAGTTGTCAGTTTCTGGCGAAAGAATGTACAGTGTACTGGTTAACCGCTTACGTATAAGCCTGCCCAGGAAAAGTGTGGATAGGTAAACTGACCGGCTCAAAAATGACCTAAAATAGTGTTGACAGTGCCGTTAAACTCTAAAACAAACAAACAAACCAAGAGGCATTACTGAAAACAAACCCAAAACATTTAAATGTCAATTTGGACAGGACATTAGATTAGCCTTGCCAAGTTGTCCTACCCAATATATATTTTACGGACCACATTCTCCTTGGCCGAATTCTCCTAGGTCAAATCGTCCGGGCCAAATCGTACTAGATTCATAGTGTATGTGTATGTGTGTGTGGGTGGGTGGGGGTACATTGCTAGAACCAGATTAATGCACATGCCAAGACAATGCACAAAAACTTTGAACGTTTCCTAAAGATCACAATTGGTGCTTTAAACTATGTAGGACTAATTATTTATATCGGAAAACCTAATCTGAGGTGGAAATTTCCTAGTGCTACGACCATACAACAAACATTTTCCCCGGAAAATTTTGTGTCTTATCATATGCGTTGTACTCATTTCCTTGCCTGTGGGTGTTGTATTGAAAATTGAACTAGGATTTCTCACTGCATGCCTTCTAATTTCAATTTTTCCTTAAATCGTATTTGCAACACTCCAATTTATCATGTGTATGTCTACAACCAACAAAAAAGTGCATGCCATCTCCCCAGAAGAGCGTTTCATGTAAAATAATGAGATTTCGCGGTGGAGTAGCTCCACTGTGTCCGGTTCTCCGTTTGTCTGGATGTAACTGTCGAATTCGGACCATCGAATATAAATTTGTGAATAATATGTGTCTTCCGTGAAGCTAATGTGAGCAGCCGTATTGATTAGTAACCATAGCACGAGATCTAGAACAACAACAAACCTGCACATGTGCTACCCATTCCGCCATTTTCTTTTTTATCCTGAGCGGAAAAATTTCCTTATTCGGTGTGTTTGGTCCTTACCCTGCGCGCTTGCCTTTACCAGTGTGTATACAAGTGTTTTTTTTGTTTTTGATTTTTTTTGTTGTTTGTGTTTGGGTTTTACGGCTCTTTCAAGATTATTTCACTCATATCGAGCCGATCGTTAACCAGAGGTGGGCGAAAACCGGAGTACCCGGAGAAATACCACCTGACCTTCCGTTGCAGAACTTGGCGTCTCACATATGGCCCGAGCGAGGCTCGAACCACAGCGGTGAGAGACCTAATGATCAAGAGCCAGCGATCTTAACCACTAGGCTATGGAGGCCCGTGACAATACAAGTGTTTGTGTGTTGAGTTTGAAGTCCCAGCAACAGCTAAGGTTAAACGTTTAAACACCCATCCAAAAGTCTGGAGAAGCCCATGGTCGAACCCACGACCCCTGGTTTATGAGGCGAGTAGCATAACCACAGGGGCTTCTGTATTGCAGATATATGCATTTTCATTAGAGGCATCTCTATTTAACCCATCAAATGCCAGTCACGACAATTGTCGTCTGCTTTGCCGTCTGCCGGTTACTTAAAAGTATTTTTTCGCAAACAGCGTAGACGGACTGATGATCAGGTGGTCGCGGGTTCGATACCTGCCGGCTCGGCAACGTTCTTTTGTTGAGATTGATCATGGAATCATTTCTGCGGCAAATCTCTCCCGTCAGCTGATAACCGTAAAACTCCAAATAAAAAATATATCCAACGAATCTACGATAACTCGAAAACGGATAGCTCGTTTACCATGGATAATCCGAACTATTTCTAAAGTACCCTGAGAATAATTCCGAAAGGTCAATATATAGAGATTATCATATGGCATTTTTCATATCATACCCCATATCAGCCCGAGACGCCCATATCAGCCCGAGGGCTGATATAGGTCGAGGGCTGATATGGGGTATGATATGAAAAATGCCATATCATAATCTATTTATTATACATTTCACTTTTAAAAAAAATATGTTAAAAATAAATTGTATTAATTGCATCTGCCTAATACCAAAGTTACAACGAGAATCTCATTATCTTCAGTCTAGCTTTGTAATTTAAGAGATCCAAAAGTCTGTCAGAAATCCACTGCATCGTTCTTTCGCCCATTTTCCTCTCGCATTCGCTGCGCCGTGTCATGTTTTTTTTTTTTTTTTTTTTTGTCAAACAGTTCGAACAGACGAAAATATTGCAAATTGCAAATGGCGTCCTGAACAACAAATGCGAAATGTCGCAAAAGGAAGAACGCCGCGTGTTCCGAATAGAGTGACGTCAGAGGTATGATAAAGGCTTAGGGGTGCGATAAAGGGTTGTGATATGGATTTTTGGGGTATGATAAAGGCCATGTGATATGGCAGCACGTGCAAGCGTGATACGTGCATTGGTGTCACGTTCGTATCGCATATTCAAAAACTAAGTATTTTATACTAAATGTATGATAAATGCTTATATATGTATGAAAACATATGGATCTACTTTCTGATCTTGTTTTGTAAAGGTATGCTGTTGGCACTCATTAGAATCGCCTCATTTAGGCGATTCTAATGAGTACACAACAACATACCTGTATCTTAAAGAAGATCGTAAAGATATCCTTAAATGTTCCCCATTTTGTCTCATTACCTTACACTATGATTAAACCTCACCAATTCGAACGACCCCTATCTCGAACAAATTTTTATTGTCCCAAAGTTGTTCAAGCAATTGAAATTCGACTGTATATGTATGTAAAGTTAAACTTCAAAGGCTCGAACACATTTGCACGGGTGGACATCTGAGGAGCTATCGCGAAATCGCGTCAACGTAATTTTGCTCCCACGACACATCCGGAAACTCTCACGATAGTTTCTAGGACCTTGAAATAGTAAACAAAGGTAGGGACTCTTGTGTGTTTTGATTTATTGTAGAAGAATAAGAGCATAATATAAAATTTCGGCGATGCTAAGCTATGTAAAATTGATTTACCTTTCTAAGCAGGCTGAAAAAATACTGAAAAACATCGTTGCTGAAAGTAGGCGACCGTAACAAAATCGAACACAGGGTACTCTGACTATAGTTTTATGTCAACACGAATGAATGATGCAACTGTTTTGTAAATTTTCGCTTAGAACGAGATATTTTGGCGCAAATTCTGTGTATGTCGGTCCTAATTCACCACTTAGATGTAAACTATTTTATCAGTTCATGTACTGTGAAGGAATGATGCCAAAATTTTCAGGCGGAGTAGCTCCCACATCATCGCGTCAGCTCCCAAAACACGCTCTTGCTCCCACGAGTCTATCATTCAATCAACCGGAGAGAAGTTTTTAGATTAGATTATATATCGATTTAAACCACCAGGCAACCGCTAGCATCATATTTATGTTACAAGAATGGAATATAACAGGTTTTTAAGGCAAAGAACGAAATCCCATGACGTCACACATCTGGTTTATATTAACCGAGGGGAACTGCGGGCTGTAATCATTAGAAAACAACGGGAATTTTAGAGATTTTAAACCGCGATATAACTCTGTAGAAAAGAAGAAAAGAAATACCATCCGCAAATTGTCATTTTCTACTAAATTATGCATCCAGTCAACGATTTCTAATAACATTATATGATTTCTGATATGTTAAAGTAAGCACATCTTGAATATATCGTCAACAATATCTGCACGATACTTGAATAAAATCGGTATTAATCTCAGTATTTAACAAAACGAAATAACTTATATATTCTTAGAGCGACTTTTAAAACGAATGTTTTCGATACATGTACGAAGTTTAATGTGTTTGGCTGCAAAATATTAATATTTTGATTTTCAATTATTTCTGCTCTGCTCCTCATACTGACTTTTAACCCCGTCACTGGTCGAGAGTTTTCTTTGTAAGTTCGGGGTAAAAGTCTATTTCAGGACTGGATAGAAATAAAAATTAAAGTTCAAAATATCTATATTTTGCAGCCAAAGAAATTAAGATTCTTACAATTATCAAAAGATTATCATTTTAAAGCCTTTCTGGTAATTAATTAGTTATTTTGTTTGGATAAATTATGAGATTAATACCCGTTTTATTCAAGTACGGTTCAAACACCGTTGACAAATTATACAAGATTTTCGTACTTCTGCATGTCAGAAATCACCATCACTGACAATTTCGATTGTGATTAACACATTACTGAGATTACATCGAAAGCAACTAGTAGGACAGTAGGATTTCGTAGACGTAATTTGGCTTTTGCACCTAGGCAGACAATGGGTGTTGCATTGGTTCGTCCTCAACTTGAGTAGGCATCACCTGTTTGGCATCCCCCTGTTAGGGCGGCTGCTCGATGGACCTGCAGAGGGATGGCGGAACCTATGAAGTGATGTTGGTGATATGCTTGATGAGCTGGATTGGCCATCGCTGCAGGCCCGTAGTGGGCAGTCTTCTCTAACCTTCTTTAATAAGATACACTCTTATACAGTGTCCCTTAATAAATATAAATACTTGGCCCCTGTTACTATTTCAACTCAAAGAAGGGCATCAAAATTAAACAACAGTCAATGTTTATTTGTTTGTTTGAATATGGGTCTAAGGCCCCCGTTAATACTATTTACGTCATTTTGGAGACGTTGCTCCCAATTTTGAGGGACTTTTACCCGACATTGAGATGGAATGACTTCTCAAGCCCTGCCGCCCAATGAAACCAGAAGGCTTGTATACATTGGGCCATCTGACTCACACCGCTTTGCCTGGGGCCGGCTTAGTCCTTCTAAGCGGTTTACCAGTACTCGTGTGTGGTCAGGTTCAGCTCTGCGTGGAAGCACCATGCAGCCCAATCTATTTCCCCAAGCCCCGATGAGCGGGGGCGAAAACAACAGTCAATATCATAGGTATCAGGCCTATAGTGATACACTGAAGAATTCCTTCTTTTCCGGAACTATTCCTCAGTGGATTAGTCTTCCCTCCTCTGTGAAAATTGCCAAAACTGCAGAAGTGTTCAAAGCCCGCAAGGTATAGATTGGGACTCAGAGGTATACGTTTTAGTACACCTCTGTAATAGTTTGTAAACACTTTAAAGAAATCATCCATTGATTTTATTTTGCTAACTTTAGCGAACCACCTAGCTGAGGTAATGGTGAAATGTAACAGACTCAGTATCTGAAAGACTCGTGGGAACTAGAGCGTGTTTTGGGAGCTGCCGCGATGATATGGGATCTACTCCGCCTGAAAATTTGCGGCATCACCCCTTCACTGTACAGTGATTGATCAATGTTTTACGTCTAAATGATGAATGAGAGCTGACATACACAGAATATGCGCCAAAGGATCTCGATCTCAGTGAAAACTTACAAAACAATTGCTTCATTCATTCGTGTTGACAAAAAACTAAAATAAGATTACCCTGTGTTCGATTTTGTTACGGTCGCCTACTTTCAGCAACGATTTTTTTTTTTTCGATATTTTTTTCGGCCTGCTTAGAAAGGTAAATCATTTAAACATAGCTTAGCATCGCCGAAATTTTATATTATGCTCCCATTCGTCTGCAATAAATCAAAACACACAAGGGTACCTACTTTGTTTACCATTTCCAGCTCCTAGGAACTATCGCGAGAGTTTCCGGATGTTTCGTGGGAGCAAAATTACGTTGACTCGATTTTGCGATAGCTCCCCTGATGTCCACCCATGATTTGGGACCAAAACATTTTGTTCAAGATAGGGGTAGTTCGAACCACTGGGGGTTGATTATAGACCCAGGTCGGAGGCATAATATGGATTTTTTTAATTTTCTTCAAAATAAAGGCATGTTGTGTGTACTCATTAGAATCGCCTCATGCATTTCCAAGATAAAAAAAAAACTTATCCCCAATATATAAATATTTGCAGCTACGGAACAAAATTCTTAGGGACTCACGAATGGGTTCGAGGCAGCAGCGGTAAACGAGCCTTCGATGTTCGAGCCATCGACGTTTCACTGTATATTTATTTATTTATTTATTTTTGTTTCTGCATACATGCTGTATACTGCATTGTCATTACCATGTACATAAGGGGTTCATGTAAACTTTGCTAGCGACCCGCTGTCATTCATACTCTAATGAACTGCAGAAAAAAATAAGTTTATTTCTAATATTTACATTCTTTGCTCCTCATCACCGGGCACAAACTTTCAAGATGAAAACATTTACACGCTATTTTTCTACAAAGAGCGGAACAGCGTTGACATCGCCACAATCAGATCGAATAGGCCTACTCCCGGTAGTAGCATACAACAGGGATATCAGATTACCAATGAACTCTGCTAGGTACAAGCAGACGCTGGAAGTGTGTATTTACTAATAGCATTTAACAGTCTTAAGAGCCTAAAACTGTCAATATTTTGTTTTATTTCAAGTTTCTTCATATACAGTCGAACTTCAATGGCTCGAACACCTTTCGGACCTCGAAAATCTGTTCGAGACAAGGGTAGTTCGAGCCACTGAGGATTACTGCCAGATACTTTCAAACATCGTTTCGGTGTTCTATAGTGAAATGTATGCTGCGTGTACTCATTAGAATCGCCTCATCGAGGCGATTCTAATGAGTACACACAGCATACATTTGCAATTCTAATGAGTACACACAGCATACATTTGCAAGATAAAAAACTAAATTCTCCTTAATTATCCCCTACTATTTGTATGTAGAGGATTTCGCTAGGGGCTCAATAATGGGTTCGAGTCATCCATGGTAAACGAGCCATCGATGTTCGAGCCATCGAAGTTCTACTGTATATTAAGTTTAAAATGCCAACAAAATGATATTCATGGGTTGTCAGATTATCTAGTCCATGTAATTAACAGCCTAGTAGATACAATTTTTAGGAAAAAATGAACTTTATATCTAGGGTGTTACTTTTCTTATTTCATTGTGGGTCTTCATTAGATGGTGTTTCTAATGAGTACCCAAAATCTATATTTTGAATGGCAATAAGAAAATATATGACAAATCCATTTCCTGGGCAGGCCTATACGTAAGCGGTTAACCAGAACAGTCCACTTTCTTTCGCCAGAAACTGACAACTGCCCTGCTTGAATGAGCGGAAGAGAGATAATGACCGTAGAAAAAGATTTCATGATCAATTTCCTCAAAAGAATGTTGCCGACCCCAGCAGGTATCGAACCCGCATCCTCAGAGGTACCGAGGCTGGCGTCTATACCATTTAATTGAACATTAAGATGAAAAACATGCATGCAAAAATCCAAATTTATATATTCAAAGGACAGCCATCAATGGATTTAATTATTGGTGTATGTTTAATTGTATATGATTAATTATATTTTGTTCATTTTTTATATCTCCAGAATAAGTGTTTACATAAAAGATGGAATGCTTGTGCTACCGCTATTATGGATTTTTGATTTAAAGAAAAAAGTAAATGATGCATCCTTAACCCTTATCTTGCTGAATATTCATTTAAGCCACACCCATTTCTGTCTGTCAACCAATCAAATTACTTGATGTAATTTATTGCTACAAATTCATAAATTAAATGTCAAACAGTGTAGATCCTGATCAGATGGCCATCTGATCTGGATCTACACTGTTTCCAAAGATAGGGGTTGTCGTGAACAGCATGATAAGAGTTAATGCAATGTGCAGCTATAAATACTGTTCCCTGAATGGATTAACTGAATGGATTGTCTTGATGAAAATGTCTATGCTTCATACTATAAATGTATTTTAACGGGGTCTTTCTCATTTGTTCTACGTTTGACTTGTGACTTTAACCCATTTAGTACCAGAAACCCCAAAACGGGTACCCTGGCAAACAGTGCAGGCCCAGATCAGATGCCACAGAATGCGGCGTCTGATCTGGGCCTCCACTGTTTGCTAAAAGTTCAGCCATTATCCAAATAAATTTTGAAGAAGACACAACCTGACACCCCTAAATTTTGAAATAGACTCATGCTATATATAAGGTGGAAGATTCCAGTTGGTACAAAAAGGGCTAAAGGACAGTAGTTCTCATCTAGGTGGCAGCATTCCCCATCTTCAAATAAACCATATGATTCCTTTTGGTAGTCCAATAAAGAGGCATGGTCATACGGATTAAACAAATTATTAGATATTTGTAAATGTCAAAGACAGATCACTGAACAGTTTCAGGATTGGGTTACAAGACTTTATCGTTTTTCACTTAGTATTTCCTCCCTGTCTTAAGAATTCCATCTGGGTCTACCTCTATACATAGTCCCTCTGCTTCTCTGCACAAATCTATTAATTCTAGTTTTCCTTTGTCAAAATATATTACACCACTATCTTTAAAATACATCTGTAATTATTTTAAAGATTGACTGACAAAATAATTGCCACCTATCATTAATTAACAAGAAAAATAATAACAAGAATGTACACACAGCACTATTTTATCAATGTAAATACACACACTGGGTTAAGAGCTGGAGCAAAGTTTGTACCTAGCACAGCTGTTTGGAAATCTGACACCTCAGCTGAAAGCATTTACCGGATAAGACCTATTGAAACATGGTTTAGACTAACGTCACTGAAAAATGAAAAACCCTGTGTTCTATAGATTTACATTAGGCTTTTCACTTGAAATGTAAATATTTCTTGGTGAATGGTCGTTCAACGTTGAGAGATAGTTTTTGAAAATGTGTGATATTTTTCTTATTAATGTCCCAATCATAGATTGTAGATGCTCGTTAGATGAGGCCGTTCTAATGTGTACCCACAACCTATATTCTGGAGCAGAAATTAGGAAAATAATGTATACCCCTGTAAACCCCAGTTGTTTTTTATTAAACTGGGGTTTATTGATTTGTTCAATACACAGACTTGTTATTCTAGTGACCATCATGGTAACAAGTCCGTGCAATGAATACCCATCTAAATACCGCTTTAGATGGACAAAAAATGGGGTTTACAAGGGTATACATTATTTTGCTTACTTCTGCTACAAGACATAGGTTGTAGGTACTCGTTAGAGCCGCCTCAATGAGGCGGTTCTAACGAGCACTAACAACCTATATTTTGGAATACAAATAAGAACCACAAGGAAAAATGTCTTCGTTTCAGCCGCGGATAATAAAGGTTAGCGAGTTTCTGGATGTGGAATTTGATTTGTCTCCCTTTGACTGTCCTTGGAAATAGCGTAAGCTATTTGCTATCAAAGTGAGGTACGGTCGCTTTTTGCCATACATTATCTCGTTGAGAATGTATGAATCGCATTCATAAGGCGATTCTAATGAGTACACACGGCATACCTTATTTTAAAAGATATCCGACCTGATGTTATATATATTGGCTGAATTCTTGTCACTTTCCATAATTGGAAGAATTTTCCAATTTTGATAGGGATTGGATGACCTTGACATTTACACACCACTACGAAGCTAAGAATAAGTGATCTACTTGCATGAATATATTTTAGTAAAGGAGGATACATGCAGTCTATTTTGATTGTGTTGACTAGATAACCTTAACCCAATTTACAAGGTCACTATGAACCAAGATTGTTCCAAAAAAGAAAGAAAACATTTCACGACACCTTTTTTCACTTTATTTGTTTGGAGTAAATCGACCGAGTCAATACTATATATGTCATATCGAGCCGGTCAGTTTACATTACGACACTTTTCCTGGGTTGATTTATACATATGCGGTTACCCAGTATAGTGCTCATTACTTCTTCAGAAACTGAAACTGACAACTGCCCTTCTTGAATCAGCGGAAGGGAGAGAATGACTGGAGAAAAGATTAATGATTTTGTTTGTTTGATTTGAGGTTTAACGTCCCCGTCATCATTTTGGAGACGTTGCTTCAAATTTCGTGGGACTTTTACCCGACATTGAGATGTAATGACATCTCAAGCCCTGTCGCCCAAAGAAACCAATACAGTTTATTAGCATGGACGGTCCACCTCGCACCGCAGTTCCTGGACAGGCTTAGATCCTCTAAGTGGTTTACCAGTACTAGTGTGCGGGCCGGATTCAGCTCTGCGTGGAAGCATCATGCAGCCCATATATTTCTTCAAGCCCCTATGGGCGGGATCCGAAAAGATTAAAGATGTCGCCCCGATATGGAACCGTCTAATTCTAGGTAGACATCACGTGAACAAGTCCGTGAAATGAACACCCCCTTACACCCCACTTTATATACAGAAAACTGGGGTTTACGGGGGTAAACAATATTTCTCTTATTTCTACTCCAAGACATAGGTTGTGTGTACTCGTTAGAACCGCCTCAATGAGGCGGTTCTAACGAGTACCCACAACCTATGTTTGCAGTACAAGTAAGAAAAATATCACAGATTTTCGTCAGAAAAGTAGCCATTTTGGAGATGTAAAATTTGCACTATATCGCACGGGTGTGTTATCGTAATGAAATTCTGTGTTTCTTATATGGATTAAACGGATTAATGTTGGTGCAGTCAACCCACTTTATACCAGCTTGAGTTATAACGAGAAAACTCGTTATAACGACAATTTAAGGGGAATGAATACACCTTCAGGAGAGGCAACTCCTGCAAAAGTATTTCTGTCTCCCTTGTCAAGAGTGGTCAACCCTTAAAGAAAAGAATTTGCTCCTTTTCCTTTAAGAGTAGACCCCTTTTTCCTTGGGCCATATTTGATATAAAGCAGTCTGATCTGGGTCTACGCTCATTGCAAAAATGACGTTTTAAGTAACCGCAGACGACAAAGCAGACGACAATTGTCGTGATTGGCATCTTATGGGTTAAAGTCTTATTTTGCAGAGAAAATGAGGCTCGATATTACACAGCAAACGATTTAAATGTAATGTCAAATCTATTTTTATAAGATTTACTTTTGTCCTACAAACCTGGTTACCAATTCCATCATGTAATACCAAGACTGAATTGTCCCTGAAAAATAATAAAATAGATTGTCGTCTGCTCTAAAACTTTCTGTATCACTGACATCAGCGTAGCTTGCCCGGTACAGGGCTATTGAAAGCCGCTGAGCAGACGGGCCTCCATGGTCTTGTGGATAAGAGCGCTGTCTCTTAATCATAAGGTCTCTCACCGATTTGATTCGAGCCTGGCTCGGGTTACATGTGAGACACCAAGTTCTGTGGTTTTTCTCCGGGTACTCCGGTTTTCGCCCACCCCTGATTAACGATGGGCTCGATATGAGTGAAATAATCTTGAAAGGACAATAAAACAAACAAAGAAAGAAAGAAAGTAAGAAAGGTGATCATGTTAGCGAGTTCATGTAAAAAAGTTTATACATAAAAAGTCGACGTTACAAGGGTATTAACCCTTAAGACGCCGAGAAAAACAACAGGTGAAAATGTCGTCTGCTGATTTTTTTTTTTTTTTGCAAACACTTTAAAAATATTTTTGCAAAAAGGCAGTGTGAGCCCAGATCAGACTGCTCCCAGAGGAGCAGTCTGTTCTGGGTCCACACTGCTTGCAAAAATGAGTTTTGAAGTAACCGACAGATGACAAAGCAGACGACAATTGTTGTGATTGGTGTCGTATGGGCTAATTACTGCAGCCTGTCCTAACTATTCACATAGGAAGCGTTAACGAGATGTGTTCAGGTCGTAAAACAGAAACCCCCACGATAACAAGTCCGCGAAATGAGAAGACTTTTATTTAGAGAAAACTGGGGTTTATAGGGGTGTAAATAATTTTGCTTATTTCTGCTCCAAGCCATAGATTGTGGGTACTCGTTAGAATTGCATCAATGAGGCGGTTCTAACGAGCACCCACAACCTTTGTTTGGAGATTGTGGGTAATCGGAGGACTCGGGGCCCCGCCCATCAAGGCTTAGAGAAATACACGTGCCTACTTGGTGCTGGAACTTCCACGCAGAGCTGAAACTGACTGCACATGAGTACTGGTAAACCGCTTAGCCCAGGCTAAGTGGTGCGGGTCCCTGCATATGAACCCTATTGATTTGCATTACGAAAATACGCCTTTTCAAATATACTGGTAAAACTGTAATTCAAATAATGATTTTTTTTTATATATTTCATAAAAATCCTGATATTTTTTATATTTCTGCTTTTTGAGCAGAAATAAGAAAATTTATACCCCTGTAAGCACCTTTTTACCGTATAAAAGTGGGGTTTAAGGGGTCAAAACTATATAGGCGTGTTCACCTGATTGTTTGGGCGGTAGGCCTTGAGATGTTATTTCATCTCAGTGTCGGGTAACTTGAAGTCTCACAAAATTGGAAGCAGCGTTTCCAAAATGACCTAAATAGTGTTGACGGGGACCTAAAAGCTCAAACAAACAAGCAAACAAAGAAACAGCGGAGGACTCTGACAATGCTTTTGTCAAACATCCAGAGGTATGTGTTTAAATACAGTAAGGTCTGTTTTCCGCATTCACTTGCTGACTAGTTTTGTGAATCATTCTTCCGTGTGTTGGCTTTTTAAAATGCTCACTTAACATGGCGAGGCTTTTGTTTTAGGGTATACTGTTTATGCATATTAGATTTCAACTAATCTATGACAAAAAGACAAAAAGTGAAACGCATTAATGAGACTAGACACACTTTCAAGGAAAATAATTGCGAAAACACAGGTATACAAATACATTGTAAACTTTACCGCCGAAAAAACTAAAATTTTCAGATGAAAAATTGTAATATTTTTATTATTTATGCTCTAAAATATAGATTATGGGTGCTCGTTAGAACCGCCTCATCGAGGCGGTTCTAACGAGCACCCATAATCTATATTTTGATTAGGCGGTTCTAACGAGCACCCATATTCTATATTTTAGAGCAGAAATAAGAAATTAATATTTTTCTTATTTCTGCTCTAAAATATAGATTATGGGTGTTCGTTAGAATCGCCTAATAAGAAAAATAAGGTTTACCCCTGTAAACCCCAGTTTTACTGTATAAAAGTGGGGTTCAAGGGGGTCAAAATTATATAGGCGCGTTTTCGTGATGCGAACATTCAAAGTGAAAAAAATGCCAATCTCTTCTTCTTTACCTTCGTGATGCTATTCCAGTATTCTACACTCCTCCCCGATATTAATAATAATAATAATGATAATAATAATAATAATAATAATCGACCTTATAACAGAGGGTAACACATTTAGTACCAGTACTTATCTTCCATGTGACCCACTGTTCCTGGGTATGAACCAGTACTAAGCAATGTGGATAAAGTTTCTTGCTCAATTTTGCCATGGATACAGAAAGGAAAACAGTACAGATCGTGATCAGCCGGCTTCCGAGAAGACAGTGGATCAGTATCTATTCTGTTTTCTAACAAAAGAACATATCTCAATTCAGCTTGGTGAGGTTTAACGTAAAGCAATTATTTTTTTCTTTTCCTGATGTGTCGACGGGATTTCACGAAGGTTTCTAATGCTAAGAATAACGAGTTTCTGTTTTCAAAATGGATCTCTTTTTGGAGATTAAACTATTTCAAAATCCGCCTAGTTAATTTAGACAGTTCCATTTACAATATAAGGAGTATCTGATTTATTTTATGTACTGTAAGTTATACAAACACCCAAGTACTTTAAGCAAACAGCGAATACATTTATCAGAACCCGAGTTTATTGGTTAAGTTGTGAGTTGTATCTATTCACCTCAAACAATAGAGTTATGCAATGTTTTACACAGTTCTGGTGGTTTGTAAAAAACGTCTAACGACGGAGTTTGTACGCGGACACAAAAAGACACTATTGAAGACAAAGTGGATATTAGCATGTTTGAATGAATCACTTGGCTTTAGTCGAGAAATATTTGCATGAAAACATGTCGAGTAAAGCTGGCAAACAAGCAAAGGGGATGGGAAGGACGGGAACATTTAGCAGAAGGTCAAGTACTGTGACAAACACGTCAACAGTCACTAACACGGCGAGTAAAGTCACTAACACGGCGAGTAAAGTCACTAACACGGCGAGTAAAATTAAATCAAAGAATGAAACAAAACTGCAGGCAACACATCCCATGAACGAGACAATGAAGCTAAAGACGGAAAATAAGACAGAAGACGATGTAGATGAAAAGAAATCTGCAGACGATGTCATTATTCCCTGTGAGCCCTGTATAAGAAAGAGTATAACCGTTGAATCAGGAGGATTTTGCTTGGAATGTACAGAAAATCTGTGTACTGATTGTATCGCATATCACAAAACTCTGAAAATCACAGAATACCACACAATAGTAGACGGCAAAAGGCAAGACCAGGACTCATTAGCTTCAGTTAGTTTAGACAGTGAATTAGGTGAAACACCCGAACCAACACCGACTAAAACCCAGTCCCGAAGTTTCCACACACATGACCATGACAACAGACCAGCTAAATTTGTCGCGACCGAAAAATGTGCTATCCATGACGAAAAACTAATTGAACTATTTTGCGAGGACGACACTGAACTGATTTGTAGTGTTTGTGCTGGGACTGTTCATAGGAGGTGTAAGTCAGTACTGTATATCCCTCAGGCAGCTGAAGGAATAAGAAAAGACAAGAGATGTAGAGAAGTAAAAGAGAAACTCAGCGAACTTAAGGCGAAGTTCGGAAAGTTGATTAAAGAGAAACAGAAAACTATCTGGAGTTACGAAAAACAACGAGAAGATGCACTGAAGTCAGTTGCACATTTTCGTGAAAGCATTGATAAACTGTTAGACAAAATGCAAGCAAGTATGGAACAAGAAATAGAAGAAAAGTTTAGGAAGGGAAAGGGTATATATGAAAGCAATCTGAAACAATGCGAAGAAACTTTAGCGGCACTCACAAAACGAATATTAAAACTGGAAGATGATATTCGCAAAAATGATGAGTCGAAGATATTTATGGACCTGAAAATATACAATGATGATGTGAAAATGTACAGCTCGAAATATGAGGAAGAGGCAAACGCTGATGGATACAAGTTAAGAGTGGTTATTGATGATACATTAAGACAAATGATTAAGCGGGAACATTTGATACGGTCAGTAACTTACGGGAAACCAATGAGCACAGGTGACTATAGCATCAAGATGAAAGTAAGTGGACTTGTTATGTTGTCGGACGGTAGGCTGATTGTTCACGATAAAGAAAGGCTGATTTTAGTGAATGAAAATTTTAAGGTCAATGAGTTCAGCCAAGAGTTTGTGGCACCTGGGCCCCCAAATGCTATATGTGCGCTCGACAGCAATACTGTTGCAATTACGATGCACAAAATGAAACAAGTTATTATTTTGAATTGCCGACATGATCTTGAAGAAAAAACAGCCTTTACTTTAAGATCGAAATCCATCAGAAATGGACTTGCAGGGCTTGAAGAGAGGCTATATTGTCTGTGCAGAGCAGATAATGATGAGCTAATGGAGAGCCCAAGAACAGCAATATACATCTACAATCTGACAGGAGATAAAGTGCTTGCTACTGATTTCAAATACCATTTTCAGGTAAGAATTAAATCATAAATGTAGCAAAGGTAAAAAAAAGACAGAAAGAAAAGAAAGTCATATATTTTCCGTACGACTTGTAAAACGAAGTGCATGGTTAGACCGAAGAATTCCACCATATACTGCTTCCGTTCATGGCTGCAGGAAAAACTTCTTCAAACGAAAATGTTTCAAATTACATTAATTTTTTTGCAGCGGTAGTTGATATATGTTACACGCTCCAGTCACTTCGTCGACTCAAATATGCATAACTCAAGACTAAACATATGATTAGCGAAAAGAAAATGGCAACATTAGTCTCGTTAGTGATACCCTTTATTTTAGCCCTTATCTTGCTGAATATTCAGTTTAGCAACACCCATTTCTGACTTTGAATCAATCAGATTACTTGATGTTATTTATTTCTACAAATTCATAAATTGATTGTCAAACAGTGAAGATCCTGATCAGATCGAAGCCATCTGATCTGGATCTACACTGTTTGCAAAGAAAAGGGTTGTCAACAGGATAAGAGTTAGAATAGAAGTGGAGGCAATGATCAGGAATCGATACAATTAACCCACAGCTCCCATCAGAGACACTAAAGGGAAAGAAACACAAACATGAAACAACAGACCCTTATGGAAACATCAATGGCGGAAAGCCAAAAGGACAGTTACTTTCCCACAAAATGGCCAATAGGCTATCCAAAATAAAATAATATAAGCGACACAAAAACCCAAAAACAAACCATAGAAAAAATATACCGTGACAGAAGAACCGCTTTGGAAAGGTCAGCGGAAACGAATTCCACTGGGGGGCTTAAATCGATTTTACGTGGCCACAATCCTCGCCCTAACTTCCGTCGCGATTTAGACAAATAATTTGTTCAGCCCGCATGAAGGCCTCCTAACTCATCAGTGCAACATCTCCGTGAACAAAAATCAATCAACCACAGAGATGAAACATCGGTAAGGACTTGACAGCAAGAAACCACTGAAATGCCGGAGCAAAAGAAAACCAACAGTTAGACTCCGATGGGCCCAACCAGAGACAGAGTATCAGGCACCAACCATTTACATTAGGATAACATTCCTATGTGACACAGTTCATTTTTGCACTGCTGGAAAAGTGATATTTTGTCTGGTGGAAACTTGACATTTCCGTATTCTGAATACAAACATAGATTGTGGGTACTAGTTAAAACATCCTCACAAAATGCTAGGCTAGAATGAAACATGTCTAATGGATGTGACGTGATATCGTAATGTATTTAATACCCAAAAATGAATAGGTGAGACGAAATCTGAGATCACAACAAGGACATCTTCGGTCCCCGCCAATCGGGGCTTGAAGAAATAGATGGGCTGCACGATGCTTCCACGTAGAGCTGAAACCGACCGCACACAAGTATTGTTAAACCGCTTAGAGGATATAAGCCTGCCCAGGCAAAGCGGTGCGAATCGGTCCGTCCATGCTTATAAAACTTATTGGTTTCATTGGGCGACAGGGCTTGATATGTCATTTCATCTCAATGTCCGGTAAAAGTCCCACAAAATTGGAAACAACGTCTCCAAAATGACCTATACAGTGTTGACGGGGACGTTAACCTCAAATCAAACAAACACACAAGGACATCTCAGACGCATTTTCAGATTAGCTTTACTGGATAATGATCGGTAAAAAAAGGCCAGAGAATCCAGGTATCACAAAGCTTTCGTATACGAGGACTGTTCAAATATGAATGCAAGTAGAACGTTTGCTCATGCACTAATGCGAAAATCACCTGGAAATAAATATCACAGCGTAGAAAAACATTTTACCTATACATTGATACCAAACTTGTTAAAATCCGTCCACTTTAGCCATGTATATCGTTCGATAAACACTGTCTACTCTTGTATACTAATACAAAACATGGTTGGAAGAGGGTCAGAGTACGCCGTTGAAATACGGTCCTATATTAAGAATCGTTGTATTCTTGGTACACGGTGCAAAGACAGTTTTGATGAAATATTTTCGGTTTATGGGCATAATGAAATGTCTTTACCGACAGTTTTTCGTTGGTGTAAGAAATTCAGCTGTGGGCTAGGCTCAACAGAAGCTGCGCCACATGATCGACGGCCGAAAAGAGCAGCATCTGCCAAGATGGTTGCTAGAGTGAAAGAAATAGTTGCTACCGATGCACGATACACCACTAGGCAAATAGCTAGTATGGTTGGCATCTCATTAGGAGCAGCTCATACAATTCTGAAACGGGATTTGAAAATGAGAAAGATCTGTGCTAGATGGATTCCCCATCTGTTGACAGATGAGCAGAAAAAGACACGCGTTCAGTGCGCCAAGAAGTTGCTTAAAAAGTTTCCAAATTACAATGCACGGTCTTTCGTTAATGTCGTCACAGGTGACGAGATCTGGGTTCACTTTTTGAGCCAAAACGAAAGATTCAGAACAAAATATGGGCAACAACGTATTGCAAAAGACCATGCATTGCAAAGCGGACCATGAGCGTCAAGAAGGTAATGTATGCCATATTCTTTTCAAATCAGGGCCCTGCTATTCAGGTTTCTGTGCCTATAGGTAAATCTGTAAATGCGAAGTTTTACAAGAATAAAGTTCTTCGAAAATTGAAAAAATATTTCAAAGAACGAAGACCCGCAACTGGTTTGGCCAATGTCAGATTGCTACATGACAATGCATCATCGCACAAGGCGTTCATTGTGCAAGACTATCTGAAGCAAGAAAAGGTTAATGAACTCCCTCTCCCCCCCCGTGACCTTGCCCCGTGTGACTTTTTTTGTTCCCGCGGCTAAAAAAATACCTTTCTGGTCGAAAATGTGTACAGCGCAAACACCTCGGTTCTGCAATATTCCAGCGCCTTCATAGTATACCTCGAAAAGACTAGCAAAATGCATTCAATGATTGGATCAGAAGACTGAAAGTTTGTATATCTGTTAAAGGGGAATACTTTGAGGGGACAAAATAATTTTTTCATCGAAATCTATCACGGAATCATTTTTATGTGCTTAGTTGCATTCATATTTGAACAGTCCTCGTAAGAAAAACACTTATCTGAATTATCCTTGTATCCGTCTTCTTTCCAAGTTCCACATAGGAGTTCATAGGACATGGAAGTCGTAACAAAGGAAAGAATTGCTGAAAAATTCTCTTCCTATGGTGTGATCCGAACCCGGGCGGCTCGAGTGAAAAACTAATACTCTACCACTTAGCTAAAGATGCGACTCCCAGAATAAGATTTAAACCTATAAGCTATGCATAATCTACTTAGGTAGAGTGTTTTCTTAATAAAGATGTGTGGTAGTTGTAACATTTTGCTGCGAAATTATACACTGCAGTACTCAAAAGGATGAGTAAAAGGCTCCTACTATCTTTTTTCTTAGTGCAACTAATTGGGCAATAAAATATCAAGTTTTTTTCGTGCCATTACGATAACACATCCGTGCGATATAGTGCATTTTTACATCTCCAAAATGGCTACTTTTCTGACGAAAATATGTGATATTTTTCTTATTTATACTGCAAACATATGTTGTGGGTACTCGTTAGAACCGCCTCATTGAGGCGGTTCTAACGAGTACCCACAACCTATGTCTCTGAGCAGAAATAAGAAAAATATTGTTTACCCCCGTAAACCCCAATTTTCTCTATATAAAGTGGGGTGTAAGGGGGTGTTCATTTCACGGACTTGTTCACGTGATGCGTGGCAAGCCTAATGCTATGTTATTGCATTCATTGTGACTCGTTAGAAAATGCTCCATGGCATTATCCAATTGCATACTTGCAGGCGATCAACAGGGCTCTTAACAGGAGACATTGCATGAAGCTACTGCAACTGCTCAATGTTTCGTCAATATAGTATGTCGGCGACCAGACAGGGCTCCGGCAAGACTGCACGTATGCGCAGGCTCTCCTGAGCCGTTGTTGCTCAGATCTGTGTTAAAATCCCTTTTGTCATTGCCTTACCCATTTTTATCACGTCCAGATAATGAACAACCCTGTAAATCTTATTTGGGTTCTACAATGGTATACATTTTTCTTTTTTTCTGCGCCTAGACATTGGTGGCGGATATTCAAACACGCTCAATCTTTTTATGAGTATAAAGATGGAACTTATCATAAACTTTCACCAGAAAATCATCTTCTTTGGCAGATACTAAAGATGCACTATGTAGCACGGGTGTGTCATTGTAATGTATATTAATAGAAACATACGTATTCATCTTCTACATTTCAGAGCCTTGCTATGTCTGAGGATGGCAACTGGCTAGCAGCGACCAACAGATATGATCATTCAATATCTGTCTTTGACAAGCAGCTGAATATTATCAAGATTCACCATGAGTCCCTTCCCCAGAGAAAACTGGACATCTGTGTCTGTGTTGGGATAGACAAAGAGGGCCTCATATATGTACACGAAGGGAGTAACATTGTTGCCACCTCTCTTGGTGGCACCTGTAGAACATTGTTGTCAAGTGAAGATGGTGTCCATGGTAATAGTGCTGTAGTGTTTGATCAGCAGCTGAGGCGGTTTGTAGTCGGACATCCGAGATCAGACAGACTGAAGATATGGCAATTGTAGAGAGATATCAGACAAGTCGGTGCATGGCAAAATCTACAAGAAGGCTTGAGCGACCAGCAAAGACTCAGATCGCCTGCGCATTCAGTCTTCGCTGATCGTATACACATACTATAGGCTGACATCTATGCAAGAGACATAAACAAATGGTCTTGTCATAGTGGATGGGTGCGCACGTTGGTTTGAGTCTCTGCTGGTCGCAACGGTCTTATTGTATGTTTTGTCGTGCGCAGAATCAGATGTAATAAATAAATTGGGTTAAGCGACAATGTGTCTTTGACCCTCTGCGCTCAGCACAAAACACACACACACACACACACACACACACACACACACACACACACACACACACACACACACACACACACAAGTCTGGGTATATACTAAGAATGTAATCTTTCCTGTCAGCACGAACACGTATTAAATTACGTTAACAATTCCATGTACTGAACTCCCATCTAAAACCCACTTTATATAGAGAAAAATGGGGTTTACAGGGTGTACACTACTTTTCTTATTTCTCTTCCAAGACAGGTTATGTGTACTCGTCAGAACCGTGCATGGCAAAATGCGGCGGTTCTAACGAGTACCTACAACTTATGTTTGGAAGACGTATTAGACAAACATCACGAATATTCATCAGATAAATGTTAATTATGAAGATATGAAAGAATGCACTATACACACGGTTGTGTTATCGTAAAGGGTTACGGGTTGTATAATATAAGAATCTTATATGGGTGTGAGGGGTGGATTAAAAAATCCGTCCCGAGGGACACTGTCCGGCATCACGAGGCTTGCCGAGTGATGCCGGACAGTGATCCCGAGGGACGGATTTTTCTATCCACCCATCACACCCATATTTGATTCTTTTTCTTGCATACCTTCCATTTCTATTGCGAATTTTAATGCTGCTGTCACTTTGGTTACCGACGTCCGCCATTTTGTGATGACACAACAGGAATGTTTAGTGACGTCACGCATGACGACGCCGCGCATGAGGTTGTAATCAACCAGTGCATTTATCAAACATGCGATTATATTCGATTTGGGGTCGGAACACCAGGGTCAGAACATAAATTTCTATCCCAGGGTAAAATCGCAGATTTCCTTGTCTGGTGTGCAAGAAAAAGTGCTCCGTGCGGATTCACAGAATCCCTTGCTTCCAAAGGATAACCCTTTTATAGAACATATTTAACTTCACTACAGCTGGTGTGTGGGAATGTGTGGCGGCGGTAAAACGTCTCCCTGCCCTGCATCATAGTGTAGATTATATTTTCTTGTCCTTTGGGATCATTGATTCTATTGTGGAATTTTGAAAATATATGAGGGTCACTGATGAGGCCTAATTGGCCGAAACTAGCTGGCCTGGCCCAGAAAACATGTACACTCCATATTTTTCACTTCTGTGGTGTATTCCTTGCTTCCAAAGGATAACCCTTTTATAGAACATATTTAACTTCACTACAGCTGGTGTGTGGGAATGTGTGGCGGCGGTAAAACGTCTCCCTGCCCTGCATCATAGTGTAGATTATATTTTCTTGTCCTTTGGGATCATTGATTCCATTGTGGAATTTTGAAAATATCTGAGGGTCACTGATGAGGCCTAATTGGCCGAAACTAGCTGGTCTGGCCCAGAAAACAATATTTATATTCTCAGTGCTTTTACAGAAGAAAACCCAAAACTGAACTATTGCGATGTAATGTTGTTCTTACTGCAATGAATACATTGAAACACGCGTCAATGATTGTTTGATAAATTACCTTAATTACTTATATTTACATCTATTGTCGAAGAGTTCTGGTTTGTATGCTGAAATGGAAACAAGAAAGCAAGTGCACATTATTTTTCTTACTGACAACGGAATGGCGTTGTTGGTGCCCTACCAATCATATTCGAGAGAACCATAGTTTATTTTCACGTTACTAACGTCGCGTGTTTCAATGTATTCATTGCAGTAAGAACAACATTACATCGCAATAGTTCAGTTTTGGGTTTTCTTCTGTAAAAGCACTGAGAATATAAATATTGAGGTATGAACAACATCATGTCCCAAGCAAAGTTTGAGTGAACTTTTTCTTGTGATTGATGTCGTTCATACTTCAATGCATTCATCACGAAAACACACCTATATAATTTTGACTCCCTTAAACCCCACTTTTATATAGTAAAACAGGGTTAGCAGGGATATATATCATTTTTTCTTATTTCCGTTCAAACGCAGAGATTGTTGGTACTCTATAGAACCGCCCCGTCGAGGCGGTTCTAACGTGTACCCACAATCTATATTTTGAAAAGAAAAATATCAGAATTTTTTATCTGAAACGTTTCAGTTTTGGTGGTAAAATTGTCAATAAATTCGAAAAGGCGTGTGTTCGTAATGCATTTTTAACCCCAGGATGCTACAGGCAATGCGACACTGCAGCACAATATAAAAAGATAATACAAAAAGACAGGTGAATATGAAACAACGTTGAATTCTTTTACTCAATTTTTAATTCATTCCATGATATCTAATAGCATTGTCCTTTAAATAGTTTTTTTGCAGATCCATTTCCAGCGTCAGATTTGTTTAATGCGTTATGCAAATCGTGTTGACTTTATATAGACGCAGCTCTATACCGCTTCTGGTTTTGGTCTTCACTGTTTCTTAATGTCCTATTATTGCCATAGGAATACGCGGAAACGTTTTTGGCCCGTAAATACAGTCGAACTTCAATGGCTCGAACACCTTTGGGACCTCGAAAATCTGTTCGAGACAGGGGTAGTTCGAGCCACCGAGGTTACTGTCAGGAGGCATAATGAGATACTTTTTGACATCTTTTCGGTGTTCTATAATGAATATGTATGCGGTGTGTACTCATTAGAATCGTCTCATCGAGGCGATTCTAATGAGTACACACAGCATACATTTGCAAGATAAAAGATAAAAATCTTCTGAATTATCCCCATTATTTTTATGTAGAGGATTTTGCTAGGGACTCAAGGATGTGTTCGACTCATCCATGGTAAACGAGCCATCGGTGTTCGAGCCATCGAAGTTCTACTGTACATGGATGGACTTTTTTTCAGATACTTGCTGAAGCCAGCGACATAGATAAAAGCAAAGCTATAAGGCTGTGTACTTATCTGCATGTTACATAGAATGAATAATTAAACATAAATATTTGAACTTCTCGTTTTATATTCCACATAGTAAACGCATTTGATATTTGTATTAATCATGTATAACGTGTTCCTTTCATTTATTTCAGAGAGAGAGAGAGAGAGAGAGAGAGAGAGAGAGAGAGAGAGAGAGAGAGAGAGAGCGAGAGAGAGACAGAGAGAGGGGGGGGGGGCAGATCGCTACAGCGTCTGAATAATCTGAATGTTGTTCTGCATAAATACCTATTTACAAGTAAACTGATTTTAATGAACATGAGACATGAATCATATAATGTCAAGAATTGTGAAAATCTAAGCCTGCATGAAATTACCGAGCAAAATGTCGCGATGACAAAATGAGTTAAACATAACTCCAGGTATGGAGGATAACAAGGATAATCAAGATATCATATTTTTATTTAACCCTTGTCCTGCAGACTATTTTAATCTGCCACACCCACTGCTGATTATCAACCAATCAGATTACTTGATTCAAATTATTGCAACAAATTTACAATCCGAATGACAAACAATGTAGACCCTGATCAGATGGCTTCTTCAGAAACCATCCAATCTGGATCAACATCGTTTCAAAAATAAGGCATACCCGTGCTCAGCATGGCAAGGGTTAAGGTCGAAAACATTTTTGTGGGTACTTTTTAGAATCGCCTCATATGTTTAAACGCAGTCTGGAGCCGCGCAGACCGCACACTTTAAAAAACAAAGCTTGCTCCTTAGCTGAGATACACTTTGCCGTGCAATCGGTCATACCACTCGTTTCTCTTGCTGCGTTTTGAAAGCAGACCTTTTTTTTCCTTTAATCACGCATATTTGCAATTCCGTCTGCACTGTTTGGACCCCTTGCTGGATCGTGAAACAAATTTGTTAAAATATTTAGAGAATTACAGCAAGTTCTAAAATTGTCCGAACTTTTAGAATTGTTAGTGTATATTGAAATGAACTCAATGGAGTGGTGCACAAGAATACGTCAGAGAGTATAGGCCGCAGTAATGCAAATTTCCAAACTGCTTTGACAAGAAGGCTCCCATTTCCTCTCTAGTATATGTTCTGTTTCCAATGACAAGTGTGATGAGAGACAGGGAAGTTAGGACCCTTCTACAGTGCTTGAAAATCGGCAGATGTATCCGTTCACAATTAAGGGGAATGGGAACACCTAGCACATTTTCCGCCATTTTTTCAAAGGGAGACAACTTTCGGGACTTCCTGTACGCTTTTCTGTAAGACCTGTGCCACTGAAAAAGGGGTCTACGCTTAAAGGAAAGAATTTGCTCCTCTGGAGCAAATTCTTTCCTTTAAGAGTTGACCCCTATTGACATGGGAGACAAAAATACTTTTGCAGTTGTCTCCCCTGAAGGTGTTCCCATTCCCCTTAAAGGAATGAATACATCTTGCTGATTTCCAGCAATCTTTTTTTCAAAGGGAGACAACCGTTTGTGGCTTCCTGTTTTCTTCCCTGTTCTCCTTTTCCTGCAGACTCAGAAGGGGAATGGGAACACCTGGCAGATTATCCGCCATTTTTCAAAGGGAGACAACTTTCGGGACTTCCTGTTTCATCACGAAAACACGCCTATATAAATACATTGTAAACTTCACCACCGAAAACATTAAATTTCAATATGAAAAATTGTAATATTTTTCTTATTTCTGCTCAAAATATAGATTGTGGGTACACGTTAGAACCGCCTCATCATGGCTGTTCTAACGAGTTCCGATGTCGCGGTTCTAACGTGTACCCATAATCTATATTTTGAGCAGAAATAAGAAAAATAAGGTTTACCCCTGCAAACCTCAGTTTTTCTAAATAAAATTGGGGTTCAAGGGGGTCAAACTTACATAGGTGTGTTTTCGTGATGTACCCAAAAAGGGGTCTACTCTTAAAGGAAAGGAGCAAATATTTTCCTTAAAGAGTTGACCCCTATTGACATGGGAGACAAAAATACTTTTGCATGAGTTGCCTCCCCTGAAGGTGTACCCATTCCCCTGAGAGGAAATAATTTGCTCCTAGGCAATATACTTTTTACAAATGTTGCTTTTCCAGATGGATACGGCCCCCGCCCATAGGGGCTTGAAGAAATATATGGGCTGCATGATGCTTCCACGCAGAGCTGAATCTGGCCCGCACACTAGTACTGGTAAACTGCTTAGAGGATATAAGCCTGTCCAGGAACCGTGGTGCGAGGCGGACCGTCCATGCTAATAAACCCTATTCGTTTCATTGGGCGACAGGGCTTGAGATGTAATTTCATCTCAATGTCGGGTAAAAGTCCCACAAAATTGGAAGCAATGTCTCCAAAATGACCTTTACAGTGTTGACGCTGACGTTAAACCTCAAATCAAACAAATTTCCAGATGGCTTAAATGCAAACTTGTAGAATATCACATAATTGGGCAAACATCGGTACCATAAACTCCTGTAAATGTGCACAGACTCCTGTCAATGTGCTAACAAAATTCTATATTTCTCTATTGAGTCTGTACCACCTCTTGGCTCTTTAGAAACTGCCAGATTGCCATTTGATGTATCAGAACTTGCTGTTCCCGTTCCACTTGATGAATCGCTGTGTCGAGCTTTCCGTCGTCGCCGGATCACTATCGTGTTGCCAGGTCTTGGCTTATTATCCATTTCCTACAGCAAGAAAATATCTAAACTATCACATTTACTGAAAATTCACGGAGACAAAACGTCATAAAACAAGTTTGAGCAAAATGTATAGACCAAGATTGTTTACATTTTCTTGAATAATTTGATCCAATCATCTTATTAATGTTAAGAGTTTCGTCTTTTCTTCTTCAAACACACATCTGAAAAAACTACTACTCTTTAAGGAGTCTACTTTAGCAAACCCCATTCCTTAAACTCAATATAAATCGAATAAGTATGGTCTATCAAATGAAAACACTTAATAATTTGATAACGTTTATGTTTTTCGTTTTACATTATGATCTGCCGAAGCTCATTAAACATTCGACTCCCTAAAACCTAAATAAGAAATAATTTGGGCCCCGTCAAGCGATTTTGGTACTAATCGCCTATGCGAGCAGCGAAGGTTCAGGCGAGCCTGCGCATCCGCGCAGTCTCGCCAGAAACTTCCCTGCTCGCTCATAAAAGCAGTGAATCAAGCGGAACCTTCAGACAGAAAGCCATATCCCTGGCCCCTCTGAATGGCTGGGCATGCGCAGTTAAAATTTGTCATCACGGAATGCTCGAAGACACAAATTCGCTTGGCGGGGCTCATTTGACAAATGTATTTTGTATTCCCATGAAATGTGTAATAAGGGTAAGTCTCTGTGCATTTGTCGAGGTTTTATTCTACAGGTTCAAAAAATACGATACAAATGACGGCTGAAATTACAAGCAGAAAGCCAGATTCTCCTCAAAGAATATCTGATGTTTTCCCAAGGAGTTCTATATTTTGCCTGAACCAAAATAACGTTCGGTTCATTGCAGTGAACTAGTTGTAAAAGGACCATGACATTTCGATAAAAATACCGTACTTTATCAGCCAGGTCCAGAGAAAACCTTTTTTGGCATTTACGAACAACAAAGGTGCAGATCAGCCTGCACAGGCGAGCAGTCTATTCATCACTTTCCTGTTCGGTGCTTTGATAAAATAATACCCCTAGCTTCAATTTTCAATCTGTACGACTGAACCGGCCTGCTCGCAAACACGAATACAGGTTTTCTCGTGACCTTTGTCATATGATCTCTACGTGTATTTACCTCCACATGCAACCGCCGTAACTTTGACACATTAGCACTGGATTTTGGATTGTCTCTAGATAACCAGTCTTTCACTTTTTCTTCCAAGATTCCAAGTCTAAGTTCCTGATCACCTTTCTCAAATCTTGTATATGGGCGAGACGATGGCAATGATTTATGTTCTGGAACGCTATAGAAGTGTCTAGTTATATCATCAAACTCCGCATGGCCACCCTGCTTTGGGTTCACGACACTCTGAATACACCTGAAAGATCGTGGGGATATAATATTCTTTTGAGTATAAGTAGTCACTTGGCTGTTTGTGGTTTTATTAATGTGTTCTTTTCTTTGAGGCGTATTTTCATATTCAACAACTTCGATTTCATTTCCCTGTGCGTTATCGCCTGCATCATCTTTATTCTCTGTACCTCCAGCGATCTTAGCCGCATTGAGAAGAGACTGAGGTAATTTTATTGCATGCGCATGCCCCGTGTCTTGCTGTTTAGATTTCAAATCTTCCTTTTGATGGGCCTTCAGTTTTAGTCTTGACTGTTCACGTATCCGTATCATATAAAACACACTGCCAGGACCATGCACGTCTAACAAGGGACCTTTATGCTTAAAAAATAATTTCTCGGCCCACTTTACTGACGTTTCCTTTTTCTTCTTCTCAGTCGTTGCCGATGGTGGATTGTGAAGTAAATTGAGTTTCATGTGAATAAGACCTAGCAAAGGTACATCGCCATTTTCCTTCGCTGACAACACAGATGTTTTTGTATTCAGTTTTTGTTCAAGATTGTGTCGCATGGTTTCAATTGTTCTTTGATGGCGTCTAGCGAACAGTCTCTCGTAGTGTTTCATCTCTAATACAAGGACCTCTGTTTGCTCAGCAGAAACAGCAGTCTGTATATAGGTGTCCATATCTAACAGAGTTTCGATCTCACCTGCAACAAGAAACATAGAGTCAAAATTGTTAATCATACAAACTAATTGTGACTTAGAGTATAACGATCTAGTCTTGAAAAACATATTGAGACAGAAACAAGAGCTGTCACTATAAGTGAGCAATGCCCCCCGTGGGAGCCAATTTGAGGAAAGGACAGTAATTCCTTCGAAAATGATAGGATCAACGTAAAAATTGTGTTCGGAATCCCTTCACCTCACAAGGAATGCATGTGCAAAGTTTCAGCTCAATCGTTGAAGAAATGTGGAAGTAGTTCGCAGCACAAAAAATTGCGGACTTTCAAACGCACAAACCCACAAACGGAAAGTGCAAAACTATATGCCCTCCCACAGGGGCATAAAAAATGTGTTTGTTTGGCAAGGTGATGGAATCGTTTTACTGGCATCGATAAAAAGATTAAAACATGGCAATGTAACTTCCGGTATAACCACGAATACATAGATTTTCTAAAACCTCTTCCATTATTGGATACGTTAATATTTTCTATAAATTGCTTATCCTTTCGGAACAAGGACTATACCACAAATGATAAATGGCGGGAACCTTTTTTACAACCGTCAAACATTCTCTTAACACTAGCTATCGTTACATTAACTGTTAAAGATATAAAATGGTAGTCCTTTGCAAGCAGGTGGCATGGCCACAAAACTGAACATTCTGGAGTGTAAAAGTTTTGTCTGGGCGACACTAGCTACTTTTTGGCCAGTTAAGCACAATCAGCAAACTCGAAATATTTTTGACATTCAAATAAAGAAAACAAACAATCCCAAAGTTCTAGCAATACAACCTACAGTATGATGAAGGGCATGAAGATTATACGGACGCTACACATTTCCTTATTTGAAGTGAAGTTTAATTTGTTATACCTATAACAACTTTAAAAACTTTTGAATGGCCAGAACGATTATGTTTAAACTTGTTTCATTAATTCCCGGGAATACATTTAAAATAAGCTAAATAGAAGTGAAGGCAATAATCAGGATCGATACAACTAACCCAGAGCTCCCATCAGTGACACCAAACGGAAAGAAACACAAACATAAAATGACTTAACTCTAATGGAAACATCAATAGCGGAAAGCCAAAAGGACAGTTACTTTCCCACAAAATGGCCAATTGACTATCCAAAACAAAATGATAGAAGCAATACACACACTCAAAAGACAAACCATAACAAAAATGAACCGCGACAGAAGAACCGCATTGGAACGGTCAGTGAAACGAATTCCACTGGTGGCTTAAATCGATTTTATGCAGCTGTAATCCTCGTCCTTACTTCCGTCGCGATTTAGACAAATAAGATGTTCAGTCCGCATGAAGGCCTCCTAACTCTTTGACGATCAGCGCAAATCACGAAGAAGGCAAGCCGGTCTTGCCTGGTAAGTCTCAGCCGATCGATGTAAATCCACGACACTGTAATTGCATTATTTTAGTGTTCTGCCATGGAAGTTTAAAACTACTGGCTTCCAAACATATGTATATGTTCTATCGAAAAACAAGCTTTCTGAAACACCGCGTCGAACAGAATGAACTATTGGCCAGACCTTTACATAAAACTTGAGCATATGCAGGCTAGAAATCTACTGGCCACCACAAGAAAACTACTGGACTCACCCTGCCAGTGTTCCAACACATACCCAAAACTTTAAGAGCTGTCGTATAGCATCCAGACTGGTAACTGCAGTGGCTGGAGGGCTTGTCCGCGATTGCACTTCATCGCTTTATATATCGGCGCGAGCTCGCTGCAATTTGTCTTCAAACCCAGTCTCAAATAAAACTGTGCTTGCTCTGCACCAAGCATCATGACTGCATACACAACGTCAGATCGCTCTGACAGATGTCAGTTCAATGGCATATTGGGCAAGCGATCTGTTTAGCTTCGGCGCAAAAGCCTTAAGGTCTGATTGCTTGAGTGACCAGAAGCTCCACAAACTAGTGACCACCATTAGACAACTCGCGAGTTATTTGATTCTCGCTTCTGGTCATCTTGCAGTCTGTTTAATTTTCCATTTTTATTCCTCTTGTCTTTGATCTGCTCTCTCCGACTGTTAAAAAAGCACTGATCTGCAGGGCACGCCATTATATACCCAAGTGACGTGTGTATAGTCCGGAGTTTACTTTGATTTTCCGAAGCCGAATGCCAACGAACGGTCATTACTTTGCTTTTATAAGCGTTCAGTATCATGTCTATGCTCAGTAAGCGTCTGAGAGGGTCAGGAGACTCATTATTCGATGACTCGTAGCCAAAATGAAATTTACTGATTATATATTTAATCTTAAGACATAAAACATTCATCACAGAAAGAATTACGAAAATTACGAAAATCATTAGTACAGCATTCATATATGGGCCCCGTCAAGCGATTTTGGTACTTATCGCCTATGCGAGCAGCGAAGGTTCAGGCGAGCCTGCGCATCCGCGCAGTCTCGCCAGAACCTTCGCTGCTCGCTCATACAAGTAGTAAATCAAGAGGAACCTTCAGACAGAAAGCCATATCCTTGGCCCCTCTGAATGGCTGGGCATGCGCATTTAAAATTTGTCATGACGGAATGCTCGAAGACACAAATTCGCTTGGCGGGGCTCATATATATAACATTACAAACACACTCCCGTGCGCATATTGCATTCTTTCAGATCTCCAAAATGGTTACTATCGGTGCAAAATTTGTGATATTTTTCTTACTTATACTCCAAAAATATTTTGTGATTTCTCGTTAGAACCGTCTCATTTAGGCGTTTTAACCAGTATCCATAGCCTATGTCGTAGAGCAGAATTAATCAAAATAATTTATACTCCTGTAAAGTTCATTGTCCCAATATAAATTGAGGTTTAGAGGGGTATTCATTACAAAGATTTATTAACATGATAACACAATCCTAGGAATGGCATTTCATATTTTTGATCGAAAACAAAGACGACGGATAGACGCGAGATCCGACTCTCTCAAGAGATGCGATTTTGGACATGATCTAGCTTCCACTTCAGAAATAAATCAAATTAGTTTCCTTGTGTGACTGTTGCTATACGGATGTGACAACAAATTGTTGTAAAGTGCGAATCGCTGGGGTAAATTCCATGACACACGTAACACCAAAGAATATGAGGTCGTACTATACACGACAAGATTACCAGCTTACCAGATTCGCAGTAATGTATAAGCAAATACATGTACATGTACCTGTGCTATACAGTGTAGAAACAAACGTTTCTTACTACAAGGAACACGTTTCTTGGTTTACCGTGTGTCATGGGCTTACTCCTTATCCCGCGGAACACGACAAACATTGCCTTTGTGAAAAGTGTAGATCTAGATCAGATGGTTTCTCTGATCAGCATCTACATCGTTTGTCATTGAGTTCATGACTTTAAATGAATACAATACATCAGAATTAGAATTGTTACTGGTGATACGTCAAATAACATTCATACACCAGGATACTGGTACAGTCGAACTTCGATGGCTCGAACACTAATGGCTCGTTTACCATGACTGAGTCGAACCCGTTCTTGAATCACTATGCAATTCCTCTGCATTGGAATAAGTGTGGGATAATTAAGGAGATTTTCCACTTTTATCTTCCAAATGTATGCTGTGTGTATTCATTAGAATCGCCTCAATGAGGCGATTCTAATGAGTACACATAGCATACATTTATGTTACAGAACACCGAAAAGAAGTCCAAAAATAGCCCCGTTATTCTTTCTGGAAGTATGCAACAGTTGCTCGAACTACCGCTGTCTCGAACAAATTTCCATGGTCCCGAAGGGGTTCGTGCCATCGACGTTCGACTGTAATTTGATTAGTTGATAGAGAGAGATGGGTGCGGCAAAAGTTGTAATTCAGGAGGATAAGGGTTAAGTACTCGTACTAAGGGCAGAGGAGCTTCTTCATACATTAAAGCTAATATCTGTAGGGGAAAAGCTGGTGGTGTAAAAAGTGCAAAAAATCACCTAGGCTTTCATTAATACCGAAGTAACATAGTTTGTGCATCTTGGAGTTCTCTCTCTTTTTCTGCTGAGGATGAACCTCTGTGTCATGTTGTGGTCTTTGTTTCTTCTCTTTAATTAGTCTGTAAATAGTAAAAGGTACAATTGTCGGAATGAAATAATCATTGTTACAAAACAACAACGCAATACACATATTGTTGTACAATGCTATCGTTACTCTTCAAACGGCACGGAAACCTATACAGCAGACGTAAATCTATTTTTATTTTTAGTAATTTGCAGCAACAAAATGTTCGGCATTTCTTGTTAATAGTATGCGCAGCAAGAACACCATAACTATATTGAAAATGCCTCCAGCTAGGCGTGATTGGCGCTTGAAGGGTTTAGTTTCGTTTATGACGTCACGAGACGCCGGGTAGTCAGCGGGTACTTATTTTGTCCAACATACATCATAATGATTAAATCGGAAATTGTGAACACTTAAACGCTCTGCATGCTGGCTGTTTTTTAGCAGACGAGATTTTGAAATATTATTGTTGCTCGTCCTAGAAACTGACTTCAGCACTCGTCATAAATTGTTAGGTGCTAAACTTCATTACCAGGTTTATCGGTATTATAAACTACGAAAAGCCTTTTCTAAGTTTTATAGACGTAATTCTGATTTAAAATTCAATGTTGGACTTAAATCTATTCCATACAATGTAACAACGCCTATCGGAACCCGAATTTTATAGTAATACAGAAAAATATATGCTCGAAGGATTTCAGTACCAAATTTCGTACACTCATTCTTTGATATAAAAGGACTGGCTACAACATAAATGTCATACGACAGACTGCATGCATGACAGTTAACCCAATCACAGTCGATAACTTTGATTCCCTCTTTGATTACACGTCGGCGGGTCAGGCCTCAGATTTTATGACTGCTCCAGCGTAAAGGCTTTACTTAAATTTTAGGTAACGTCGGTTGGTCGGGCCCAACAGAGTCTAACTGATGGTTTTCTTTTGCTCCAGCGTTTCAGTTATTTCATGCTGTCGAGTCCTCATCGTTGTTTCATCTCTGAGGTCTTTTGATTTTGATTCTTATTTTCTCGATAATGTACCACTGATGAGTTAGAAAGACTTCGTGCGGACTGCAAACATTATTTGTGTAGGCCGCGACAGAACCAATGGTGAGGATTGTGTGTGGCCACGTAAAATCGATTTAAGCCCCACCCCCATCCTTTTTAACTGACTGTTCCAAGGCAGTTCTTCTGTCGCAGTTTATTTTGTTATTTTGGATAGTCGTTTTGTCATTTTGTGAGAAAGTAGCTGTCCTTTTGGGTTTTTTTACTGTTTCATTAGGCTTATGTTTGTGTTTCTTTCTCTTTGTTGTCTCTGATGGGAGGTGTTGGGTAGTTGTATCGATTCCTGTTCATTGCCTTCACTTCTATTTTGACATTTTATGAAAATGTGGACATAAATTGCATGAAACGTTCAATCCTGTTTTCTGGGAAAAATAAGAAAATGGCCAACGGTACATGTATGTCCTCTGTACAAATACCCCAGAGAATGATGAAGGTTAAACGTAAAAATCAACCAGCTTCTACAGCTATGCACGGTCCGCCGCCAATGATAAACAGAGACTATCACCATTAAAACGTTCTTCAAAATCGATGAAAAGTCAGCTTGATAGTCACTGGGTCTTATCGCCGACCACTGACAAAGTGACAAAAAAAAAAAGAAAAGTCATATGCATCTATAATTTTTGTTTCGGTTTTATGAGTATCTCAAAAGACGGCGTGGCCAAGAGCAATAATGATATGTATAGATTCTGGCCCTTTTTGAAATTTATAATGGTAAGAATTATTAAAATATCATCAGGGAAACACGCCTATATAATTCTTACCCAACTGCACCCCACTTTTATACAGTAAAACTGGGGTGTACAGGGGTAAACCTTATTTTTCTTAATTCTGCTCTAATATATAAATTGTTGGTACTCGTTAGAACCGCCTCTCCGAGTCTGTTCTAACGTGTGCCCACAATCTATATTTTGAGCAGAAATAAGAAAAATATCACATTCTTTTATCTTAAATTTTTCATTTTTTTCGGTGATAAAGGTTACAATGCATTTGTATATGCGTGTTTTCGTGATTTTGTTGCTGATGAATATTAAAATGGCAACAATTCTTGTTTATTTTACTTTTTATCAGCAGGTCCAATTTTATGCTAAGTAGGTCATCACGTGAACAAGTTCTTGAAATGAACACCCCCACCTAAACCCCACTTTATATAGAGGAAACTGATGTTTACGTGGTTACATATTATTTTTTCTTATATTTGTTCAAAGACATAGGTTGTCAGTACTCGTTAGAACCGCCTAAATGAGGCGGTTCTAACGAGCACCCTCAACCTATGTTTGGAGTAAAAAATAGAAAAATAAAACAAATTTTCATCAGAAAAGTAGCCATTTTGGAGATGTGAAAAAATGCACGATGCCGCACGGGTGTGTTATCGTATTATGTATTTGTCATCATAGTAGTTCCAAATCCGTATGCGAATGTTCAGACCAACCCACATGGATCCCAGAAGAAAGGGTTTATCAGAGTTTAACTGTTGGTCTCTTTTGCTCCAGCTTTTCAGTGGTTTCTTGCTGTCGATTCCTCGCCGTTGTTTCATCTATGTGGGTATTTGATTTTTGTGTTCTCGCAGATGTTGCACTGGTGAGTTATGAGGCCTTCATGCGGAATGAACACATTATTTGTCTAAATCGCGACGGAAGTAAGGGCGAGGATTTCGGCCGCGTAAAATCGATTTAAGCCTCTCAGTGAAATTCTTTTCACTGACCGTTCCAAGGCGGTTCTTCTGTCGGGGTTTATTTTTGCTATGATTTGTCTTTGAGTGTTTGTATCGCTTATATCTTTTGTTTTGGACACCCACGTGGCAATTTTGCGGAAAATTTACTGTTCTTTTGGCTTTCGGCTATTGATGTTTCCATTTGGGTCAAGTTATCTCATGTTTGTGTTTCTTTCCCTTTTGTGTCTCTGATGGGAGCTGTGGTTAAATTGTATCGATTCCTTATCATTGCCTTCACTTTTATTTTATAAATCAGGCGTCCGCGAATAGTAAGCACCACTGGTAAGCAAGTTTCGCCCACCATACATGGGCCTGAACGAAGGGTACTGATATGCACGAAACAACCGAGATGAATATGAAAAAAAGTTTAATTGCCTCGGCCCCTAATCGGCCTGAACGTCTACGTAGTCCGGTCACAGTCTAAACTTTTCGCTCTATGACTAGCTAAAACTTATTTTAAGTGCCGCATCAGTTAGGTTAGAATTCTTATTCATTCTTTTAAATACGCGTTAGCAAGGCCTGAAGTTACTGATGAGAGTGTTCATTATGATACATTGCATCGGGCTCTATAATGCTTACATTTGTACGTGTACCGAATACAGTGATATACTGGGTCAATCCCATGGCATTCATTCACTCGACATGTCCAAATGCAAAGTCCACGTTAGAAAGGAGGATGGCAATGATCAGGAATCGATACAATTAACCCACAGCTCCCATCAGAGACACCAAAGGGAAAGAAACACAAACATGAAACAACAGACCGTAAGGGACACATCGACAGCGGAAAGCCAAAAGGACAGTTACTTTCCCACAAATGGCCAACTGGCTATCAAAAACAAAATAATATAAGCGACACAAACACTCAAAGACAAACCATAACAAAAAAGTAAACCGCAACAGGAAAACCACCTTTGAACGGTCAGACAAAAATATTAAGTCTCTTATAAACACAAGTATACTTACTTTTCTCTTTCATCCTCTAACAACTTATATAATTGTGGGTACTGTACAGGGTGATATACTGGATCAGTTCTGATTTCAACTTGTCCACTGAAATCACAGAAGGTATCAATGTATCAGTATCTATGATAGTTGCAGCATGCATTTGTTACAATTAGGCGACAAAATAGAAACTAGCATAAAGAGAAAATATCATTGAATACTGTGAAGGGTTCGTTTAGTATTTCCTTTACCAAATTATCAAGACGTGTTTATGTTGCAAGCTTTATGCTTCGTTCTGATCCTATAGTAACCTGTTGCATTTGGTTATGTCAGAATATGGCAATAGGTATGTTTCAACCAAATGTTGCAAAATTCACGATTATGCAATGCTGTTGACAAAAGTCACAAAGAAGAGATGAACAATATATCAAACAAAAGTCATCCTTTCAGCCCATACACTAATGAGCAAGTAATGAACGCTATAAGGTAAAGTATTTCTTTCAAACCTCTATACACAAAAGATGTACATGTATATGCTGTCAATGTAGCTTTCGTGTTTTAACCCATTTAAATGATTTTGTACCAGAAACCCCAAAACGGGTAGTTGGCAAACAGTGCAGGCCCAGATCAGACGCCGCAGAACGCGGCGTCTGATCAGGACGTACACTGTTTGCAAAATTTTCAGCCGATTTCAAAATAGTTTTTTAAGAAAACAGAACCTGACAGCCCTAAATTTTGAAATGGGCTCCTACTATATATGAGTTGGAAGATTCCATTTGGTACAAAAAGGGTTAATAAATATCGCCTGAACCGACTTAATAAATATCGCCTGAACCGACTTCATAAATACAAGGTGAAATATCTAAAATATCTCATACCTTATTACATAATAAATATTCGTGACTGGATCTCCTTGCCTCACCAACACAGAATCATATGGCCATGTCTCCTTGTACATTGCCATTGCAAGCTGTTTCTTATATTTGGGCATCCATGATTTAAACAATGGGTTATTGTCTATGAAGGTTTGTTTTTCCTTAAATTCAGCAGCAAGTACACTACTGACACAACGCTCATAAAGTGTCCGGTCAACAACGAGTAGGAATGTGTGTTCCTCGGCTATTATAGAAGCAGTACGAATACAGTCATCGGACATCAGCGCCACCTCACCGAACGGAATGCCACTCCCTAAAAAACATAAGATATAGAGGATCTGCATAAGTGGTCGTTTCATATGAAATTTATTAATCGAGGGAAAAAACGCCTGTTTCAAGATATCATTTTTGGTCTCTATTTTAAGACCACAACAATAAAGCTTTCACAATTGTGTATTCCCTGGGGCAAGATCTTTCAATTGATATCAAACGTTTTGAAGTATGACCTTGACCTTTGAACTTTGAGCTAATTTTCAAATTTTAACTAAAATCCTTTACCTTGGCCATATTTCCAAACGTAGTAGTTTGTATTTGGCCCAGCGCCATGAAACTTGAGACACATCTGTACCATCACACAAGAGCTACTCTATAATGCAGTTTGACTGATTTATATCTCTCTTTGCGGCATACGTAAAACAGACGACCATTGCAACCGCTTGCGGTGCTCTTGTTTAGTTTTATTGTCGAAGAAATTCAAACGACGACGTATGTATCCGCGGATGGTGTCACGACCAGTAACCAGATCATATCATTTTCATGCCATGCCGTCTGTTTGAACTTAGGTTTAACGTCCATGTCAAAACTATTTAAGTCATTTTTGGAGACGTTGCTTCCTGTTTTGTGGGACTTTGACCCGGTATGGAGATGAAATGACAGCTCAAGCTCTGCCGCCCAATGAAAACACTAGGGTCTATATGCATCGGCAGTCCGATTCGCACCACTTTGCCTGGGTAGGCTAAGACCTTCTTAGCGGTTTACCAGTACTCATGTGCGGTCGCTTTCAGCTCTGCGTGGAAGCATCATGCGGCCCAATCTATTTCTACAAGCCGGGGGCCACCATGCCATGACATAACCCGTCTAATGACATCGACGTTAAATGATAATCAGGATTTTGCAATAAAACCTGGTTTAATAATTTCCGTTACATCATTAACAGACAATTTCCTTTAGGCATAATACATCGCGTTTCGCTATACTAAAAGAAGACTTGAACTCTCAGCAACAGAGCGCTTAGCCATGTTTTCGTGAAAAGTTAGCGCAATTACCCCTACAACAGCGCTGATCAGTGAAAACTAACATTTCGAGTCGGACAACTCTCCGTCAATATAGGCAATTACAGCAGAACTTCAGTGACTCGTTTACCATGGATGAGTCGAACCCGTTCTTGCATCCCTGGGGCATTCCTCAAGATACGAAATAGTGAGGGATAGATTAGGAAGATTTTCTTCTTTTTCTTAAAAAAATGTATATTGTGTGCACTCATTAGAATCGCCTCGATGAGGCGATTCTGATGAGTGCACACAACATACATTTACACACTATTACATACATTATGCTTCCTGATGTTGCACTAATAGTAACCGTCAGTAGCTCGAACTACCTTTGTCTCGAACAAGTTTTATGGTCCCAAAGAGGTTCGGCTCATTGAAGCTGACCTGTATGTACATGCATTTATAATCCGTCGACATTGAAATTTGGCTGCAAAATGAGGGTACGTGTCGCAAAGGCGACCAGCAATGGATCAGGCGATCCTGCGCACGCACAGTATCGTCCGAGCCTTCGCTGCTCACAGACAGGTAGCTCATACTTCATGAGGACTTGCAGAGCACGTGCAGGATGTCTAGCCCTGTTTGTTGACGGCCGGTTCTGAACCGTTCCTACTTTATTAAATAGACTTGTGAGTCTGCGCATGTCCAGTTTTGTGTTTAACCATTTTTTTCCTCTTTTTGGTGAATTGAGGTGGCTGTTTTCAGTTCTCTTAGCTCTTCAGTAGTAGCATTGTCTTTCTATTTAACTGTGCATGAGCATTTGAAGAACATTAATTGCAAACAAATTTGTGTCAGCAGTTGCAGGCAGTTTATATCACCACGGAAACTTGATATAAAGAATGGAAAGGTACCATTTGCAGAGTAATGACCGATAACATTACAGGCGCATTTTGATGGCTCGAACACGGATGGTTCCTTTACCATAGCTTAGTCAAATCCGTTCTCAAGTCCCTAGGGAAATCATCTAGATACGAAATAGTGAGGGTTAATTTAGGCCGAGATCAACTTTTGTATCTTCCAAATGTACAGTGTGTGGCCCTAAAAGAATTGCCCAAATTAATGCCATTCTAATGTGTACACATAACATACTAAGCTGTGTATACAGTAAATTTCCGCTACTAAGACCACATAAAATTAAGAATAAATCTGATTTTAAAAACATCTTGAGAGGGATTCAGTCATTATTTCCTTGTATTTTCTACACCAAGTGTCTCCTAAAGAGAGACCACCTTTGGGGCTGTTCAAAAGTTGTCTTAAAAGCCACCTTTAACAGTCCCAAAGGTGGTCTTTAATATAGTAATTTTACTGTACTTATTAGAATCGCGTTATTGGGGGGCGGTTATAATGAGGACATACAACAAACATTTAAATTACAGAACACCGAAATCGTATCCGGATTTCCTACAACACTCCAATTATGACGTTTGTCAGTGGCTTGGCATCAGGGGCCAGTTGTTGAAAGCCTTGCTAGCTTAACAAGCTCATTAGTGCTCAAATTGTTAACTGTTTTAGCAAGTGCAATGTCTAAAATTATGGTATTTTTGCTTAAAAAACGGTGAGTAGCATTTGCATATGCAAAAGCTACTCACATTTTTTTTTCTGCAAAAAATACTAGTAAATTTGCCATATTGAACAAAGTTTTAACGATTCGTTGTTATTTTTTAACAACAGGCCCCAGGTTAACAAGTCGGTGTGATGAATATCCTTCTTCACCCCACTCTTTATACAGAAATCTGGAGTTAACAGGGGTATTCATTTTTTTTTTTTTCATTTTGCTCAAATTATGGATTGTGGTTACTCGTTAGAACAGCCTCATCATTGATTTCTTAAAAAATAAGAAAAAATATTGATTTTTTTTTCACCCAAAAGGAAAAAAAAGGCTAGTTTTTGCCATTGAAGCCCTGGGGTGTTATCGAAATGAACTTAATACCAGTGTCTCGAAAAGATATACATGGTCCCAAAGGTGAGCAAGCAACTGTAGTTCGACCGTATTTACGAGGGTCGTTCAATATTTAACTGGCCTAACCCAGTTGCTGACCCGTGTCAAGCGCAGGCTTTTCACATATTATTCATCAATGCCTTTTTCATGGTTACACAAACGTCAAGTATTTGTAGACCGTGCGAGGTAAAATAACGGCAGGTGTCAGTGTTGGCGAATTTTCCTCTCATATTGAGTACAGACCTGGGGCCAGTTGTTCAAAACTAACGATGTCGTTAGCTAACGTATCGTTAAAACTTTGACCATTCAATATGGTGAAAATACTAAAATTTTTGCTGAAAAAATGTGAGCAGCTTTTGCAAATGCAAAAGCTGCTCACATTTTTTCAGCAAAAATACCAAAATTTTCCATATTGTTCTTGCTAGAAGAGTTAACAATATGACCACTAACGAGCTCGTTAGGCTACCGATGCTTTGAACAACTGGGCCATGGTTCTGAAATGAGAAGACGAACCAGGAAGTTTATGAGGAACTGCATGAAATTTACGGAAAGACTGCTCCTTCATATTCAACTGTTAAAATTGGGTGGCTGATTTTAAACGTGATCGGGTAACTTTGGAAGACAGGCACCGTAGTGGAAGACCTAAGAACGCTTCTGATGACGTCCGTAGTGAAAATCTAAGGGAACTAGTGAAGCAGGACAGGCGGATGAGAGTTTCGGAAATGGCCAGAAGATTGGATATTTTTGAGCGAAGCGTTTTTACCATTTTACATGAGCGGAGCTTTCAGCGCGTTGGGTGCCAAAATGTCTTTTTAAAGAACGAGCTGTCCGAGTGTCACTGTCTGAGTCACTTTTTGAAAGATATGATTCTGATCCGGAAGAGACTTTCTTGACAGACTGATGCTTCTTTCCGGAACGATACTTGGATCCACCCCTATGATCCTGAGACCAAACAGCAGAGTAAACAATGGTCTGGTCACGGTTTACCGCGTCCAAAGAAAGTCAAGACTCAGGCTTTAGTTGGCAAGATCATGGCAACTGTGTTTTGAGATAGCGATAGCAAAGGGATTCTGTTGGTGGACTATTTACCTCATAGCCAGACTGTTAATGGGGAATATTATGCTAATATTGTCGACCAAGTACGTGCAGCACTTGTACAGAAAAGGCGTGGGGAATTACATAAAGTGTGCTGTTGCAACATGAAATGCTAGAGTCCACACTTGCAAAGTTTCTGTGGACGCAATGAAGTGGTACAGTTTCAAACCCAAATCCCATCCACCATATTCTTCTGGGTTGGCACCCAGTGATTACTTTTTGTGGACTTCACGTCCGGCCAGAGTTTAAAGGTGCATGGAAAAAATGCTTCCAAAAATAAAATACATATAGCCGGTATTTTTCTTTAAAACAATACAAATGAATGCATTTTATGCAAAAATGCGAACAATTATGATGACAGGTAAACGAGTTTGAGAGGGATTCCCTAACTAGGTTTCGAACACTAGTTAGATCTTTTTTTAGTTGGTGACAAAAATAGAATCCCCATATATGACGTTATGCGACGTTCATTTTTGGCCTCGTTTGCTTAGGCCATGCCTGAATCGGAAAAAATATGACGCTGAATACCATGCCATAAGTAACGACACTCAGAGACGATACTGTCGCCATGTATGTGTAAAGTGACAGATTTATTTTTAGAACAGAAATTCCGAACACATGTTCAGAGCGAAGGGTAAACACGAATGAAAAGGACCATTTCCACAAAGTTCTGAAGCTGTATTTGGCTCCAAAAGTGTACACATGACAAAGGAGTATGCATTGAAGATAAAAACCAGAAAAAATGAGACCCGGTAGCTCAATAATGCACCTTTAAGGCAGCGGTTGAAGGGTGAGTAGACTCTAAAAGACACTGAATGCTATAAAAATGGACTTTCAGCCTTTGAACATCGATGGCGGAAGTGCTTATTGCTGCGGGGAGACTATATGGGAAAAGAAGAAATCAAGCGTGACTCTAATTAGGTAAGGCCAGATACTTAATGGACGACCCTTGTATCAAATGTATGCTATCGCCATACAAACCGAGACTTGTTGCAAAGTTTCCGAGCTTCGATCTGTCAAGAGTTCCATCCTTGTCTTTTGAACCAATCTCAGCCAGTGCCGCCATCTCATCCCCACCGGCACCATCCTTGTCTTTGTTGATGATGAAAATAGATATTTTACCAGCCAGAATGATGTAGAAACTAGAATTAAAATATAAAACGTAGAAACGAAGTATCCATGGAGTCGATGAGATTACTAAGTTCTGGCTTTTCCGGCTGAACACTACAAACCCTATCTTTACAAACAGTGTAGACTTTAACAGTGTAGATCCAGATCACTGATCAGGATCTGCAATGTCTATCACGCAGTTTGTGAAATGAATGATAACATTATTTCAAGTAATTTCATTGGTTGACAGTCACAAGTAAACTTGTTTTAATTAATTTAATCCGCAGGATAAGAGTAAAAGATTTATATTTCCATTTACATCTGGAATATTAGTAACGTGTTTCATAAACATAAGAATATTCACAAGTGCGAAGTAGGGGGAAATAGAACACCTCCTATAAAAAGGCAACTGGTGATAATTATATAGACATTTTTCAATGTATCATTTTAATTGCTTAACCCTAACATTCCTATGTTTCTGAAATGGACAGTTCCATCATGCATTTGATCACTGATGCGTATAGGACCATTAACAGAAGAGCAAAATGGTGTAGATCCGGGCGAGACAGATCGTTTTGGGCCGGACTTTCAGGATCTATACCATTCTGCATAGGTATCGTATCAGTCTACAGGGTTGAAAGGGTGAGTGAGTGAGTTTTAGTTTTACGTCCCACCAATAGCTAAGGTCATACGGAGACGGGACCTCGGTTTAAAGACTCATCCGAAAGTCTGGAGAAGCCCGGGATCGATCCTGCGATCCCTGTTTTACAAAGCGAGTAGCAGGGTTGAAAGGGTAAAAGGAACTTAACGCATTAACCTATTGGATGCGGGGAATCCCCTAAAGGGGTACATTGGCAAACAGTGCATGCCCAGATCAGACGCCGCAGAACGCGGCGTCTGATCAGGGCATACACTTTTTGCTAACCGCATGTTTCATCAGAAATAGAATAAGAACGAAAAAATAGGCCCGACACCCCTTATATGACAAATGGACTTGTCCAACATATAGCAATGGAAGAGTTCACTAGTATACAATAGGTTAACTTACCAATCGCCTCGTTCTCCTTGCTTGATAATTATATCGTCCTTCTTGAAGGACTTCACGCTACAGTTCCTAACAATGTCCTTCAGACAGTCTGAAATGTTGAAGAATTGATTATAATTGGGATAGAGGTTAACGACACGTCGACTCTTGTGGGTCACGTTGTCATCTCCCAACGAAAGCGAGAAAAGAGACAAGAGACAGTAGAGGAGATGAAAGTGTGGTACAGGACAGAAAGAGGAAAATGAATTAAGAAACTGAAAAAAAAAATCCCTCCCTCTAACCTTACCTGCTGTAAGGACAGCAGGTCTTGCCCAACTGTAAGCCAATATCAACTGGACGCTCAAGTGACGTAAGGTACACGACACCATCGTCTGGTTATAGGAGTAAGTAACACTAATACACATCAGGGGCCAGTTGTTCAAAGCATCGTTAGCTTAACGAGCTCGTTAGTGGTCATACGAGCTCGGTAGTGGTCATATTGTTAACTCTTCTAGCAAGTACAATATCGAAAATTTGGTATTTTTGCTGAAAAAGATGTGAGCAGCTTTTGCATATGCAAAAGCTGCTCACATTTTTTTCAGCACAAATAGTAGCATATTTGACATAATAAATCAAAGTTTTAACGATACGTTAACTAACGACATTTTTAGTTTGAACAACTGGCCCCAGGTTAACAATAACAAGTCCGTGCAAGGAACACCCTCTAAACAGAAATGTGGTTTACAGGGGTATTCATAGATTGCTGGTACTCGTTTGAACCGCCTCACTCATCACATAAACACACCTATATAATTTAGACCTTTTATTATATATAGTAAAACTAGAGTTTATAGGGGTATATATTATTTTCCTTATTTCTGCTCAAAACATAGCTCGTCGAGACAGTTCTGATGAATACCTACAATCTATGTTTGGAGCAGAAATAAGAAAAATATCAGATCTTTTTCTGCTCAAAGCGCAGTTCACAACATTGCCAGAACAACATAGCCAAAACAAATGGCAGCCCAACTTCATGGCAGATATTAAAAAGTTTGTTTTGAATACATGTTTAGACAGACAAGATGTTGAACGTTTAGGTGAATCAGCCATGTAGGTAATAGTTTCTTATACCCTCCCAAACCGGTCACTCCAGGAGACATATCCTCGTAATTGTGGTTGCCCACAAAAGCTTCACCCATCAACGCTATGATATATGGGCCCCGTCAAGCGATTTTGGTACTTATCGCCTATGCGAGCAGCGAAGGTTCAGGCGAGCCTGCGCATCCGCGCAGTCTCGCCAGAACCTTTGCTTCTCGCTCATACAAGCAGTGAATCAAGAGGAACCTTCAGACAGAAAGCCATATCCCTGGCCCCTCTGAATGGCTGGGCATGCGCAGTTAAAATTTGTCATGACGGAATGCTCGAAGATACAAATTCGCTTGGCGGGGCTCATATGATCTTCCTAAAGCACGCACCAAAAGCGGAAGATGTGAGAGTAGAGCACCAGCAAGCAGCTTCAAATACATGTATGAGCGTATACACTCGAAAACTAAAGGCACACAGCATTTAATCAACGTGTGGTCAACGCCAGTGCAACTTTTTCACGTCGTGTGCCCACTAGACATTTTCTGTTGACCTGCTCAAACATCATCGCGATGAACAATGGCCAAAGTAAAAAGGAAATCACCCACGTTTTTATCAATCAGAGCAAATAACTTGCCTTGATAACTTTCCTGCACCTACAAAATGTTTCTTTTCTAAGATACGCATGTAATACTCTCAATCGAACCGTTTCTATTTTAATCATAGCAGCATCATTTCTGCGACAATAGGATCAATTTACAACATCACGGGACTGCCATTAACATTTGAAACCCATTTAAACTTGTTCATTAGGTCTTGTTCAGCCATCACTAGAGTTTATCTGTATATCAGAAGGTGATCAAAGCAGAGTGACGAACAAAGACCTATTTCCATGAGACAGAGAGGCTTGATTTCCAATCACGATAACAAGTCCATGGACCGAACACCCCTCTGAACCAACTATATACCAGTAAAACTGGAATTTAAAGGGGTATGCATTTTTCTGTTTTTATTTCTGACCCAAGACATAGGTTGGGGATATTCATCAGAGCCGCCTCAATGAGTACCCACAACCTATGTTTGAAGCATTAACAAAAACTATCACGAACAATTTTGGAGATAGTGTTACACGAGTGTGTTATTGTAATGCGACTAAATATGGCAAAATGCTGTCGCAGAGCTTGATGATGAAATATTTTCTATGGTCATTCTCTCGAAGGGTTTGTGTCAGTTCTTGGCGATATACTGTGCGCGCTCCTTTTCAAAAAATAGAAGTGAAGGCAATGGCCAGGAATCGATAAAATTAACCCATAGCTCCCATCAGAGACACCGAAGGGAATTAAATCGCGTAACCTATTTATGACAATATAATCTACCACGTATAGTAAGTTTGGAATGGTCTATTTCCAATTATAGATATGCCAGGTTTGTTTATGTTTGTGGAAAAGTTTACGAAATGAATGTTCTTTAAGCAAACAGTACAGACCCAGATCAGACGCCGCGTTCTGTGGCGTCTGATCTGGGTCTGCGCTGTTTGCCAATGTCCCAAAATGGGCCGCTAGGCATATATGGGTTTAGTTTAAGCATTCCCGGGAAACGTTGACCGGTTTAATATGACTTCAACAGTGCTGACCGGACCAACACACAAAGTTGATAGCATGCTCGTGGATCAGACTGCTTTCATCAATGGTCCTTGACATGGCATTGCCGGCCTCGGTAGCTCAGTCGGATGCACGTCTGACTCAAGATGAGAAAACGCGGGTTCAGTTGGAAGATTCCATTGTTATATATGGGTTACTGAATTGGCTTAAAAGCTTAAGAAATTTCACTAAAATATTGACATATGATAAACAGTGCTGTTTTCATTTTCTATTAAATAGTTTATGTTAAAGCTGAGTGTTGATATTTAGCCTGCTTCATGTTGACTTTTAAAACAAAATTTTACATATTATGTTTATTCTTTGAAAATCTGAAACGATTTTCTTTTATTGTCGCCATAGATAATAAGATAGAACAAATTGTATGTGAAAGATATAGCATTACATGATGGTCACGGTTTAGTTTTTGGAGAAAAAAAGAGAACTAAATCAAAATAGTTCTTGGGCCAGTCGTTCAAAACTAACGATGTCGTTAGTTAACATATTGTTAAAACTTTGATCATTTAATATAATGACAAATATGCTAATATTTTTAGCTAAAAAATGTTGTACTTTTTGCTAAAACAATGTGAGCAGCTTTTGCATTTGCAAAAGCTGCTCACATTGTTTTAGCAAAAAGTACAACATTTTAGATTTTATACTTGCTAGAAGAGTTAACAAGTTGTCCACTAACGAGCTCGTTACGCTAACGATGCTTTGAACAATTGGCCCCAGGATAGTTAAGATTACTTGATAAATAAAACGTCGCCCACTGTGATGGATATAATGTTGCCTTTGCATGACCAGATTATTCAACCTATGGCAACATGTGGTGGTAAGCATTTACCAGTGATTTCAGTATCTTCAACACGCCTATACACTAAAATATGTCCCTTGACAAGACTGAACCGCCGGACAAGACTGTCCGACGTGACAAGACTGAACGGCCTGACAAGATTGACCCAGTGTCAAGTGTGAGGCATTGTTCCAAAGATTACAACATTACTTGAAATGGAACACTCCTCGGGAGAACTTCCTTCTCCTTCATCAATATGGTTCTACGTTTAACCTTTTTCGTACCAAATGGAATCTTCCTCCTTATATATAGCAGGAGTCCATTTCAAAATTTAGGGGTGTCAGGTTGTATTTTCTTCAAAATGTATTAGGAAAATGGCTGAACTTTTTGCAAACAGTGTAGGTCCTGATCAGACGCCGCGTTCTGCGGCGTCTGATCTGGACCTGCACTGTTTGCCAGGGTACCCGTTTTGGGGTTTCTGGTACTAAAAGGGTTAAAGGAAGAATTTGCTTCTCGGGAGCAATTTCCGAGACGCAATTTCTTTCCTTTATGTCTAGACCTTTTTTTCAACCGTACGTATACTAGCGGCCCTTTTAGGAACATTGACAAACAGCGCAGACCCAGATCAGACGTCGCAGAATGTGGCGCCTGATCTGGGTCTTTACTGTTTGCTGAAAGTACATACATTTTTGCAAAACGTACCGCTAACAAAACAAACCTGACACCCCTATATCGGAATTGTACCACCCGAAACATATTAGGTGGAAGGTTTGTTTGTTTGATTTGAGGGTTCCATTGACAGGAGTTTCGGAAGTTGCCTACCTTATAACAAATAGTGGCGTTAAATGTGAATTTAATTCTAGAAGAAAAATGTTGGAAAAAAATAAACAAAATACCTTTGGAAACAACAAAGACATCAGAGACAGAATCAAAACACTGATAGTACTGCATGGTGTGTCAATTGTCTCTGAGATGGTACTGAACGGGGACAGATTTATACTTTTAAGGGGAATGGGAAAACTTCGGGACTTCCTCTTCGCGTTTCTATAAAGATAGTCCCGCTGAAAAAGGGGTGTACTCTTTAAGGCAGAAATTTGCTCCTCCAATAATGACATGGAAGACAAAAATACTTTCGAAGGAGTTAGCTCCCTGAAGGTGTATCACTGCCCCTTAAATGCTCTAAAGCGAATTAAAACAATTGTACAATGGTGATGAGGAAGACGATTTACCGCTATCACACCAAATCAAAGACGGAACTGGCGCCGTCTAGAAGCAACAAAACGATGCTTGAATGAATTTATCAGTTCTCAGTATGTCAGGCCTCTCCTGGAGAATATTTATGACACTTCTCTTTTACTAGGGAGGGGTGATGATTTCAAGTAGCCCGTTAATATGTCTTTATTGCTCTAAAACACTTAATATTTTAGTGCATAAACTGTAAGATAACATTTATTTTATATTCATACTTGTCGGTTTGTCAAGAGGACAGGGGAAACTATGGACTAGAAATTATAAACAGTAGCGTACTTGTTAGCATTTGAAGACCGAACAAGCCTTCTTTGGTCGATACCGGAAGTTACTAAGCACAAGTAGCTCTTCAGTGCTAAGTCCACGTGACTATCACCGACTTGTTGGGAAATCCGGATAACGGTTATTTATAGCAAACAGCCGCGTGAGTCTTATCGCATTGCGGTCAGAGTGTTCCGTAAAAGGGCTATAAATATAATCTGGAGTGGAATCATGAGTTTGGTTTAGCAAACAGTGTACACCCAGGTCAGACGCCTCAGGACGCGTCATGTGATCAAGGCCTACATTGTTTTGCTACAGTAGAGAAATTTAAGTTAAACAAAACAGTCTAAGTCACTCTTCAGGACAGTTTTACAGCCAAAACTGAGAGACAATCTATCAACCAGTGCTGTATGTACTTTGCTTAGAATACGTTATCTTTTCCATCTGATGTAACTCGTGGAGCGAATCTGCCATCTCAATTAATGAATCGACCTATGTAAAACGATAAAAACTGAAACATATAGAGACGACCAGAAAATGTAATGATCAGTGAATTTTATATACACATTAATGCATTAATAATAATAATAATAATAATAATAATAATAATAATAATAATAATGAGAACAATAGACCTTATTTATAGAGGGTACTTTGGCAAACTAGTACTTATTTTCCTTTACGGTATAAACCAGTACAAAGCAATGTGGATAAAGTCTCTTGCTCAAGGAAACAACACTTGGCGCTTGCCGGGATCGAACCGGTTATACCTATCGGCTTTTATTCTGCACCACATCGCTGCACTACAGAGCGTGCATTGTTAGAATTTGGATTTAGGAAGCACGCTTAAAGTTTGATAAACCGCAGAATGCCAAGTTCCATTTTATCGTTAGTACAGTAAAATTCCCATATTAAGACCACCTTTGGGACTGTTCAAAAGTGGTCTTTAAGACCACTTTTGAACAGTCCCAAAAGGTGGTCTCTCACCAGAGGACACTGTATGCAGAAAACACAAAGAGAGAATGGCCGCAACCTACCAAATACGCTGTTAATTGCAGAATAAGTCTTAATTTTAGGTGGTCTTAATAGCGGAATTATACTGTATATTTAAATGCGTAAACATCTAGGCTGCATAAAATAAAAGTGAAGCTGTCCATGAAAGGCACATCTGAAGGTCAATGTCATCCTAAGTCATCAAAGTAGGAGACAAATTAGTTACAAAGAAGTGGAGACAACAGATGAGAAACAAAATGTCCACACAGAATACAAGACATGCGCAGCCATTACGAAAACATGCCTATTCAAACAGTTCAAACATATATACAGTCAAACTTCAATGGCTCGAACACCTTTGGGACCTCGAAAATCTGTTCGAGACACGAGTGTTAAGTTGGTTCCTTATTCCTTATTCCTTGTTCCTTATTCCTTATTCCTTGTTCCTTATTCCTTGTTCCTTATTCCTTATTCCTTATTCCTTGTTCCTTATTCCTTATTCCTTATTCCTTATTCGATTTTCAACTTCATAGTACTTTGCCACGCGGTGTAACAGAACATTTGCGTATGTCCTAATCATCATCATTTTTACTTCTAAGCATGATGATATAGGTTTCGAAATCCAGCAGGTATCAACGGCGAATAAGGAATAAGGAACAAATCCAAATTTTCCTTATTCCTTATTCGATTTTCAACTTCATAGTACTTTGCCACGCGGTGTAACAGAACATTTGCGTATGTCCTAATCATCATCATTTTTACTTCTAAGCATGATGGTATAGGTTTCGAAATCCAGCAGGTATCAACGGCGAATAAGGAATAAGGAACAAATCCAAATTTTCCTTATTCCTTACACGATTTTCAACTTCACAGTACTTTGCCACGCGGTGTAACAGAACATTTGCGTATGTCCTAATCATCATCATTTTTACTTCTAAGCATGATGGTATAGGTTTCGAAATCCAGCAGGTATCAACGGCGAATAAGGAATAAGGAACAAATCCAAATTTTCCTTATTCCTTATTCGATTTTCAACTTCATAGTACTTTGCCACGCGGTGTAACAGAACATTTGCGTATGTCCTAATCATCATCATTTTTACTTCTAAGCATGATGGTATAGGTTTCGAAATCCAGCAGGTATCAACGGCGAATAAGGAATAAGGAACAAATCCAAATTTTTCTTTATTCCTTATTCGATTTTCAACTTCACAGTACTTTGCCAAGCGGTGTAACAGAACATTTGCGTATGTCCTAATCATCATCATTTTTACTTCTAAGCATGATGGTATAGGTTTCAAAATCCAGCAGATATAAACTGCGAATAAGGAATAAGGAAAAAATCCAAATTTTCCTTATTCCTTATTCGATTTTCAACTTCATAGTACTTTGCCACGCGGTGTAACAGGACATTTGCGTATGTCCTAATCATCATCATTTTTACTTCTAAGCATGATGGTATAGGTTTCGAAATCCAGCAGGTATCAACGGCGAATAAGGAATTAGGAACAAATCCAAATTTTCCTTATTCCTTATTCGATTTTCAACTTCACAGTACTTTGCCACGCGGTGTAACAGAACATTTGCGTATGTCCTAATCATCATCATTTTTACTTCTAAGCATGATGGTATAGGTTTTAAAATCCAGCAGATATAAACTGCGAATAAGGAAAAAGGAACAAATCCAAATTTTCCTTATTCCTTATTCGATTTTCAACTTCATAGTACTTTGCCACGCGGTGTAACAGGACATTTGCGTATGTCCTAATCATCATCATTTTTACTTCTAAGCATGATGGTATAGGTTTCGAAATCCAGCAAGTATCAACTGCGAATAAGGAATAAGGAACAAATCCAAATTTTCCTTATTCCTTATTCGATTTTCAACTTCATAGTACTTTGCCACGCGGTGTAACAGAACATTTGCGTATGTCCTAATCATCATCATTTTTACTTCTAAGCATGATGGTATAGGTTTCGAAATCCAGCAGGTATCAACGGCGAATAAGGAATAAGGAACAAATCCAAATTTTCCTTATTCCTTATTCGATTTTCAACTTCATAGTACTTTGCCACGCGGTGTAACAGAACATTTAGGTATGTCCTAATCATCACCATTTTTACTTCTAAGCATGATGGTATAGGTTTCGAAATCCAGCAGCTATCAACGGCGAATAAGGAATAAGGAACAAATCCAAATTTTCCTTATTCCTTATTCGATTTTCAACTTCATAGTACTTTGCCACGCGGTGTAACAGAACATTTGCGTATGTCCTAATCATCATCATTTTTACTTCTAAGCATGATGGTATAGGTTTCGAAATCCAGCAGGTATCAACGGCGAATAAGGAATAAGGAACAAATCCAAATTTTCCTTATTCCTTATTCGATTTTCAACTTCACAATGCTTTGCCACGCGGTGTTACAGAACATTTGCGTATGTCCTAATCATCATCATTTTTACTTCTAAGCATGATGGTATAGGTTTCGTAATCCAGCAGGTATCAACGGCGAATAAGGAATAAGGAACAAATCCAAATTTTCCTTATTCCTTATTCGATTTTCAACTTCATAGTACTTTGCCACGCGGTGTAACAGAACATTTGCGTATGTCCTAATCATCATCATTTTTACTTCTAAGCATGATGGTATAGGTTTCGAAATCCAGCAGGTATCAACGGCGAATAAGGAATAAGGAACAAATCCAAATTTTCCTTATTCCTTATTCGATTTTTAACTTCACAGTACTTTGCCACGCGGTGTAACAGAACATTTGCGTATGTCCTAATCATCATCATTTTTACTTCTAAGCATGATGGTATAGGTTTCGAAATCCAGCAGGTATCAACGGCGAATAAGGAATAAGGAACAATACCAAATTTTCCTTATTCCTTATTCGATTTTCAACTTCATAGTACTTTGCCACGCGGTGTAACAGAACATTTGCGTATGTCCTAATCATCATCATTTTTACTTCTAAGCATGATGGTATAGGTTTCGAAATCCAGCAGGTATCAACGGCGAATAAGGAATAAGGAACAAATCCAAATTTTCCTTATTCCTTATTCGATTTTCAACTTCACAGTACTTTGCCACGCGGTGTAACAGAACATTTGCGTATGTCCTAATCATCATCATTTTTACTTCTAAGCATGATGGTATAGGTTTCGAAATCCAGCATGTATCAACGGCGAATAAGGAATAAGGAACAAATCCAAATTTTCCTTATTCCTTATTCGATTTTCAACTTCACAGTACTTTGCCACGCGGTATCAGAACATTTGCGTATGTCCTAATCATCATCATTTTTACTTCTAAGCATGATGGTATAGGTTTCGAAATCCAGCAGGTATCAACGGCGAATAAGGAATAAGGAACAAATCCAAATTTTCCTTATTCCTTATTCGATTTTCAACTTCATAGTACTTTGCCACGCGGTGTAACAGAACATTTGCGTATGTCCTAATCATCATCATTTTTACATCTAAGCATGATGGTATAGGTTTCGAAATCCAGCAGGTATCAACGGCGAATAAGGAATAAGGAACAAATCCAAATTTTCCTTATTCCTTATTCGATTTTCAACTTCATAGTACTTTGCCATGCGGTGTAACAGGACATTTGCGTATGTCCTAATCTTCATCTTTTTTACTTCTAAGCATGATGGTATAGGTTTCAAAATCCAGCAAGTATCAACTGCGAATAAGGAATAAGGAACAAATCCAAATTTTCCTTATTCCTTATTCGATTTTCAACTTCATAGTACTTTGCCACGCGGTGTAACAGAACATTTGCGTATATCCGAATCATCATTATTTTTACTTCTAAGCATGATGGTATAGGTTTCGAAATCCAGCAGGTATCAACGGCGAATAAGGAATAAGGAAAATTTGGATTTGTTCCTTATTCCTTATTCGCAGTTTATATCTGGTGGATTTTGAAACCTATACCATCATGCTTAGAAGTAAAAATGATGATGATTAGGACATACGCAAATGTTCTGTTACACCGCGTGGCAAAGTACTGTGAAGTTGAAAATCGAATAAGGAATAAGGAAAATTTGGATTTGTTCCTTATTCCTTATTCGCCGTTGATACCTGCTGGATTTCGAAACCTATACCATCATGCTTAGAAGTAAAAATGATGATGATTAGGACATACGCAAATGTTCTGTTACACCGCGTGGCAAAGTACTATGAAGTTGAAAATCGAATAAGGAATAAGGAAAATTTGGATTTGTTCCTTATTCCTTATTCGCAGTTGATTCTTGCTGGATTTCGAAACCTATACCATCATGCTTAGAAGTAAAAATGATGATGATTAGGACATACGCAAATGTCCTGTTACACCGCGTGGCAAAGTACTATGAAGTTGAAACTCGAATAAGGAATAAGGAAAATTTGGATTTGTTCCTTATTCCTTATTCGCAGTTTATATCTGCTGGATTTTGAAACCTATACCATCATGCTTAGAAGTAAAAATGATGATGATTAGGACATACGCAAATGTCCTGTTACACCGCGTGGCAAAGTACTATGAAGTTGAAAATCGAATAAGGAATAAGGAAAATTTGGATTTGTTCCTAATTCCTTATTCGCAGTTTATATCTGCTGGATTTTGAAACCTATACCATCATGCTTAGAAGTAAAAATGATGATGATTAGGACATACGCAAATGTTCTGTTTCACCACGTGGCAAAGAACTGTGAAGTTGAAAATCGAATAAGGAATAAGGAAAATTTGGATTTGTTCCTTATTCCTTATTCGCCGTTGATACCTGCTGGATTTCGAAACCTATACCATCATGCTTAGAAGTAAAAATGATGATGATTAGGACATACGCAAATGTTCTGTTACACCGCGTGGCAAAGTACTATGAAGTTGAAAATCGAATAAGGAATAAGGAAAATTTGGATTTGTTCCTTATTCGCAGTTGATTCTTGCTGGATTTCGAAACCTATACCATCATGCTTAGAAGTAAAAATGATGATGATTAGGACATACGCAAATGTTCTGTTACACCGCGTGGCAAAGTACTATGAAGTTGAAAATCGAATAAGGAATAAGGAATAAGGAACAAGGAATAAGGAATAAGGAACAAGGAATAAGGAATAAGGAACAAGGAATAAGGAATAAGGAATAAGGAACCAACTTAACACTCGTGTTCGAGACAGGGGTAGTTCGAGCCACTGCAGTTACTGTCAGGAGGCATAACGAGATACTTTTGGACATCTTTTCGATGTTCTATAATGAAAATGTATGCCGTGTGTACTCATTAGAATCGCCTCATCGAGGCGATTCTAATGAGTACACACAGCATACTTTGGAAGATAAAAGACTTAAATCTCCTTAATTATCCCCCACTATTTCTTATGCAGAGGATTTCGCTCGGGGCTCAAAAATGGGTTCTACACATCAATGTTAAACGAGCCATCGGTGTTCGAGCCATCGAAGTTCTACTGTATATTGAAAAATTTTGCAAGCAGGAAAAAAAAAAACAAAAAACATTCCGATTAAAAATCCGATATTTTTCACATTTCTGCTCTTAACATAGATTGTGGGTACTCGTTAGAACCGTCTCGATGGTGGTTCTAACGAATATCCACAATCTATGTATAAAGTGAGATTCGAGGGGATCTAAGTTATATAGATGCAAAACGGCAGGACAGACATAAAATCATTTTGTACTGAATGACATACAAAAGGAGTCTATTTTGAATATAAGGGATGTCATATTCAAATAATTTTAGAAATTTATGCCAAAAAAATGTTGAAATATCTGCAAAAAGTGATGTGAGCCTAGCTGCTCGCCAATGAAACGTTTCGGTGTTTACCGTATACAATGGGTCAAGATAGTACATCCGATCAGCGTCTGCACAGTTTGCATAAAATAGAGAATTTTAAACGTCTCCATTGTCTATTCCGGACATAAAGACGACTGACCCACCAGTACTGTGCAATAACAGGCAGAATACTGCACTGCTTCACAATATTTCGTATCTTGTTCTTTCGTATCATGTTCTTTTGAATTAACCCTTCTCTTGCTGAATATTCAGTTTAGCCACACCCATTTCTGATTTTGAACCAATCAAATTACTTGATGTAATTTATTCCTACAAATTCATAAATTGAATGTCAAACAGTGTAGATCCTGATCAGTTGGCTTCTTCAGAAGCCATCTGATCTGGATCTACACTGTTTCCAAAGATAGGGGTTGTCGTGAACAGCATGATAAGAGTTAAGCATGCGAATATAGAAATATTCTGTTCAGCCTGCGTCTTATCTGGTACGGTGCTGTTTGCAACGACTACATGTATCTAATATCTTTCATACAATACCTTGGGCGTAATTTGTCTTCTTGTAGGTCAAACGACGATAGGATATATACATATCCCAATTTGGATCGATTCCACTATTCCATATACATTTGCATTTACGAGTATTTTATGATAAAACTCGGCTATCTCACGCATTGGTGTCAATGACTTCTAGCAAATATTTACGTCATAAACTAAGATGTGATTTCTTGATGAAACTGTGGCCTTTCAACTAATCAAGGAAGGAAATAAGTATGCTTGCTTACAAAACATTACGAAAACTGACCTATACAAATACATAGTAAATTCAATGCCGAAAAAACGAGATTCTAACATGCAAAATCTATCTATCTATCTATCTATCTATCTATCTATCTATCTATCTATCTATCTATCTATCTATCTATCTATCTATCTATCTATCTATCTATCTATCTATCTATCTATCTATCTATCAAGCGGCCCCGCCCATAGGGGCTTGAAGAAATATATGGGCTGCATGATGCTTCCACGCAGAGCTGAATCCGGCCCGCACACTAGTACTGGTAAACCGCTCAGAGGATCTAAGCCTGTCCAGGCACCGCGGTGCGAGGCGGACCGTCCATGCTAATAAACCCTATTGGTTTCATTGGGCGACAGGGCTTGAGATGTCATTTCATCTCAATGTCGGGTAAAAGTCCCACAAAATGGAAGCAACGTCTCCAAAATGACCTTTACAGTGTTGACGGGGACGTTTAACCTCAAATCAAACAAACAAAATCTATCTATCTATCTATCTATCTATCTATCTATCTATCTATCTATCTATCTATCTATCTATCTATCTATCTATCTATCTATCTATCTATCTATCTATCTATCTATCTATCTATCTATCTATCTATCTATCTATCTATCCATCACGAAAACACGCCTCTATAATTTTTGACCCCCCCTTGAACCCCACTTTTATATAATAAAACTGGAGTTTCTGGGGGTATACCTTATTTTTCTCTTTTCTGCTCTGAAATGTAGGTTGTGGGTAGTCGTTAGAACCGCCTCATCGAGGCGGTTCTAACGAGTACCCACAACCTTTATTTTAGAGCAGAAATAAGAAAAATATCACAATTTTTCATCATAAAATTTTCATTTTTTCGGCGATAAAGGTGGCAATGTATTTGTATAGGCGTGTTTTCGTAATGTATCTATCTATCTATCTATCTATCTATCTATCTATCTATCTATCTATCTATCTATCTATCTATCTATCTATCTATCTATCTATCTATCTATCTATCTATCTATCTATCTATCTATCTATCTATCTATCTATTTATCTATCTATCTATCTATCTATCTGATGATGCAAGTGGTATCTATCTGATGAGCATGTTCGGACACCGCAATTATATTACTGCTTCCCGGGGGATTAAACCGGGGCGCCTCAAGGATTAGAGGGCGGTCCTAATGACCGCTCACGATTTGTTTATAATCTGAACTAGCAATGTGTCCAAGGGACACGGATGCTCCGGTCTGGTAGTTGAGACACTGATAAAAGCAAATTGCTAACGCCATTTCGGATGCGGACGGAAAAACTTAAACGCATCTTAGACGCGGGACGGGCGGACAGAGGGTAATACTCTATGCCCTTTCCACCATTCTTCGCATGGCGGGGGCATAAAAAACGGAATTTCTGGAGATATGAAAAACGTCATTTAGTACGCAACGAGTCTATATAGTGACCTAGTGTCCAGTAACAATCACAATGACAGCGCTTTGGTCAAGTGCAGGATTACGTCTTTCAAACAAATAATATTTAGATTCTATCCGTTGTTGAAGGATATAATTGGTCATTTATGACAGTAATATCGACCATAAATCTTTTCTATATTCATATTAGTCTTGTGATCTATCTTGACACGCTTGTTCACTCTATGAGTATGCGATAGTTTTGGAATCAAATAACGCAATATTTCTAATTAAGCTGAAAACTCTTGACCACTCCCACCTAAACTCTCGACTATCTACTTTCAAATCAAATTATGAAGATTCGTTTCAAAATCCCATTTTCAAATTTTATGCACAAGAATAAATAGAAAATTCCGCGAAACTCCCGGTGATCAGTTTAAGAACTACAGCAAATGAACAAAAAGCGACAACAACAAAACAAAAACAATCTTCTAGCATACACTAAACAAAGCAACCACCCAATACTGTGGCTGCTTTGATATTTGGGTCGATTGTTTGTGAATCGACCAAGCGCTACTGCGTGCGAGCTTTTTGGGCACGGACTGGTCTCAAAAAACATACCCTTAATCACAGATGGTTAAGATAACGTAAAAGTCGTGGTCCTCTTCGAATATGAATAATGCAATAAATCGGAGTCGTGCTGCTCATGTGATCATGAATATCTCACTCACCTCACAAATTGCATTTGTACTAAATCTAAGTCACGAAAACACGCCTATTATTGGAATGAATCTATGGAACCCGGGAAGGGACATAATTTTTATTTTAGTATGTTGTGCGGACAAGATATTAAGTTGTGCGAACAAGATATTATCTTGTGCGCACAACATAATTTATGTTGTGCAGACAACATATTATCTTGTGCGTACAAGATAATACCTTGTTTGCAAAACTTAATATCTTGTGCGGACAAGATATTATCTTGTTCGCACAACATATTATCTTGTTTGCACAACATAGATCTTTGGAAGTTATGCGAACAAGATATTCTCTTGTGCGGACAAGATATTATCTTGTTCGCACAACATATTAACTTGTGCGGACAAGATATTAAGTTGTGCGAACAAGATAATATCTTGTGCGGACAAGATATTATCTTGTGCGCACAAGATATTATCTTGTTCGGACAAGATCTATGTTGTGCGGACAAGATATTATCTTGTGCGGACAAGATAATATCTTGTTCGCACAACTTAATATCATGTCCGCAAAAGATAATATGTTGTGCAAACAAGATATTATGTTGTCCGCACAAGATAATATTTTGTGCAAACACGATAATATCTTGTCCGCACAAGATAGTACGTTGTCCGCACAAGATAATATCTTGTCCGAACAAGATAATATCTTGTCCGCACAAGATAATATGTTGTCCGAACAAGATAATATCTTGTCCGCTCAAGATATTATCTTGTTCGCACAACAAAATAAAAATAATAAATCATGTCCCTTCCCGGGTTCCGTATGAATCTGATATTTTTTTATTTTTCTGCTCAACCTATTAACTGTGGGCACTGGTTAGAACCGCCTCGACTAGGCGGTTCTAACGAGTACCCACAATCTATGTTACTCAGCAGAAATAAGAAAAAACGTATACCCCTGTAAACCCCAGTTCTACTATATAAAAGTGAACTTTAAGGGGACCAAAAGAATGTGGTTACCTGACAACCTCAACAGGACATTTGCCATCACGAAAACACGCCTATATAATTTTTACCCCCTTGAACCCCACTTTTATATGGTAAAATTGGGGTTTACTGGGGTATACCTTATTCTTCTTATTTCTGCTCTAAAATATAGATTGTGGGTACTCGTTAGAACCGCCTCGATGAGGCGGTTCTGACGAGTGCCCACAATCTATATATAACGGGCCTCCGTGGCCTAATGGATAAGAGCGCTGACTCTTAGTCATTAGGTCTCTCACCGCCGTGGGTTCGAGCCTCGCTAGGGTCACGTGTGAGACGCCAAGTTCTGCAACGGAAGGTCAGGTGGTTTTTCTCCGGGTACTCCGGTTTTCGCCCACCTATGATTAACGATCGGCTCGATATGAGTGAAATAATCTTGAAAGGGCCGTAAAACACAAACCAAAACCACAATCTATATTTGGAGCAGAAATAAGAAAAATATCACAATTTTTCATCATAAATTTTTTCATTTTTTCGGCGATAAAGGTGGCAATGTATTTGTATAGGTGTGTTTGCGTAATGAAACAGCAAACAATGTTAAACAGTGTAGGCCAAGATCAGACTCTGCGGCTGTGTATGGTCCGGGTCTTCTCTGTTTTGTTAAAGAACAAAAAAATGGAAGGGGTATTCAAAAAGTCTCAGTCCCCGTTCAGCTTACACTCGGAGTCAATCGACCAGGCAATACTGTTGGTGCTTTGATTATTTTTCATCAGATGTTTCTATTCGCCTGAGATTAAACATCAATAACACCAGATGATCTCATAATTTAGTCCAGTTGTAAACGTAAATATTTGAACAGATAATCTAAATGACCGAAAACAACGTAGCTGGCTAATTAATTTCGATTTTCTTCTATTGACAGTTCTGCTCATCTACGTCACCCTGTCCGTTTGTGGGCAGAGAGTGTCATTGCTATAGACGAAATTGACATTAGTCATATATATGTATACACCATACTGTGAAAATCAGTAAGCGTCATTCTTGTTTTAAAAGTATAGTTCAACGGGCCTCCGTGGCCTTGTGGTTAAGAGCGCTGACTCTTGATCATTAGGTCTTTCATCGCTGCAGTTCGAGCCTCGCTCGGGTCACATGTGAGACGCCAAATTTTGCAACGGAAGGTCAGGTGTTTTTTCTCCGGGTACTCCGGTTTTCGCCCACCTCTGATTAACGATCGGCTTGATATGAGTGAAATAATCTTGAAAGGGCCGTAAAACCAACCCCCCCCCCCCCCCAAAAAAAAAAAGTTATATTTCAAAGTTTCAGGTTTTCTGTCTTTCTGTTCCCTACACCCTGTCCCCTCATGTAAGAGAATACCTTTGGGACAGTTCAATGATGGCCTTAATGACCAGTTCTGAACAGTCCTAAATTTTGCTGAACCTCGCAGGCAATGAACTCGACATTCTGTGACAAATGTAATCATATTGGCAATCATTTTTATTTGTGAAAAAAAAAACATGTCTGAAAAGGTCAATCTTTCCTCACGTCATGTTTTAAACATTCAAATAGAAACTGTTGCGCATCTTCTACAGCACCTGAGGAAAAGTTGCCAAGAGTTAATTCTGGTCTGTAAAACTTATTGCACAAAACCTTAACTATTTGAAGTCTAAGAGCACGAAACACCAACCTTGTAAGTTTGCTTTTCTGCCAGGTTGTATGCAATAAGTATCTTGTGGCATTCAGATGTACATACTGAGAAAATGAGAAGTCCCTGCAGTACTGTAGTGGTTAAGCTACTCGCCTTAGAAGCCGGAGATTGTGAATTTGATTCCAAATCACTAAAACACGCCTATATAAGTTTGACCCCCTTGAACACGGCTTTTATATAGTAAAACTGGAGTAAGAAATAAGAAAAAATAACACAATGTTTCATCTTAAAAGGTTCTTTTTTCGGCGGTAAAGTTTACAACGTATTTGTATAAGAGTGTTTTCGTAACGAGGCTGCTTTAGACTTTCGTACAGTATGAGTCATTAATCATGACGACTTTGGTTGTTGGGAGGAAGTAAAAATGAACGGACGAATGAACAAACAAAGAAACAAGGACAACCACATAAGAAAACGAACATATACATGTAAGTTGTAAACTAATATACCTGTTTTGAGCCCTTGAAATAACCTTGACTTCTTTCGTAACCATGGCAAAAGTGACTGGATCTCAAAATCCTGTCGCTGAGAAGGCTTCTTCGATATAACAGCCAACACTTTTTCATATGATGTTGCCATGTTGTGACACTTTCATCCGTAGTTTTTTCAGTTGTCGTTAATAGTTATATCCCCTTGAATTCACAGTACAATGATAGACAGAAAAAAGTCTATTCAGACCAAGTGTCGTGGATCTTGAATTGTCCAGGAATCTCAGCAGATCTTTCTGTGTTTGTTGTAGATCTGTCAACTCGTAAATGTTTAACTACATCTGAAAACAAAATGTCACAAGCATCTACTTTTAAAATAAAGGACACAAAAAGCGCTATAAAGTAACCACTGTGTTCGATGTGGGCGTGCGTTGTCGTCTTGGAACTCGAAGTTCCCACCAATGCGCCGGGCGAATGGGACAACCACTGGGCGTAAAACCAGTGCTGCAGCTGAAGTGCACGACCCGCCGGATGCTTTTAGCTTTATGAGTGTTACCATATATGGGTATGGCGGCCATTTTGGTCATGTGAACTGGACCTAAAACGGTTCCCCCAATAAATGCGCCTTATCGTAAGGAGCAAAAATATATCTTATACTTTAGTACTGTATTCTGAATCGTTTGCAGGATAAAATGCATTCTCACTTTTCCAATACAAAAGCCTATGTGTCAAAGTTTGACCTAGGCACAAAGAAGGTCAAGGTCAACCCAGGGTCACCATTTTAGCAATTTATGATGGGCCAACGTCCCAGATGCTATTTATCAAGTTTCGTGGAAATCTGCCCAGTGGTTCTGGAGAAGACTATTTTTGAAGGGTTTTTACCATATATAGCTTGGCGGCCATTTTGGTCATGTGACCTGGACTCCATGAGCATATTTTGGTTTCCCCCATCCCATAGAGGCTCCATATGAAATTTAACTTCAATCGGCCCAACGGTTTCCCAATAGAAGCAGTTCGGAAATTTTCATATTTTTCGCCTCGGCGAGGCTATACTAAATGGAATGTAATAATTCGCAAGTTCATTGGTTAGATCTCATTGATATCTATCAGTATGCCAAAAGTTGTTTAAATATTCCAAGCGGTTAAGTCACTATCACTAATTTTCACAAACGGGTTACGGACGGACAGACAGACAGACCATATATGGCCTGACGGCCATTTTGGTCATGTGACCTGGACCCCATGAGCAAATTTTGGTTTCCTCCATCCCATAGAGGCTCCATATGAAATTTAACTTCAATCGGCCCAACGGTTTCCGAGGAGAAGCAGTTCGGAAATTTTCACATTTTTCGCCTCGGCGAGGCTATACTAAATGGAATGTAATATTTCGCAAGTTCATTGGTTAGATCTCATTGATATCTATCAGTATGCCAAAAATTATTTAAATATTCCAAGCGGTTAAGTCACTATCACCAATTTTCACAAACGGGTTACGGACGGACAGACAGACTGACAGACTGACAGAATGACACGGTGATAATAGGGCACTCTTAGAAAATCAAACGACTTCAGTCGGTCGCTTTTTCTGCGGGTCGTGCAATTTGGTCTACGTAACGCTGGCCAGTCAAGTTACCTTGAAGATCATGGTAACTTGACTGGCCAGCGTTACGTAGATCAAATTCCAAGACGACAACGCACGCCCACATCGAGCACGTGTTGCCGTCGAATTTCTGAGACAACAAGGTGTAAGGACACTGCCGTGGCCAGCCAAATTCCCCGATATGTCGCCGATTGAGCACATTTGGGATGTCTTGGGTCGCCGCGTGCGCATGTAACAATCTGCAACAGCTTGGCCGAGCATTGCAAGAAGAATGGCGACGGATACCAAGGGAGATAATCTGTCACACAATCACTAGCATGCCCAGAAGGTGTCGTGCTTGCATTAATGCTCGTGGTGCATGGACTAGATACTGACCCCCTTTGCATATAAACCTTCCCTGTGACATTGAAGTTTCGCTTCTTTCTATTTGAATTTGGGGGTTCCCTTACTTTTTGTCCCTAGTATATCTACCACCAATTTAGCTTGTCACCTTAATACAGTGGTCTCAGTTGAATGGATATTAACGGATATAATGAAAATTAAGCAAAAACAACAACACAGATAATAATAATAATAATAATAATAATAATAATACGTATACACATGTGGTCCTCAGAACCAAATTAAAATCTCTGATATTATATTGTAAAGCCACCATCGCTTTTACTTACAAATAGCCTATATATAATAGTAGTGAAGGAAATGATTAGGAATTGCTAAAATTATTACCTCACAAAGAAAGAATGAAAAAAAAAAAAAAACACAAGCGGAAAGACAAACGGACGGCTTCTTTCCCACAAAATGGACAAACAGCTATCAAAAAAAAAAAAAAAAACAAAAAAAAAAACATAAAGATATTAGCAATACATTCATGCAAAGACAAACTTTATCAATAATATACCACAATAGAAGAACGTCAGTAAAAGGGTTTTACTGAGGGGGGTGGGTGGGGGCTTAAAGGCATTTATTCTTGTAACAGTAGAAGACACCGTGTGTTCATAATTGTTTTATTGCCCCTTGTGATATACTGATTTGCTGATCAAAGGCGGCCCTTAATAGGGTGATAAGTAGCTATTGTTGTATCCACTGACTGAGGTTCTTAAGAGGAAAATCAATAATGTACACCAGTCAACAGTTAGTAAATTATTGATTTTCCCCAAAGAGGCCCCTTACCTGTTGAAGACAGGGGACTTCTCTTCAATCAGCTCTGAGAGCTACATAAAATTATGTAATGAAATGATAGTCCTCAGTAATCAAGAATAAATGGGCCCAGTCAAGGGCTTTTGGTACGTATCGCCTATGCGAGCAGCAAAGGTTCAGGCGAGCCTGCGCATCCGCGCAGTCTCGCCAGAACCTTCGCTGCTCGCTCATACAAGCAGTGAATCAAGAGGAACCTTCAGACAGAAAGCCATATCCCTGACCCCTCTGAATGGCTGGGCATGCGCAGTTAAAATTTGTCATGACGGAATGCTCGAAGACACAAATTCGCTTGGCGGGGCTCAAATGTTTTTAAACCGAATTTACGGGGCCACAATTCTCACCTTGGTACTGTCGTAGTTTAGACAAGTAATTTGTTCATTCCGCATGAAGGATTTCAAACTCGTCAGTGCAACATCTCCGAGAACAAAAAGTCAACCGAATACAGAAATGAAACAACGATGAGGACTTGACAACATGAAATAATTGAAATGCTGGAGCAAACGAAAACAAAAAGTTGGACTCCGGGGGGCTCTACCTGCGATTGGCTACCCCCCCCAGGGGCGATGACGCTTTAAGTACTTTTTACGCATCCCCTATCAACAGGGTCTATTCTTAAAGGAAATAATTTGCTCTTCACGACTCTACTCTAAAAGGGAAGAATTCGCTTCTAAGGGGTCTGCTCTTAAAGGAAAGAATTCGCTCCTCATGGGTCTACTCTTAATCGAAAGAATGTGCTCCCCATGGGTCTATTCGATAACAAAAGAATTTGCTCCTCAAGAGTCTACTCTTAAACAAAAGAATTTGCTCCTTAAAGGAAAGAATTTGCTCTTCAAGGGTCTATTCTTAAAGGAAAGAATTTGCTCCCCATGAGTCTATTCTTAAAGGAAAGAGTGTGCTCCTCATGGGTCTATTCTCAAAGGAAAGAATGTGTTCCTCATGGGTCCATTCTTAAAGGGAAGAATGTGCTCCTCATGGGTCTATTCTTAATGAAAGAAAGTGCTCATCAGGGGTCAATTCTTTAAGGAAAGAAATTATTTGCTCCTCTGGGTCTACTATTTAAGGAAAGAATTTGCTCCCCATTGGTCTACTCTTGGAGGAAAGAATTTGCTCCTCTTGTCTACACTTAAACGAAAGTATTTGCTGCTTACTGGTATCATTTGAATTGAAATACTTTGCTCCATAGGGGATAACTCTTAACGGAAAGACTTTGCTCCTTAAGGGTCTACTCTTAATGGAAAGACTTTGCTCCTTAGGGGTCTACTCTTAATGGAAAGAATTTGGTCCTCATAGGTCTTCTCTTAATGGTATGAATTTGGTCCTCAGGGGTCTACCCTTAATAGAAAGAATTTGCTGCTCATGGGTATACTCTTAGTGTTCCGCATGGGTCTACTCTTATTGGAAAGAATTTGCTCCTCATGGCTCTATTCATAATTGGAAGAATTCACTCCTCAAGAGTCTACTCTTCATGGAAAGAATTAACTCATCATCAGTCTACTCTTAATGGAAAGAGTTTGGTCCTCAGAGATCTACCCTTAATGGAAAGAATTTACTCCTCGTGTGTATACTCTTAATGGAAAAAAAAAATGTTCCTCAGTGGTCTACTCTTAATGGAAAGAATTTGCTCCTCATGGGTCTACTCTTAATGGAAATTATTTGCTCCTCATGGGTCTACTCTTAATGGAAAATATTTGCTTCCCATTTGTCTACTGTTAATGGAAAGAATGTGTTCTTTAGGAGTCTACTCTTAATGGAAAATATTTGCTCCTCATGGGTCTACTTTTAAGGGAAAATATTTGCTCCTCATGGGTCTACTCTTAATGGAAAATATTTGCGCCTCATGGGTCTACTCTTAAAGGAAAGAATGTGCTCTTCACGAGTCTACTCTTAAAGAAAAGGGTCAGGCATAAGTCAACTCTAAGAGGAAGTTGCCTAAATCCATCCCGTTGTAAAAGAAAAAAATGACGTAAAATATTTTCCCATCAATGATACTTTTGTCTCACAGAAAGTTATGGAACTTCTGGTATTTTTGCTGAAAAAAATTTTCAGCAAAATATTAGCATTTTTGTTATGGAACCAGAAAAATGTACACTACATATTTTCCGGTTTTGTGGTGTATTCCTTGCTTCCAAAGGATAACCCTTTCTAGAACATATTCAACAGGAAGTGAAGAAATGATAATGTAACCTAATTCACTGGTGGAAAATTTGAAACTGGCAGAAAAATAAAATCTGAGATGATGATATTTCTCACCTTTCTTTTTTGAATTTTATTAAAACGGTACCGGATTTGTTATCCTTTAACATTGTTTTCGCAGACACTAATCCTGATAAATATCTTTGTTTGAAAACTTATTTCGGTCAAAACCACAATTAACATCGTTTTCTCTCACTGTCTGCGATAAAGCAACATTTTAACCAAGAGTTGATAAACTTTAAGTCAGTGACTTAGTTTTTGTATAGATCCCAGTGCTGAAACTCCGACTTGTTTTTGAGCGTCTCGTTCACTATCATACTGAACAAATACCGAAGAATTATGCAGGATTATTCAAAAGTCTATCAGCAAACATGATTACGTTATTCACCACTAAACTCGATATTGGAAGAATTGAAAACTCCTCATCAAACGTTATAGAAGTCAAGAGCATGTTAAACAGTTTGAACCCAATGTGTGACCATGGCGTATACAGTGTTTATCAGAGCAAAGAATCAGGAGCATCACGAATCACGCCTATATAAATGTGACCCCCTTAAACCCCACTTTTATATAGAAAAACTGGGGTTTACAGAGGTTTATTATTTTTATTTCTGCTCAAAAAATAGATTGTGGGTACTCGTTAGAACCGCCTCGACGAGGCGGTTCTAACGAGTATCCACATTCTATGTTTTGAGCAGAACTAAGAAAAATATCGAAATTTTTCATCAGAAACTTTTCATTTTTCGGTGGTAAAATTTACAATATACTGGGTAGGCATGTTTTCGTAATGATAACTTATTTAACCATTATCCTACTGAATAAGTTAATTTGGTGACACCAATTTCTGACTATCCACCAATCACATTGCTTCATACAATATATTCGTTCATTTTACGAACTGAATGACAGTGTAGATCCTGATTGGATCCGATCTGAATCTACATTGTTTGAAAAAGTAGGGTCTGTCGTGTTCAGTGGGATAATGATTAAGACTGTCATTTGGTCGCGAATTTTCGTTTACCAAAAAATGCAAATTTCGACCATAACCCGACGATATATCGCATTTTCAACAGCTCCACCTTTCTAATGCACTTAGACATTTTGTTCGGAGCATCGTCCCCGAATAAAAAGTGACGTTACGTGACTGCTTCGGGTGTTGCCTATATAATTTACCCCCCCCCCCACTCCCCCAACCCAAAAAAAAAAAAAACAAAAAAAAAAAAAAAACACCACTTTCATGAAATATAACTGCGGTTTACAGGGGTATATATCTGCTCAAAAACATAGATTGTTGGCACTAGTTAGAACCGCATTGGCAAGGCGGTTCTAAGGAGCACTCACAATATTTTTTTTTTCAAAAGAAACATGATTTTCAAAAGTGTTTAACTAAAATATTCATTTTTGGTGGTAAAATTTTCAGTATGTTAGAATAGACGCGTTTTCGTTATGTACGCCAAGCAAAAACTAGCACAGTATGATCAGTTTGTTCACCGTGCGCTATTACCTGGGGACGACGTGTTCTTCGATAAAACATTTCGTCTGGCATAGTTTGACTATTTCTGTTGCAGCACGAAAACACGCTTGTATAAATCTGACACCCTTGAACCTCATTTTTGTATAGTACAACTGGGGTTTACAGGGGTGAACCTTATTTTTCTTATTTCTGCTCTAAAATATGATTAAGGAAACACGTTAGAACCGCCTCATCGAGGCGGTTCTAACATGTACCCTGAGGCGGTTCTAACGTGTACCCTCAATCTTTATTTTGAGTAGAAATAAGAAAAATGTCACACTTTTGTCTTTTTTTTTCGGCGGTAAAATTTCTAATGTATTTGTATATGCGTGTTTTGCAGGTTTTTATACTGAACACAAATGTCTACACGGGGATTTTTATTTTTTTTATTTTTATTTTTTATTATTAGGATGGGGCGGGGGCGGGTTCAAATATCTCATAATTAACTGTCAAGTTTCAAAAGAAGAAAAAAAAAGAAAAAAAAAAAAAAAACGCCTACCAAGATTTAACTCGTTCTTTCGCCTACATGTTCGTGTTTTGGTGCCATGGGACATAGTCCAAATTTTTGATCTCATTATGTTCATAAACCAGAAGCATCGGGTTTTGCACCGTCTAACTGGTATATTAAATGAAACGTCTGATCAGAATCAGAAAGCGGGTAGGAAGGGGCAAGGGATAAGGATGTTAAAGTGTCTGTACTTCACGCATGACCGCGTCTTTCCTTAAGACGTTTCCTGGATAGATCCGCCACAACTTTCTTATACGTGTAGCTGCTACATGCAGCATGTCTATAGAATCTCTTTTTATGGGTAATAATCGATCCCATGTTTAATTATTACTTTGATGTTATTTATATAAGATTCAAATATTTCAGCTGAAAAAAATGTAAATATCACACTAGTACCACAATGATATGTTAGCATTTTTATGTGAACCAACAGGTAAATAGTAAAAATTGGATTGCCTTATTTTGGGCATGGGCAGGATAAAACCTATATGAAGCAGACTCTCAGATCAACCACACTAGCCAACATCTGTGTTTGTTGCTCTATTCGCAGTCAGCCAAGTATGTTGGACCAACATCGGACCATCGATACGTGCCAACTTCGTATTAACCCGACACTTCCATTGCTATGAGTTGGACATGTCCATAAGTGGTTGCAGGCCATTTTTTTCATTTTTATTCTTTTTTTTTGATGGAACATTCTGTTAGCAAATAGTGCAGGCCCTGATCAGACGCCGCGTTCCCGCATGCAATGGGTTAATGTCGGACCGACGCTGGCTCATTGTTTTGTGCTGTCTTAGTTGATAGTGTAAAGGCTATAGAAGGTTCATGTAAACAGTGAAGACTCTGAGCCTTATTCCGAGCCGATCGTTAATCAGAGGTGGGCGAAAACCGGAGTACCCGGAGAAAAACCACCCGACCTTCCCTGCAAAACTTGACGCGTGTTTAATAGCTTATATATGAAATCGCCACGCATGTGAGAATGTTTCGATCGTATGACCATTTGTTTTTCTTGGCAGTTTCTCCTTTCATCTTTCCACCTTTGTTTATAAGACTCCGTTATAACGTTTCATGGCGTTGTTACGTGATATTGCATCACGTAAACCCGTCCTTGTAATGAACACCCCATATAAACCCCACTTTATATGGAAAACCTGGGTTTTCATGGGTCTTCAATAGTTTTCTTATTTCTGCTCCTAAGATATTGGCTGTTGGCACTCACTAGAAGTGCCTCAATGAGGCGGTTGTTACGAGCACCCGTAACCTATATGTGGAACATTTATAAAACAAATGACACAGTTTCCACAGATATGTTTTTTTTGGACATAATTTGATATAACGCACTATGCACAATATGAATTCTAATCTATTCGCGAATAAAACGATACGTCGGATTGGATAATGAAGTATATTCTGCGATAAACTCGTACTGTCGGAAATCAGGCGTGATCATGTAACGTCGCTTTTCATTAGGTAAAGTCCCAGTCACGTATTTAGGGCTAGGTTTTACTACGTTTCCCCAGCAGGCACTCAACGTTGAAACAACGTTGGAAACGTTGTTTCAACGTTAGTTCAACGTTGAGTCAACGTTTTGTGTGTGCAGGGTTCTATCCCTTCGTTCGATACCTAGCAAAACATGCCAAAACCTACTGAAACGTAATAAAACGTAGTATAAAACGTTGCAAAACATACTAAGACTTAAGAAAACGTAGTTAAAGCGAAATAATAAGTGGAAGACCTCCAGGCATATTGCTGATTACGTTTTTGTAGGTCTACTTGACGTCTACGTTTTATGGCGTGTTTCCAGCATTCAGGTTTGATTTAGCATAACGACCCTTTGAAGATCATTTCACACATATCGAGTCTATCGTTAAATTACACAGGCCGATGAAACCGTAGTACTCGGAGAAAGAACCTGTTGGTTGCCCCAGGGACGAGACAGTTTTAAAAGTCTATTGCAATGGGATCCGCGTGCCTAAGTTTTTGTTTTTTTTTACGCTGAGGTTAGACTACTATGACCTGACATAGAAATCCAGCGAAAACTATTAAGGTTGAGTAAATATAGTAATAGTATAGATTTCATGACAAACTCTTCAAACTAATTTGGGGTTCTATTATAAATATTATATGTCTTTACTTTCATAATTGATTTCATTTCTATGGAAGTCCAACCCAGTTCCCGATCTTTCTGTCCGAGTACTTTAAACGAGACTAAAGAAGTGGACATCAAATATTCTCTGACCAGATGAACACCTAATAAATGCAGGCGTATGTAGGTGAAATATCATTTCCCTAAAAAATTAGAGACAGTCGCCTACACTGGACGTTAGGCAAAAGTGCTAAGATTGAAAACAGCAATTATTACAACACCCCTACCAACCCCCATCCCCCCACCCCCCCCCCAAAAAAAAAAAAAAATAAATAAATAAATAAATAAAAAAAAATAAGAAAAATAAAAACCCACTCACAGGCATAGCAACAAACAAGGTACTTTGTGATAATTTTAGGATAGTTTTCCTTATTTCTCAATATAAACAAATGTTGTGGGTACTCATTATAACCGCCTCGCCGAGAATTGACAAAAACGATCCTTCAATTATCACAAACTACCAACCTTAGCTCTTGCCATGCTCACATGTTTACAGGGAAATTTCAAGTAAGAAGTGTCACGGAAAGACTCTTTGTAATTTATGCGTCTAGATGAAAATTAGGCAATCCTCATCATGCGAAATGGGGGTGAGTGAATGAGATTTTGTTTTACGTCTCGCCAACAGCTAAGGTCAAACAGAGACGGAACATAGGTTTAAAGACTCATCCCAAAGTCTGGAGAAGCCCGGAATCAGTCAACGCGAAATGGGGAACTCAGTGGTTTTGTTATCATCATCATCGTCATGATCATTATTATTATTATTATCAATAGTAGTAGTAGTAGTAACAACAGAACTATGGAAATAATAGCCATCAGAAAAGATGGCAAATCCCACGACCAAAAACCGCCAATATGGCCTTCAGAAGATTGTTCACAAATAGAAAGAGCACCAGAATTAAAATACATTAGTAAGCTCACAGTATCCTGCAGCAACATCTGCAGGATTTTGTATATGTAATATTTATTGAGACTATCTTCACCTAATGATACTAAGGATCGCTTCTCAACATGATGAAGATCCAACATTTCCAATGCACAAAGTACTGGTATACTGAGTTGTGGTACTTGCACATGAAATGCCTTTTCAACCTGATATACGATTGTGGCAAGTACTAGCAATATATCTCAAAGTGTAATGGAGTTATGACCATCACAAGACAAAATTGTCAGGGGAGATAACGCAAAACCCAGGGCACTCTGAATTGTTATTCTTGCACATGACATACCTGTTTAACCTCATGTACATCTGTACCAAGTATCATCAATATGTCTCGAAGGGTATTGGAGATATGATGATCCCTGTTATATTGGGAGGGGAGATAACTCAATTACCACATCAGTATTGGGGTTATATATGGTTCTTGCGTATGACATCCTTCTATACCTTGTATACAATTGTGCCAAGTTCCATCAATATATCTCAAAGGTATTGGAGATAGGGCTATCACAAGGTAATAAACCTCATGTACACCTGTACCAAGTACCATCAATATATCTAAGGTCTATTGGAAGGGGAGATAACTAAAATAACAATAATAATAATAATAATAATAATAATCGACCTTATTTATAGAGGGTAACACATTTAGTACTAGTACTAATCTTCCATGTGGCCCTCTTTCCTGGGTAGGAACCGGAACTAAGCAATGTAGATAAAGTCTCTTGCTCAAGGAAACAACACGTGGCACTTGCGAGGCTCGAACCGGGTACCTCTCGATCTCATATCCGATGCTTTACCACTGCAACACAGCGCTCCACACTTTTTCCACACACAAAAAACCATAACACACAGAGATGTGGTTCTTGCGCATGACACGCCGTCTCAGCCTTGTGAACAATTGTGCCAGATACCATCAATACTGGCCATCACAAGATAGTCATTCTATTATATTTACATTTCCAGTGTAAAGTCTAATGTAAACCTATAGAAAACACTTGCGTTCATACTTCCATGAACGCATCGAATCACATGATTTTCAGTGACGTTAAGTGACGTCATTCTAAACTATTGTTCTCTACGGGCGTTGATGACGTCAACGCTGCTCCGCTTTTTGTAGAAAAACAGCGTGTAAATGTTTTTCAGCTTTAAAAGTTTGCCCTACAAGCACGTTTTCTCCCAGTGATGAGGGGCAAATAATGTAAATATAAAAAATAAACTTCATTTTTCTGCTTTTCATGAAAGTATGAATGACAGTGGGTCGCTAGCAAAGTTTACATGAACCCCTTCGGGGTTCATTTAATTTGCACGCGTGTGTGTGAATTCGGGTTTAACGTCGCTTTCAACAATGTTTCAGTCATATCACGACGGTGTCTGGTTGCGACAGGGAGCTCAATGCTCACGTTTATAGTGCTGCCTCACTGAAGTATCATGTCCCAGACACATTACATGATACCACACCCAGTCACATTATCCTGACACTGGATCGACCAGTCCTAGCTCTACCCCGTAAATCTGAGTGCCAAACGAGGAGCAGCTAGTACCATCGGATCGAACCCGAGACCTCCCGTTCCCCGGAGCGGACACTCTACCAACTGAGCTATCGGGGCCGGTTCTTTGCACGCGACCAACTGCGTTCATACTTCCATGAACTGCAGAAAAATAAATTTCATTTCTTAATTATTGGAAGGGTAGTTAACTAAAAAAACTGTGGCACCCAGAGCTGTGGTTCTTGCGCATGACACGCCGTCCCAGCCTTGTGAACAATTGTACCAAGTACCATCAATTCTCAAAGGGTATAAGAGTTATGCATTTATATTTACATTTCCAGTGTAAAGTGTAATGAAAACCTACAGAAAACAATTGCGTTCATACTTCCATGAACGCATCGAATCACATGATTTCCAGTGACGTTGTGACGTCATTCTAAACCAATGTTCTCTACGGGGGTTGATGACGTCAACGCTGCTCCGCTCTTTGTAGTAAAAAAAAACAGCGTGTAAATGTTTTTCAGCTTTAAAAGTTTGCCTTACAAGCATTTTTTTTTCGCCCAGTGATGATGGGCAAATAATGTAAATATAAAAAATAAACTTAATTTTTCTGCTTTTCATGAAAGTATGAACGACAGTGGGTCGCTAGCAAAGTGTACATAAGGGGTTCATTTACTTTGCACGCGACCCACTGCGTTCATACTTCCATGAACTGCAGAAAAATAAATTTCATTTCTTAAACAGTGTTGACGGGGACGTTAAACCTAAAATCAAACCAACAAACAAGAGTTATGTCCAGGTTGATTGCTATATCCCCGAAACCTATTCGGTCGGGTAGAAGTGTGACACTGCTGTTAATAGTTCGATTCTTATTAATTAATCACTTAATTTAACTGTCATAATCATTATTAATATTCTTACTATTATACTTTTTATCATTTTCATTATTTATTTTTTTATTTCAAGATTATTTCATTTATATCGAGCCGAGCGTTAAGCAGAAGTGGGCGCAAACGGGAGTACCCGAAGAGAAAACCACCCGACCTTCCGTTGCAAAACTTGGCTTTTCACATGTGACCCGAGCCAGGCGGTGAGAGACGTCAGCGCTCTTATCCACTAAGGCACGGAGGCCCGTTTATTTATTTAAAGGATGTGTTTATTTATTAATTAGCAGCAGCAGTAGTAGTAGGAGTAGTAGACTAGCTACTAGTCGGATATCATATTTTAAAGTTAATAAGTAATATTTTTCTATATATTTTGACTTCTTTTTCCCTCTCTGATAGCAACGTGTTTCATCTTGGGAAGTTATCCGACTAGTGCAATACGAAATGGACTCCCAGAAGTGATTGACATTTATTGCTTTCTTAATGACCCTTATCTGATTCCACAGGTTGTTAAAATTTTGGTTTCTGCAGTGTTTGTTTACATAGCTGTATTCTGAAAGATGGGGTTCTGAGTTTCAGGCATATTTACACATCAGCATTTTAGAAGTAATCTTGAGATCAGTCTCTGTATATATTTTGATAGCAATATAGTTTTTAACTTGTGCAAAAATTTATATTAATATTTAATATACTGAGATAAGTGCATCACATTAACAAGTCTGTATAGTGTAAACCAGTTTCCTTATTTTTTCTGCTCCAAACAGCTCAATTAGGCGGTTCTAATTATTATTTTCATTTGGTGAAGGGGTGTGGGGGGGTGGAGTTACGGCTCTTTCAAGATTATTTCACTCATATCCAGCCGACCGTTAATCAGAAGGGGGGGATGCGAACAGCAGAGTACCCCGAGAAAAAAGAAAACATCTGACCTTCCGTTGAGCAAGGCTTGAACCAACAGCAATGAAAGACCTAATGACTAAGAGTTAGCGCCCTTATTCACTTGGTCACGGAGGCCCGTTCTAATTATTATACAAAACTGTATTTGGAACAAAATTAACATCATTTATTCTCATTCCTGCTCCAAACATTATATCTTAAGATTGTGGGTACTTGTTAGAACCACCTCAACAGTTTGAGGTGTTTCTAACAACAATTATGGATAAGGAAAACAAGCCTATATAATTTGGCAAGGCGATTCTTATAAGTTTCCCAGATTCTAAATTTTTATGCCCCGCCTATTCGAGGACGTCCGTACGTGCATACGTCCTTTTACAATTACATATAAACCCTTTTTCTGAATGGCATTTAGTCGGGGGCATCCGTGTCCTATTGACACTTTTTCTAGTTAACAAGAATATGAAAAATATGAAAAAAAAAATTCTGATTTTTTTTTTTTTTTCTAGTGGTAAAATTTTCGATTTATTTGAATAGGCGTGTATTCGTAACGAACAAATCTATGTTTCGAACAGAAATAACATTTTCTTTTTTTCTGGTCCAATTATAGATGTGGGTACTTGTTAGAATCAGCTCAATGAGGCGGTTCAGGAGATGGCCACTGCACAAGCCTTGGGCTTAATGTGAAATCCTGGATAATATATATTTGTCTGTTACATATACTTGTCATTGAAGCAATTAAAATAAAGTTTAAAGCAATGAGGCGGTTTTACCAATTGTACATTCTACGGTATGTTTGGAACAGAAATAACACTATTTTACCTTATTTCTGCTCCTAACATTTATTGTGGAATTTGTGAGAACCACCTCATTTAGTCAGTTCTAATAAGGTTTGTTATTGGTTCTAACATTAAATTTGGTATTTGTAAGAACTGTCTCATTGAGTCGATTCTAACAAGTACACAAAATCTATGTTTGGAACAGAAATAACATTACCGGTAGTTCCTTTATTTCTGCCGGAAGCGTGGATTGTGGATACTTCTTAGTACAATCTCAATGAGGCGGTTCTCAAATGAGTGACTGTTTGAGTTTTACGTCCCCCCAACAGCTAAGGTCATACGGAGATGGGACCTCGGTTTAAAGACTCATCCGAAAGTCTGGAGAAGCCCGGGATCGATCCTGCGATCCCTTGCGGTTCTAAAATTCTAGCAAGTATATACAATTTATGATTGGAACAGAAATACCAGCTTTCCTTATTTCTAATGTAAACGTAGATGTTCCCGCCCACGCCCATCGGGGCTTGGAGAAATAGATTGGGCTGCACGATGCTTCCACTCAGAGCTGATACCGACCGTACAAGAGTACTGGTAATCCGCTTAGAACGTCTAAGGCTGCCCAGGAAAATTGCTGCGAGTCTGCCCGTCCATGCTTATAAACCCTTTTGGTTTCATTGGGTGGCAGGGGTTGATATGTCATTTCATCTCAATGTCGGGTAAAAGTCCCACAAAATTGGAAGCAACGTCTCAAAATGACCTAAATAGTGTTGATGGGAACGTTAAACACAAAATCAAACAAACAAACAAACATAGATTTTGGGTACTTGATAGAGTGACCCAGTGCTCTGAAACAGATTGTGGGTTCTAAGATCCATGGCATGGTGCTAAAACATTGATCTTTGGTTCTGTTCAGGTTGTACACATGGTATGTTTGAAGCAGTAAATAGGTAACGAAACACGATCCCGGGCTTCTCCAGACTTCGGATGAGCCTTTAAACCGAGGTCCCGTCTCCGTATGACCTTAGCTGTTGTTGGGGCGTAAAACAGAAACACACTCTCCCACTTAAAAGAATGTCTCCTTTAAATATGGAAGTGACTGTCTTCATGCAAACAGTGCGGACTTGGTAAGACGCTGATCTGAGTTTGTACTATATTCAGTCAGTTTCCAATTTCATAAAAGTTTTCAATCTTATCACGAAAATATGTCTGTATATTTTTGACCCCTTTAAACCCCACTTTTATACAGTAAAACTGGGGTTTACAGGGGTATAATTAATTTCTCTTATTTCTTCTCAAAGACATAGGTTGGGAGTACTCGTTAGAACCACCTCGGCGAGGCGGTTCTAACGAGCACCCACAACCTATGTTTGCAGTGAAAAAAAAGAAAAAAAAAAGAAAAAGATCGCATATTTTTTCAATTAAGAGATGTGAAAAAACTGCACTATACTGCATGGGTGTGTTTGCGAAATGTATACATCCTTTATTTTACAAAAAAAAAAAAATCACTTTTTTCTGCATTGTGATATTTTGTTCAAAACTATAGCTGATTGAATTTTGAAATGAATGAACAAGTGTGTGTAGCAGAGTGACCTCTGACTTAAATGCCAGTTTGCCTTATCAGTAGGTAATCAGTAAGGGGTACAGAAAGGCAATAAACATTTCATGACTGCAGCTGTAATCAATCATTTATAAACCAGAATCTCGGAAGGTAAAATTCGCATTGTACTAGACCTTAATGTCTGAGACAAGATTAAAGATATTTGATAAACACACCAGGAAGGTTGGTCATTGGTAAATATGACATTAAGGTCTAGGAGCTAGACTATAGGAGTAGTAGAAGTAGCGGAGAAAAAAAGATAGAATTGTGACACTGTTCTTAATAGTTCTATTTTTAAAAGTAAGATAATATTTACCTCAATCCACTTCTACAGTCCTTTCCCATCTAGGAGCACGGACATTTTTTGTTCTTTTTATCTTCCCAATAAAGTTTGATGTCATTTTGTAAGGAGATACAGATATGTCAGAAATTTATATAACCGATAAGTTAATATGCCCACACAATTCCTGCAGTGGAGACCTAGTGAAGTTTAGACCACCCACCGATGAGACCACTTTTGGACATTTTCACAAATCAACATCATGTGAACAAGTCCGTGAAATAAACAACTCCGTAAACCCCACTTTGTGAAATGAAAACTGGGATTTCAAGGGGTAATTTATTTTTGCAAAGGTCTATTGCTGGGAACAGCGATTTCACGTTAAAACCGCTATTGACTGGCATCAGCGGTTTTAACCCTTTTGGTACCAAATGGAATCTTCATCCTTACATATGGGAGGAGTCCATTTCAAAATTCAGGGGTGTCAGGTTGTGTTTTCTTCAAAATTGATTAGGAAAATGGCTGAACATTTTGCAAACAGTGTAGGCCCTGATCAGACGCCGGGTTCTGGGCCTGCACTGTTTGCCCGGGTACCTGTTTTGGGGTTTCTGGTACTAAATGGGTTAACTTAAATTATTCCATTCCTGTTATTACTCTTAGTTACGACTCAAAGTTTACATGCATTTGCTGGGTCTTGTGTAACTCGGCTAAGATGTGATTGTTAATTTTTCTTTTTAGAAAACATTTCAATATTTTATAATAAGTTACGTATGTGTTGTTGCATTTTAACCACATATGGATAATTCTTCTGGTCGTTTCTGTCATGGACAGCTTCAATTTGCCACTTCAATCAGTTTTCTTCGCGTAACTGGCACTGCACGCTTTACAATAGTTATATTGCTATTTTATGGCTGTATAAATGGAAAAAATAAGATGAAAATTGCGATATTCAAAACATAGACCGTGGATACTATTAAAAGTAGAAGTAAAACAAAGATCAGGAATCGATACAATTAACTTACTCCACCCATCAAAGACACCAACGGGAAAGAAACACAAACATTAAGCGACCAGACCATAATGGAAACCTAAACAAAGGAAGGCCATAAGGACAGTTACATTCCCACAAAATGGCCATATGACTATCCAAAATAAAAAAGACACAAGTGATACACACAGTAAGTTACAAACAACACCATAAATAAACCGCCACAGAACGCCTGAACGCCTTTTTATTGCGTTCAAACAAATACTCACGTTCTACGTCTCAGCAAAATAAACCGAAGGGCCTTATTAGTGGTGGTCTTAACGAACAACTACAACTCATGTTCAAAGTATAAATAAGAAAAATACAAGTTTTCATCAGAAAAGAGATTTAAAACCACGGCTGGCGGCGGGCTCGATCACATCTGACTGGTGATCAGGAAGGTCGTGGGTTCGACTCCCGCTTGGTCCACCAACATTCTTTCATTGGAGAAAATGGCAGTAGACAATCCCCTACAGCTGGTAACCGGTTATGTTTAAGCATGCCCAAGAAAGGTGGTTAGGTAAACTGACCGGCTCGACATGACCTAAAGTGTTGACTGGGTCGTAAAACTCTGAGCTGGCTAAAATGGACACAATAGCAGTCTCTGGTCAGTGTCGGCGCCTAAGCAGTAAAGACAGATGTAAATATGTTTGAAAGAAGAAGAAAAAGAACACATGTTTTGTATCTAAAGATTGTCCAGCCCGAGACGGCCACCATACAATCTTAGTTTTATCATTTTCCTTACAGTCCATGATCCACTCAAGAGCCCATTTAACATTTTAACACATACTTGACGTTCGGGTGTATTCTAAGATTAGAGAAAGTGAAGACTTTATGTACCGTATACTTTATAAAATACACAGGCTCTGAACTTACATGTAACCCTTTTTGTACCAAATTGAATCTTCCTCCTTATATATAGCACGAGTCCATTTCAAAATTTAGGGGTGTCAGGTTGAGTTTTCTTCAAAATTTATCAGGAAAATGGCTGAACTTTTTGCAAACAGTGGAGGCCCGGATCAGACGCGTCTGCTCTGGGCCTGCACTGTTTGCCAGGGTACTCGGTTTGGAGTATCTGGTACTAAATGGGTTAAATTTTATGTCGCGTGCTCGTGTAAATATTTGTGTCCACGTTTACGAAATGCCGCCTCAATGTTGACACTACGTCTTGACGTACCCGACTGTTGGTTTCACAATGACCAAACTCTAAATGACACGTTTTTACTAGCACCACTTTGCCTGGACAGGTTTAGTCCTTCTAAGCGGTTTAGTAGTACTCATGTGCGGTCAGTTTCAGCTCTGCGTGAAAGCACCATGTAGCCAAATCTATTTCTCCAAGCCCCGATGGGCGGTGGCATCATATTGGGGTCTACACTGTTTGTTTTCATTACAGGAATGTAAGGTTTAAACAAAATGTCACCGTTCAGAGTCATTCTTCCAGCCATTACGAAAACACGTCTATGTAAATGAGTTGTAAACTTTACAACCGAAAAACGAGAATTTTAAGATGAAAAAGTGTGATGGTTTTCTTATATCTACTCAAAATACTGATTGTTGGTACTCGTTAGAACCGCCTCATCGAGGCGGTTCTAACGAATACCCACAATCTATATCTAGGCGGTTCTAACGAGTAACCACAATCTATATTTTAGAGCAGAAATACGAAAAATAAGGTTGACCCCTGTAAACCCCAGGTTTACTATGTAAAAGTGGGGTTCAAGAGGGTCAAAATTATATAGGCGTGTTATAGTGATGCTACACTCAGAGTGCTGACGGTGCTTTGATTAACAGATGACTAAAGAATCTGCATTACGATAACATACCCGTGTAGTAATTAGGTAAAATATCTGGGCATTAAACATAGATTGTGGGTGCTCGTTAGAACGCCTCAGTGAGGCGATTCTAACGAGTACCCACAATATATATTAACGAGTAAGAATAAAGAAATACTGTACACCTCTGTAAACCACACTTTCTTCCATATAAAGTGGGGTTCATATTATATTGTTGTTAACATAATGGGTTGTTTAGACCTTTTGTGAACCTTGGGCTACAGTGTGTGTGTGTGTGTGTGTGTGTGTGTGTGTGTGTGTGTGTGTTTAGGGAGATGTTTAAAGACTCATCCAAATGTCTGGAGAATCCCGGGATCAAACGGCCCCTGGTTTATGAGGCGAGCAGCATAACCACTAGATCATGGTGGCTTCTTCGGGCTACATTGTTTTAGAATATACGATTTGTGTGAAATCTGTTTAAGAAGCAAGAAGAATCCGTCTGAACACGGAATGATGAAGTTCAGATATAGTCAGGGGCAGGAAACTTAGAATCAGGATGGTACTATTCACACACTTGGGCTATAATTTGTACTTATACAAGATTTGATTAAAATCTGTTAGAAGAGCATGGAGATGGTCTTGACATGGAATGATGACATTCAGATACATCAAGGGCAGATAACTAAGAATCAGGGCAGTACTCTGCACAACCATGGGCTATATTGTTTAAGTATACAAAGTTTTATTACAATCTGTTAAAAGAGCGTGGAGATACAGCCCAGACACGAACTGATGATGAACACAGAGAGACACAAACTGACAATAGGATCCCCGCTGTCTTCGTCAAATTTAATGAAAATCTTTTAATGAAAATGAGTATGAAGACACAGCCGGGATACGAAATAATGACAAACGGACGGACGGACAAAGACAAAAATATAGACAAACACATTGATGGCTATAGGACCGCTGCTGACATCGTTTAGCATGTCCCCTAGTATGTTGAAACGAAATTTCACAGAGAAATACTTCATAGCAGAACAGATAAATATTTCAACCCCAGTGAAAGTCTCTGGAATTGAAAGTCCATGTTAACCCTTTTTGTACCAAATGGAATCTTTCTCCTTATATATAGCTTTCTGCGGCGTATGATCTGGGCCTGCACTGTCTGCCAAGGTACCCGTTTTGGGGTTTCTGGTACTGAATGGGTTAAATTAGAAACTCAGACATAATCGAAATTTTGCCTTATAATATGTGAGCATCATACAGCAATGTTTCAGGTCTCACACTGTCACGATTTTTGCCACGGTTTTTAAAATCGTGACGAATCATAAACAACGCCGTAGGAATGTCGGCAAAAATCTTGAGGATTTGTCGTTGATCGTGATGGTTCGGGAGTGACCATGACAGTTTTGGACATGTTCAAAACGATCGTGGCGAGTCGGGATCACTTTTCAAATCGTAGAGCTCAGTCGTGTGCCGTCGTCGCGGTAATCGTGGTCGTGGTTGAATCCTACCACGAATGAGCTATATGACAAGATCATGTCGACTCGTCTATGATTGCGACTGTCATACGATCTTCTACGATATCATCACGACTGTTGACAACAATGCACGATTCACCAAGACTACACTTCAATTGATGACGCCATTCACGCCTGTACGATGTATCCCGACGCTAGTTCGAACGCACTTCTTTTTCCACGTGACTTTGTATATATAACTACCAGTATGAGCAACTGTCAGGACTCAGCTCATGCAGAAGTCACTCATACAGTCCCAATAAAGACCTTTTCGCTAGCCGTGGCTGGATCCAATAGCGCCTCCTCTTCCTACCCCTCCTGTTCCTATTTCTCTGCACCTCCTGTTGTTCGGCCATTGCAACGTCATTTTTCTGTCATGTCTTGTTCGTGCTGCACTTAATTCTGAAGATACAAAAGCCTTTGACCTGGCTGTGATTTTCATCAGATGTTATCTAAACAGATGGTTGAAACAGAATGGCTCGGTGCATTTGCCGACCCAGGTCGTTATAAATCATGGAGAATCGTGAGAAGTCCTGATTAATCGTGAGTAAACATTGCCGAATCCTCCATTATCATACTGAGTCTTTGTTCATCGTGGTCGTAGAACAGTCTTGCAGGAATCGTGAGTAATCGTACATGATCGTCTGAAATCTTGCAGCAAGCTTAGTGCAGTCTTAGAAGAATCGTAGACGTTCGTAATACATCGTAGTCGACCGTGAAAGATCATTGTAAATAGCGACCATTATCGTACAGCAATCGTGGGTGTTCGTAGACATATCGTAGCAAGGCCGTGAGTATTCGTAGGGAAGTAAAATCGGGAGAATTTATGTACCGATTAACCACGATTTTCATGCCCCGGTCTAGTCGTCGACAATCGTGAAGTCGTGGCGAAAAAAAACACAAGAGGGCCATGATGGCCCTGGATCGCTCACCTGATCCATAGAGTAACAAGTGGGACCCGGGGAGGGCCATTATTAACCCCAGGGCTATAATGTGCATAATGTTCAGAGACGTCTAAAAAGGTGAAGCTTCATACCAAATATCAACAAAGGCTATAATTTGAACAATCTTGGCAAAGGTCCACTAGATATGCTACATACCAAATATCAAAGACCTGGGCCTTGCGGTTTCAGAGAAGAAGATTTTTATTAAAGATATTCCCTACATAAGCCTATATAAAACCAAATGGCTCCAGGGCGGGGGGCATTTTTGGCCTCAGGGCTATAATTTAAACCATCTTGATAGAGGTCCACTAAAGGAAGCTTCACACCAAATATCAAAGACCATGGCCTTGCTGTTTCAGAAGAAGATTTTTAAGGAATATCTCTATATAAGTCTATGTAAAACCAAAGGGCCCCAGGTCGGGGGCAGTTTTGGCCCTAGCACTATAATTTGAACAATCTTGGTAGGGGTCCACTAGATGAAGCTTCATACCAAATAGCAAAGACCTGGCCCTTGGGGTTTCCGAGAAGATTTTTAAAGATTTTCCCCATATAAGCCCATGTAATACCATAGGGCCCCGGGGCGGTGGCATTTTAGTCCAAGCACTATAATTTGAACAATCTTGGTAGGAGTCCACTAGATGAAGCTTCATACAAAATAGCAAAGACCTGGGCCTTGTGGTTTCAGAGAAGAAGATTTTTAAAGATTTTCCCTATATAAGCCCATTTAAAACCAAAGGGCCCCGGAGTGTGTGTGTGTGTGCGGGGGGGAGAAGGACCATGGCGGTGTGGGATGAAGCTTCATACCAAATAACAAAGACCTGGGCCTTACGGTTTCAGAGAAGAAAATTTTTAAAGGTTTTCCCTATATAAGCCCATGTAAAACAAAGGGCCCCGGAGCGGGGGCATATTTGACCCCAGCTCTATAATTTGAACAATCTTGGTAGAGGTCCCCTAGATGAAGCTTCATACCAAATATCAAAGACCTGGGCCTTACGGTTTCAGAGAAGAAGACTTTTAAAGCTCTTCCCTATATAAGCCCATGTAAAACCAAAGGGCCCTGGAGTGGGGGCATTTTTGGCCCCAGCACTATAATTTGAACAATCTTGGTAGGGGTCCACTAGATGAAGCTTCATACCAAATATCAAAGACATGGGCCTTGCGGTTTCAGAGAAGAAGATTTTTAAAGATTTTCCCTATATAAGCCCATGTAAAACCAAAGGGCCCCGGAGCGGGGGCATTTTTGGCTCCAGCACTATAATTTGAACAATCTTGGTAGGGGTCCACTAGATGAAGCTTCATACCAAATATCAAAGACCTGGGCCTTACGGTTTCAGAGAAGATTTTTTAAGTTTTTGGTGAAAAAAATCTGTTTTTGGCTCCTATGACCTAGATGTGCAACGGACCGGAACCATTTGAACAACTTTGAAAGGGGATCACCTAAGGATCATTCCTGTGAAGTTTGGTTAAAATCCGATCAGTGGTTTAGGAGGAGATGTCGTTTAAAGAATTGTTTACGGACGGACGCACGGACGGACGACAAGTGATCCCAAAAGCTCACCTCGTCACTACGTGACGGTGAGCTAAAAAAGACAGCGTGAGACCCTCTATAGACACATCCAAGAACTACGTCATCACCCAGTCCTACTATTTACCGGGACATACCGGCGGTTGGCAAAAAACGTCTTTCGTCATTTGTCGCCATTGTAAACGCAATTTTATTTTCTGTAAGCATGCCTTTTATTTGGAATTAAAACGATGGTTTTGACCTTTAAAGAATTTAAATAGACATATCTGAGCATGTAATTAATGATTTCTAGAAGAATCGGGGCTGTTTTTATGACATCTATTTGTCATATTTACAAGGCGGGATGGTCTGAGTTCTGTTTTAATACAAATGCATATAACTAATGACCCAAAGCTGAAAATGCGTGAATTAGTATTACACTATATTTAAGTACGCATTTATAGTGTAATTCGATAGATTGCACGACCCGCAGAAAAAGGGACCGACTGAAGTCGGTTGATTTTCTAAGAGTGCCCTAAAATCACCGTGTCATTCTGTCAGTCTGTCAGTCCGTAACCCGTTTGTGAAAATTGGTGATAGTGACTTAACAGCTTGGAATATTTAAACAATTTTTGGCATACTGATAAATTTCAATGAGATCTAACCAATGAACTTGCGAAATATTACATTCCATTTAGTATAGCCTCGCCGAGGCGAAAAATGTGAAAATTTTCGAAATGCTTCTCCTCGGAAACCGTTGGGTCGATTGAAGTCAAATTTCATATGGAGCCTCTTTGGGATGGGGGAAACCAAAATTTGCTCATGGGGTCCAGGTCACATAACCAAAATGGCCGCCAAGCCATATATGGTCTGTCTGTCTGTCCGTCCGTAACCCGTTTGTGAAAACTGGTGATAGTGACTTAACTAACCGCTTGGAATATGTAAACAATTTTTGGCATACTGATAGATATCAATGAGATCTAACCAATGAACTTGCGAAATATTACATTCCATTTAGTATAGCCTCGCCGAGACGAAAAATGTGAAAATTGTCAAACTTCTTCTCCTCGGAAACCCTTGGGCCGATTGAAGTAAAATTTCATATGGAGCCTCTTTGTGATGGGGGAAACCAAAATTTGCTCATGGGGTCCAGGTCACATGACCAAAATGGCCGCCAAGCCATATATGGTAAAAACCCTTCAAAACTAGTCTTCTCCAGAACCACTGGGCAGCTTTCCACGAAACTTGATAAATAGCATCTGGGACGTTGGCCCATCATAAATTGCTAAAATGGTGACCCTGGGTTGACCTTGACCTTCTTTGTGCCTAGGTCAAACTTTGACATATGCTTTTGTATTGGAAAAGTGAGAATGCATTTTATCCTGCAAACGATTCAGAATACAGTTCTAAAGTATAAGATATATTTTTGCTCCTTACGATAAGGCGCATTTATTGGGGGAACCGTTTTAGGTCCAGGTCACATGACCAAAAATGGCCGCCATACCCATATATGGTAACACTCATAAAGCTAAAAGCATCCGGCGGGTCGTGCACTTCAACTGAAGCACTGGTTATCTGTGTTAGTCAACTGAAATAAACGTGGAACAGAAACCCTATTTACAGTGTGTTTATATGGAGCAACAAGCTTTTCGTCAACCACTGAGAACGGTAATTTATGTCAGATTTCAAAGGGCAGTAATTTGCGCCTCATGGTTCCATCATGTAAACAAGTATGTGTAATGAACACTCCTGTAAACACAACTTTATAAAGAAACTAGGTTGTACATGTATATTATTTTTCTTACATCTGCTCCAAGATATAGATATTGTGGGTACTCGTAAAAATTGCTACAATGAGGTGGTTCTAACGAGTATCCACCACCTATGTTCGGAGTATAAATAAGAAAAAATACATGTACTCACTTTTTCATCAGAAAATGACCGTTTTGGAGATGTGAAAGAGTGTGCTTTGTCAAATGGGTGTGTTATCATATTGCAGTGGATGTTTCTACCTTCTTAATTATTCATTGAAGAGAACATACTTCACTTTTAAACTAGTGTTCAATGTTAAGAGGTTGTCAAAATATGTTTCACTATGGTAACCCTTGTACAGCTCAATCAATTTTATAATGTATTCATTCATATTCAAATTCTAAAACTGAATAACAAATAGTGGGGATCCATACGAAGCTATCTGATCTAGAGCTACACTATTTGCAAGGGTAATGGTTAAAGCGGGGATAACATTCTAAAACACTTTCCTTCTTTTCTGATTATTGTTTTCTTGATCATACGAGTTTGTTGGACGATAACAACAACGATCGAACTTCTTTTCTTTTTTTTTTTTTGTTTCATCCTTCTTCTATAATAATAACAAGATTGTGTTGTCTGTCAATGGTCTACTCGTTCAGCACAAAATTTCTGTATATACTATTAGGTCATTTTGGAGACATTGCTTTCAACTTTGTGGGATTTTATCTGAGATTGCGATGAAATGACATCACAGTCCCTACCGCCCAAACGACAAAACTAGTAATAACAACCATTTGTTTGTTTGAATTGAGGTTTAACGTCCCCGTCAACACTGTAGAGGTCATTTTGGAGACATTGCTTCCAATTTTGTTGGGCTTTTACCCGACATTGAGATGAAATGACATCTCAAGCCCTGCCGCCCAATGAAACCAATAGGGTTTATAAGCATGGACGGGCCGACTCGTACCGCTTTACCTGCGCAGGCTTAGATTCTCTAAGTTGTTTACCAGTGCTCAAGTGTGGTCGGTTTCAGCTCTGCGTGGAAGCATCATGCAGCCCATTTATTCCTTCAAGCCCCAATTGGCGAGGGTCGAATAACAACCATTTCATTGCAACGAATCCTTAGCTCAGCCTCATAATGAAAACACGTCTATACAAATAAATTGTTCATTTTAATGCTGAAATCGAAAATTTTAAGGTGAAAAATTGTCATATTTTTCTTATTTCTGCTAAAAATATGGATTATGGGTACACGTTAGTATCGCCTCATCGAGGCGGTTCTAACGAGTACCCACAATCTTTATTTTAGAGAGGAAATAATTAAAATAAGGTTTACCCCTGTAAACCCCAGTTTTACTATATAAAAGCGGGATTCAAGGGTGTCAAAATTATATAGACATGTTTTTTGTGATGGTTGCAATGAATCTTTATCTCAGGATGGGACGATTAATGGAGATATTCAAGAAGACTGTCATTCTTGCACACCAGACAAGGAAATCCGTGATTGTACCCTGGGATAGAAATTTATGTTCTGACCCTGGTGTTCCGACCCAGGCAACTAACATAAATGCGCTTCAATTCTATTCAACTGCCCGAACTACTTCCGCACTACTTTTATTTTGGAAACAATATACATGTGCGAGCTGTCAAAACTAACAGGAGGTGTTGTGCAAGAAAAAGAATCCAATATGGGGTTCTGTTGTAGATGGGCGTTTCAAACCCTCGGGATGACCGTGCTGAGCGGAACCTCGGCGTAGCCTCGGTTCCGCTCAGCCCGGTCATCCCTCGGGTTGGAATATAAGAATCTTATATGGGTGTGAGGGGTGGATTGAAAAATCCGTCCCGAGGGACACTGTCCGGCATCACGAGGCTTGCCGAGTGATGCCGGACAGTGATCCCGAGGGACAGATTTTTCTATCCACCCCTCACACCCATATTGGATTCTTTTTCTTGCATACCTTCCATTTCTATTGCGAATTTTTAATGCTGCTGTCACTTCGGTTACCGACGTCCACCATTTTGTGATGACACAACAGGAATGTTTAGTGACGTCACGCATGACGACAACGCGCATGAGGTTGTAATCAACGAGTGCATTTATCAAACACGCGATTATATTCGATTTGGGGTCGGAACACCAGGGTCAGAACATAAATTTCTATCCCAGGGTAAAATCATGGATTTCCTTGTCTGGTGTGCAAGAAACGCTCATCTACAACAGAACCCCATATTGGATTCCTATATTCTTGCACACCAGACAAGGAAATCCGTGATTTTACCCTGGGATAGAAATTTATGTTCTGACCCCGGTGTTCCGACCCCAAATCGAATATAATCGCGTGTTTGATATCTTGCACTGCTTGATTACAACCTCATGTGCGGCGTCGTCATGCGTGACGTCACTAAACATTCCTTTTGTGTCATCACAAAATGGCGGCCGTCGGTAACCGAAGTGACAGCAGCATTAAAAATTCGCAATAGAAATGGAAGGTATGCAAGAAAAAGAATCCAATATGGGTGTGAGGGGTGGATAGAAAATTCGTCCCTCGGGATCACTGTCCGGCATCACTCGGCAAGCCTCGCGATACCGGACAGTGTCCCTCGGGACGGATTTTTCAATCCACCCCTCACGCCCATATAAGATTATTATATTATACCCCAAGAAACAAATGCTGTGGCTAGTTGTTAGAATCGCCTTCTAACAACTGTCCACAACATTTGTTTCCTGGAGTAATAAAAGTAGAAATGGGGTCTAATTTATTACATGCAATAAAAGTATTTTATGGAAAAGTTAATTGTAAAATACATACCGTAAATTTTAATGGACATTGAATGGTCCTTAAAATACTCTCTTAAAATATTATAGGAGTTGAAAATGATGTATTACACTGCCAGTTACGGTATTAAAAGACTAGCCCTACAAATCATTGTAACAATAGTACCGTAGTGTGTGTGTGTGAATGCGGGTTTAACGTCGCTTTCAACAATTTTTCAGTCATATCACGACGGTGTCTGGTTGCGCCAGGGAGCTCAATGCTCAGTTTTATAGTGCTGCCTCACTGAAGTATCATGTCCCAGACACATTACATGATACCACACCCAGTCACATTATCCTGACATTGGGTCGACGAGTCCTAGCTCTACCCCGTAAATCTGAGTGCCAAGCGAGGAGCAGCTAGTACCATTCTTAACGACTTTGGTATGTCGCGGCCCGGGATCGAACCTGTGACCTCCCCGTTCCCTGGAGCGGACACTCTACCAACTGAGCTATCGGGGCCGGTATAGTACCGTAGTGGTTCAAAATTATTCAAGTAGTGTTTCCAACGTCCAATTTATTTAACTAAAGAAGGATTTTTTGCCCACCTCTCATTATCGATCGGATCACCATTTTAAGTGAAATAATCTTGAAAGGGCCACCCCCACCCCACCCCCCAAAAAAAACATAAAAAACACAACACCAATCAGATGGTTTAGAAATAGCAAAACCCATCAAACGAAGATTTAAATTGTGCAAATATATTGAAATTGACAATAACAGCAAAAGTGAGTCTGATGTTGCAAAAACCTGTTAATAGCAAACATAAGCCTACAACTTTTCAAGATGACGATGTGTTAACCCTTGTTCTGTTGAATAAATGAATTTCTTAACACCCATTTCTCACTATTAACCAATCAGATTACTTGACATATTCCGCCTGTATTCATTCAAATTCACAAAAGCAATGACAAAAAGTGCAGAAACAGATCAGATGGCTTCTAACATCTGATCTGGCTGCGGACTGAACAAATTATTTGTCTTAATCGCGACGGAAGTAAGAGCGAGGATTATGGCCATGTAAAATCGGTGGAATTTATTTCGGCTGGCCGCTCCAAGGCGGTTCTTCTGTTGCGGTTTATTTTTGTTATGGTTTGTCTTTGGGTGTTTGTGTTGCTTATATTATTTTGGATAGCCTATTGGCCATTTTGTGGGAAAGTAACTGTCCTTTTGACTTTTCGCTATTGATATTTCCATTTGGGTCTCTTGTTTCATGTTTGTGTTTCTTTCCCTTTGGTGTCTCTGATGGAAGCTGTGGGTCAATTGTATCGATTCCTGATCATTGCCTCCACTTCTACTTTTCTATACTGTTTGCAAAGATAGGGGTTATCGTGTCCAGCAGAGCAAGGGTTAGACAGTTTAAGGGGAATGGGAAGACCTAGCGGATTTTTCCATCATTTTTCAAAGGGAGACAACTTTCGGGACTTCCTGTTCGTTTTTCTATAAGCCTTGTCCCGCTGAAAAAGGGTTCTACTCTTAACACATTCACAATCAGGGACTTTGTGAATTTTGTTGATTTTCACAGTGTTGCCTAGGACAGCAACTTCATATAACTTTTATTTCATTTATTTTATACCAAGCTCGACAGGAATATTCACTGGGCAGTAGCCTTTCAAGTGGAACCTTTTAAGGCTAAATCATTGTTGCCATGGTAACGAGGGGGCATCTCAAAGTGTCAAAAAGTGTGATTTCACATGTATTTTTGACCGAATCTAAATCTCACACTGCTGTCAAGGCATTAATCAAGGGGTTTGGCACTGGCTATTTTCAGTGTCTGCAGCATGTTTTCGGGGTACTTTTGACCGCAGACACCCTCAGATTTAATTTCAGCGGCCGGCTGGGCCATACCCCCACTTTTTCGGCCGTGAAGGGGGCTGCCGCCCCCTTCAAACCCGCCATAGGTATATTTTTAGTGGGGAGCCGCGTGAAAAAACAGGTCATTTTTAGGACAACTAATCCTTATACAAACATAGCTGTCCACGGGTGGGGAATGCAGATTTTAGGTGGTTCTGGGGCTCAAAAAAAGGGGGGGGGGAGGGGTTCGGACACGTAAAAAGACGTATATGAGTGGGAAAGGGGTAAATTAACCCATTCCCACTCAGGGACTTTCTGAATTTTGTTGATTTTCAGTGTTGCCTAGGACAGCAACTTCATATAACTATTATTTTATCATGAATGGTCTGTTTTACATCAAACTTGGCAGGAATGTTCACTGAGCAGAAGCCTTTCAAATGGAACCTTTTTAGGCTAAATCAGTGCTGCCATGGTAACGAAGGTGCATCTCAAAGTTGTCAGACAGTGTGATTTCTCACGTATTTGTGACCGAATCTGAATCTTCTCACTGTTGTCAAGGCAACAATTAAGGGGTTTGGCACTGGCCATTTTCAACTTTCTGTAGCATGTTTTGCCAGCGTCAATTTCGAGGCATTTTTGACCCCAGACACCCTCAGATTTTATTTCAGCGGACGGCTGGCCTTACCCCAATTTTTTTCGGCCGTCAAACACCCTTAGGTATATTTTTAGTGGGGAGCCGCGCGAAAAAACAGGCCATTTTTTTAGGACAACTAATCCTAACGCAAACATAGCTGTCCATGAGTGGGGAATGCAGATTTTAGGTGGTTCTGGGGCTCAAAATGGGGGTAGGGGTCAGACAGGTAAAAAGACGTATCTGAGTGGGAAAGGGTTAAAGGAAATAATTTGTTCCTTAGGAGCAAAGAGCTGACCCAGTTGACACGGGAGTCAAAATACTTTTACAGGAGTTGCCTCCCCTGAAGGTGTTCCCATTCACCTTAAGGATCGAATGCCTTAAACATCAAAGTTTCATATAATTTCTGGTCCATCTGCTCCACAATATCAACGTTCTGTTGCTTTCCTAACTTGTTTCGCCAATCAACAACCATCTGACCTCGTGTCAAACTGCCTTTCAGTTCCACCGTTGCATAGTGTTGTGACGTTTTAGTGATGACATCATTACGTAGGCAACACGCCATGGTCGCCTCATCTGCGGGAATAAAAGCGCCATGTTTTCGTAGGTGGGCAAACTCGACTGAAATTTTGTCGACTTTTTTCATGAACTCTGCTTTCGGTGTTCCTCGATTTCTGGATCGATGATATTCGTCCTGGAATATTAGAAAGGATACGCACAATTACAAAGTTTCCACTTACTAATTTATGCTAAATTACCAGCAGGCACACAGCGTAGACACAGCGTTGAAATAACGGTAAAACAACGTTTCCAAAATGTTTCATCCTTGATTTAACGCTGAGTGCCTTCTGGGTTCGGTATTAGATCTAGGCCTGTGGTCAGTGTTTAAAACTTACCATGTCGATACTTAATGTATCGTTGAAACTTTGATAATTAACTTAATTAAGTATTGCAAATATACTATTTTTTCAGCAAAGATACCAGAGAACTGGCAGATATAGTACTTACTACAACAGTTAACAATTTGATCACTAACCTACTGCCACGTGATTGCGCTCGTATATAACAACTTACCCAAGAGACTGGATGAGATAAACACGTTTCCCAAGGTACTAGAGTGATGGGACAACCAAGTTCATTTAGAACAACATAGGCTCCCTCTGGGTCAAAATAGAAGTTAAACTCTGCGCTGGACGTTACATTGCCTTGTCCTGAATAGAAAAAAGTAAACATGCAAAAAAAAAAAAAAGATCTTACTTCAGATTAAAATGATATGTTTGTACAGTCTATACATTTGAACAATGATACACTGCATAGTAAAAACTAACCATTTCGCTCTTATTTCTTACAGTTTTGAATTCGATAACACCTACTTCATATCGCCGAAACTGATATTTTTTCTGATGAAAATTTGTGATACTGAGTTTTCTTAATAATGCTCCACATATAGATCGCTGGTTCTCATAAGAACCGATTCGTTCGGGCGGTTCTAACAGGTTTGTTTGTTTGATTTGAAGTTTAACGTCCCCGTCAACACTGTATCGGTAGGTCCATTTGGAGTCGTTGCTTCCAATTTTGTGGGACTTTCACCCGACACTAAGATGACATGACATCTCAAGCCCTGGCGTCCCATGACACCAATAGGGTTTTTTAAAGCATGGACAGTCAGACTCGCACCGCTTTGCTTGGGCAGGGTTAGATCCTTTAAGTGGTTTACCAGCGGTCGGTTCCAGCTCTGCATGGAAGCATCATGCAGCCCATTTATTTCTTCAAGCCCTGATGGGCGGGTGCTGGGTTCTAACAAGTGATTTGGAGCAGAATGAAGAAAAATAACGTATACCCCGCTTATAAACACCAGATTTTCTCCATATCACGGACTTATTAACGTGGTGCGTTAGCCATGCCGCTTGTTAATAGGGAGGGGGTGGGCGGGGGGTGGGTGGGATCTAGTCACTAATCATTGGTATGTTGGCAAGAACTTGTTGAGCCTGACATCACTAAAACCTGCCTTTACAAATATGATGCCCTTAAACCCTTCTTTACATTTATGTAATGTAAATCTGGGGGTTTACAGGGGTTTACATTTCCATTATTTCTGCTCAAAAGCATAGATTGTGGGTACTCGTTAGAACCACCTCGCTGAGACAGGTCTAACGAGTTCCCACAATCTATGTTTTGAGCAGAAATATGAAAAATATCAGAAGTTTTATCTGAAAAGTTTCATTTTCCGGTGGTAAAATTGTCAATATATTTCAATAGGGTTTCCTAATGGACGAGACGTGTCGTTATACATGATGCGTCTAGTCTGAGTCAACTTTGTCTGCATAGTTATCGATACCAATCTCCAGGGCCGCATTTCCATTATGAAAAATGTATACAGATACATTGAAAAATTTTACTGTCAAAAAAGAAACAAACTAAAAAAAAGAAAAAACCCGAAAAGTTTGAGATTAAATAACTGTTTTTTTTTTCTAATTTCTGCTCAAACTATAGAGCAGAAAAAAGAAAAACCCGAAAAGTTTGAGATTAAATAACTGTTTTTTTTTCTAATTTCTGCTCAAACTATAGAGCAGGAATAAGAAAAAATTAGGTTTAGCCCTGTCAACCTCAGGTTTACCTTATATAAAAGTGTGTCAGAATTATTGAGGCATGCTTCCGTGATGCATATAATTAACTAAATTGATAGTTTTATGCTTTAAACTCGTACATTACATTACGAAAACACGCCTGTACAAATGCATTGTAACCTTTATCGCCAAAAAACATTGACCATTTTTAGGTGAAAAATTGTGATATTTTTCTTATTTCTGCTCAAAATATAGATTGTGGGTACTCGTTAGAACCGCCTCATCGCGGTTCTAACGAGTACCACAATCTATATATTAGAGCAGAAATAAGAAAAATTAGGTTTACCCCTGCAAACCCCAGTTTTACTACATAAAAGTGGGGTTTTAGGGGGTCAAAATTATATAGGCGTGTTTTCGTGATGTCAGCGAAGAATTGTATAAGCACTTGGTGTAAACTATATTTGATTTAAACTCCAATAGCACAAAGTCTTGTGTTTTCGTTCTAATCTCTCACTGATTTGAGATATTTTAGCGAGTAAAGCAAGGCACTACTTTCGAAATAAACTAGAACCATCAAGACCCCGCAGCAGTACCTGAAGAGGGGTGTGTGTGTTTTGGAAATAGATTAGACGTACAATGGTGTTTCACTGTCGTTAGTCTCAGTCGGTATTCTGCAGGTCTTGCAAGTTATTTAAACATTGAGGTTAAATCCATGTTAATGTATTTTGCAATTCATTATAGAGAAATAACTTAATAAGTTAAACAATATTGCAGCTATAGTTGTTGCCCTTTGCTTGCGAAACATGTACGTTTTGGCGTAAATAATTATAGCAAGTTTCATTTGAATATCATGCATGGGTTTAGAACTATGGTCAATGTAAAAGTTTTTAAGTCGACAAATAGGGATAAGACAAAATTAATCAAAGCTAGAGCTGCTGTCCTTTGCTACAAATGACTGTGCGTATTATCAATGACAATAAGAACAACAAGTTTCATGGAATATCTATAACGGTTTTGCCTGAAAAGAATGAAGAAAAAAAGATGAAAATGCTGAAAATGTGAATTTTACAAACGGCAATAACTGTAACAATATTGTAATTAGAGTAACATGACTTGCCATGAAATTGTGTATTGTTGTTGTGACCTTATGTTTAAAAACTAGAAGTAAAACAAAGATCAGGAATCGATACAATTAACTTACTCCACCCACCAAAGACACCAAAGGGAAAGAAACACAAACATTAAGCGACCAGACCATGATGGAAACCTAAACAAAGGAAGGCCATCAGGACAGTTACTTTCCCACAAAATGGCCATATGGCCATCCAAAATCAAAAGACAAGTGATACACACAGTAAGTAACAAACAACAACATAAATAAATCGCCACAGAAGAACCGCCTTGGAACGGTCAGTGGAAAGATTTCCACTCGGGGGCTTAAATCGATTTTACGTGGCCACAATCCTCGCCCTAACTTCCGTCGCAATTTAGACAAATACTTTGTTCAGTCCCCATGAAGGCCTCCTAACTCATCAGTGCAACATATCCGTGAACACAAATATTCAAAGAATCACAGAGGTGAGACAACGGTGAGGACTCGACAGCAAGAAACCACTGAAATACAGGAGCAAAAGAAAACCAACAGTTAAACTCCGATGGGCCCGACCGGAGACAGAGCATCAGGCACCAACCAACATTACCTTGAATTAGATCTCTCTAATTCTCAATAAGCCTTTACGTTGGAACCGTCAAAGAATCTGAGGCCTGACCCACCGGCGTGCAATTAAAGAGGGAAGCAAAGTTGCGAACCGTGATTGGGTTTAACTACCATGCATGCAGTATGTCGTATACGAGGACTGTTCAAATATGAATGCAAGTAAGCGCATAAAAATGATTCCGTGATAGATTTCGATGAAAAATTTATTTTGCCCCCTCAATGTATGTATTTCCCTTTAACAGATATATACAAACTTTCAGACTTCTGATCCAATCATTGAATGCATTTTGGTAGTCTTTTCGAGGCACTGGAATATTGCAGAACCGAGGTGTTTGCGCTGTACAAATTTTCGACAAGAAAGGTATTTTTTCAGCCGCGGGAAAAAAAAGTCACACGGGCAAGGTCAGGGGAATAAGGGGGGGTGAGGGAGTTCAACAACCATTTCCTGCTTCAGATAGTCTTGCACAATGAACGCCTTGTGCGATGACGCATTGTCATGTAGCAATCTGACATTGGCCAAACCAGTTGCGGGTCTTCGTTCTTTGAAATATTTCTTCAATTTTCGAAGAACTTTATTCTTGTAAAACTTTGCATTTACAGATTTGCCTTAAGGCACAGCAACCTGAATAGCAGGGCCCTGATTTGAAATGAATATGGCATACATTTCCTTCTTGACGCTCATGGTCAACTTTGCAATGCATGGTCTTTTGCAATACTTTGTTGCCCATATTTTGTTCTGAATCTTTCGTTTTGGCTCAAAAAAGTGAACCCATGTCTCGTCACCTGTGACGACATTAGCGAAAGACCGTGCATTGTAATTTGAAAACTTTATAAGCAACTTCTTGGCGCACTGAACGCGTGTCTTTTTCTGCTCATCTGTCAACAGATGGGGAATCCATCTAGCACAGATCTTTCTCATTTTCAAAACCCGTTTCAGAATTGTATGAGCTGCTCCTAATGAGATGCCAATCATACTAGCTATTTGCCTAGTGGTGTATCGTGCATCGGTAGCAACTATTTCTTTCACTCTAGCAACCATCTTGGCAGATGTTGCTCTTTTCGGCCGACGATCATGTGGTGCATCTTCTATTGAGCCTAGCCCACAGCTGAATTTCTTACAACAACGAAAAACTGCCGGAAAAGACATTTTATTATGCCCATCAACCGAACATATTTCATCAAAAATGTCTTTGCACCGTATACCAAGAATACAACGATTCTTAATATAGGACCGTATTTCAACGGCATACTCTGACCTTCTTCCAACCATGTTTTGTATTAATATACAAGAGTAGACAGTGTTTATCGAACGATATACATGGCTAAAGTGGACGGATTTTAACAGGTTTGGTATTGATGTATAGGTAAAATGTTTTTCTAAGCTGTGATATTTATTTCCAGGTGATTTTCGCATTAGTGCATGAGAAAACGTTCTACTTGCATTCATATTTGAACAGTCCTCGTAACATCCATGTTGTACCCAATCTTTTTATATCGAAGAATGATTTTACGAAATTGGGTGCTGAAGTCAATGCAGTTTTATATTTTTCTGAATTTATATACTTAGTCACCATAAAATTTGGGTTCCGATAGACCTTGTTGCAGGAGAGATTAAAGTCAAATATTGAATTTTGAAATTTAATCAGAATGACGTCTATAAAATTTTGAAAAGGCTATGCGTAGTTTATGGTACCGATAACCCTGATTAAGAAGTTTAGCCATTAATAATTTATTACGAGTGTTGAAGTCAGTTACATGACTACACACTCTAGCAAATCGAATAAATTGCGAAATATAAACGCCATAGGATGGCGCACGAGGAACATCACCATCCAAAAAAGGAAAATTTACGATCTCAAAATCAAAGTCATCGAGTTTATCATAAATTTTCCACGAAACAAACCCATCTACAATATATAGATGTAAATCCAAAAACGGGGCCTCTGTATCAGAAGAATTTGATTTATTTAACTGAAGTTCTGGGGGGTAAATCTGACTGATCAAACCATCGGAATAGGTATTATCACTAGTTAATAAATCATCTAAATATCTAGAAGTGGAGCTAAAAGCTTCAATAATTTCAGATTGGTTATCAATGGAAAGCGCCAACATGAAGTCTCTTTCATAACAATACAAGAACAGATCAGCCACAAGAGGTGCGCAATTCGTACCCATCGGAATGCCCACAATTTGTCTAAATAACTTAGTACCGAATCTAATATAAATATTGTCAAGTAGAAAGGGGAGGGCATCACACACTTTCTGACATGACCAAAGTGTATAATTCTTATGCTCTTTAGAAGTGAAAAATGAATTTCTGACATTACATGCAAGATAGAGAGAATCTTCTCTGTGAAAAGCCCATTCAATTAAATCATTAAGCTTTTATTTTACAAGATTATGAGGATGTGTAGTGTAAAGAGAGGAAAATTCGTAAGTAGACAGACTTGTCTAAATCGCGACGGAAGTAAGGGCGAGGATTGTGGCCACGTAAAATCGATTTAAGCCCCCGAGTGGAAATCATTCCACTGACCGTTCCAAGGCGGTTCTTCTGTGGCGGTTTATTTATGGTGTTGTTTGTTACTTACTGTGTGTATCACTTGTGTCTTTTTATTTTGGATGGCCACATGGCCATTTTGTTGGAAAGTAACTGTCCTTATGGCCTTCCTTTGTTTAGGTTTCCATTATGGTCTGGTCGCTTAATGTTTGTGTTTCTTTCCCTTTGGTGTCTTTGATGGGTGGAGTAAGTTAATTGTATCAATTCCTGATCTTTGTTTTACTTCTACTTTGAAGCACGAAAATGTCTGGATTTCAATTTATTTAAAACCTCATTCGAATTTTTATAGACCAAAACAGATTTCTTCCTGATCTTTCAAAGACTTTATCACAATATTTAGTAACATGCGTTTTAATAGCAGTAAGACGGGAAGTTAATAATTTAGAAAGTTCAGTGGTAGTGCAAGAGCTAGAATTTGCAATAAACCGTGCTTTGTAAGGTCTTTTATGAAGTTTTGGAAACCTGTATAGCGTAGGAAGCTTGTCTTGGCCTTCGGTAACACACACAGCAAACTTGGTGGCTGAATGACAAATATGTTCATCTACTTTAACTCTCTCTTCAGCTAAAGGCTGCAGTTCATAGGCCTTAGTACCACCGAGCTCCTGCTTAAGCGTGTTAACATAGTGGAGCCGTCACACAACGTTGACGTTGTTAGCGGCCTTGTCTGCAGAGGCCAAAACAAACTTCTTATGAAATTCTTGAATACCTAGTTTAAGATGACGTAAAGACGTCTTGGGCTTAGGAGGTAATAAGTTAGTATTTTGAGAATAGAAAGAAATGCGTTTATTCACTAGTTTTAAAATGCTAAGTTTCCAGTCCTTAAGGGCTTTATGCTCAACATACTCTCGCTTACACCATCGATTACCGAATTCATTCAAGGAAGCAGCGATTTCATCTCTACATTTACTGAAATCAATTTTAGAAGGAAACCGATATTTCGGTCCTTTAAAAATTATATTCATTATATTCGTTAAAGTTTGAATTTGATGCGTTGAACAGTTTTCAAGTTATATAGAAAAACATGCAAAATGTGGATGGACAGACTGACAGCTAAAGGGACATAAGTCAAATGTTAATATAGCTACAGGTGTTGCTCTTTGTAACAAGTGTGTGTAATGTCACTTTCAATAAGTACAGCAAGTTTCATTGGGATATCTATAGCGGTTTTGAAATTATGAAGAAACCAAAAATATGAAAATTGCTGAAAAGTTAAATTTTACAAACGGTCATAACTCTAGCAATATTGTAGCTAGAGTAACATAACTTGTAATAAAATTGTGACCTTATGTTTAAAGTTTGAAGTTGATGCGTTTAACGTTTTACAAGTTATTAAGAAAAATATCAAAAATGTGGACAGACAGATGGGTGGATTGACGAACGGACGGACAGACAGACAGACAGAGTGTCTAGAATAAGGCGCCGGCAAATTTTTTTGCCGGCCCCTAATAAATCTAAACAACTTCATACTCAGATGACAATTCAATGAAAAAAAAACCTTTTGTATGAATAAAAATCTGGTGTTCTATCATGAGGAAATCTTATACACAAACCTAAGTAGTTGCCGCCCATAATATAACATTTCTGCAATCGCTTTCCGAATGTTGGATCCAGTCTTATTGCCATAGCAACGTTTGTAAGTGGAGCAGTCGCCACCAGGTTTAAGTGTCCTGTATGATAAAAGAAATGTTATAACAACAATAACAACAAACAACAAAAACAACAACAACATTAACAAGGAGAACAACATCAGCAACAAACAAGAAAGACATCACGTATCATAACATAGATAAAACAGTGTATGGGTAATACAGTAAAATTCCTTTATGAAGACCACCTTTGGGACTGTTCAAAAGTGGTCTTTAAAACCTGTTTTGAACAGTCCCAAAGGTGGTCACGGACCAGAGGGCACTGTATGCAGAAAACACAAAGAATGAACTGCAATCCACTAAATAAGCCTTTTAAAGCAGAAATAGCCCTAATTTTAGGCGGTCTTAATTGCCGATTTTCACTTTAAACTATTTTTATGAAAAGTTACCTCAGAATCTGTGCCTGGTTCCTTCGTCATAATGCTTAACCGCCTATGTAGTCAAAAGCTGAATCCTAGAACATACAATTTATATTCAGCTGCTCAACATTGTCCTTGATAGATTTCAGTATACAGTACTCTGAAGAATCTACGCGGTAATGGCGTAAAGCTGTACTTATGCATAACAACATGCTCGTTAAAATGGGTAATTAGTTGTTCTGTCGATGGCATGAAGTCAAAATGTTCACTGAGCAGGGTAAATCAGCCAATTACGCAAGCGCTACACACACTTTCTTTACAAACATTTAAAGTTTGTTTGTATGGTCCTCAGATATATTCTAAGTTGATGGCATTGCACAAACGGATCTGGTCGATTTCAAATTTCTTTACAGTCAATAAGATTCACATAAGGCGAGTGAATGTACATTCGCGAATAGCAAGCAGCTTGTGCAATTCGTGACTTGTGCCCTATGCTCAGAATGTTGGTTTCCATATTGCTTAGCGCAAATCTGATGTGTCAACTAAACGTGCGTGATAACACATACGAGGGTAGGCTGAAAAGTTCTAAGCCTGACTAAGAAGCAGGCACCGAACAGCCATGAAATTTTGTTTTCATTACATCCAAACCTTTATTACTTGATTTGACTCAAATGAGTTCAAGTTTACCTGCAATAACGTAAAAATTCTAGACTTTGAAAATTGATACTAGCACGTTTTTGAGAAAATGGACAAACTCTGGCATCGTGGTGTCATCAATTACCTCCATAAAAAGGGGTTAGCTCCTAAGGACATTCATGCCGATATGGTTGCTACATTAGGGGATGATGCTCCTTCGCATGCAACCGTGAAAAGGTGGGCAGCAAATTTTAAGATGGGCAAGGACAGCCTTGACGATGATAACCGGTGTCGACGACCCACAATGGCAACAACTGAGGAAACCATCAGCCAAGTGCACAGGGCCATGATGGATGACAGGCGTTTAACTGTGAATCAGTTAGCTAACACTGTTGCCATCTCCCGTGAACGAGTAGAGAACATTCTACAGAATAAATAAGGAATGTCGAAGGTTTCCGCCAGATGGGTGCCTAGGCTTTTGACGCCTGACCAAAAGTTGACCAGACTGAACCTGTCACAAGCCAACTTGGCTATTTTTGAAGCAGACCAAGATGGTTTTCTTGACCGTTTTGTCACTCAGGATGAGTGTTGGGTTCATCACTTTGAGCCAGAGACCAAAAGACAATTCATGCAATGGAAGCACCCTGGCTCACCCCCTCCAAAGAAGGCAAAGGTCGTCTCCTCTGCAGGGAAGGTGATGACATCAGTGTTCTGGGATGCGAAGGGTATAATATTCTTATTACCTTCAAAAGGGCAGAAAATTTAATGGGGAGTATTATGCAGATCTGCTAAAACAATTGCGAAAAGCAATTACGGCTAAACGACCCGGGAAATTGACAAAAGGGGTCTTGTTCCATCAGGACAATGCGCCTGCTCATAAATCGGTTGTCGCAATGGCTGCTGTGCATGACTGTGGCTTCACACTTGTCGATCACCCTCCGTATTCACCTGATCTAGCTCCATCAGATTATTTCCTGTTTCGAAACATGAAAAAGCACTTGGCTGGGCAGCATTATCGGTCAGACTAGGAGGTGATAGCTGCTGTGGAGGAGTTTTTCAGGGACCAAGATGAGACCTTCTATACCACAAGGATCCAAGGACTCCAGCATTGCTGGAGGAAGTGTGTGGTTAGGAAGGGAGACTATGTTGAAAAATAAGGCACTTTCAGCATGGACATACCATTGGATCTTGGTCAGGCTCAGAACTTCTCAGCCTACCCTCGTACTTGGTTTATTAATTATATAGAGGATCTTATATGAGTGTTCATGTATCATTGAATTTATTAACCCATTCGGTACCAGATATCCCTAAAGGGGTACCTTGGCAAACAGTACAGGCCCAGATCAGACGCCGCAGAACGCGGCGTCTGATCAGGGCCTACACATTTTGCAAAATGTTTAGCCATTTTCCTGATCAATTTCGAAGAAAATACAATCTGACAACCTTAAATTTTGAAATGGACTCGTGCCATATATAAGGTGGAAGATTCCATTTGGTACAAAAAGGGTTAATCGAGTTGAGGAAAAAGTTAAAATGTGAGGCTTTGCATCGATGCAGTCTTCGTTGTGCGCTCTATGAATAACTAAGAGCACAATGTTCCAAGCAGCAAGAGAAGTCTCTGGTTAGACTATATGGATGCGCAGGCTGATCTGATACTTCGCTGGGCATTGTAGAAAATGCTGTGTCCAGGGTCATTTGTTAGTGCTTTGCTTTTAGTGTGTACCAACCTGAAAATTCTTTGGAAAGTCTTAACAGAGCCTGAACAGCATGTTCTGATTGTAGATGACTATCATCTGGTGCCTGTGGGTCTGGTACATCACCAAGGCCATCTGAACCATGGTAGATTGACGCCGTGGATCGGTTGATCTCTCCCAGCAGTGGTGCATGGCAACCGATGAATACTGGGATCTGTAAAATGAACATAACTGTATTCAGATTTATGCTTCAGTCTTGTTTATCTATTCTCCAAACGTGCTTGATTCGAGGTTTAACGCCCCAGTCAACACTGTATTGGTCGTTTTGGAGACGTTGTTTCCAATTTTGTGGGACTATAATCCGAAAATGAGATGAAATGACATCTCAAGCCCTGTCGCCCAATGAAACCAATAGGGTTTCTAAGCATGGACGTTCCGACTCGCACCGCTTTGCCTGGGCAGGCTTAGATCCTCTCAGCGGTTTACCATTTCTCGTATGCGGTCGGTTTCAACGCTTCATGGAAGTATCATGCAGCCCAGCTATTTCTATAAGCCCCGATGGGCGGGGGCGGAAAGGCTCGATAGAACCTAAGTGTTCCAACCGCCTTATTTATGGGACCTTAACGAAGGGCTGGAATCTGATGTTTTCGAGAAAAAAAAAAAACATGTTTATCATTGCAAATCCATTTTCTTTCAAACATACAGTCAAACCTGTCTTAGTGGCCACCTCTATTAAGTCAGTAACGGGCCTCCGTGGCCTAGTGAATAAGAGCACTGAATCTTAATCATTAGGTCTCTCACCGCTGTGGTTCGAGCCTCGCTCGGGTCAAATGTGAGACGCCAAGTTCTGCAACGGAAGGTCAGGTGTTTTTTCTCCGGGTACTCCGGTAAAAAAACAAAAACAAAAAAAAAAACAACCTCTATTAAGTAAGCAACCTGTCTTAAGCAAGCATATTTTGATCACCCCTGAGGTGCTTGCCTAACACAGGTTGGACTGTATACATATCTGTCAGACTAACCCTCCCGAAAACTAAGGTATTTGTAATATTGTTTGCCGGTCTTTGTAGCTCAGTCCTACGCGCGTCCGACTTGTGATCAGGAGGCCACGCGATAGGCAACAAGCCCGCCTTTACGTATCCTGTCCACTAAAATGCAGCCAGGTAAGCTGAATATGCCCTGAATAGTGTTGAATAGGCCGTTAAACTGAAAACAACAGTATTGTTTAAAGAGCCGGTTCTCGGCAACATCAACAAAACTATGTCCGTGGCCAGCGAAAACTCGGTCTGCACATCCGTAGTTCTTTATATGCTTTTTGTTTGTTTGATTTGTCGACACTGTATAGGTCATTTTGGAGACGTTGCTTCCAAAATTGTGGGACTTTTACCCGGCATTGAGATGAAATGACACCTCAAGCCCTGTCGCCCAATGAAACTTATAGGGTCAATAAGCATGGACGATCCGACTCGCGCCGCTTTACCTGGACAGGCTTAGATCCTCTAAGCGGTTAACCAGTACTCGTGTGCGGTCGGGTTTCAGCTCTGCGTGGAAGCAGTTCTATATATTCCGTCTATCCAAAGGGCAAAAAGCGAAGACCCTCTTAAGTTTTGCGGTTATGCAGGCAGATGTGAGTCTGTGCTGGTCCTAAGAGGGTCCGGTTGTCCAAAGCATTGTGAGTTTAACGACTTCGTTACCGGTCAACATGTTAACTGTTCCAGCAAGTACAATATCTTATACTCTGATATTTTTGCTGAAAAAACGTGAGCTTTTGTAACACATATTAGCAAAACGTAGTATATAAGCCATGCTAAACGATCCAAATTTACTAACGATATCATTTGTAATTGCTCCCAAGTACTTGTAGGTTCTCGGTTCTTGTATGTTGTCTGTGACCCGGCTCAAACAATGTAGCTCTGTCGCATTGTCTGGGGACAAGAATATCCCTTTGTATCAGAATCAGAATTGTTACTGGTGACACATCAACTGACATTGTACACCAGGGTGTACTATTGTGTAGAAAGGCATATCTGCCTGTTACATTCTGTGGATTTGATATAACGGTATATGGTTTTGATACTACGCTATGTGGTTTTGATATTCGTTAAGTGGTTCTGATATGATGGTATGTGGTTAAGATATTACGTTATATGGTTTTGGCATTACATTAAGTGGTTGTGACATTACGTTATAACGTGATTCTTGCTTCAAACACCGCGATCAGCGAAGATCCCATTTAGCGGTCGAGCAAGAAAGAAGATGATGAAGGATACATTTGACGATCAGCGCATGTAATGTGGAGACACTGATTGAAGGCGATGGTTCAGACATACCATAGCAAAGAACAGCTCTAGTTGGCAGAGAGCTTCGCCGGTATAAAGTGAAGATTGCAGCTCTGAGTGAGACTCGCCTTGCAGAAGAATGGCTGTTTAAAAGAAATTGGCACTGGTTACAATTATATCTGGACTGGACGCAAGACAGAAGAGCGGTGTGAAGCAGGTGTAGGCTTTGCCATCATATCACACCTTGCCAGCAAGCTGCCATGTCTTCCAGAAGACATAAAAAACCGCCTGATGACACTGAGCTTTTTCTTATAATGTAAGAAGCATGCAACTATTGTAAATGCCATGCACCCATAATGTCCAATCCAGTTGAGGTCAAAGTCACATTTCATGATGCTCTGGATTCTGGACCTCACAATCAGCACCATCAAGACCGAGGTGGTGCATCAGCTAGCACCTTGCAAGCCTAACAAGGAATCCACAATCACAATGAGAGAGGTAACAAAATGCAAGTGGTAGACAAGTTCACCTGCTTTGGAATCACATTGTCACGAGTCGTGAAAATTGTTGATGAAGCCAATGCCAGGATTGCAAAAGCTAGTGCAGCATTTGGTCGACTACCTAGTATTGTTTGGGATCGACGCGAAATCAGGCTTGACACAACGCTGAAAGTCGACTTAGCTTTGGTGCTACCCACCCTATTATGTGCAAGCAAAACGTGGACAGTTTACCAACGGCACGCCAAAAGTCTGACTCACTTCCATGGCAGCTGTCTCACTTCCATGGAATCTTTTAAAGTATAAGGGACAAGGCAAGATTCCAGACGCAGGTGTGTCCTGATGCCCCCGCCGATCGGGCCTTGAAGAAATAGGTTGGGCTGCACGATGCTTCCACGCAATGCTGAAACCAACTGCACTTGAGTACTGGTAAACCGCTTAGGACTAAGCCTGCCCAGGCAAAGTGGTGCGAGTTTCCCTACATATTAACCCTTTTGGTTTGTTTGGGCGGTAGGGCTTGAAATGTCATTTCATCTCAGTGTCGGGTAATAGTCGCACGAAATCGGAAGCAACGTCTCCGAAATGATCTAAATAGTGTTGACGGGGACGTAAACCCTCAATTCAAACAAACAATCAGCCAGAAGTCCTGAAAAAGGCAGGAAAGCAGAGTGTACATACTTTTCTGAAGACGGTCAGGTCATGACATGATGCATGAGGAAAGTTTGCCTTAGGAACGTTTGTAAAAAATCCCCTATGGAGAACTAGAAAAGAAGAATAAATTCCCCATGATGGTCGGAAGAAGCGACACAAGGACACCCTCAAAGCCTCTTTCAAGGATTTCAACATACGAACAGCGTCGTGGGAACAAAATTGCACAGGACCGAGAACGTCAGAAGGGGTGCTAGTGAATATAGAGCAATAGGATCAGCGAAGACGAGCAAAAACGTGCACAGCACAAAGCCAAAGCTGAGGCATCACCAACAGAGCTGTCTTCCTGTGACCTGTCTCGCTCTTTCTGCAACAGTCATTTCACAGCCAGTGTTGGTTTCATTAAACAGTACACAACCAGTAGCATGTCTTACATTTGATTAAAATTGGTCATTGTCAGTAATGACAGACAAACTGTTATTATTTGGTTTTGATATGACATTATGTTGTTTTGATATTAAGATATGTGGTTTTGACATTATGTGGTTGTGATATTATGGAAAGTGGTTTTATATAACGTGATTTGGTTTACATATGACATTCGGTTTTGATATTACGTTATGTGGATTTGACATTACGTTATATGGTTTTGTTATACTTTTATGTGGTTTTGATATTGCATTATGTTGTTTTGAAAATAAATTGTATGGTTTTGACATTACATTATGTTTGTCACTACGTTATGCGATTCGTCCATTATGCTATGGCAATGCATTTCTACTTTATGTGGTAAACTCAATACCTTAGGGCAGTATATTATTGCTTTATGCGGAGTCCTCATTATTTTATGGCCAACATTATTACTCTATGTGGTTTCCTTATTATGTTATTTGACTTCGTTATTAAGTATTGCTATTTTGTGAGTATGTTATATTATTATAGTATTTCGTTATTTGGTTTCACCATTATATTATGCCAGACCATTATTATGCTAGGGGGTTTCATTATAATATTATGCCAGTACCTCGTTAATTTACGAAGTTTCAATTATTGGTTTGGTCGCCATGAGGCGGGCAAACCGGGTATAATGACCAGATTGTAACTGTTCCATGGAGGGGCACGTGACGCGATCAACCAATCAGCTTTAACGATGATGCAATACTATACTGCAACTACAGGAAACAGCCTGTCTGAATAGCGAAACAGACCAAAAAGCAAGCGTTTCAACTCCAACAATAAATATCTTAAGGGAAATGGAAACACCTGACAGGTGTGGCAGTTACGGTAAATGACCAATTAATTCGAACAGTAAAAAAATAAATACTGATCCGGGTGAATTATTAGAAAATATCAGATTGGAAATTTATCAGTGTTCGAACTGTTTGATCTGAAAGAATTCCATGCGTTGGACCAGGCTGGGTTCAATATTTTAAACAACTACGTTTTTTTTCCGCGGCCCTGTCAATCCGCAAGTGATTATAAGTTATAAATATCACTTATGCAGTGCAGAACCGTTTGATCTATAAATAAGTCAGTGTGTGCAGGGGGTCTTTGAATGTGAGCTTATCATGTAGTTACAAGTATAAGGTTACACATTGTCTTTAATGACATTTACACCTATTGAACTATCACTATTCCCTTTAAAATGGGCGAGTCAATTTGTGATCTCAGGAATAACAGAAATTGATTTGTTTGGAGCAAATTCTTTGTTTAAGAGAAGCCCATATATTTATCAAAGAATTTCCTGATAGTCTGTAATGTTTTTTTTTTTTGTTCCGGCTACACCGCAGCAGACAAAGTCCAGCTACATGTATACATATGGGATGCGATGTTGAAACCCGCACGTGCAGCTACCCAGTGGAGCTAGGCGCATAGATACTTCACCCCCCCCCCCACACACACACCTATATTGTATAAGCGCATAGTGAAGCCCCAGGCGAGACTGCGCAGCCTTGTTTGTGTGTTCTCTATTAACACATAAGCTGTCTCAAATCAGTGTAAGCGGGGGCATGTAGCAATTCAATGCCCATCGAAGAAATCCGCTGAAGACTGATTAGACTGCGGATGCAAAACCATCATGTTATTTAGATAGACAAGTAACAAGAAAAAGAAAATGCGGACATCATACACAATTTTAACATGTGCATGTGCGATCTTCACTTTGTGCGCGATGAAACGTTTCAAACCTCTTGAACATTGAAGACACAATCCCGATTGCACAACTGCGCAGACTTATCAGTCTTTTCTGTACGCACATGCGCAATAAGTATTTTACTCGAGATAGGAGATCTGAACAGACTGATCCTTGCACTTGGTAGCTTAGAATGTGTTTGTAATGTCGCAAGCAGATTTGGCCGGTTAAATGTACACAGTCGTTTTAAGCCGGCGCACGGCGAAAACAAAAACCGTTTCAAGCGAAGGACCAGATCAGCCTGCGCATCTAGTCAATGTGGCCATAGTTTTCACCTGTTGTTCTTTGATTAGCACAGAGGCCATGGTAGGCTCATACGAACAACAAAGACTGTTCAGACTGCATGCATGTGCAGGCTGACCTGAGTCTTCGCCCATCGCATATAACTTATTTTCTCAATCATGTTCCCCGAAATTACTTCCAATAAAACCTTGTCACCGTAAAATAAATGGGCATCTTCACTTGCTCCTCAGAAAACCAGGGTAACCCAACAAGTAACCTGAATTATACTACCTTTTTGCATGCATCAACCATGAATTTCACTCAGACGTTCTGTGGAATAAGACCGGAAACTCTCAATTAATATTTAAAGGGGCGCTTCTGCTATCAAAGAGGCATTGAATCAAATGCCACAGCACATGGAAAAAGGGTAACACTGTCACACAAATAATATTGAAAGTGGAAGCCACGCTCCAAAGAGTCTGAGAGCAAAGCCAAAAAAACTTGCATATGCATGGTGATCCAAGCCTTTGTAGGCCACAATGCTACATCACCGACTAGGATCAGCCTGCACATCGTTGCAATGTGATCAGTCTTTACTGAACCCTTAAATCTTACGAAGTCACAAGGCTAAGTGAAACTCTTTGCCTTACATACCGGTAGTGGGTGCGCATGTTCAGTGTTTGCAGGTCGTTGAGAAACCAGCGAAGACACATCTTAGCGTACTCATGCAATTCGATTAGAGTCTATGCTGATCGCATGAGCCTGATGCAGACGATGGGATTTCACAACATAAATAAGCGAAACTCCTGTGGCTCATCAAGGTTGATCTAAGCACTTGCTGCCTGCGTTTCTCACAGTCTGATCAGTATTCGGTGAGGGTATGAACCTTCCATAACCACAGGGCTATCGAAGTGAGAGAAGCGAAAACCATTTGCCTCACAGAGTGCATGTTAATCCGAGTCTTTGGAAGTCGCACATATTTCATGCTAAGTTTTCTTTTTTTCGTGCGCTAGCTCATATACGACCAGTACGATGTTGTAATGATAAACCCGGGAAGGGTCCGAAATGCTTGTTCTGGATGCATTTTTCGGCAATTTTTGTGTGTTCAAAGTATTAAAAATTCTGATTTCTAAAAAATTTGGGAGTTCGAATTAAATGAGAAAGTTTTCAGCCACAGATTCGAAATAATTTTGGGTGTTCGAACTGCTAGGGTGTTCGAACTAATTGGTCACCTACCGTAGTCTACCATTTTTACCGTATTTCGAAACACACCTATTCAAATACAGTGTCATTTTTTGGCCAAAGAAAAAGCAATTTTAAAAAGAAAAATTGGAATATTCAAGTTGCCTTTTTTGCTCAAAACATAGATTGCGGGAAGTCGACAGAAACGCCTCGACGAGGCGATTCTATTGAGTACCCACAATCTAGTGTTTCAGAGCATGAATACAAAAATTAATGTATACCCCTGCAAACCCGAGCTTTACTATATAAAAGTGTAGATTATATTTTCTTGTCCCTTGGGATCATTGATTCCATTGTGGAATTTTGAAAATATCTGAGGGTCACTGATGAGGCCTAATTGCCAAAACTAGCTAGTCTGGCCCAGAAAACATGTACACTCCATACTTTTTAGTTCTGTGGTGTATTCCTTGCTTCCAAAGGATAGCCCTTTTATAGAACATATTTAACTTCACTACAACTGGTGTGTGGGAATGTGTGGCGCCTGTTAAACGTCTCCCTGCCCTACATCATAGTGTAGTTTATATTTTCTTGTCCTTTGGGATCATTGATTCCATTGTGGAATGAGGCCTAATTGGCCGAAACTAGCTAGTCTGTCCCGGAAAACATGTGCAAACCATATTTTTCAGTTCTGTGGTGTATTCCATGCTTCCAAAGAGTAACCCTTTTATAGAACATATTAAAGGGGATCACAATTCTATAGGCATGCTTTCGTGATGGAAATACAACTTTAAGGACCTTATGGCTGCTACTCTGTTGACTCTGTCCAACTGAAAAAGGGGTCTACTCTAAAAGGGGAAGAATTTGCTCCTCAAGGGGTCTACTCTAAAAGTGAAGACTTTACTCCCCAGGAGCAAATTCTTTCCTTTAAGAGTATACCCCTTAGACATATCAAAAGAGAAATTACTTTTGCAGGAGTAGCAGTCATTGTCGCAAATTTTACGTTTTGCAATGCCATTATGGAGTAAGTCCATGGGGCCATGGAAACGAAAAACAACAGAACATAACTACTACTACTCACAAAGTGTAGCTGGCTGCGGTAGCTCAGTTGGATGCAGTCTGACTGGCGATAAGGAAGACTCGGGTTCGATACCTACCGGGGTCGGCAACATTCTTTCGTGGAGATTGATTATGAAATCTTTTCTATGGTCATTCTCTCCCTTCCGCTGATTCAGGAAGGGCAGGGATCAGTTTTTGGCGACAGAATGTGCACTGAACTGGTAAACCGCTTACGGATAAGCCTGCTCAGGAAAAGCGTGGATAGGTACACTGACAGGCCCAAACATGACCCAAATCAGTGTTGACTGGGCCGTTAAATACAAATAAACAAAACTTGCAAAGTTTACTTCACACAGATAGGAACAGATTTATATATTCTGAACATCTTTCGGTACGGTGGTAGCTCTAATAATACGTAAATGTTGGAAAGACAGAGAACGTTATTTTTCCTCATTTATAAAGATCGCTGGGTGTAACGGGCCTCCGTGTGGCCTAGTGGATAAGAGTGCTGACTCTTAATCATTAGGTCTCTCAACGGTGTAGGTTTGAGCATGGCTCAGGTCACATAATGAGAAGTTCAGCAATGGAAGGTCAGGAGGTTTTTTATCGGGTACTCTAGTTTTCGCTCACCTCCGATTAACGATCGGCTTGATGTGAGTGAAATAATCTTGAAAGGATCGTAAAACCAAACATAAAAAAGATCACTTGGTGTGTAAAACCATTTTCATGTCTTTGCTACTAGAATAAACGGCAGTGCCAAGGTCGAAGGTTCTAACTCTTCCAAATATATAAACTATTTAGGGAGCGAAACAAAGTCATAACGTTGGTGGGTCGTTGTTTATTGTTCTTTAGCCCAGCACAGATAGCAATAGTTTCTGTTAATAAACTTCATGACTACTAAGTGACCTACCACCAGTTACAGACTGAGTTGTTAAAAGACTTTTTGGCGCATTCGATGGGGGCTATTGTATCTGATAAGCCGAGAATGGTGTTCTTTATTTCCACTCAATACTTGACGTTTTACTAATCAGTTTCTTTTACAATTAAATTGTGATCCAGAAAGGTATACCAAAGGATTGCAAATTTCAGGTTTTTGCGGAGGTACCACTCAAAGAAACTGCCGAGGTTTAAGATAGTCTGATTCGCAGCACTTTGTCTGGGCAGGCTTAGATCTTCCTAGGCGGTTCAGCAATACAGCATTCCAATATATTGCCCCAAGGTCTGATCGGCCCCAGTACATCGGGGATTGAAGAAATAGATTGGACTGCATGATGCTTCCACACAGAGCTGATACCGGCCGCACATGAGTAGTGTTAAATCACCTCGAAAGTCTAAGCCTGCTCAGGAAAAGTGGCTCGAGTCGGACTGTTCATGCATTTCAACCATTTAGTTTCATTGGGCGACAGGGCTTGAGAAGGAGTTTTATCTGCCCGTTTTATCTCAGTACTGAGTAAAAGTCCCACAAAATTGGAAGCAATGTCTCAAAAAAGACTCATACAGTGATAACAGGGACGTTAACAGCAAATGAAATAGATAACCAAGGCCCTATAGAAGGCCTGATGACTTAGGAAAAATCTTTTTATATGCGCGTTTGAAAATAACAACAACAACAAAAAACAAAACAACAACAACAAAACAAAAACGGTCGTATTAAGTTATGGGGTTGGTGTCCGTCCGTCCGTCCGTTCGTAAACTTTTTTTTCGTTTCCGTATAACTCCTACTATACAGTTTTCATCCGATCAAGCCTAAAATGTGTATGTAGTAAGGCTAAGATGTGAAGATATGCCACCAAATACTAACAGAGTTATGACCCTATGAAAAATTCGGTTTACATTTTCGTTTGGTTAAGTTTTGTGCTATACATGTGTAAACCATATGTAAGTTACATTTAGTTAATACTTGCCATGGCGTTAAACAATTTACTTCAGAATACTCATCACTACCTACCCCTCCTGATACCAAGGTCACATACTTCGAAATTTTATGTACACGATTTGTATTAAAGTTTATTTTTTTATTCAAAAAATGCATTAAGTGGGATAATGATATCAGCTGGCTCAAATCAGAATGTAGACTGACAAGACCAAACCTATTGGATGCTTTTTGAAAGCAGCCAACTTGTTCATTATATGGTTTAACATGTTTAATCATACGTTTATTTCAAATCGCCGTTTAGTATTGAGTTTCCTTTAATAAGGTGGTTTCTTTTCTCTGGAAGTCTCATGACGATAACTTTGGAAGCGTTTTGCCATTCCCAAATATCACAGAACATTCTTTAAAGTATAGATGGATGAGAAAAATAATCAATGATGGGGTTGAGACAACTTGCCTGTGATTTAACCCAATGATAGTATCTCGGCATAAAACCATATCAATCTTCAGGATACTGCGCATAGCTTTTGTTTAGGAACACGCCTATACAAATACATTGCCACCTTTATCGCCGAAAAAAAAATGAAAATTTTAAGATGAAAACTTGTGATATTTTCTTATTTCTGCTCAAAATATAGATTGTGGGCACCCGTTAGAACCGCGGAGGTTCTAACGAGTACCCACAATCTATATTTAAGAGCAGAAATTTAAGATTTACCCCTGTAAACCCCAGTTTTACTATATAAAAGTGGGCTTCAAGGGGGTCAAAATTATATAGGCATGTTTTCGTGATGGTAATTAGCATTGTTATTATCTGTTATCATAAATGCTTTATTATCAAAATAATTTCGGGCAAAAGCAGTAACTTACATCCAGTCTATTTGCGAGCTGCAGTGTTCGGAGAGCATTTCGGCCCGTCTGTGTCACATTGGTGTTTCCTTCAACACACGTGATAGCTTTGACTTCAACATCCGGGTCATTAAGTGCCATTAAAATCGCCATGGCATCATCATTTCCTGGATCACAGTCAATTACCAGTGGTCTTTTTGATGCCATCACACTTGAAAGTATGCTCCTCCTGGTAAATGGAAAAGTTACAAAATGTAGTTCCGAAATTTTTGCTGTCAAAGGGCTTTTTTGCAGACGCAGATTTCTCCACGAAAAATGATTTCACATCAACAAAAGACAGCAGTAGGGCAGTAGGCTGGGCCAGAAGGGCAGCAAGCTGGACAGGAAGGGCAGCTGTAACTCTTTATTGGAAACACTACATTAAACGCCAGGCTTAAATTGATAACAAAATGTAGTTAAGATTGTATATTTCTTCAAATATCTCCCTTATTAATTACACTGCATTGCCTAAATTTCTTGCACCAGGATGGTTATAATGTCAATAAAAATACTATTTGAAAATTCATTTAACTTTACAAACTGAGCCTTTCCTTAAATGAGGTCTCAATACAAAACGGAGTAACTTCACAGCTGTTCTTCTCCCAGCGTTATAACTGATAAAACCCTAATATTGATCATATACAAGGAAAAAGCTTGATCTCGAATAAATCTTCACAACACCTGACATTTACTCTTGATAGAAAATCTCTTTAAAGTTTTAACTTACTTTGGTAGCGTTTGCCGGGTCGCCCACGTTGCTTAACTTCGTGAAAAAGCAAATCGCTAAAAGAGTCGGCTCCAACTAGAAGTGGTGTATATTAATAACCTTTACCACAATCTATATTTTGAGCAAAACAAGAAAAATGCCTAATGGCATTATGGACGGTTTTTTTTTTTTTCAGTATGGTTAGGATGGTGGTGGCATGGGTGGGGTAGGGTGGGGTGTGCTGGTGTGGGGTAGGGTGGGGTGGAATGGGTTAGGAGTCGGGTGGGATGGGGTGGAATTTGTGGTGGGGTGGGGTGTGGGGTGTGATGGGGTGTGGTGGGGTTGTGGGGTGGGGTGGGGTTGGCTTGGGTGGGTGGGATGGGGTGAGGTCGGGTAAGGTGGGGAGTGGTGGGATGGGGTTGGGTTGGGGGTGGATTGGGGTTGTTTTGGGATGGGGGTGGGGTGGGGTTGTGGGGTAGGGTAGGGTATGCTAGGGTAGGGTGGGGTGGGTAGGGTATGTATATAAAACTAAGTATGCATGTATGTACAGAACAAATGCAATATCCTAACCCAGTAACAACTTTTTGTGTGTGTGTGTGGGGGGGGGGGGATTTGTTTATGTGTTTTACGAAGAACAAAAAAATAAAGTTTTTTCTATTTTTAGCTCTATTTTTAGCTCTAGTGGCCACTGATTTTAGCAATTTTGAAAAAGGGTCACCTAATGAACATTTCTGTAAAATAATTTTGAAATCGGGCCATTATCCCAGGAGGAGATGTCGTTTAAAGAAATTGTTGACGGACGACGGACATCAACTAAAAAAAAGAAAAAGAGCTAAAAAAAGAACGAAAAAAAAAAAGAAAAAGAAAATTCCATGCCTGTGCATGCATGTATGTATTATTACTAGCAACTATCAGGGGAGGAAGATAATAATTGTTCATATGTGTTTATGGAGAGTGAGTGAGTGCTTGAGTTTTACGCCCACCAACAGCTATGGTCATATGGAGACGGGACCTCGGTTTAAAGACTCATCCGAAAGTCTGCAGAAGCCCGAAATCGATCCTGCGATCCTGGTTTACAAGTCGAGTAGCGTAACCACTACACCACGGAGGCTTCTATGTGTGTTTATGGAGAAGAAAAGAAAAATAAAGAAAAAAAAGAATGAAAAAAGAAAGAAAAAAAAAAAAAGAACAGAAAAAAAAAAAAAAAAAAAAAAATGTCTCCACCGGGGTTTGAACTCACGCCCCTCAGATTCATAGTCAACAATAGGATCCGTAGTCCAGCACTCTATCCACTACACTGGCATTTGAAACAAGACCTGTCGCCGGACAGGATAGCTCACCGGAAGTCGCGCTTAGACTAGTCGTGCAAAGTCAAATTTTCAGACTCATAATAGAAACAAAGTCACTAGGAAAGAAACCAGTGCTATATCAATATTTGGGGCTCACGTATGATTCAAGTTTGACTCATTATTATCACTTTTAATTCCATTTAACCCTTAGACATGAATCAACGAATCAAAACTTGCCAAATATAAAGGCTCTATTTCAAATGGTCAAGAAGTTATCAAAAAAGAAGATCACAGGACCAGGATCAAGGTTACAGGTCAAAATTTTATAAAAGAATGGGAAGGCAATGTGACATGGAACCTACATATCAAGTAAGAAAGCTAGTGTTAAGGCAAAGTCACAAGGAACCTACATGGCAAATATGAAGGCTCTACCTCAAAAGATTAGAAAATAATGATAAGTAGGTCAAAAGGTCAAAGGTCAAGGTCACAGGTAAAAACAATTTGTATAAGTGGTAAGGCAATGACACTAGGAACATTCATGCTCTGGAGCGATAACAAAGTTTTTCTAAAAATAGCCACAGTGACCTTGACCTTGAGGCCATGACCTGCTCGAGATATTATCATGAGCAACATTTGTGTGAAGTTCTATTAAAATCTGTTGAAAATATAGGAATTTATATACCAAGTATGAAGGCACTACCTCAAATGGTTACGAAGTTATGATAAAGTAGGTCAAAGATAAAAAAAATTGTATGAGTGGAAAGGTGATATCACAAGGAACTTATAAGCCAAATATGAAGGCTCTATCTCAAATGGTTATGAAGTTATGACAAAGTAGGTCAAAGGTCAAGGTCACAGATATTTTTTTTGTATGAGTGCTAAGGCAATGTCACAAGGAACCTACATGCCAAATATGAAGTCTCTATCTCAAATAGTTAAAAAATTATGACAAAGTAGGTCAAAGGTCCAGGGTCAAGGTCACGAGTTATAATAAAGTAGGTCACAGGTATTTTTTTTGCATGAGCGGTAAGGCAATGTCACAAGGAACCTACATGCCAAATATGAAGTAGGTCAAAAGTCTTTGGTCAAGGTCACAGGTCAAATTTTTTTGTATGAGTGAAAAGTGAATGTCACAAGGAACCTACATGCCAAATATGAAGGCTCTATCTCAAACCGTAAGAAATTTATAATAAAGAAGGTCAAAGGTCACAGGTCAAGGTCACAGGTCAAAATTTTTTGTATGAGTGTTAAGGCAATGTCACAAGGAACCTACATGCCAAATATGAAGGCTCTATCTCAAATGGTTACAAAGTTATGATCAAGTAGGTCAAAGGTCAAGGTCATCGGTATTTTTTTTTGTATGAGTGCTAAGGCAATGTCACAAGTACCTACATGCCAAATATGAAGTCTCTATCTCAAATAGTTAAAAAATTATGACAAAGTAGGTCAAAGGTCCAGTGTCAAGGTCACAGGTCAAAATTTTTTGTATGAGTGGAAAGGGAATGCCTAAAGGAACATACATGCCAAATATGAAGGCTCTATCTCAAATGGTTAAAAAGTTATGATAAGTAGGTCAAATGGTCAAGGGTCAAGGTGACAGGTCAATTTTTTTGTGCGAGTGGGAAGACAATGTGACAAGGAACATACATGCCAAATATAAAGGCTATATCTCTAACGGTTCTAAAGTTATGATAAAACAAAAAAAAATACCATAATTACCATAATAATTCAAAGTATGTGGCCTTGAACCCATGGTTACGGTCAAGGTTACAGGTCAAAATTGTTTGTATGTGTGGGAAGGCAATGTCACAAGGAACCCACATGCCAAATATGAAGGCTCTATCTCAAACGGCTCCATAGTTATGTTAAAACAAAGAAATTACCATAATTACCATAAAATTCAAAGTATGTGACCTTGACCCAAGGTTACGGTCATGAAAGCTGATGCTGCTGCTTAATAATTGAGATTAAGTATAAACTAAATCCATCAGAAGGTAAAGTAGTAATGAACTCCTAAAACCTTTAACACAAAAACTTGAAAATTAGAATTCTAAGTCTGTGACCTTGACCCAAGGTCACGGATATGGCTACTGATATTGCAAATAAAAACTATACACCAGTATCTATCATGATACCAAATATAAACTCAATCCATGTAGGCATAAAAAAGAAATGAGCTTCTAAAAAACTTTAACACAAAACTTTAACATTTGTGGACGCCGACGCCGACGCCGACGCCGACACCGACGCCGACGCCGACACCGACGCCGACGCCGACGCCGACGCCGGGGGTAGTAGAATAGCTTACCTGACCTATCGGTCCGGTGAGCTAAAAAGGTTAACCAAAAGGTAAACCTGAAAAACGCAAGTTTGAACAAGATGTGTTTGTGAAACACCGATGCCCCCGGACAGCGCCTGTGCAATATGAAAGCCCCATCACTAAATTATGTCATGGTTGAGGCCACAAGGTCACGAGGTAAAAAATTATGGTACCACTGGAAAGGTCTTGTGAGAAAGAATACACATGTGAAATATGAAAGCTCTATCACTTACCAATCAAAAGTTATGGACTATATTAAAGTTTTTAAAAAGTAGGTCAAACATCAAGGTCAAAGTCACAAGGTCAAAAATTATAGTACCACTAGAAAGGTCTTGTGACAAGGAATGCACATGTGAAATATGAAAGCCCTACCATTTACCAATCAAAAGTTATGGCCAATGTTAAAGTTTTTAAAAAGTAGGTCAAACATCAAGGTCAAGGTCATGAGGTCAAAAATTATGGTACCATTAGAAAGGTCTTGTGACAAGGAATGCACATGTGAAATATGAAAGCTCTACCATTTACCAATCAAACGTTACGGCCAATGTTAAAGTTTTTAAAAAGTAGGTCAAATGCCAAGGTCAAGGTCATGAGGTCAAAAATTATAGTACCAATAGAAAGGTCTTGTGACAAGGAATGCACATGTGAAATATGAAAGCTCTACCATTTACCAATCAAACGTTACGGCCAATGTTAAAGTTTTTAAAAAGTAGGTCAAATGCCAAGGTCAAGGTCATGAGGTCAAAAATTATAGTACCAATAGAAAGGTCTTGTGACAAGGAATGCACATGTGAAATATGAAAGCTCTATCACTTACCAATCAAAAGTTATGGCCAATGTTAAAGTTTTTAAAAAAGTAGGTCATATGCCAAGGTCAAGGTCATGAGGTCAAAAATTATAGTACCAATAGAAAGGTCTTGTGACAAGGAATGCACATGTGAAATATGAAAGCTCTATCACTTACCAATCAAAAGTTATGGCCAATGTTAAAGTTTTTAAAAATGAGGCCAAAAGTAGGTCAAATCTCAAGGTGAAGGTCACGAGGTCAAAATTTATGGTACCTCTTGAAAGGTCTTGTGACAAGGAATGCACATGTGAAGTATGAAAGCTGTATCACTTACCATTCAAAAGTTATGCCCAATGTTAAAGTTTTTGCAGACGGAGAAACGGACAAACGGACAAACAGACAAACGGACAAACAGACAAACAGACGGACAGACCAAAAACTATATGCCCCCCCAGAATCTTAGATTCCGGGGGCATAAAAATGACAATTTCCGCCAAAATTTTAGTCTTTTGCGCCATTTATGGATTATACATGAAAGCGGTACCTCCACTTATGCATCAGTCCTGATATTAAAACAATCTGCTGCAGAATAGATGAAAAATATCACTTTGAAAAAAGGTTAACCAAAAGGTAAACCTGGGACGACGCCCGCCCGCCCGCCCGCCCGCCCGCCCGCAGGACGCCCGCCCGCCCGGACATCGCTATTTTAAGAGACGGATTTTTTTTAAAAAACCCGTCCAAAAACGAAAAATATCACAGTTTTTCATCTTAACATTCTCGTTGTTTTTCCTCAGCGGTAAAGTTTATGATTAAATAGTATAGGCGTGCTTTCGTAATAACCTGTCACAGTGATAACTAGCGTCGCTTCTTTACATCCCAACATCTTATTACCTTTTCAATTTTCCTTAGACACGCGAAATTTTGGTCATGACCCGTCTCGTACTATTTTTATCTGTAATGTTTCTCCCTTGGTTTTCATTTTTTTTCGAACTTCACTAATTCCTACAGTATTTGTTCCTTTGTCTTTCTCTACCCTAAATGTCATCATTTATATTATCTGGTGATTCTTGTACCGACAGCCCCCGCCATTTGGTGCTTGAAGAAATAAATGGGCTGCATGATCCTCCCAAACAGAGACCGCTCAGAGGATCTAAGCCTGCCCAGGTAAAGCGGTGCACGTTGGACCGTCCATGCTTTAAACCCTATTGGTTTCATTGGGCGCAGGGCGTGAGGTGTCACTTCATCTCAGTGTTGGATAAAAGTCCCACAAAATCGGAAGCAACGTCTCTAAAATGACCTATACAGTGTTGAAGGGGACGTTAAACCTCAAATAAGTAAAAAATAATATTGTACCTAGTTTCTTGAAAAGTAGAAGCAAAACAAAGATCAGGAATCGATACAATTAACTTAATCCTGCCACCAAAGACACCAAAGGGAAAGAAACACAAACATAAAGCGACCAGACCATAATGGAAACCTAAACAAAGGAAGGCCATAAGGACAGTTACTTTCCCATAAATTGTCCATGCATATGGCCATCCAAAATAAAAAGACACAAGTGATACACACAGTAAGTAACAAACAACAACATAAATAAATCGCCACAGAAGAACCGCCTTGGAACGGGAAAGATTTCCACTGGGGGGGCTTAAATCGATTTTACGTGGCCACAATCCTCGCCCTTACTCCTGAAGTCTGATTTTGTTTTACAAACGGAATAATTTGAAAAGTACTTTGTATGTGAATAAATCCAACACGCCATTCACAACAACTAACATGACTAATTAGCAACAGAATATGATTCATCAGAAACACTGGGCAGATTGCTTGAAACATGGCGAATATCATGAAACTTGCTGATGTTCCTAGGTTGTCTTTAACCCAATCGAAAACATGCCTATACAACTACATTGTAACCTTTATCGCCGAAACAATGAAAATTTTAAGAGGAAAAATTGTGATATTTTAATTATTTCTGCTCAAAATATAGATTGTGGGTACTCGTCAGAACCGCCTCGTCGAGGCGGTTCTAACGAGTACCCACAATCTATTATTAAGAGCAGAAATTAGAAAAATAAGGTTTACCCCTGCAAACCCCAGTTTTACTACATAAAAGTGGGGTTCAAGGGGGTCAAAATTATATAGGCCTGTTTTCGGGAGGCTATATAATGACTTAAGTCTTCTTAACAGTTTCAAACAAAAAGACGTTTAAACATACATACTACTACTGAACTTTTGCCAAGGTTATCATACCAAATTTCGTATTCCACATTGACCCTTTAATGGCAATGTCAAATATGAATTCGGTTCCGTAAGATTTTGTATATGGAAACAGCCAGCAACATTTTAAGTACCACAGTTTAAGGTTTCTCAGACTGGAAATACACCACACTATTCTATCAAATAGTGGTCAGGGTTCGTGGTGGTTCGGGGTGGGGGGGGGGAGAGAGAGAGAAAATTAGGGTTTGGGGACGACCTTATGGAATCCTGGTATTCTTGCTCTACGCGAACATGCCTACAATTATCAATAATGCCAAAAGTTTTCGGGCTGGGTGAAGTTATTGTTTTCAAAGGCACACAAAAGGAAAAGAACACGTGCAAAAGTTCCATTTTTATATAGCTATGAATTTAGTTTCGAAATTTTCTTCATAACATGTAAAAGAAATTAATTATTCGCATTTAGAGCTGTTTTATGAAAAATGTCCCCGTGCATTTTCCTTGTGTAATTACCCATCTACCAGTTATAATATCACAGACAAGTTGAAAACAAAGGAACACATTTTGCTTTTTTATTTTCATTTTTTTACTTTATATAATATTATTTTAGTCAAGAAAAAACTTTGTTCTTTTTTACACTAATTAAAAACAAAGACTGCGACCTTTGCAAAATGCCATAAAGGTTTGATGCCCTCGGTTTTTTTACAACACATTGAAGCAACATATAATTTGTGCGTGTTTCAGCTTTATGTCAGGTTTTGTTTCGTTTGAGGTTGTAAAGGTCATTTTGGAGACGTTGCATCCAATTCTGTTGGAATTTTACTCGACATTGAGATGAAATGACATCTCAAGCCTTGTCGCCCAATGAAACCAATAGGGTTTGCAATCATGGACAGTCCGACTTGCAGTCCGACTCGTACCGCTTTGCCTGGACAGGCTTAGATCCTCTAAGCGGTTTACCAGTACGAGTTGTAGTTCGTGTGCGATCGGTTTCAGCTCTGCGTGGAAGCATCATGCAGCCCATCTTTTTCTTCAAGCCCCGATGGGCGGGGCCGTAATACCTACGGTCATATGAAGACGGGACCTCGGTTTGAAGACTTACCCGAAAGTCTGTAGAAGCCCTGAATCGAACCCACGGCCCATAGGTTATGTATGACGCGAGTAACATAACCACAAAAGCACGGTGTAGATTAACTGTCCCGCGAGTGTTGTCTTAATCGTTAGCCCCCGTGGTATGCTTTCATATATATTTTGACCTCGGCATAAGTTTAAAACGCTCGGTAGGAAAACGACACAAAATCAATTGAAAGACGTCTGAATTTGCTTTGATTTTTTTACACCGGAATAAAAATATAAACACATATAACACGGACACTGATTTCAAAATATAACACGAAAACTACTCACTTTGTACAACGTGTTACCTCGGATACACGGCTACCGATCAGTTTGGTAATCTTCCTGGTGACAAATCCCATTGGAACAGGATTTTAGCAGGTTTCTCGAAAAGGTGCACCCAACAAAGACTCAGATCTGCGCATCAGACTTCACTCTACGCTAACTGGATGCCTGTTGACCCAGTACTTAGGCTGTATTTTCCCCGAGTGGGTAAACATGCTTCTCTCTTTCATGTTCGCTTGACGGAGGATTGGACCAGGAACAACATAGGTCACATGCTGAGTATCTCAGTTCGAACGAAAATAATTCATATATTGCAGTTTTTAACCTTAAGACGCCGAGGAAAACTATATCTGAAAATTTCGTCTGCTGAATTTTTATGCAAACTTTTTAAAAATATGTTTGCATACAGGTAAACAGTGTGAGCCCAGATCAGACTGCTCCTATTCCTACAGGAGCAGTCTGATCTGGGTTCACACTGCTTGCAGAAACAAAATACTTATACGGTAACCGACAGACGACAATTATCGTGATTGACATTTTATGGGTTAAAAGCTTCGCTGTGCCTTGACTCAATGGTGCAATGTCCTCAGTAATAGAATGAGTTTTGTGTTTTCTTTATTTTTAGTACGTCGTATCAATTCTAATATTCAAACGTTTGGGGAAGAATGTTCCATAACCTCATTACGCAAACACGCCTATACAAATACATTACCACCTTTATCGCCGAAAAAATGAAAATTTTAGGATGAAAAATTGTGATATTTTTCTTATTTCTGCTCAAAATTTAGATTGTGGGCACTCGTTAGAACCGCCTCATCGAGGCGGTTCTAACGAGTACCCACAATCTATATTTTAGAGCAGAAATAAGAAAAATAAGGTTTACCCCTGTAAACCCCAGTTTTACTATATAAAAGTGGGGTTTTAGGGGGTCAAAATTATATAGGCGTGTTTTCGTGATGTGCGGCCATGCCTTCACAAGTCATCTCAGTTCGGGGCCCGGCAAATGTTAGGCCGTAATATGCCAAGAGAAACTGAATATAAAATGTCTGTTTAATTTATGTCGTCTGCTGAATCTAGCAATCTTTTCAAAATATTTTGCTTACAGGCAAACGGTGTGCACCCAGATCAGTCTGTGGCTCTAAGAGCAGTCTGATCTGGATCCACACTGTTTGCAACAATGAATTTTCAAGCAGCAGACAACAATTGTTGTGATTCGCATTTTAAGGGTTAGTGCATTCATTTTAATACGCGAATGTTCCATTTATTTATATTGCAATCGACTGATAATTACAAAACATATTTTTTTTACAATATTAACAATCCTGTGGGGCTGGGGCAGAGTGGGGGAAGCCCAGTGGTTGGGAAGCAAGTCAGTTAAAAGACTGAAACGGAAACGTGGGGTGTGGGGGTGGGAGGTGAATCTTCAAACGAACACTGAAAAGAATTTCAGCACTAAAAAAACCGGTACGTTCATTGTCTCGGAGATGGTCCTGAAACTAGACTTATAGACTTCCTTACTTGCAGCAAACAGTGTAGACGACTTTGATAAGAAGGTTGGTCCGAGTCTTCACTTAGCGGATAATTCTTTTAAAGTTTGCTTTCTTGCGTTTAGTACAAATGTGCAACCAATCGTTTAGATTGGGCTACATGGTGCTTCCACGCAGAGTTGAAACCGACGGCTTATGAGTACTGGCAAACCGTTTTAGAGGTTCTAAGTCTGCCCAGACAAATTGGTAAAAGTTGGACCGTCCATGAATATATATAGGCTATTGGTTTAATTGGGCGGCAGGGCTTGAGATGTCTTTTCATCTCAATGCCGGGCAAAAGTCTCACAAATGGGAAGCAACGTCTCTAAAATGACATCATTAGTGTTGACGGGTACGTTGAACCTCAAATAAAAACAAAACTTTCAGCAAACAGTGTAAACGACTTTGATCATAAGGCTGATCTGAGTCTTCGCTGAGCGGATAAGTCATGAAAGGTTTTGTCGTCCACTGACCAGTTTTGTTTGCTTTCTTGTGTTTAATACAAATATGCAACCAATAGTTTAACTCTTCTCGTTTTCGATACACACCAGAGATTTTGCATCAGCCCTAGTACATATGATTTCTGGATTTAGAGTACTGCCCAATTTCCGATGTTTCCTAAGATGAGTATTCATACTGGAGTATTAGCCAGTCACAGCTTGGCATTTACTGGTGTGTTATGGTAATGACAACAGCAATAATTATCCGACATAATGCAATGATCATTACAGCTTCTTGTGTACCCACCATCTTGACAACATTAGTTCTATAATAGTATAAATGTGGCGTTGGAGTGGGTGTGTGAGACCACCGGTAAGAGGAGTGTCATAATATGTTTTTAAGATCGTGTACGGAAATGTATTAAGTTACAAAAATCTAAAACAAACAAAAATAATTTTATGAGAATGAAAGCGGTTTCTGGAGTCATTTACAATTCTGAATAACAGCATATAATTTTCCTTGAAAGCTGTTTCGTTAAACTATTTCCATAAGTCCATCATTCAACTCCGAGGCTGCCCAAATAGACAGAAGAACAAGAACAAATCAGAATATGTTATTTATTTATTTTTTATTTATTTACTGAAAAAACACTTTGTAATATTATACAGTATTATATTTGAAAATTGAATATAGACATACATGTAGAAATTATTTCATATAATCACAACATCGCAGAACAACAGCATCTTCAACAAAACGGAATTATTGTCCAACAAGACATCACGAAAACACGCCTATATAATTTTGACCCCCTTGAATCCCACTTTATATAGTAAAACTGGGGTTTGCAGGGGTAAACCTTATTTTTCTTTTTTCTGCTCTAAAATATAGATTGTGGGCACTCGTTAGAACCGCCTCATTGAGGCGGTTCTAAATGAGTGCCCACAGTCTATATTTTGAGCAGAAATAAGAAAAATATCACAATTTTTCATCATAAAATTTTCATTTTTTCGGCGATAAAGGTCGCAATGTATTTGTATAGGCGTGTTTGCGTAGTAGTTACATAACTAGCAGACAAAACAAAGTTCCATAAACATATACGCCCGTGCAAAAATGCCATCCCTGCTTATTATAATCGCATCACGAAAACAAACCTATATAATTTTGACCCCCTTCAATCCCACTTTTATATGAGCCCCACCAAGCGAATTTGTGTCTTCGAGCATTCCGTCATGACAAATTTTAACTGCGCATGCCCAGCCATTCAGAGGGGCCAGGGATATGGCTTTCTGTCTGAAGGTTCCTCTTGATTCACTGCTTGTATGAGCGAGCAGCGAAGGTTCTGGCGAGACTGCGCGGATGCACAGGCTCGCTTGAACCTTCGCTGCACGCATAGGCGATAAGTACCAAAATCGCTTGACGGGGCCCATATAGTAAACCTAGGGTTTACTATAGGGTAAACCTTAATTTTCTTATTTCTGCGCTAAAATATATATTGTGGGTACTCGTTAGAACCGCCCCGGCGAGGCGGTTCTAACGTGTACTCTCAATGTATATTTTAAGCGGAAATAAGAACAATATCAGAATTTTTCGTCTTAAAATTTTCATTTTTCCGCAGTAAAATTTACAACGTATTTGTATTGGCGTGTTTTAGTAATGAGGGCAATTGAAGTTGTTGCGATCACAACCCTAAATACAGAAACTGTAAGCAAAGTTTTGTTGGCATTGTTTAAATCCATTTAAGAAGTTGGGCGAAAGGAAATTCCTTGTTTCATAAATAATTCATCATCAGCTCTATGCTGGGGCCTCAAATAAGATGGTTTCGTGGTAAATTCAACAAAATCAGACCATCTCTTCTTGTTGCTATACTTTATATCTGTTTGTGATCAGTGTTTGTTTATTTGGTTGATTGATTTGAGGTTTAACGTCCCCGTCAACACTGTATAGGTCATTTTGGAGACGTTGCTTCTAATTTTGTGGGACTTTTACCCGACACTGAGATGAAATGACATCTCAAGCCCTGTCGCCAAATGAAACCAATAGGTTTTATAAGCATGGACGGGCCGACTCGCACCGCTTTGCCTGGGCAGGCTTAGATCCTCCCAAGAGGTTTACCAGTACTCTTGTGCGAGTCGGTTTCAGCTCTGCGTGGAAGCATCATACACGGCCCATCTATTTCTTCAAGCCGTTTGTGATCAGTGGTTGCCAAACAGATGTGTAATAATTACCGGACAACCAACCATAACTAAAACAAATACAAATGCATTGTGAACTTTAACCCCAAGAAAACGAAAATTTTGAGATGAAAACTTGATATTTTTCTTATTTCTGCTCAAAAAATAGATTGTGATACACGTTAGAACCGCCTCATCGAGTACCCACAATCTATATTTTAGAGCAGAAATAAGAAAATTAAGGTTCCAGTTTCAATATATAAAAGAGGGTTTCAAGGGGTCAAAACTATATAGGCGTGTTTTCGTGAAGACTGATTCTTAACTCTTGTCCTGTTGAGCACTTAGCAAACGGTGTAGAACCAGATAAGGTGGCTTCTGAGCCATCTGATCAGGATCTACACTGTTTGTCATTCAGTTTGTGAATTTGAATGAATTAATTATATCAAGTAATTCGATTGGTTGATAGTCTAATATGGATGTGGCAAAATTTATCTATTCAGCAGGACAAGGGTAAACTTTTGTCCGTGTGCATAGAAAAAACAAAATTACTGTCGAAGTGACTGTCAGTCATCACGTGGTCTTGATCCAATCAGCATCAATATTCTTTAATATATGCTGAAGAATATGTAGAACAAGACGTCAGATGGACAATTTCACTATTAGACACAACTTATCGGGCCCCGCCCATCGGGGCTTGAAGAGCTGAAATCGACCACACACGAGTACTGGTAAACCGCTTAGAAAGACTAAGCCTGCCCAGGGAAAGCGGTGCGAGTCGGACCGTCCATGTTTACAAACCCTATTGGTTTCATTGGGCGGCCGGGTTTGAGATGTAATTTCATCTCAATGTCGGATAAAAGTCCCACAAAATTGGAAGCAACGTCTCCAAAATGACCTATATGGTGTTGGTGGGAACGTTAAACCTCAAATCAAACAAACAAACATGACTGGTAAAACAAAAATTTGGTACTTTGGTTAATTCGTATAAATCTAGCGGACCTTTTCTTTGGAAAATTGCAAACAGTGCACACCGTGATCAGACGCCCTGTGACTACACTGTTTGCTGACAGTACATACATGTTTTTGCAAAACTTACCGCTAACAAAACAAACTTGGCAACCCTATAATTGGAAATAGACCACTCCAAACTTATTAGGTGGAGGATGCTATTGTCATATATGGGTTAAAGGATTTGCCAACATATTTCTAAGCTCTGTTTCAAACATAGACTTTGAGTGCTTATAGAGCCATCATTATTTATGTTACCAGAACCCAGTCCTTCAAAACTAACGACGTCGTTAGTTTTGTTTGTTTGTTTGATTTGAGGTTTAATCTATTTCTCCAAGCCCCGATGGGCGGGGGCGGCGACGTCGTTAGTTAACGTATCGTTAAACATTATGATAACACACCAGAAATGTGGACTAAAATGGCACCTACTTTATCTCTAGAACTAAGACTTTTCACATGAAAATGTTTGATAGTTTTTCTTATCTCTAGTCCAAATATAGATTTTGAGCTCAATGAGGCGGTTCTAACGAGTACACACACTCGTATGTTTTCATGTTTTCAGCAAAATAAGGAAAATAATGGCTAACCTATAAACTCCACTTTTCTCAATATAAAGTTGGGTATGGGGTTTTTCACTTTTCTCAATATAAAGTGGGGTATGGGGGTGGTCTTCATTTCACGGCAGTGTTAACCTGATTTTTGCAAAACCACTAAACTATATTAGATATTGTACTACTTAGAACAGAAACAGACATGTTAAGTTGTGAAAATAAAAATTAAGTCAGGTTACGGTAAACAGAAAAGGAGATCACTATTCTTATAGGAAATATAGAGAAGTTTCTGGAAAAAAATGAAAGTTTAGGAGCAAAAAACTAGTGTGTTTCACAACAAAATAGGGAGACTTAACATGTCTGGAGTAAACCATTTGACCCCTTGCACACATGCTTTGAATAACAAGTCCCAAAGTAGAAGTGAAGGCAATGATCAGGAATCGATACAATTAACCCACAGCTCCCATTAGAGACACCAAAGGGAAAGAAACACCTTAAAAAAACTAGACCCTAATGGAAACATCAACGGCGGAAAGCCAAAAGGACAGCTACTTTCTCATAAAATGGCCAATTAGCTATCCGAAACAAAACAATATAAGCGATACACTCAATCAAAGACAAACCATGACGAAAATAAACCGCGACAGAAGAATCGCCTTGGAACGCTCAGCGGAAACGAATTCCACTAGGGGGGCTTAACTCGATTTTACGTGGCCACAATCCTCTGCCTTACTTCCGTCGCGATTAAGACAAATAATTTATTCAGTCCGCATGAAGGTTTCCTAACTCATCAGTGCAACATCTCCAAGAACACAAAAATCCAACAACCACAGAGATGAAACAACGATGAGGAATCGACACCAAGAAATAACTGAAATGCTGGAGCAAAAGAAAACCAACAGTTAGACGCCGCTGGGCCCGACCAGTGACAGAGCATCTGTTTTACCCAATGACAGGTGCCGGATCCCAAATTATAAAAAAAATGTTCATAACTCGTCTATGCATACATCCTAGAAGGCACACAAAATGTGTGCAACTTCTCATCAACGTCGATGTAATGTTTTGACGTTGATGCGACGTTGCTAGACGCCATGTACCCACTTGGACATAAAAATACAAAGAAATGACGCAATGTTACCGTTCAGATCAAAAGAAAGTGGTAGTTGTTTTACCCATTTACTAGCATTCTAAAATTTGTGAGTAGGACAATTGTCACACTCAAATGAGCTGAGCAAAATGTACCTTCAAACATTAGAACCTTGGTGTAAATTAGTTTCACTTGTGCCCATGAAGGTTAGAAGGGGTTTTATCAACGGCTTTGAACATAAGCTCAACCCATTTAGTGTGATTTATTTCAGTAACAAGAGTGATATTTTTTGGCTTTTGTAACATGGAACTCCAGTCCACAACCATTTGGCCCCAGGTGTAATGCCCCTTCAACTCCACTGTAGCATACACTTCAACTGATTTGGTAACAACATCACTGCTCACCACAGCCGCCATCAAATATTCATCCGCTGGTTCGAAATTTTTCCAGTGGTGTAGGTGAGCATATCGTATGGATGTCTCTTCAATTTTCTTCATAAAATCCGATTTTGAGGTACTTGTTTCACGTAGTCGATGGTAAAAGTCCTGCAAATGAATTTAAAGATGACGGGCCGAACATAAATTAAAGACGATGTTATTAGATTAGCGCATTAATTTATGCAGTGCTATGTTATCTAGGTCCCTGCCCGTCGGGGCTTGAAGAAATAGATGGGCCGCATAATTCTTCCACGCAGAGCTGAATCCATCGCACACGAGTACTGGTAAGCCGCTTAGAGGATCTAAGCCTGCTCAGGCAAAGCGGTGCGAGTCGGACCGTCCATGCTTATAAACCCTATTGGTTTTATTGGGCGACAGCGCTTGAGATGTCATTTCGCCTCAATGTCGGGTAAAAGTCCCACAAAATTGGAAGCAGCGTCTCCAAAATGGCCTATACAGTGTTGACGGGGACGTTAAACCTCAAATCAACCAACCAACTATGTCATCTTAAGATGCTGAATATTTCAATATTCTACAACAGCCATTTCAATCAGAAGCAAAATGGAAGTCAGTATAAATCCTAATCAACTGTCTTCTCGAGCTCGGGAGCCATCCGATCTGAATATCGCTATTGTTTTCAAAAATGGATATATCGGCGTTACGACTTCGGAAACAGTTACAAGCATGTGCATCTATCAGTTTACCACTGACCATGGACAATCTTGAGCTCGTGGTCAGAATAGTTTGTGCGAGCATTGGCTCGGAACATTTCGTTCATGCTCATTGCAAAAACACACCCATGTTCCAAAATGGCATCTTTCATACCTCCAGAACAAGCTTCTGTCAGATGAATGTAATATTTTTTTATTATTTACAGTCTAAAAATGGATTGTGGGTGCCAATGAGAACTGCTGCCATGTGGCGGCTCTAACAAGTACCGGTAATTTATGTTTTTGAGCAAAAAAATAACGGAAATAATGCACGCCCGGGTAAACCCCACTTTTCTAAATGTAAAGTGGGGCTTAAGGGGGCGTTCATTACATGGGTCTGTTAATGTAATGTCAACTCCCTTGGCAAAGATATTTTTCTTAACCCATTGTATGCGGGGAAACCCATAAAGGAGTAACTTGGCAAACAGTGCAGGCCCAGATCAGGACCTGAACTACTTTTTCGACAAAAATTGAATAAAAACGAATATATATGCCTGACATCCCTTATATGACAAATGGACTTGTCCAACATATATCAATGGATGAGTCCACTAGTATACAATGGGTTAATTCCAATCCCAATGTAGATTGTGGGTGCTCGTTACCTCATTGAGGCGGTTCCAACGAGTACCCTGGAGAGGCGAGGGCGTCGTGCATCTTGCGCTACTGGGCATTGGACGGATATAAGCTTACAGTTATCATGGCTTTCTGTCCTTGCAGCAGGTAAGGTTTTGTGTGTGTGTATGTGGGGGGGGGGGGGGGTGTTGCTATTTCTTCTGTTTCTACACTTCCATTTAAATTCCTCTTTCTCCCCTGTCCCTCATTTTCCCCTTCTATCTCTTTTCTCCTTTTCTCTTGGAGACGACACAAAATGTCCCACAAGGGCTAACGTGTCATTAAACCCCAGCAAAATCACGCAATTTAACGAGTACCCACAATCTATGATTTTGAGCACAGATAAAGTAAATGACGTACTAGTATCCCTGTAAACCCACTTTTTGCCCCCCGCCCATAGGGGCTTGAAGAAATATATGGGCCGCATGATGCTTCCACGCAGAGCTGAATCCGGCCTGCACACTAGTACTGGTAAACCGCTTAGAGGATCTAAGCCTGTCCAGGAACCGCGGTGCGAGGCGGACCATCCATGCTAATAAACCCTTTTGGTTTCATTGGGCGGCAGGGCTTGAGATGTCATTTCATCTCAATGTCGGGTATAAGTCCCACAAAATTGGAAGCAACGTCTCCGAAATGACCTTTACAGTGTTGACGGGGACGTTAAACCTCAAATCAAACAAACAAACAAACCCACTTTTCTCAATATAAAGCGGGACTTACGGTGGTCTTTATTACACTGACTTGTTCACGTGATGCGAAGGCACCTGTGTCGCAATAACTTTAAAGGAAGCAAAAATACTAACACTGCACTATGTGGAGACTGGATCATGATTAAAGAATATGGCTGATAACAGTTCTTACGCCATACAAGTCGTAACAAAGGAAATAAGCATAGCTGAATATCCCTAACCACTGTTGGATTCGAACCTAGGCCGCCCGGGTGAAGGTCCAATCATCTAACCACCGAGTCAAAGAGTTGAGGTGAAAGACCAGTGCTCTACCCGCTGAGCCAAAGACTCAAGTACTGGACTTTTACCCGAGCGACCCGGGTTCAAATTCCATCATAGGCGGATTATTTTTTCAGATACATGCTTCTTCATTTGTTAAAATATGATGTGATATTCGAGGAATATGTTACATAGACTTCTGCTTCATGTATGTTACATAGACTTCTGCTTCATGTACATACCCATGATACTGAATTTCTTTCACACACCTCCCAAGGCATCAGCGTTATGGGACAACCAAGCTGGTTGAGGACAACATAGGCCGCCTCGGGATCGAAATAAAAGTTGAATTCCGCACTCACAGTCATGTTACCTATACCTGAAGAATAGAATTACACATAGGTAGAGTGAAATTCCGCTATTAAGACCACCTAAAATTAAGACTAATTCTGCTTAAAAAGCTTATTAAGAAAGGTGCAGTTACTTTGTCTTCGTGGGTTCTGCACACAATGTCTTCTGGTCAGGGACCACCTTTGGGACTGTTCAAAAGTGGTCTTTAAGACCACTTTTGAACAGTCCCAAAGGTGGTCTTAAAATAAAACTTTTACTGTTTATTCCCATATACATGTCATAATTATATAATATATCAGATCAGGTCGCACACCCCCGCCCATCGGGGCTCGGAGAAATAGACTGGGCTGCATGATACTACCATCCTGCCACATATGAGTACTGGTAAACCGCTTCGAATGCCTAAGCTCGCCTAAGCAAAGCGGTGCGAGTCTGACCGTCCCTTCATATGAATCATTATAGTTTGTTTGGGCTGTCATCTCATTTTTGGGAAAAAGTCCCATAAAATTTGGGACAACGCCTCCAAAATGACCAAAATAGTGTGGGCAGGGATGTTAAACGTCAATTCAAACAAACAAATGAGGTCGCCGTCATTTAGTGAATAACGGTTATGTCACAACAAATGACCACATGTGTAACAACGCATATTTGTTTGGGTTCTTTTTTTTTTTTTTTTTTTTTTTTTTTTTTGCTTTTACGGTCCTTTCAAGATTATTTCACTCATATTGATCCGATCGTTAATAAATAATAAGAGTTGAGCGAAAACCGGAGTTATCGAAAAAAAAAACAAAAAAACACCTGACCTTCTGTTACAGAACTTGGCGTCTCATATGTATCCGGAGCCAGGCAAGAACCACAGTGGTGAGAGACGTGATGATTTAGAGTCAACGCTCTTATCCAATGGGCCACGGAAGCCCGAATAGTACATAGTTAACAAGTGCTTCAGCTGAAGTGCACGACCCGCCGGATGCTTTTAGCTTTATGAGTGTTACCATATATGGGTATGGCGGCCATTTTGGTCATGTGACCTGGACCTAAAACGGTTCCCCCAATAAATGCGCCTTATCGTAAGGAGCAAAAACATATCTTATACTTTAGTACTGTATTCTCAGGATCGTTTGCAGGATAAAATGCATTCTCACTTTTCCAATACAAAAGCATATGTGTCAAAGATTGACCTAGGCACAAAGAAGGTCAAGGTCAACCCAGGGTCACCATTTTAGCAATTTATGATGGGCCTACGTCCCCGATGCTATTTATCAAGTTTCGTGGAAATCTGCCCAGTGGTTCTGGAGATGACTATTTTTGAAGGGTTTTTGCCATATATGGCTTAGCGGCCATTTTGGTCATGTGACCTGGACCCCATGAGCAAATTTTGGTTTCCCCCATCTCGTAGAGGCTCCATATGAAATTTGACTCCAATCGGCCTAACGGTTTCCGAGGAGAAGCAGTTCGAAAAGTTTCACATTTTTCGCCTCGGCGAGGCTATACTAAATGGAATGTAATATTTCGCAAATTCATTGGTAAGATCTCATTGATATCTATCAGTATGCCAAAAATTGTTTAAATATTCCAAGCGGTTAAGTCACTATCACCAATTTTCACAAACGGGTTACGGACGGACAGACAGACAGACCATATATGGCTTGGCGGCCATTTTGGTCATGTGAACTGGACCCCATGAGCAAATTTTGGTTTCCCCCATCCCATAGAGGCTTCATATGAAAAATGATTTCAATCGGCCCAACGGTTTCCGAGGAGAAGCAGTTCGAAAATTTACACATGTTTCGCCTCGGCGAGGCTATACTAAATGGAATGTAATATTTCGCAAGATCATTGGTTAGATCGCATTGATATCTATCAGTATGCCAAAAATCGTTTAAATATTCCAAGCGGTTAAGTCACTATCACCAATTTTCACAAACGGGTTACGGACGGACCCAAAGAAGGTCAAGGTCAACCCAGGGTCACCATTTTAGCAATTTATGATGAGTCCACGTTCCAGATGCTATTTATCAAGTTTCGTGGAAATCTGCCCAGTGGTTCTGGAGAAGACTATTTTTGAAGGGTTTTTACCATATATGGCTTGGCGTCCATTTTGGTCATGTGACCTGGACCCCATGAGCAAACTTTGTTTTCCCTATCCCATAGAGGCTCCATATGAAATTTGACTTCAATCGGCCCAACGGTTTCCGAGGAGAAGCAGTTCGAAAATTTTCACATTTTTCGCCTCGGCGAGGCTATATTAAATGGAATGTAATATTTCGCAAGTTCATTGGTTAGATCTCATTGATATCTATCAGTATGCCGAAAATTGGTTAAATATTCCCAGCGGTTAAGTCACTATCACCAATTTTCACAAACGGGTTACGGACGGACAGAAAGACAGACCATATATGGCTTTGCGGCCATTTTGGTCATGTGACCTGGACCCCATGAGCAAATTTTGATTTCCCACCATCCCATAGAGGCTCCATTTGAAATTTGACTTCAATCGGCCCAACTGTTTCCGAGGAGAAGCAGTTCGAAAATTTTCACATTTTTCGCCTCGGCGAGGCTATACTAAATGGATTGTAATATTTCGCAAGTTCGTTGGTTAGATCTCATTGATTTCTATCAGTATGCCAAAAATTGTTTAAATATTCCCAGCGGTTAAGTCACTATCACCAATTTTCACAAACGTGTTACGGACGGACAGATTGACAGACTGACAGAATGACCGAATGACAGAATGACACGGTGATTTTAGGGCACTCTTAGAAATCAACCGACTTCAGTCAGTTGCTTTTTCTGCGGATCATGCAATAGTGCGAAACGTCATGACGACGTCCGTGACAACGCAATGTTTTCTTCTGAAATTCTTTTGAACATCTTTGGCAATAAAAGCCTTTTTTAACCCTTTTTGTACCAAATGAAATCTTCCTCCTTATACAGCAGGAGTTCATTTCAAAATTTAGAGGTGTCAGGTTGTGTTTTCATCAACATTTATTTATTTAGAAGCCTCTGTGGTGTAGTGGTTACGCTACTCACCTTATAAACCAGGGTCGGAGGATCGATCCCGGGCTTCTTCATACTTTCGGATGAGTCTGTAAACGGAGGTCCCGTCTTCGTATGACTTTAGCTGTTGGTGGGACGTAAAACTGAAACACTCACTCATCAAAATTTATTTGGAAAAATGCCTTAACTTTAAGCAAACCGTGGAGGCCATGTTCTGCGGCGTCTGATCTGGGTCTGCACTGTTTGCCAGGGTACCCGTTTTAGGGTTTCTGGTACTAAATTGGTTAAATTGTCATTATGATAAACAGAATTTCACAGTCGTGGTCATTTCATATGAAATTTATGAAACTCGCCAGCGGCTCGTTTCATAAATTTAAAATGAAATGATCACGACTGTATCAAGAAAATAAAAGTATCCTATGTAAAATGTGTGTAATTATCTGTAGGGTGGATGGGTTAATGTCTGGACAGTAAATTTCTAGTGTGTGTGTGTGTGTGTGTGTGTGTGTGTGTGTGTGTGTGTGTGTGTGTGTGTGTGTGTGTGTGTTTTCAGGTACCCCGGTCTCCTCTGCCGTATATGCAAATAGTATGCTAATGTCCGAGCCTTCGAGAGTGTTGATGTTTTAGCTTGGTATATATAGCATACGTGAAATTACGTTTAATCTCTTTAGTAAGTTCTCAGAGTCTGTGATGGAACAAGAATAAGGAAAATAAAGTAGTATAGCCTGTTGTTTATCCCACAAGTTTTACTTTTTGTTTGATTTCAGATTGAACGTCCCCATCATCACTATTAGGTCATTTTGGAGACGTCGCTTTCAATTTTGTGTGACTCTTACCCGACATTGAGATGAAATGACATCTCAAGCCCTGCCGCCCAATGCTTTATATGGTCCGACTCACACCACCTTGCCTGGGCAGGCTTAGGCACTCTAAGCGGTTTGCCAGTACTCATATGTGGTCGGTTTCAGCTCTGCTTGGAAGCACCATGCAGCCTTATCTATTTCTCCAAGCCCCGATGGGCGGGGGCCCAACCCTAATGTTTGCTACATAAAAATGTGGTTCACAAGGATGTTCATTTCACGGACGTCAAAGTGATAAATAATCAAAGCACTGACACCACTGGTGGGTAAACTGCCTCTGAGTGTAGGCTGGAATAATGATCCTGAACTTGGACTTGGGCTGTTCCGTTAAACCCTTCAATTCATGTACTGTAAGCAAACAGTGTAGACCCTGATCAGACGCCGCGTAGAACGCGGCGTCTGATCTGGGTATTCACTGTTTGAAAAACCCAATACATGATTCCCGTCCAGATTCTATAAATAGAAGCTGTCTTCACAGCGATAAGAATAGCGAGGTTCATTTCTATAAACTACCGTAAATGGTCAGTAATAGCGGCGTGGACATAGCGGGAGGCTTCTGTAGTTAGTAACTTTTTGAATCGACCCAAAACTGAAACACTCCTACAAATCCCACTCATCTCTGCATTTGGACAGCGCAGAGCTACACGGGTTCTTCGTGCATCTGTGCCAAGGGAAGACTCAGATGAGTCTGCTATCTGTACAGTCTTTATTTTTTGTTTTACGGCCATTCCAAGAAAAGTTCAGATATTTCGAGCAAATCCTTTATCGGAGGTGGCCGAAAACCGGAGTACTACCTGGCCTTCCGTTGAAGAACTTGCAGTCTCACCGCTCGAACCCAAAGTGCTAAGAGACAATCAACTTATCCACAAGGCCACGGAAGTTCTTTCCTTGCAGACCGATCAGTCTTCGTTGCACACCATATGTATGGCTATTTAGTTTTGTGCATTCAGAGAAGGTTGTATACTGACAATGTTTGTGCACTGGTGATTTGAGACCATGTTGAGAGAATTTCCCATCTCGTTGACCGGTAACGGTTACTTATTTATAGCAGCGCTTTTCTTCTCCCTGTAGAGCTGTGTAAAAGGACTAGGCAAACGGTGTAGACCCAGATCAGACGCCTATACTGTTCGCTTAAAATACTGGCATTTAAGAGTTCAGTTTTAGCTGGTGGCTATTTTTTGCCGTCTACACTCAGAGACAACTGACCCACCAGTGCTACCTACCTTGATAATTTCCTCCCATTATATAGCATTTCTTCAATCTCCGTCCAAACTGGGGATCCAACCTTATTGCAAGGGCAATGTTTATTAAGGGTCCTATGCATACTAATTCGATTTCTCCTGCAAATACAAAAATCCACCAAAATTTAAATAAAAGTTTGAAATAACAAAAAATAATTGACCAGACTATCCCATTTCATTTAACCGAGACAACCAAGATTTTCATGCTTTGTTTCAATACATGTTTTAGGCATCAATACGATAACACACCCGTGCAACATAGTGCATTTTCACATCTCCAAAATGGCTACTTTTCTGATAAAAATCTGTGATATTTTTTCTTATTTATATCGCAAACATAGGTTGTGGGTGCTCATTAGAACCGCCTCATTAAGGCGGTTCTAACGAGTACCCACAACGTATGTTTTGGAGCAGAAATAAAGAAAATAATGTTTACCCCCGTAAACCCCAGTTTCCTCTATATAAAGTGGGTCTTAGGGGGGTCTTTATTTCACGAACTTGTTCACGTGATGTGAGGACAAAATTGCACCCTTATCGTGTCATTCCTCATAAGACATGGCTAGCGATGCCAAAACAAGTTTTCGTCAAAAGCTGAGTACCGTGCTGTAATTCGGTACTTGTATTTGAAAGGGAAAACAGATCAGGAAAAACATGCTTTATAGGTCTACCGCACCATCAATTCCGGGTCGGGGAATTCAAACGCGATAGAACGTCTTTATAAGACGAAATCAGATCTGGACGCCCATCAGATGCCAACGATGAGGAAAGGTGTAACAAAGTACTCTGATAGGCGAATTAAGGTGGAAGAAATAGCGACTGCATTACACATTTCACATGGTAGAGTTTCAACAATTTTACATGATTGCTTGGGTATGCGCAAGCTAACAGCCCGTTGGGTCCCAAAGTCCCTTAGCGGCGAGCACATCAGTATGCAGCGCATTGTTGAAGCGGTTTAGGTCAAAGGAAGATGACTTTCTTTCACGTCTGGGGACTGTAGATGAGACCTGAGTCCATTATTATGAGCCCGAGAATAAAACTCAAGGTCGCTATAGTGGGTAGGGCAGGGGTCTCCCAGGCCAAAGAAGTTCAAAACGCAACCCTCTGCTGGCAAGGTGATGGCAACTGTATTTTGGGACGCACAACCCTGCTAGCATTCTACATAAATCTACAGCGGGCCGTTAGCGGCCCGTCAGCTACCCTGACGGGCCGCTAACGGCCCGCTGTAGATATATGTAGAATGCTTACTGGGTTAAGGCGTTATTAATTTGAACTTTCTAGCAAAGAAAAGTACAATAACAGGTGCGTATCATGCAAATTTGCTCGACCAACTGAGAACTGCGATCCGTGAAAAATGCCGAGGTAAACTCTCCAAAGGGATCTGCTCCAGCAGGACAATGCAAGAGTCCACACTTGCTAATACCGCATCCCGCCTATTCGCTAGTGACTGTTTCCTATATTCCCAAAAATTAAAAAAAATAGGATATCCGTGGACGTCATTTCCGGTCCAACGCAGAAGTCGTGGTGACAGCTGAAGAGTGGGTCAGAGACAAGGGCCCTGGCTTCTTCAGTTTTGCGCTGATGGCACTGGGACGTTGGTCCAAGTGTTTCATTCCAGAGGACAATTACATAAAAAAGAAGAGATCGATCTCACCCAGAAATAAGTTCGGCTGTTTTTTTTATTGACTCGCTCTCGTAGGATATCCACTGTCCAGTAATTTTGTTTGTTTGTTTGATTTGAGGTTTAACGTCCCCGTCAACACTGTAAAGGTCATTTTGGAGACGTTGCTTCCAATTTTGTGGGACTTTTACCCAACATTGAGATGAAATGACATCTCAAGCCCTGTAGCCCAATGAAACCAATAGGGTTTATTAGCATGGACGGTCTGCCTCGCACCGCGGTTCCTGGACAGGCTTAGATCCTCTAAGCGGTTTACCAGTACCAGTGTGCGGGCCGGATTCAGCTCTGCTTGGAAGCAACATGCAGCACATACATTTCTTCAAGCCCCTATGGGCGGGGACTTGTCAAGTAATTTGAACTGCTGGATTATAAAATAAGGTGTTCATTAAAATTAAATGAATAAATTCAGGAAATCTGGCATTCAGAACACGCGTTAAGAATCAAGTTAACGTTTTTTTTTGGTGTGTGTGTGTTTCTTTTCTTTCTTTTTTTTTTTTGAGAGAGAGATAAAAAAAGAAAAACACGTCAAACATTTTAGTAAACTTTCAGTCAAAGTTCTTTTATCTAAAACTCCTTCTGTATGAGCAACCAAAGTTAAAAAAGCATTTTACATATCAAAAAAGCTTCCGACAAAAATCAGCATACGCAAAACGGAAGCTTTCCCGTCTTGCATTTTCTGGGTTCATTCTACGTGAAATCGTTCTGAGAAAAAATTCAAGCTAATGATATTTATTGGCTATACATTGCATGGAATCCACTCACAGTGTATTAACCCTTTTTGTAACAAATGGAATCTTCCTCCTTATATATGGCAGGAGTCCATTTCAAAACTTAGGGTTGAAAGGTTGTGTTGTCTTTAAAATTTATTCGGAAAATAGCTGAAGTTTTTGCAAATAGTGCAGACCGTGATCAGACGCCGTATTCTGCGGCGTCTGATCAACAGGCTGAAAAATGGTTCTGATCGTGACTGAGTTTGACCGTTACCTTTAAAAAACACCCCTAAGTTCTTGGGCGCCCGCCCATCGGAGCTTGGAGAAATAGATTGGGCTGCATGATGCTGAAACGGACCGCACACGAGTACTGGTCAACTGCTTAGCGGGCCTGAGCCTGTCCAGGCAAAATTGGTGCGAGTCGGACCTTCCCTACATTTAAACCCTTTTGGTGGGCTTGAGATGTCATTTCATCTTGTGTCGGGTAAAATGCCCACAAAATCCAAAATGTCTTAAATAATGTTGACTGGGACGTAAATCCTCAATAAAAACACAAAAAACTAGTATTCCTGAACTGTAAACAAATTGAGTAGAGACCCTGACAGGCCCTACGTTCCGCCGTGTCTGATGTTGATCTATACGGTTTGCCAAACCAAACACATAATTCCAGTCCTGATACTCTCTGACCGCACAGCGATAACAATATCGCGATTAAATTTTGTAAATAAACATTCGCTGTATTTCCTAAAAACAGTGATAGCCACGTGGATATCACAAATGAAAAGCTACTGTGCTTTATAACTTTTGGATGACTGACAAACAATCGACCCAATAAAGGACCTGCAAATACTCGTATGTGTTTTCATATATAATTAACACATATATATGCATAGGGTAACAAAATATAACACTGGCAAAACGGTGTAGATCCAGATCAGCCGCTGATCAACGCTGATCAGGATCTACAAGTTAAGCTAAAAGCACAGAAAATTATGGGTTAAACGAAACAGTATAAGTCCATGTTCGTCTGTCAAAGAAAATAGACCCATTGGTGCTGTGAGTGTTTTGATTTAAATGTCAAGATCAGACCCCGAAGTTATATTTTTTTTCATGCTCAACTCACTTGAGCATGAAATTTATCCGGCTCATAAACTTGAAAATGCCAACAACAATTGTTGGCATTTAAAATTGATTAGCAGGATAAATGAAATTCTGTGCTGATCTGAGCAAACAATGCCTGATTTGTGTGCGGTATTTTAATATTTATGAATATCACAGATTTAATGCTCAGTTGAGTTCAGCATGAAAAAAGTTTTATATAATATATGCAGCGGTTTACTAATATTGAAAAGCATACCTACGTGCTCTTTAGACATGCGCAGTAGTGCCTGCGCAGCATGTTCTGTTTGTAAATGGCTGTCATCTGGAGCGGTCGGGTCTGGAACATCTCCAAATCCATCGGAACCGTGATAATCAGATCGAGGCTTTATATCTCCTAGCAACGGCTCAGAACAACCAACAAACACCGGTATCTGAAATGACAACATTTTTATTCACAGCACGTTTGTGTGTGTGTGTGTGTGTGTGTGTGTGTGTGTGTGTGTGTGTGTGTGTGTGTGTGTTTTATTTATTTTTTATTTATTGTTTTTTACAAAAATGTGTTCAATATATTCAATAACCAATATTTTAGGTAGATTGTTTATCGATCGACCCAAAGTTACTATATAGCTGCCAGGTTTTGTTTTTGTTTGATTTGAGGTTTAACATCCCTGACAACACTGTATAGGTCATTTTGGAGACGTTGCTTCCAATTTATTGGGACTTCTAACCGACATTGAGATGAAATGCCATCCTAAGCCCTGAAACCAATAGGGTTTATAAGCATGGACGGTCCGACTCGCACTGTTTTGCCTTGGCGGGCTTAGATCCTCTAAGCGGTTTACCAGTACTCGTATGTGGTCGGTTTCAGCTCTGCGTGGAAGCATCATCTATTTCATCAAGCCCCGATTGGCGGGTGCCGTACAAAGTCCAGGTAAATGTTATTTATAGCCAGTACATATTTGCGTTTGCTGTAGTGCCTTATATGCAATCCTTTTTAGGGGGATGCACAGTTCATAAGAACGTCCGTGGGTTCGAATCACAGCAAACACATATATTTACTAATCTCTGATTATGTCTCCACTATGGCTGAAAGGCAATAAGTCGTTTCCAGTGTTCCACTGATGACGATAACACATCCGTGTGACATATTGCATACCTTTAAATCACAAAATGGTTATTTTTCTGGTGAAAACTTGTGATAATTCTCTTAGTTTACTCCAAACATAGATTGTGAGTGCCCACGAGTACCCATAACCTATACCTTCGAGCAGAAATAAGACAAAAAAGTAATACCCATAAACTTGCCCAAGTCCCTACATTTACATTTTTATCTGTTTGTACTTTTATTTATATCAAATGAAAGTCTCTTTAAACAAACAATATATAAAAGTCTCTTTAGTCCTCGTCTCTGAATGTAGGTTTTGTTTGATTTGAGGTTTAACGTCCCCGTCAACACTGCAAAGGTCATTTTGGAAACGTTGCTTCCAACTTTGAGGGACTTTTACCCGACACTGAGATGAAATGACATCTCAAGCCCTGCCGCCCAATGAAACCAATAGGGTTTATAAACATGGACGGGCTGACTCGTACCGCTTTGCCTTGGCAGACTTAGATCATCTAAGCGGTTTACCAGTACTGGTGTGCATGTCGGTTTCAGCTCTGTGTGGAAGCATCATGCAACCCATATATTTCTTCAAGCCCCGATGGGCGGGGGCCGCCTGAATGTAGGTAAAAGGTATTATTATTATTTAATATTTTGTTTTGTTTTGTCTTTGTAAGAAATTAGTTCTACAAACTTGGGCAAGTCCATGTAATACCCCTGTAAACCGCTGTTTTCTCTATATAACGCAGGGTTTAGAGGGATATTTATTTCACGAACTTGTTAATGTGATGCATATTTTTTTGTTTTTGTTTTCTGAAAAACTAAACATGCTTTGAGACTGACGCTTCAATGGCCGAGGCATGGTCATAGGAACAAAAACGTTAAGTCGGGTATGTGAGTGAGTGAGTGTTTGAGTTTTACGTCCCACCAACAGGTAAGGTCATACCGAGACCGGAAGTCGGTTTAAAGACTCATCCGAAAGTCTGGAGAAGCCCGGGATCGATCCTGCGACCCCTGGTTTACAAGGCGAGTAGCGTAACCACTACACCACGGAGGCTTCTAAAAGTCGGGTATGTATGAAGGTATAATGTGATAGGGACTTTTAGAAACTCTATTGACTTCTGTATATAGACATGACCAAGCAGCTGCGTTCGGTTTCGTAATTGTTTGTCAAGGGGAATTGATAAAACATTTTTTTTTTTCATGAGACGTAATAGGAATGACGTCGATGAGGCTATTCTAATGAATAGACACAACGTACAAATTCTCGAAATACAGTCAAACTTCAATGACTCGAACACCTTTGGGACCACGAAAATCTGTTCAAGACAGGGGTAGTTCGAGCCACTGCGGGCTTCTGCCAGGAGGCAAAATGACCGTGATACTTTAGGATATCTTTTCGGTGTTCTATAATGAAAAATGTATGCCGTGTGCATTCATTAGAATCACCTCATCGACGCGATTCTAATGATTTCACACAGTATACATTTGCAAGATAAAACACGAAAAATATCCTAAATTTTACCCTTCCTGTTTCTTATGTAGAGAAATTCCATAGGGACTCAAGAACGGGTTTAACTCAGCCATGGTAAACGAGCCATCGGTGTTCGAGCCAGCAAAGTTCTACCGTAATAAGAAATATTTGTAATATGGATCAATGGTAAATTTATGACGGTACTCACATCTAATCTACCGGCCTCTTTCAATACTCGTAATACGTTTCTCCCAGACTGAGGGGCCGTAGTGTTCCCGGAAACCGTTGTAATTCCAATCACTTCCACATCCGGACAACTCAGTGCCATAAATATGGCATCGGCATCATCTACACCTGTGTCTGAGTCAATTATCAACTTCCGCCGGCTTGCCATACTGAAACATTTTACAGAACGACTACCTAGCGGAAACACAACGTGTGTGCAACGTCGCATCAGCATCGATGCAAAGTCATGTGACGTTACATCGACGTTGAGACGACGTTGCACATATGTTGTTACCCACCGGGTACCGAAGGAAACTGGCATAATATCAATGCGCAAATGTTCAACACTTATATAGAACTGATAGCTTTTGACAGAACAGGTCGGCTTTCGGGTGTACACATTTCCTCAATGACAGTTGACATATATATCAACCAAAACGTCTTATTTCTTTGAATCAAAATAATCGTGCAGTTCTATTTACATCCGCAAACGCATATACAGTAGTCGGAGGATAAGTTGAAAGTGACGTAAAAGAGTGAACCACTACAGGTAGGTTTGACAGGTTGTGCCGTTATCAATATCGTGCCCATCATTGGTTGGCAAGACAGAATGAACCGTTATAATTATCATTACCGAAGCGTCTTTACCTTTTGACAAAAGTGGACAACGCTTAATAACAAAAACATTCGCTGAAGTCACTTTCAACTTATCCTCCGAATACTGTATAGTTTATCAACGACCTTTGAGAGTTCAAAGTTTAAGCGAGACGAGTCGATTCCATTTTTTAGGGGAAGCAGGTTTCGGACACTTTTTTCTCGTGATTTTAAAGATATAAATCAATGTTTTGATATATCTACCTAGAACTCATGGCCGAGTGGTTAATGTGATGTGCTGCGAGTCACATTAAAAATCTTTTAGACGAGGGGTTCGAGTCCAGTGGCACATTTTTTTTTTTATATTTGATTTTTCATTTTTATTTTATCTGTTTTATGTTTAAAGTTATTTTCTTTATTTTTTTTATATTTACATCATTTATATTTTGTTTCCTTTGTTTTATTTTCAACAATTATATTTTATGTTGGATGCCGGCCTCGGTAGTTCAGTCGGATGCGCGTCTGACTGGTGGTCAATAGGACGCGGGCTCGATACCTGCCGGGGTCAGCAACATTATTTCCCATGGAGATTGATCATGAAACCTTTTCCATGGCCATTCCCTCCTTTCTGCTGATTCAAGAAGGGCAGTTGTTAGTTTCTGGGGAAAGAATGTGCATTGTACTGGTTAACCGCTTACGTATAAGCTTGCCAAGGATAAGTGTGAACTAGTAAACTGACCGGCTCATAAATGACCTTAATAGTGTTGCCTGGCCGTAAAAGCCCAATTCAAATTTCAGATTCATTTCAACAGCGCATTTGCCTTCACTGACGGCTATGAACCGGTACGTTCAATCATAGTAACATTTTTGATAATAGGCCTACTTCTTGAATACGAGCTGCAACGTTTCGCTTGTGCTCGTTCCATCTTTTCAATAAAATGAATATACATCTAATGTGATGGCTCCGCCCATCGGGGCTTGGAGAGATAGATCGAGCTGCACGATGCTTCCAAGCGGATCTGAAACTGACGACACATGAGCAATGGTAAACCGCTTAGTAAGTCCGAACCTGCCTAGGCAAAGTGGTGCGGGTTGGACCGTCCATACTTATTTAACCCGTTTAATTTATTGGGTGGCAGAGCTTGAGATGTCGTTTCACCTCAGTGTCGGGTAAAAAATCCACAAAACTGGAAGCAACTTTTCCAAACTTGACGGGGACAATAAACCTCAAATCACTCAAACAAACATCTCATGTGCTCCAATTTTATAGGTTCGAAAAAATGTTAAAGAAAAGTAAAAAAAAAAAAAAAAAAAAACATCTGCCCAAGATTCGAACCCCAGATCTCCAAGATGGCGGACGTGTTACTAAACTGTCTCCACCAGCCGTCAATCTGTTTTAACGATTAAGAATATGACAGTGTAAAAATATCCACTACAGGTGACTTACCTAAAACACGGACGAGTCCAAAATTAAAAGTGCAGTCACGTCTCACTGCGTTTTGAAAGACTATAGGTAGATGTATCAGTGAACTGGTTTGATAATATAATGTTATTGATGACAATTTTATTAATTGATGCAATTAAAAACATGATTTATGATTTTTGAATATTGGTTGACCTTGCGTAATATAGGATAATCAATTAATAAAATGCATTACATTTCGTCCATGGTAGCCCGATTATCACAGGTATCTCTATTTCAAAATTCAAAATGCCTTATTTTGGCACAATTTTCTGAAATATCCGTTTTAATGCGACAAGCTACCTAATAACTAAAGTGTATGGCAAAAGAAACAGATGATTGCAGAAATTAACACTGTGGTCGTTTTGTGCCAAAACGTTGAAACGAATCCCACCACACAGTGCAAATTGTATCCGTGTTGGTCGGTGGCACTGAATATTATGCTATACCTCATATTTATAGGTTAGAATGCATCCAAGGTTGTCGCCTTGTCGTTAGAGTGAGTGAGTGTTTGAGTTTTACGTCCCACCAACAGCTAAGGTCATACGGAGATGGGACCTCGGTTTATAGACTCATCCGAAAGTCTGGAGAAGCCTGGGATCGATCCTGCGACCCATGGTTAACAAGGCGAGTAGCGTAACCACTACACCACGGAGGCTTCTAACCTTGTTGTTAGAAGAAGTTTTGACAAGCATTCATATAAATATTAGCCATGCATGCTGTATTGTTCGGAGGATATCCGTAATAACACTGGGGTCGAAAATCAATAATCATGTTTTTTTTAAGTGTCAATTAATAAAATTGTCATTAATCAAGAAATAACATAGACAATCCAGTATTGATCAGAGTTCCACCGTATTAGCACCAGGTCAACTAAATTAACCGGAGGTCAAGAGGTCAAAAATCAATAATCATGTTTTTATTTTGTGGGTCCTCGGTCAACTGTATTGGCCCGAGGCCTTGGGCTAATAAGCAGATCTCAGACCTGTGTTAAGTCGGGAGCCAATACAGCTGACCGAGCACTTGCAACTGGGCCAATAAAATAGAAATGAAGGCAATGATCAGGAATCGATAATATTAACCCATAGCTCCCATCAGAGACACTAAAGGGAAAGAAACACAAACATGAATTAACTAGACCCTAATGGAAACACAAATAGCGGAAAGCCAAAACGACAGTTACTTTCCCACTAAATGGCCAATTGGCTACCCAAAACAAAAAAGTTTAAGCGACACACACACTCAAAGGCAAACCATGACAAAAATAAAACGCGACAGAAGAACCGCATTGGAACGGTCAGTGAAACGAATTCCATTGGGTGGCTTAAATCCATATTACACGGCCGCAATCCTCGCCCTTACTTCCGTCGCGATTTAGACATATATTTTGTTCAGTCCGCATGAAGGACTCCTAACTCATCAGTGCAACATCTCCGAGAACACAAAATTCAAACAACCACAGAGAACAACGGTGAGGACTCAACAGCAAGAAACGCTAAAACAAAACTTCGGAAAACTAACAGTTAGACTCCGATGGGCCCGACCAGAGTCAGAAAAAAACTACTTGATAATATAATGTTATTAACCAAGTAATTACGTATTGGCCAATTACAGGTCCGAGGTCTGCTGTGTTGGTCCAAAGAAACCAAAAAAACCAACATATCAATTTTGTTTGATGTTTGAGGTTTAACGTCCCCGTCATCACTGTATATGTCATTTTAGAGATGTTGCTTTCAATTGTGTTGGACTTTATGAAATGACATCTCGAGGCCTGTTGCTCAATGAAACCAATAGGACAGATTTGACCTGTAATTCCTATAATGTTATGCAACGGTCTTGCGGTAGGAGCGATAAGGGTAGAGTGGTCGCCCAATGAAATCAGTAGGGTTTATTCCTGATCTTTGTTTTACTTCTACTTTGCATATCAGGGCTGTTTTGTTTGTGCCGTGTGGCGGCTGTAAAAGGTCTCCCCGTACATACATTTAATGCTCTTATTTTTCCAATCTTCAGGGATTGCTTATGCAATTGCTTTCACTGTTCCATCTATTGACATCCTTTAGATACCTGTTGAAGGTCATTATTAAGCCGCTGTTCGTTCCTCGTTGTATAACAACTGCTTGTTTGACATCCCTGGACATTAAGTAGACTAAGATGTTTTGTGGGCTTTTGTTGTACCTTCCTGCTATTCGAAGGAATTATCTTCAGTAATTTTATATGCTGTTTTACTTAATGACTGGTATGAAGATCGCTTTAGTTTTTACGGTATCAAAACCTTATAAAGTTTAAAACCCACATTAGTATCACAAATTCATTTAAACTATCAATATCACCCCTTAGGTTACACTCTGCTTCTTCTGTACGGATACCCCATTCTGTTAAGAACTTTAATACTATGTTGCCTTCGGTAATTGTCAGACCCTTAAACTTCAGTTAATCTCAATGGAGCAGGCAATACCAATATGTTTAAAAATAATCTTCGTATAAGACTGTCTCCTCTCAAGTCACCCATCCTTCGAAAATATACTAATCCGTGGAAAAGAAGTGGAATGTATCCTAGTATTTCTAAGTGCAATGCCAAGAGGTGCAGATGTTGTTCGCATTTAAGCACTGCATCTACCGTTACTTCATCTGTAAACGGTAGACGCTTCTCTGTAGTTAACATGTCTGATTTGATATGACAGTCTACAGATTTAATTTATTTAATTACATGACGTGCTGCAAACTGTAGTACGTCGGTCAAACTAACCACAGGCTTAAAACTAGATTGAACGAGCATTATCGTAGAATGAGTAAGCCTAAGAAAACTGACAGTTTCTTGTACCGTTACTTTCGACGTACAGGTCATTCTGTAAATAACATTGTTATACAACCAGTGGAAAAACTTTACTACGATGCAAATTCTACATCTAGATTCAAAATTATCAAAAGACATGAGGCTGAACTGAAATGGATTAAATCTTTACACACCCCTTTTCAACTGGGATTTAATGACAACATTTATCATGAGGGTAATATTTCCAGAATGCCGGACTTTGATATTTTCTCGCTCCTGGAATGTCGAAAACGTAGAACTAGATCTCACGGCACCAGGAAAAATGGTAACTATAAACGTAAATTACGTTCTTTTAAACGAAACAATACCAGACTGAAGTGACTGTCAATTATATTATTAAATCATGGACGCCACTCTATGCTTTCATTTCAAAGTTCATTACCCGTTTCTGTTTTACGTCTTCTGGACACCGAGGCGAATAAATTCTACGATAGTTCTAATCAGTTATATGATGCGGCTCTCTTAAGTAGAGGCTATACTCAGCATACTCTCCCTCCTCACATTGATTCTGAAATTAATCATAAACGCCTTTATTTCAAAATATCCTTCATTAATAAGGGTATGTATTTTATAGACTTGCCCAGTATTTTTCGTGAGAGCTCGGTGCTTTCTTCCATTCCTGCTTATTTTCAAAATACTGAAACACATATATACGAGTTTGCTATAAATATAACAATTAAAATCAAAAATGTGTTCCTTTAAGAGCAATGAAAACATTCATAAGAAAGAAGATACCTGTTAGATCTATCATTTTTAATTTCAATAAACTTGTTTCAGATCTTGATATTGATACTCATACTCCTGATTCATGTGATTGTAAAAACTCAAAGTATTGCTATCTTGCTGCTGGTCATGTAGTTACTGGCAATTTGAAATTTATTCCTGATTCTAGGATAAGGAATATAATTTCTAAAGGACCGACATATCGGTTTCCTTCTAAGATTGATTTCAGTAAATGTAGAGATGAAATCGCTGCTGCCTTGAATGAATTCGGTAATCGATGGTGTAAGCGAGAGTATGTTGAGCATAAAGCCCTTAAGGACTGGAAACTTGGCATTTTAAAACTAGTGAATAAACGCATTTCTTTCTATTCTCAAAATACTGACTTATTACCTCCTAAGCCTAAGACGTTTTTACGTCATCTTAAACTAGGTATTCAAGAATTTCATAAGAATTTTGTTTTGGCCCCTGCAGACAAGGCCGCTAACAACGTCGTCGTTGTGTGACGGCTCCACTATGTTAACACGCTTAAGCAGGAGCTTGGTGGTACTAAGGCCTATGAACTTCAGCCTTTAGCTGAAGAGAGAGCTATAGTAGATGAACATATTTGTCATTCAGCCACCAAGTTTGCTGTGTGTGTTACAGAAGGCCAAGACAAGCTTCCTACGCTATACTGGTTACCAAAACTTCATAAAAGACCTTACAAAGCCCGGTTTATTGCAAATTCTAGCTCTTGCACTACCATTGAACTTTCTAAATTATTAACTTCCTGTCTTACTGCTACGTATTGAAATGCATGTGATTAAATATTGTGATAAAGTCTTTGAAAGATCAGGAAGAAATCTGTATTGGTCTATTAAAAATTCGAATAAGGTTTTAAATTGAAATCCAGACGTTTTCGTGCTTCAAGTCTGTCTACTTACGATTTTTTCACTCTTTACACTACACTTCCTCATAATTTTATAAAAGAAAATCTTAATGATTTAATTGAATGGGCTTTTCACAGAGAAGATTCTCTCTATCTTGCATGTAATGTCAGAAATGCATATTTCACTTCTAAAGAGCATAAGAATTATACACTTTGGTCATGTCAGAAAGTGTGTGATGCTCTCACCTTTCTACTTGACAATATTTATTTTAGATTCGATAAGTTTTTAAGACAAATTTTGGGTATTCCGATGGGTACGAATTGCCCTGATCTGTTCTTGTATTGTTATTAAAGAGACTTCATCTTGTCGCTTTCCATTGATAACCAATCTGAAATTATTGAAGCTTTTAGCTCTACTTCTAGATATTTAGATGATTTATTAAATATTGATAATACTTACTTTGATGGTTTGATCAGTCAGATTTATCCCCTAGAACTTCAGTTAAACAAGGCAAATTCCTCTGATACCGAGGCCCCCATTTTGGATTTGCATTTATCTATTGTAGCTGAATTTGTTTCTTGCTAAATTTATGATAAACGTGATGATTTTGATTTCGAGATTGTAAATTTTCCTTTTTTGGACGGTGATGTTCCTCGTGCGACATCGTACGGGGTTTATATTTCACAGTTAATTAGATTCGCTAGAGTGTTTAGTCATGTATCCGACTTCAACACTCGTAATAAATTATTAACCGCTAAACTTCTTAATCAGGGAGGGGTATCGGTATCATAAACTACGTAAAGCCTTTTCTAAGGTTTATAGACGTCATTCTGATTTGGTTTCAAAATTCAATGTTGGACTTAAAACACTTCTGCAATATGGGATTCTATGGTGACTTAGTATATGAATTTAGAAAAATACATGCCTGTAATGACTTTAGTACCCAATTTCGCTGAGGCGGTTCTAATGAATACCCACAACATAGGCTTATATGGAGAACAAGAGCAACTATCCTTCAGTTATCAAAAACATACCCACGTTATCTGTTGCTATGCAATCCAAAAGTTATGTTGCGTATGTCTACGTGACTATCACAGCCAGGTACCGGTAACGTACAGCTGCGCTATTCTTGCCCGTGTGACGTCAGCGTTATTCGTATAAATATTTGGTTATCTGGGCTTTTGTAAAGGATCATTGGCAAACAGTGCAGACATAGAAGATGCGGCATCTGATCAGCGTCTACACTGTTTGCTTAAAATACTGGAAACGTTCAGGACTATTTTCTCAGCCTGCCGACCCACTAGCAATGTTTAAGGTTTAGAAGCTTTGGAGAGGTCCATTTCAAAATTAAGGAGGTGTCAGGTCAATATGTTTATCCCATACTTCAAGCAAGTAGTGTAGACACTGATTAGATGCCGCGTTCTGTGGGATGCGATGTCCGATGTGGGTCTACACTGTTTACAAATGTCCAGTAGCGGTGACGCTAGGAATATATGGGTTGTAAGCCTACGATGCGGAGATTTATCAGGGAAAAAAGCTTTCTTTCTTAACTACTAAAATTTACTGCACCCTGCATATAAGTTATGAAAAGTAAATAGTATATTTTACCTACATAAAATGAAAACCAGCCAAATTTCACCGACACGAGTCAAATATTACACTTTTCTATTAACATACTTTTTATTATTGACAAAACAAAGGTAAATATTTGAACAGATGATAAAACCTAAAACCGGATTCATATACCCACATGTACATACATTGCATGTATAATATTTATCATGATATCAAGTCCATGTAAAAAATACCATTGCAAACCCACTTTATACAACATAGGACAAATGGTACACATTATTTTCCTCACGTCTTCTTCATATAGGGTGGGTTCCGGTTAAAACTGCCTCGCTGAGAGAGGCGGATTTTAACACCTTACGACAACACATAGCCGTCTGTCAGACCTTCCAAAGGGTAAATGTTCTAATGACAATTTGTGATTTTTTTCTTATTAATGCTCCTTCTTCTCCATACTTTTGGTTGAGTCCCTTCTCCGTATGACCTTAGCTCTTTGAGAGACGTAAAACTCAAACACACTAATGATCCGAACATAGGTTGTGGGTATTCGCTAGAACCGCCTCATTGAGGCGGTTCTAGTGAATACCCACCACATATTTCTTGGAGTAGAAATAAGAAATATAATGAATATCCGTGTAAATTCCAGTAAAAGAAGTTTCTGTTGTGTAGTGGTTATGCTACTCACCTTGTAAACTAGGGATCCCGGGCTTTTCATGCAGACTTTCTGATGATCCTTTAAACCGAGGTCCCGTCTCCGTACGACCTTAGCTGTTGGCGAGACTTGAAACTCAAACACTCACTCAATTTATGTTTTTCTACATTAAATGTCGTTTACATGAGTGTTCATTACACCGTCTTTTTAACGTGCGCGATGAGCAGCCACAGTCAATGTTCGGAGCACAAATATGGAAAAATATCACAGTTTCAGCGGAAAAATACCATCACAAGAGCACTGATCTAGCCTGATGTATACACAGATATTTTCAAATTAACTTTTATTCTGATGAATAAATTAATTAAGCCACACCCACTTCTGACTATCAACCAATCAAATTACTTTATATAATGCATTCTTTATGTTTACAAACAAAATTACAGTGTAGATCCTGATCAGCTGGCTTCTAGTCTGGATCTAAACTGTATGCAAAGGTGGGGGCTGTCGTGTTCAGTGGGATTAGAGCCTTAAACTTTTTATGTTACAAAATAAAAAATAAACTCACCGAAATCCTGAGTGCCAAAATTAATGCAGCTTCGAGCAGTTTGCGAGACGGTGAACATTGTAGAAGCACTTTTTCGAATCAGGCAATTTTTGATAATTAACATTTTTAGGTAAATTCAGACATGACTATTTGATTATACCTACTAATACAATGAGGAAGTTACTTTCGAATACTTCCGCATGAGCCTCTCATTTACTCCATTTAGTACCATAAACCCCAAAACGGGTACCCTGGCAAACAGTGCAGGCCCAGATCAGACGCCGCAGAACGCGGCGTCTGATCAGGGCTTACACTGTTTGCGAAATGTTAAGTCATTTTCCAAATAGATTTTGAAGAAAACACAACCTGACGCACATAAATTTCGAATTGGACTCCTGCTATATATATGGAGGAAGATTCCATTTGGTACAAAAAGGGTTAAAAAATGCAAGAATTACCGGTTTAGAACATCACGTTTGTTACAAGTCCGTGTCATGAACATTCCTCTAAACCCAACTTAATATTGAGGAAACTGTGGTATACATGGGTGTTCATTAATTTTCTTATTTCTGTTCCGAAACATTGAGGGTACTCGTTATAACCGCCGCATACTTGTTTGTTTGTTTGATTTGAGGTTTAACGTCCCCGTCAACACTGTAAAGGTCATATTGGAGACGTTGCTTCCAATTTTGTGGGACTTTTACCCGACATTGAGATGAAATGACATCTCAAGCCCTGTCGCCCAATGAAACCAATAGGGTTTATTAGCATGGACGGTCCGCCTCGCACTGCGGTTCCTGGACAGGCTTAGATCCTCCAAGCCTGTCCAGGAACCGCAGTGCGAGGCGGACCGTCCATGCTGCATACTTGTGGGTACTCGTTAAAACCGTCTAGGTTTGGGGCAGAGATAAGAAAAATAATACAGTTATCAGAAAAACATCAGTTTTGAGAACTAAAAGTGCACCACAACATGGGAATCCGAAAATTCTTATCTTTTTTTTTTTGTACGAGTTTGGCCATTTTGTGGTCTTTTGGCAGTTTTAGTTCCAAAGAAGTTGTTTTATGTTGCTGATTCATGGATGTTTGTATCCACTGCCTTCACTTCTGTTAAAATGAATATGTCTAGACTTCCGAGGGAGGGAACTCTTAAGACTTCATCCTTGGTCTTTTTTCTACCATCACGAAAACTCGCCTATATGATTTTGACCCCCTTGAACCCTGCTTTTATATAGTAAAACTGGGGTTTACAGGGGTAATCCGTATATTTCTTATTTCTGCTCACAATCTATATTTTGGGCTGAAATAAGAAAAATATCACAATTTTTCATCTTAAAGTTTTTTCGGCGGTAAAGTTTACTGTGTATTTGTATAGGCGTGTTTTCGTAATGTTTCATCAGAACAAATGACCATTTTGGAGAAATGAAAGAGCACATTATGTATCTAGCTATATTGCTCTATTTCCACTTTTCTATTAGTGTAGTCTACTTTGATTGCTTTCAAGCGGATTTATTTGGACATTAGTTTGACTGGCAATGTGAAGGGCTTTGCTTTCTCGACACAACAAAGATTGATCTTATACCTTTACGAAAACACACCTATAATTTTTCCGCGAAAAAAAAAAAAAAAAAAAAAAAGATGAAAATTTGCGATATTTTTTTTTTATTTCCGCTCAAAACATACATTGTGGGTACTCGTAAGAACCGCCTCATCGAGGCGGTTCTAACTAATACCCACAATCTATATTTTAGAGCAGAAATAAGAAAAAATAAAGTTTCTTCTGTAAACCCCGGTTTTACTACATAAAAGTGGGGTTCCAGGGTGGTCAAAATTATATAGGCGTGTTTTCGTAATCCTCACCATGAACTACTAAAATCCAAATTATTTGGTTATGGAATTGGGGGAAGACTCTCAACTGGATAGACTCCCTTCTTGCTACAGAAAACAGCATGCTGTTGTTAATGGTGAATCTTCGGTATGGGCTCCAGTTTTGTCCGGGCTCCCACAAGGGTCTGTTCTTGGTCCACTGTTAATGTCCCTGAACATTATAGATATTTACACTGATATTGACTCAGAAATAAGACTGTTCGTAGACGACTGTGTTTGCTGATACAGACGACTCAGGGAAACTTCAGAACGGTATAGAATCAGTATAGATAGATTAGGATGGTGGGCACGAAAATGGGGCATGAGATTTCAAACCTTTAAAGGCAATATTACGCAGATAATTAGGAAGGGAACCAAAAAAATTGTGGCTTTTTATACCTTAGAGGGAACGGTCCTCGAAAATGTGAATTCCATTAAATACCTTGATGTGACAATCACAGACGATTTTAGAATGAATACAGATATTAGCAACATGTGCCGGTACAAGGCAAATAGAACGCTTGGTTTCCTGAGGCGAAATCTTCATCACTGTCCTCAGGATTTAAAAGAGGCAGCATATAAAGAACTTGTTCGCCCAATCTTGGAATATGGTAGTTGTATCAAGGTCCCGATTGGAGTGGTCCTTAATGAAGAAATCTAAGAGGTTCAGAATAGAGCTGCTAGATTTGTAAAAGCAATGCTGCGTTGAAACTGGGAGCATGACTGGAATACTAGGGAAATTAAGATGGGTGTCTCTCAAGAAAAGAAGAGACAGTAGGCTCATACTTTTATACAAGGGTCTAAAGGGTGCTGCCAGCATTCCAACTGATGATCTTATTGTCCGTAGCAACCATCATTCAGTAGCGTTTCAGACCCCTACTGCAAGAGCTGACATTTATAATGAATCGTTGACCATGTCCACAGCTGAATGTGCAGAGAACTTATCTCTCGGGACTCTCGGGACTATCTTTTCTGAACGCTTTGGCCTATTACATAATAAATTTTGAAATAATTGCTTCAGCTACAAAGTCATATGAGCCCCGCCAAGCGAATTTGTGTCTTCGAGCATTCCGTCATGGCAAATTTTAACTGCGCATGCCCAGCCACTCAGAGGGGCCAGGGATATGGCTTTCTGTCTGAAGGTTCCTCTTGATTCACTGCTTGTATGAGCGAGCAGCGAAGGTTCTGGCGAGACTGCGCGGATGCGCAGGCTCGCCTGAACCTTCGCTGCTCGCATAGGCGATAAGTGCCAAAATCGCTTGACGGGGCCCATATGATTGTCTGAGGCAGTTTCTTCTGTGCCTTAGTATCAATAATTAACCCACTGGGTGGCCGTTTCAGCGACATCACAACGCTTCGGCAACGATGTATCAACGTCAATCCTACAACATGACGTTTCATCGACGCTGATACGACGTTGCATGCCGCTGTGAAATAAAAGTAGACATACAATATAGTCCTACCTTGTATAGACACTCCTTACACATCAAAAACCTTTTGAAACCGAAACTTTTGATAAGACATATTATGCAGGTGAAATTCATCTTAACCTCTTGAACTATATAAGGTCATTTGATGAGACAGTGTGCATTACAAACAGCTTAGTGGGTCAAAGTACAGTCATGTATATAATATTCGTCGTTATTTCTCTTATCTCTTATGTATTTTAAAAACAGTAGCCTCATTATGCCCTCGTGCAGACACATTCTTATTATATTATATAAAATAATAACAATATCAATAAAAATAAATGTCAAATAAAGCAAAAATTAATATCGCCACCAAAGTGATCTTTTCGAAAGTAATTCATTATCTATTAATTTTGGAGTAATGTCGGTAACATTAGTTTCAACAATGACATCATATTAAAATCAAAGCACTGAGAGTACTGGTGGGTCGATTGTCTCTGAGTGTAGGCTCGGAAAATAATCCTGAACGTTTCGTTCCAGTATTTTAAGTAGTGTAGACCCTAATCAGACGCCATGAAATGCAGTGTCTGATCTTGGTCTTCACTGAGAACACAAGATTTATTGTCGACTGTTACTCCTACTGGAGCATTAGTCAAAACTTTCAACAATTGAAACACAAAACAAACAAGCATGTGAGGAAAGTTGTAAACTTTGGTAGTTTACTCTAGTCACATTCCTGTCATTTTATGATTACTAATGCCACCACCACCACCACATCATCATCATCATCATCATCATCATCATCATCTTCGTCATCGGCACCATCATCCAGTTAATTATTATTATTATTATTATTACTTTCACTGCTGCTTGAAGAAATATATGGCCTGCATGATGCTTCCACGCAGAGCTGAATCCGGCCCGCACACTAGTACTGGTAAACCGCTTAGGGGATCTAAGCCTGTCTAGGAACCGCGGTGCGAGGCGGACCATCCATGCTCATAAACCCTATTGGTTTCATTGGGCGACAGGGCTTGAGATGTCATTTCATCTCAATGTCGGGTAAAAGTCCCACAAAATTGGAAGCAACGTCTCCAAAATGACCTTTACAGTGATGACGGGGACGTTAAACCTCAAATTAAACAAACAAAAACTTTCACTGCTACAACTTGTATTGTTTATCAACGACCTCTGAGAGTTCAACGTTTAAACGTGGCAAGACTATTCCATGTTTTAGGGGAAGCAGGTTTCGGATTTCTTTTTTCACAGGAGTTTAAAATTATAAATACGTTTTTTGATAACGTCATTATGTAAAAGTCATTGCCAAGTGGTTAGTATGATGTAGTACAAATCTCAGTAAAACTATATCTTCCAATGTAAAATCCCAACTGAAGGCGACTTATCTTAAACACGGACTAGTCCAAAATTAAAAGTGCAGTCACGTCTCACTGCGTTTTGAAAGACTATAACTGTAATATCCTATGCCTCATAGGTCAATATTATGTGTGACATGAGAGATCAATAAACGAATTGTTCTGTTCTGTTCTTCTGTTCTTCTGTTCTTGTCACATTCCTGGGTAAACAGCGGGGAACCAAAATCAGCCCATTTCAGACTGGAAACCCCTAAACGGGTACCGTGGGAAACAGTGCAGGCCCAGATCAGACGCCACAGAACGCGACGTCTGATCAGGGCCTGCACTGTTTGCAAAAAGTTCAGCCATTTTCCTATTCAATTTTGAAGAAAACACAACCTGACATCACTAAATTTTGAAATGAACTCCTGCTTTATATAAGGAGTAATTCCATTTGGTACAAAAAAGGTTAATATGTGGCTGCGTCATGTAGTCAGGGTGGAGACAGTCCTTAGAGGAATAATCCGTGATAATACTGTCACGAATACCACTTAATGGCAATGTCCACACCGGAATGTATACCATGAAGAGTGAGTGAGTGTTCGAGTTTTACGTCCCACCAACAGCTAAGGTCATACGGAGACGGGACCTCGGTTTAAAGACTCATCCGAAAGTCTTGAGAAGCCCGGGATCGATCCTGCGACCAATGGTTTACAAGGCGAACAGCGTAACCACTACACCACGGAGGCTTCTATTTATGCCATGAAAAAATAAAATGCTGGGGTTTAACGACACATCAAGCCTTGTGTGGTCTCCCAGAGAAAGGGAGAGAAGGGATAGAAAAGATAGTAGAAGAGATAAAGTGAGGGACAGAGGAGAAAGAGGAAAATGAATGGAAGTGTAGAAACAGAAGAAATAATAATAATAATAGTAAAACAAAAACATCCACCCCACCCTTCCCTTACCTGCTGCAAGGACAGCAGGCCTTGTGCAACTGTAAACCAATGTGAGTTGGACGCCCAAGTGACGCAAGATAAACGTCACCTTTGTCTCACCCAACCACCCCAGAACATTACTTGAAATGTCTTCAGTAGAGCAAAACAAACATATAAAGAAAGTTGCAAACATCACGAAACTACGCCAATATAATTTTGACCCCATTCAACCCATTTTTATATAGTAAAAGAAGAGATAGAAAAGATAGTAGAAGAGATGAAGTGAGGGATCAGGGAAGAAAGAGGAAAATGAATGGAAGTATACACAAATGAACCCTTTTTTCTTATTTTTGCTCTAAAATATAGATTGTGGGTACTCGTTAGAACCGCCTCATCGAGGCGGTTCTAACGTGAATCCACAATCTATGTTTTGAGCAGAAATAAGAAAAAACTCATTTTTTTATCTGAAAATTTTCATTTTTCGGTGGTAAAATTTATAATGTATTTGTATAGGCGTGTTTTCGTAATGCAAAGTCTGGAAATGAAGAGCAAACTGTTTACTCTAGTCATCCTTCCGGGTATACAACTGTGATGCTGACAGTAGCCTGACAAGTGCAAAAACCACCAGATAATACAACCCAAATGGAACCTTCCACCTTATATATAGTACAAATCCATTTCCAGATTTAGGTGTGTCAGGTCGTGGTTTCTTCAAATTTTATTTGGAAAATGGCTGAACTTTTTGCAAATATTGTAGGCCCTGATCAGACGCCGCCATCTGCGGCATCTGATCTGGATCTGCACTGTTTGCCAAATACCGTTTAGGGGTTTCTGGTATAAAAATGGTTTCACTGATTAATACGAGCTCAGTCTACACATTTCTCTGACATCACGGGGAAACGACTATTCACACTGGTAAAGGCAAGCGCGCAGGGTAGGGAACAAACGCACAGGATAAAGAAAATTTTCAGGTGAGGATAAGGAAATAGCGGAATCGGCATCACATGTGCAGGTTTGTTGTTGTTCTAGATCTCGTGTAATGGTTACTTATCAATACGGCTGCTCACATTAGCTTCACGGAAGACCCATACTGTTCACAAATGGTCCGAATTCGACAGTAACAGCCAGTCAAACGGAGAACCGAACACAGTGGAGCTACTCAACCACGAAATCTCATTATTTTACATGAAACGCTCTTCTGGGAAGATGGCATGCCCTTTTTTGTTGGCTGTACAACAATAAATCGGACTATTGCAAATACGATTTAAGGAAAATTTGAAATTGGAATGCCCACGGTGAGAAATCCTAGTTCCATTTGCAATACAACGCCCACGGGCAAGGAAATGGGTACAACGCATATGATAAGACACACAATTTTCCGGGGAAAATGGTAGTTGTATGGTAGTAGCACTAGTAAATTTTCATCCCAGATTAGGTTTTTCCGATATTAATAATTAGTCCTACATAGTCCTACATAGTCCTACATAGAATAAAGAAAGCACCAATTGTGACTTTAGGAAACGTTAAAAGTTATGTGTTTTGTCTTGGCATGTGCATTGGTCTGGTTCTAGCAATATTCCGCCCCCCCCCCCCCCCCACCAACATACTATGAATCTAGGACGATTTGGCCCGGACGATTTGGCTTAGGACAATTCAGCCTAGGACTATTTGGCCAGCAAAAACTAGAGCTGCCGCCTAACGGGCGCCAATTATACCCCCGCATGCCTTGTCAGACAATTTTTTACAAGTATTTGACCTTGAGGAAGGTCAACGCAAAGGTCAAGGTCAGGTTTGTGTATATCAATCTTAAGTACTAGTGTCAAGGTGTGTGGTGTGTGAATATTAAAGAAATCGGTCAAAGAATAAGGAAGTTATGAGCAATGTTAAAGTTTTTTGTAACGGACCGACGACGACGACAGACGACAAGCTGACTCCTATATACCCCCTTCAAACTTCGTTTGCGGGGGTATAAATATTGGGTAGGACAATTTGACCAGGTTAATATAATGTCCAGTTCAAATTGACAATTTATTGTTAGGTTTGTTTTCAGTAATGCTTGTGGAAGGAACATTTTAAAGAAGATTTTAATCAATCAGAAAATTTATTTTGTTTTTAAACTATATCTTAAGCCTGTGATATTCTGACTGGCCAAAACCATTAGTAGCAAAGACATAGTAATTGATAACTATACAAAAACAGATAAATTTAATGATTTTGTTGAAACTTGTTGGAAGACAAGACCAATTAGCACTTGGTTAACTGGCTGACTGATTTGGTGACTGGTCATGTTTCCTTGCTTTCTTAATTACCCTTTTCACACTTAAATTGTTGGTTTTGTTTGTTTGTGTATACATTGTGATGTTTTCCATGGACCCACACCATATTTTTAGGATTTTGTAAAATAAACACTTGTTAGGATGTGTTCCGAAGAGATAATTTAGGATAAACTTCCTTATTTCTTGTATTGGAGTTTAACGGCCCAGTCAACACTATTTAAGGTCATTTTTGAGCTGGTCAGTTTACCTATCCATATTTTTCCTGGACAAGCGTATACGCACATAGTAACCAGTATAGTGCACATTCTTTCGCCAGAAATTGACGACTGCCCTTCTTGAATCAGCGGAATGTAGAGAATGGCCGTAGAAAAGGTTTCATGATCAATCTCCACGAAATAATATTGCCGGCCCCGGCAGGTATCGAACCCGCGTCCTCTTGATCACCAGTCAGACGTGCATCTGACTGAGCTACCGAGGCCGGCATAAAAAGATCAGTTACCAATACATGTACATACTTTAATATTTGCCTTATATCCGACGACGAGCTGCGTACAAAGGGCCTGGTAAGATTTCCCATTATATCTGCACCCCCCCCCCCCACACACACACACACAAACACAGACCCTGAATATTTGTTTCATAAATGTTTTATGGTGATAGCCAAATTAAGTTTAATGAAAAGATACAACTTCAAAGAAAAACAAATCGATAGTCTGTTTCTTACCATGGCTTTATCCCTATCCCCAGCTGATTTTGACCAAAATTGAAAATTGTGCCACCTTTGTGGCTTTCAAAATATACCAGCCTAGCCTTGCTTGTGCATATTTTATATTTTGCATACAGATAAAGTTTTGATATGTTAACATGTGGTGAAAAAAAAATGAAAGTTTGACTCTGTGCTTATTTTCTAAGTTTTCATAACTTAATTTTTGGTAATTCTCAGAAATTTCAGCATAAAAAATGCCATAACTCCGTTCATAGTAAAGATAAATATATGTTGTAACTACTCATTTTCTGTTAGAACCCAAGGAATAATTTGGTACCTGTTTCATTTTGATCCTGTAATTTTTCATTTTTCGTATATCTCCATGATAATGCAAGTGGGTGGGGTAACTAGATTCGACTCACTTAGTGAACAAATGGTTAGCAGTGCTACCTGATATATTAATGCACCAATTGAAACCTATAATCAGGTGCTTCCAAAGGCACTTTCTATTGTCTTTTTCTTTCGAAGGGATATACTTTTATTACACGTTTCTTACTATTTTCGTCATAATTTTTTAACTCAATACAAACACATCAAAAGTCAAGTTATTCTGAAAATACATGAAGACGAAACAATCTGTTTCTGCATGTTTCCTTTAACTAAGCCTGTGAGCAAACGAAACGATGCACACTGAAGAGGATTTGAGTGGGGGCCAAACAGGAGCCAGATCATACCAGGCTCTTTAATGACCATGCAAAAGGTATGTCTCACGAATTTGGCGAAGTTATTTATCTTATTTTCAGCCAAAAGATCAAACATACAATTTTCTACCAGAAATACTGTATGGACTTATATATCATTTCTCTAATTCATGATCGCGATGAACCCAATCCATCTATCCCCCATAGAGGATGATCATATTGCTAGAACCAGAGCAATGCACATGCCAAGACAAGGCACATGCCAAGACAAGGCACAGAAACGTTAACGTTTCCTAAAGGTCACAATTGGTGCTTTAAACTATGTAGGACTAATTATTAATATTTGAAAACCTAATCTGAGGTGGAAATTTACTAGTGCTACCACCATACAACTACCTTTTTTCCCGGAAAATTGTGTGTCTTATCATATGCGTTGTACCCATTTCCTGTATTGAAAATGGAACTAGGATTTCTCACTGTGGGCCTTCCAATTTCAAGTTTTCCTTAAATCGTATTTGCAACAGTCCGATTTATCATTTGTATGTCTACAACCAACAAAAAAGTGCATGCCATCTTCCCAGAAGAGGATTTCATGTAAAATGATGAGATTTCGTGGTTGAGTAGCTCCACTGTGTCCGGTTTTCCGTTTGACTGGCTGTTACTGTCGAATTCCGACCATCGGAAATAAATTTGTGAAAAGTATGTGTCTTCCGTGAAGCTAATGTAAGCAGCCGTATTGATAAGTAACCATAACACGAGATCTAGAACAACAACAAACCTGCTCATGTGATGCCGATTCAGCCATTTTCTTCCTTATCCTGAGCGGAAAAAAATCATTATCCTATGCGTTTGTTCCTTACCCTGCGCGCTTGCCTTTACCAGTGTGCTATTGCTGCTATAAATAACCGTTATCTGCAATATTTACAAGGTCAGCGATAGTCACGTGCACAAAAGCGGTGGGAAGTTTCTGCAGTTAGTAATTCTGCGTCGACTGATAAACAATCGATCCAAAAATCTGCCAGTGGCGAATTGGAACCAGAACAAGTTTTCCATCGAATCAACTGAATATTGGTGTAAAACGGGCCTCCGTGGCCTAGAGGATAAGAGCACTGACTCTTAATCATTTGGCCTCTGACCGCTGTGGTTCGAGCTTGCTTCGGGTCATATGTGAGACGCCAAGTTCTGCAAGGGAAGGTCCGCCAGTTGTTTTTTCTCCTGGTACTCCGGGTTTCGCCCTCCTCTGATAAACGGTTGAAATAATCTTGAAAATGTCATAGAATCAACTCCCCCCACCCCCGCACAAAACAAACAAACACAAAAAAACAACAACAACAACAAAAAAAAAAAAACACCCACATTAACCCATATATGCCTAGCGTCCCATTTTTGGGGACATTGGCAAACAATGTAGACCCAGATCAGGGTCTACACTGTTTCTTAAAAGAAAATTTACCACAAACAAAACAAACCTATCATCCCTATATTTGGAAATGGACCACTCCACACTTATCAGGTGGAAGATTCCATTGGCTTAAATAAGTTAAATTGATATTATTCTCAAGGATAGAGAAATAACATTATATAGAGACCAGGCGGAACACAGAAAGCTGTCAATTAAAGAGCAATTATAAAGATTTAAAATATTCTTAGTATCAGAGTGACGCCAGACGCAACGAGGATCATATTATTGAAACCCGAATGAAAAAAAAAAAAAAACCAAAACATTCCCTCCAAAGTTTTGCTCATTTATATTTGCTGATACCCATTCTCCCATCGGGTCTTTGGAGAAATAGATTAGGCTGCATGGTGCTTCTCCGACCGCACTTGAGTACTCGTTAACCGCTTAGAAGATTCAAGCCTGCCCGGGCAAAGTGGTGCGTGTAGGATCGTCAATACATAGGTTTCATTGGTTGGCATCTCAATGCAGGGTATAAAAGTCACACACAGTTGGAAGCAATGTCTCCTAAACGTTTTTGTTTGTTTGATTTGAGGTTTACCGTCCCCGTCAACACTGTATAGGTCATTTTGGAGACGTTGCTTCCAGTTTTGTGGGACTTTTACCCGACATTGAGATGGAATGGCATATCAAGCCCTGTCGCCCAATAAAACCGAATAGGGTTTATAAGCACGGACGGTCCCACTCGCAACTCTTTTCTGGGCAGACTTAGATCCTCGTTTGTGGTAGGTTTCAGCTCTGTGTGGAAGCATCATGCAGACCATAGCCCATATAGTTCTTCAAGCCCCGAAGAGCGGGAGCCGGCAACTTTTTGGTCGGTTGCACCTAGCCCATCTATTTCTTCAAGCCTTCTATTTCTCCAAAATGACTTAAATAGTGTTGACGGGGAAGATAACCCTCATTTCAAACAAACAAACACAACCTATTTTCCTCTAATTGTAACCTCCCTGAACTCTCACTTGATATTAAGTTCCATGCCTCAAATCCCTACGCTTTCTATGGTCATTCTCACCAGTCCGCTGATTCAAGAAGGGCAGTTGTCAGTTTCTGACGAAAGAATGTGCACTGCACTGGTTAACGGCTTACGTATAAGCTTGCCTAGGAAAAGTGTGGATAGGTAAATTGACCGGCATAAAAATGACCGTTAAACTCCAAATCAAACAAACACAACAAATCCCTACATTCATAAATATCGTCCCTTTATAGTCTTTCAAAACGCAGTGAGACGTAACTGCACTTTTAATTTTGGACTAGTCCGTGTTTTAGGTAAGTCGCCTTCAATTGGGATTTTACATTGGGATATATAGTTTTACTGAGATTCGTACTGCATCATACTAACCACTTGGCCACGACTTCTACATAATGGCATTATCAAAAAACTCATTTATAATTTTAAAATCCTTTAAAAAAAAAAAAAAAAAAAAAAAAAATCCGGAACCTGGTTACCCTTAAACATGGACTAGTCTTGCCACGCTTGAACGTTGAACTCTCAAAGTTGATAAACTTATAATATGCGCCTTTAGGTAAACACTCAATGACGTTAAGAGATTCGTTAACTCAAACACGAGGGCCAAGATGACCCTGTATCGCCCAAGTGTGGACCAGAAAATCATGCTTAGAGAGAGAGAGAGAGAGAGAGAGAGAGAGAGAGAGAGAGAGAGAGAGAGAGAGAGAGAGAGAGAGAGATAGAGAGAGAGAGAGAGAGAGAGAGAGAGAGAGAGAGAGAGAGAGAGAGAGAGAGAGAGAGAGAGATGTGAAAGAAGGCATGTTCGTTAACCGGGATTGATATAAATATCTTCATAGATCCATGATTGTCAATATAGTTGTACATCATTTGAACCAGTTGAACCCATGGACAGGGTCATATAAGGTCTTGGTTTACGTCCACTAGATGGAACTTCATACCAAATATCAAAGACCTTGGCCTTGTGGTTTCAGAAAAGACGGTTTTTAAAGGTTTCCCTATATAAATCTATGTAAAACACGTATGCCCCGAGTGAATGAGTGAGTGTTTTGAGTTTTACGTCCCACCAACAGCTAAGGTCATACGGAGACGGGACCTTGGTTTAAAGACTCATCCGAAAGTCTGGAGAAGCCCGGGATCGATCCTGCAACCTCTGGTTTACCAGGCGAGTAGCATAACCACTACACCACTTCTAACGTATGCCCCGAGGTAGAGCCATTTTTGCCCCAAGGCTATAATTTGAGGTCCAGAAGATAAAACCTCATATCAGATATCAAAGAAATGGGCTTTTTGGTTTCAGATAAGAATATTTTAAAAGGTTTTCTCCACATGAGTCTATGTAAAATATATGGGCCCGGGGTAGGGTCATTTTTGGCACCAAGACTACTAGATAGAGCGTCATACCAAATATCAAAGACCCGGAATTTCCGGTTTCAGACAACAAGACTTTTTTAGGGTTTTCCCTATGAGTCTATGTAAAACATGTGGGCCCACAGAGCCCGGCCATTTTTTGCCCCGAGGATATAATTTGAACAATCCTGGTAGAGGTCCACTTGATGAAGCTTCATACCATATATCAAAGACTTGGGCCTTCTGGTTTCAGACAAGAAGATTACTCGAGGTTTTCCCTATATAAGTAAAACTTGTGAGCCCCGGGTCGGGGCCATTTTTGACCCCAATGTTATGATTTGAACTATCTTGGTAGAGGTCCACTAGATGAAGCTTCATACAAAATATCAAAGTCCTTGGTTTTCTGGTTTCTGACAAGAAGAAGTGTTCCCCATATAAGCTTATGTTATATATGTGGCCCCCGCGGCGGGCAGTTTTTGGCCCCGAGGCTATAATTTTAAAAATCCTGGTAGCACTTTCAGAGAAGGAGATTTTTTAAGTTTAAGTTAAAAAAAATCTGTTTTTAGCTCGTTTGTCCTAGATTTGTAATGGAACGGAACCATTTGAACACCTTTGAAAGATGACCAACTAAGGATCATGCCTGTGAAGTTTGGTCAAATCCAATCCGTGTTTTTGGAGATGTCGTTTGCAGAAACTGTTTACGGACGGACGGATTCACGCACGCACTGACGACGGACAAAATGTGATCAGAAAAAGCTCACCTTGTCACAATGTGACGGGTGAGCTAACAAAAACGATTAACATTGTATGCTACAGGTAAGAAAAATAATCAAACATCCACAAAGTCTCCTGTCAAGAATAAAGTCGGAAAACTCGGTAAATCTCGTTTCAGACTTTATCCTTTAACTTGCGAGTTCCCTGCAGTCTACATCACAATGTGTGTTAGATTCATGGTTATGTTATCCTATTGGGTAAGCTAAGATTCAGAACAGTCAAGTCCATACAGTCTAATCTAAGTTGCCGCTGATGTAAATGACAATTACAAGTTCGTTTGATTAAAACCGGGGATGAACACTGCGGTAAACCCAACATTATATAGAGAAAAATGGGGTATGGGGGATATACTTGCTGTATTTTCCTTATTTTTGCTCCAACACATAGGTTGTGGTTCTAACGAGCACCCACAGTCTATGTTTAGAGCAGAAATAAAGACAATGTTAAAAAATATACCTCTGACAAATGTTACTCCTAATAGTTATGATTAACGCCATTTAGATCACGTGTGTATTATGATGGTATGAAGATACTAGTTAGACTACAAAGAATGAGTGGATGTGCAGACTGCTATGACTTTTTCTGGACGGACTCTTGAGGTTTTATCTATCAAACACTCCAACTTGAAACTGTATAGAATCAGAAATTAAGCTTGCCGTCTAGCAAAAACATGGCAAAAACTAGATAGGCCTACGCTGTATTGCGGGGGCAAAGTCAACAGCATGTTTACCACGAATATGTGTATTTTGGCTGCATGGTGCTTCCACGCAGAGCTGAATCCGACTGCACATGAGTACTGGTAAACCGCTTAGAGGATCTAAGCTTGTCCAGGCAAAGCGGTGCGAATCGGACCATCCATCGTTCCATGCTTATAAACCCTATTGGTTTCAATGGGCGAAGGGCTTGGGAAGTCATTTCGTCTCAATGTCGGGTAAAAGTCCCACAAAGTCCCACAAAATTGGAAGCAACGTGTCCAAAATCACCTATTGTTGACGGCGACGTATAACCGCAAATCAAAACAAACAAAAGCCACGAATTTATGTTTATTTTGCAACCGTGTGAGCACTCATGTATGCACGTGATAAACTTAAGGCAGCGTTCCGGTAATTACCGGCTTTTAATCATTGTGACAAATAACTGTAACAAAAAATAAACCGCGACAAGAACCGTCCTGGAACGGTCAGTGAAACGAATTCCACTGGGGGCTTAAATCGACTTTACGCGGCCACAATCCCCGCCCCACCTCCGTCGCGACCTAGACAAACCATCCGCCCAGCCCGCATGATGGCCCCCGAACTCACCAGTGCAACATCTCCGTGAACACAAAAAATCAAACAACCACAGAGATGAAACAACGGCGAGGACTCGACAGCAAGAAAACACTGAAATGCTGGAGTAAAAGAAAACCAACAATCAGGCTCCGATTGGGCCCGACCAGAGACAGAGCACCATACACCAACTAACATTACATAGAATTAGATCTCTCTAATTCTCCGCAAGCCTTTACGCCGGAACCGCCACAGAACCCGAGGCCCGACCCACCGGCGTGCAGTTAAAGAGGGAAGCAAAGCTGCCAACCGCGACCGGGCCAACCACCACGCATGCAACCCCCGTATAACATTTATGTTGTACCCAATCTTTTTATATCGAAGAATGACCTCACGAAACCGGGTGTCAAAGCCATTGCGGTTATATATTTTTCTGAATGTATACACTAAGTCACCATAAAATTCGTGTTCTGATAGTGAGTGAGTTTTAGTTTAACGTCCCACCAACAGCTAAGGTCATACGGAGACGGGACCTCGGTTTAAAGACTCATCCGAAAGTCTGGAGAAGCCCGGGATCGACCCTGCGTTCCCTGGTCGTGTTCTGATAGACCTTGTTGCAGAAGAGATTTAAGTCCAATAATGAATTTTGAAATTAAATCAGAATGACGTCTACAAAATTTTGAAAAGGCCCTGCGTAGTTTATTGTTCCGGAAACCCTGATAAAGAAGTTTAGCAGTTAACAATTTATTACGAGTGTTGAAGTCAGATACATGACTACACACTCGGCAGCATATTGACAGAACAGCAGTCGTGTGTAGGAACGTCTTTCATAAGCACTTTAAAAATGGAGCGTGTTAGCTCATTGATTAGTGCACTTAACCCCCCCCCCCCGGTTCGACACCCGGAAGCCGTGCTCCAACGGCATCATTTGCAGGGATGAATACCACAAAGTGCATCGTCCTTCGGATCGGAACGTAAACTGGAGACCCACCCCCTTCCCCAGTTCAGGGAGAACCAGCCCCCTGGGCAGGTGAAAGATCCCTATTGTAATTACATGTGTAGGCGTTCATACTGCAAACCTGGGGTGTATGTTATGTACACCTACCCGCAATCCTCGTGAAGAGGGTGATGCCGTATATAAAGAAAGAAAAGCACAGTCAGCGAGTTTTAGACAATTCGCCGACTGAGAGTAGATGTGACTGCCAATAATGCGATCATGATACATCACGTATCCATAATTATCCTTAATTACCCCTAATTACCAATTACAATCATCAGCTACAGATAAACTGTTTGGCCAAAAGTGTCGGGGAAACTTTCTTCAAAAACCGTGTCGGAGTCTAACTGTTGGTTTTCTTTTGCTCCAGCATTTCAGTGGTTTCTTGCTGTCGAGTGCTCACCGTTGTCTCACCTCTGTGGTTCTTTGATTTTTGTGTTCACGGAGATGTTGCACTGATGAGTTAGGAGGCCTTCATGCGGACTGAACAAATTATTTGTCTAAATCGCGACGGAAGTAAGGGTGAGGATTGTGGCCACGTAAAATCGATTTAAGCCCCACAGTGGAAATCTTCCACTGACCGTTCCAAGGCGGCTCTTCTGTGGCGATTTATTTATGTTGTTGTTTGTTACTTACTGTGTGTATCACTTTTGTCTTTTTATTTTGGATGACCATATGGCCATTTTGTGAGAAAGTAACTGTCCTTATGGCCTTCCTTTGTTTAGGTTTCCATTATGGTCTTGTCGCTTAATGTTTGTATTTCTTTCCCTTTGGCGTCTTTTATGGGTGGAGTAAGTTAATTGTATCAATTCCTGATCTTTGTTTTACTTCTACTTTGTCGGAGACTTGTAAAGGGTACCTCAGAAAAGAACGCGGCCATCTCCACCTAAAGAAAGTAAGTGACGTGGAGGCACATAAAAAAAGACGAAACATGAATCAACGGAACAAACCCAAATATCAAATATGATACTGCAAAAGAACGACCGCCTTGGGATGGTCATTAGTAAAACTAATTGGGGATGGGGAAGGCTTCAACTCCGGAGTTTAACAAATCAACCCTCGCCCACAGTTCCAGTGCAGTATCGAACAAAAAACAACAATAACAAATTGATCCGCATGAAGGCTTTATAGCTCAACAGTGAGTGAAAATAAACCAAAATCTCTGTGATGCCCAAGAATAAACCGAAATAAAATGCATAGTAAAATGGCCATGTATAGGTCAACACTGTCATGAATCAGGGCTGTGGACTTAACAACAATCTGACGTCAGAGCAGTAGGAACGCACCAGTTAGATCACGGAGGATTAAATCCAGAACTTAAAAAACAAACCCATGGAGATGTGTAACTGCTGCAGAAAATTCACCGACATATCAAGCGATAACTCCATTCTTCCACTTATAAGTCAAAGTAATTTTCGTGAGACCAAATGCACCATACTCCCGAAGGCTTTCTTCGACGACTAGACACAACTTGAAACAGATGGCTGTGAAAAGTATTTCAGGCACAGATAGATTAAGAGACCAACAAGCTGAACATAGACCCTAATGAAGATGATGATGATGCATACAACATCGCCTCCACTCACGAAGAAGTGGCACCTGTCATCTCCAATCTAGGAAAGGCTCCGGAGCCAGACTCCTACCCGCCAGAGATTTTCATCTACGGAGGGGGGGGGGGGGGTTGATTATGTGGATTATGTGAGAGAGGCTATTCTCTAGTTGCTCAGCCTGCCATGGTCAGGAGAAATACTACCAGAAATATGCCGGCATTTAGTTCCTGATAAAGCCGAACAAATCAGACTACTATACGACTACTGCTTATAGACCGATCAGCCTCCCCTCACTGCCTAGCAAAACTGATGGAAACCTTAGAACTCACTGGACTGCAATCACATATCGAAGGCTCAAAACTGATAGACCCCGAACAAGAGGGCTTTTAAGTTCAGGAAAATTCACTCTACCACAATCGTAGTACTACGACTTACTGAGTCAAACGCAGATGGTTTTAACAACGGCCTTGCAGCAGCAGCTATCTTTGCGGGTCTGAAATGAGATTTTGACAGGGTATGGAGAAACGGGCTAATCCATCAACTTGACAACTTGGGCATCACAGAGAGAATGCTAAAATGGATTCAAAACTTCCTGTCATCGAGAAAAGCTAGATGTCACATTGAGGATACAATTTATGAGCTAAACGTATGAAATATGTGGATGGTGGAATGGACTGAATTAATAGCAGTACAAGTCGTTTGTGTAAAGCAGTTAACTGGGTAAACTGATGTCGTAAGTGGAAGATGTCTGTCAACTTCACCAAAACATAGTCTTTTCTCTGGAACAGAGCCTTCCGATATTCAGCTTCAAGATCGGCGAGGCATCAGTCGGTTACATCCTCGGAATCACCTTAGCTGACAAGCTAACGTTCTGTAAAACACAGATAAGAAAGCCTTCCACACCCTAAAAATCATTAGAGAGGTGAAAGGAATAGGCAATGTCTCCACCGGCAAGTTACTTCGGCTCTATAGTACCCTCGTCAGAACAATAATGGAGTATGGCTATACCATCTGGCAGTGCAGCATAAGTAGAGGTCTACTGGATCTATTGGACAGAGTGCATCGAAAAGGCTTAGCGCTGTGTCTAGAACTTCCAAGCACATCCGGGAGTAGCAGCAGGTATCGTCCCCTCTGGACTTCAGATTTGTTGAGACAGCAGTATATTCAGTCAAAGTCCACAGACAAGCCCATCGAGCAGACAGTCAGCACCTGCATACAATCCAATCCAGGTGGAAGATACACCACCCCTATGCACTAGGCCATAGCACAAGCAAGCGAGATGAAGGCTATTACTGGAGTGGATATTAGTACCATCGAACAGGACATGGGCTTCAAGGCCGACAAAACTAGTCCCGACCTACTGGAGCAGATTAGGATCTTCTAAGTCCCGCACCCATGAGCAAACAGAGCTGGGGAAGGAAATGGGTCCAGTTGTTCAAAGCATCGTTAGCTTTACGAGCTCGTTAGTGGTCATATTGTTAATTGTTCTGGTAAGTACAATATCTTAACTTTTGATATTTTTGCTGAAATGTGAGCAGCTTTTGCATTTTTTTTGCATTTGCAAGAGCTGCACACATTTGTTTCAGCAAAAATATTAGTATTTTTATCATATTAAATGATCAAAGTTTTAACGATACGTTAGCTAACGACATGATTTGTTTTGAACATCTGGCCCCAGGACACCGTCTCCTGTGGACTCCTGAAAATCTTCAGTGATAACCAGTCCACAGTGGGAATCCTTTACAATTTCCCGGTAACTAGAATGAATAAGACTACCAGGGCATCACCTCATAAATACGACATACTATCGCTAATCTGAACCAGAAAGGAGCTGCAGTCGATAGTTCCTGTACCCCAGGGCACGCCAGTACTGCGGGAAATGAAACAGCTGACGCACCAGCCAACGAAGCAGTCAGAGAGGTGAAGAATCAAACTGATTAAGGACTTTCTACTACCATACAAGAGGTTAAAGAGGCCATCAAGAAGACTTAATTTTCGAGGCGGCAAAACAGATTGGACAATGCAGAGCATGGTAGAGTATACCATACGCTAGTGCCCAAAGTGGATTTCAAGACGTTTCTGGATATCGCAAGCTGGAAGACTGTCTGCCAAACCCTACAAATACGGACAGGATATTCGAAACTCACTGACTACAGATAAAAAACTGTGACAGTAACAAGTACAACTGCGGGGAACCCGAGGCACCCGAACACTTTCTCATCGACTGTACAAACTACCTATATTGCAGAGGAAGTATGCAGCTGAAGTTATCTTCCCAACTTGGATTGAACTTCTTCAACAGCTTAACATACGCAGCAATGGCGTACAACATGAACTACCAGACTGGAGAGAACCCATAAGACGGGAATTTTCAGCCTATATCGAGGCTACTGGTTGCTTCACTGAGAAGATTCCAGACAGACCTCCTCCACAACCTTGATCCTTCAATCTACATCTTGTCAGCTAAATTCGTGGGAAGACAACTACATGCGAGGCCAGCATGTTTCTCAAGTTGAGATCACTTGAGCGGCAGAGGCCGTGGATTGAAGGGCTTCAGAATAATCGAGGTTACATTTTAACCCCTGCGGTGTTTTTATCACTGATACATGGGCCCCGTCAAGCGATTTTGGTACTTATCGCCTATGCGAGCAGCGAAGGTTCAGGCGAGCCTGTGCATCCGCGCAGTCTAGCCAGAACCTTCGCTGCTCGCTCATACAAGCAGTGAATCAAGAGGAACCTTCAGACAAAAAGCCATATCCCTGGCCCCTCTGATTGGCTGGGCATGCGCAGTTAAAACTTGTCATGACGGAATGCTCGAAGACACAAATTCGCTTGGCGGGGCTCAGATAATTGGACAAAAATGAATAAATGTCTGCACAGAAACCTGCCTAATGTCTCCAAAAATGGCGGGTCAATAGAGAATAATCTTATAAAACTGCTTTGTCTGCAACCTTTCCGTAGGTGGCTACAACAACCCGAAGGAGAAAATAGATCAGTCTACTCTTAATAGTGAAATAAAATATAATATTATCTAACAAGCATGTGTTGTGAGATTATGATCCTTTCTTTCTCACGCCCTCGCGGGCATTCTAGGTAGGTGTGCGCTGTCGTGCTGAAAGAAGAATGAATTTGACAAAAATAAGAGGGGATAGTGAGAAGATAAGCGGTGATAGGCTTAAAAACAGTTGGTGATGTAGAAAGGTTAAAAACAAAATTAAAAAATACCACTTTCTGAACCAATGGGCGGGAGTGGTGCAGTTTACTGACTCCTTCCTTGAACGCATCAAGGGTTGGCAAACAAACAACCGACTCAGGGAGGCATTCCACTGAACTATGTCTAGTGGAAAAGATGGAATACTTGCAGAAATTTTTGTGGGTATGAGAAGCAATTTAAGAGGACCAAGTTTTCTTTCTTTGTTTCTTAATTTCTTTCTTTATTCGTATACTGCCTACGCCGTCGCTGGCATTTTCGGCAGATGTAAATTACATACACTCAAGGTTGCAGGATGAAAGCCTACACAGCAATCATGTAATTATGGTAGGGTTCTTTTACCTGCAGAGAGACACAAGGGACCTCCAGTTAACGTCCCGATCTCAAGGACGGAGCACTTTATAGCATTCATCCCTGCAAATAATGCCAGTGGAGCGTGGTAGCTCAGTGGTTATATGTAGTGCATTTGCCTATCATGCTAGAGGCCCCCGGTTCGATTCACGGCAGCGGTAAGAAAATCGTGGTGTCCGAACATGCTCCACTGGCATCATTTGTAGGAATGAATGCCACAAAGTGCACCGTCCTTCGGATCGGGACGTTAACTGGAGGCCCCCTGTGCAGGGGGACCCATCCCCTGTGCAGGTAAAAGATCCCTTTTTTTTTTTCGGTTTCGTCTTAACCCCAGGAGGAGACACAGACGGTGTATATTACATACACTCCAGTTATGGGGGCTGAAAGCCTACGCAGTAATCATGTAATTACGGTAGGGTGTCTTAAACTGCACAGGGAATGGTTCTCCCTGCACTGAAGGCCTCCAGTTAACGTCCCGATCCGAAGGACGGTGCACTTTATGACATTCATCCCTGCAAACGATGCCAATGGAGCGCATTACATATCCCCCCTCATATTTAAGAATCGTCCTCGAATCTTTCACATTATCCAACGAAACTCGCCGGTACACGGATGTAGTCCGAGTCTCTGTGTGTCATTTACGTTGGGCGTCAAATGTAACAGGTGAAAAAATACTAATCACCTTTACCCGACCGGGGATCGAACCCGGTCCGTCGGAGTGACAGGCCAACCCTCTACCGCTTCGCTATAAAAGCCGGCTTGTACCGCAAGGCAGCACAAGTGTATCTTATACCTGTCACTACTACACTTTCACCCTGCAAACCTGGAGTGTATTTAATGTACACCTGCACACCAACATTGCGAGAATACTCAAGTATTGAGGGAGGCAAATACTAAGGATGATGATGACGATGACGTAATCCTCGTGATAGGGTGTTGCAGTATATAAAGAAAGAAAGGAAGAAAGAAAGAAAGAGAAAGCATGTTCGGACACCGCAGATATAATACCGCTGCCGTGAATGGAACCGGAGGCCTCTAGCATCAGAGTCTTGAGTGGACTAACCACTGAGCTACCTCGCTCCATGTTTTTGGTTCTATATAGTCTGTGATAGGAGTTGCTATAAGCCCATAGACAATTCGGTAAAATAAGCATAATCGGGCATTAGGGTCAGTCGTCCTAAAGTATCCAGTATTTCTGTGGCACTGGACCTCGAGTCATAATTATTCCAGGTCAACCGTTTCCTGGTGTATGAATGTCATTTGACGTGTCAACAGTAACAATTCTGATTCTGATTCTGATTGGCCTGTACCTTCTCTGTCTGGGAAGTCTTTTCCTTAGTATATGTGGGTCTAATATGGGAGAGGCATATTCCAATTTGGGGCGTACTAGTGCAGGGAGAACCATTCCCTGTGCAGGTTAAAGAACCGTAATTACATGATTACTGCGTAGGCTTTCATCCCCCCAAAACTGGAGTGTATGTAATATACACCGTCTGTGTCTCCTCCTGGGGTTAAGGCGAAACCGGAAGAAAGAAAGGGATCTTTTACCTCGTACCTTGTGCACTTTGTAGCATTTATTCCTACAAATGATGTCGGAGCACTGCTCCCCTTGGGAAGGTCACGGGTTTCGTCCGTGAGTCGTTTCGCCCTTAGGTCGTTTCGCCCTGGGTCGTTTCGCGCGTGGGTCGTTTCGCCCCAATTTGGTGGGTCGTTTCGCCCTTATTTTGTTTTCAAGCCCTATGGATTGAGATTAGATATGTTTTGGTATATGAAGGGGTTAATGGGGGATATGGGGAGTCCCGGAAAATAGTATAATATCCTGGTTTGGTGATATATATGACCTTGATCTACTTTTCATGGTTCACTAACTTTGAAAACTATTGCGTCAAACCTAACGTTCACCCTTCTTAATTCCTCAAGAACTGTAAGAGTTTCATTAATGCTACTTGGTAAAAACTTGCATCTCGGGATGGCAGCGATAATTCAAGCATCCATATTTGACCTTGGCCCACTTTTCACGGTTCACTAACTTTGTAAAATAGGCGCCAAACCTAGCGACCACCCTACAATTTAAGTCAATTTCTCAAGAACTATAAGAGCTTCGATAATGAACTTTGTAACAAGCTTGCATCTAGTGATGACAATTGCAATGCAATTATCCATAATTGACATTGATATAATGGAGCTTATGACTATGAAAATTATCGTGTATAAATTTAAAAATGTGACATTTTTCTCATTCCTTATTGTCTATGTTTAAGAAACTGAAATAAGAAAAAAAAAATAAAGTATATGTGAGGACCCACTAATTGCTGTATAAAGTGAGGTTTTAGGGGTGGGGGTTCTTCATTACATAGACTTGCAAACATCGATTTTCCACACAAAATCCTTTTTTATAAACGTATTCGGAGAGTTTTTCACAACTCAGACATTACATTAAAGAGTTATGAGCCTCGTCCAGAGAAACAATAATCACTATCATTTTGTAGGAAAGTAACTACATGAGTAACTGTCCTTTTGGCTTTCCGCTTGAGATGTCGTTTCATCTCAATGTCGGGTAGAACATAAACCCAGAAAAGTGGAAGCAACGTCTGCCAAATGACCTATAGATGAGATTAGGACGCCACCGGTCACTAAGGAAATGTTATCCCACGATTCCATATTTTTCCGCATGCGCAGTTTTGTGTGGCAAAAAAAAAAAAAAAAAATATAACCGTTGTTCAGATTGATCCGATAACAGTTATTAATTTCTTTGAATTTGACAATTTTAAGTAGAGCGTAAGGTAAAGGTGACCTATGTCTTGCGTCACTGTGGCGTCCAACTGATATTGGCTGGCTTCCAGTTTTATGGGACTTTCATCCGACATTGAGATGAAATGACATTTCAAGCCTTGCCGCCTAATGGAACCAAAAGGCTAATATGCATTTGACGGTCTGACTCACATCACTTTGCCTGGGAAATCTTAGTCCTTCTAAGCGGTTTACTTATGTAATTACTGGCAATTTGAAAATTATTCCTGATTCAAGGATAAGGAATATAATTTCTAAAGGACCGAAATATCGGTTTCCTTCAAAAATTGATTTCAGTAAATGTAGAGATGAAATCGCTGCTTCATTGAATGAATTCGGTAATCGATGGTGTAAGCGAGAGTATGTTGAGCATAAAGCCCTTAAGGACTGGAAACTTAGCATTTTAAAACTAGTGAATAAACGCATTTCTTTCTATTCTCAAAATACTAACTTATTACCTCCTAAGCCCAAGACGTCTTTACGTCATCTTAAACTAGGTATTCAAGAATTTCATAAGAAGTTTGTTTTGGCCCCTGCAGACAAGGCCGCTAACAACGTCGTCGTTGTGTGACGGCTCCACTATGTTAACACGCTTAAGCAGGAGCTTGGTGGTACTAAGGCCTATGAACTTCAGCCTTTAGCTGAAGAGAGAGCTATAGTAGATAAACATGTTTGTCTTTCAGCCACCAAGTTTGCTGTGTGTGTTAACGAAGGCCAAGACAAGCTTCCTACGCTATACTGGTTACCAAAACTTCATAAAAAACCTTACAAAGCACGGTTTATTGCAAATTCTAGCTCTTGCACTACCACTGAACTTTCTAAATTATTAACTTCCTGTCTTACTGCTATTAAAACGCATGTAATTAAATATTGTGATAAAGTCTTTGAAAGATCAGGAAGAAATCTGTTTTGGTCTATAAAAAATTCGAATGATGTTTTAAATAAATTGAAATCTAGACAGTTTCGTGCTTCTAGTCTGTCTACCTACGATTTTTCCACTCTTTACACTACACTTCCTCATAATCTTATAAAAGAAAAGCTTAATGATTTAATTGAATGGGCTTTTCACAGAGAAGATTCTCTCTATCTTGCATGTAATGTCAGAAATGCATTTTTCACTTCTAAAGAGCATAAGAATTATACACTTTGGTCATGTCAGAAAGTGTGTGATGCCCTCACCTTTCTACTTGACAATATTTATATTAGATTCGGTACTAAGTTATTTAGACAAATTGTGGGTATTCCGATGGGTACTAATTGCGCACCTCTTGTGGCTGATCTGTTCTTGTATTGTTATGAAAGAGACTTCATTTTGTCGCTTTCCATTGATAACCAATCTGAAATTATTGAAGCTTTTAGCTCTACTTCTAGATATTTAGATGATTTATTAAATATTGATAATACCTATTTTGATGGTTTGATCAGTCAGATTTACCCCCTAGAACTTCAGTTAAATAGGGCAAATTCTTCTGATACCGAGGCCCCGTTTTTGGATTTACATCTATCTATTGTAGATGGATTTGTTTCGTGCAAAATTTATGATAAACGCGATGACTTTGATTTTGAGATTGTAAATTTTCCTTTTTTGGATGGTGATGTTCCTCGTGCGCCATCCTATGGCGTTTATATTTCGCAATTAATTCGATTTGCTAGAGTGTGTAGTCATGTAACTGACTTCAACACTCGTAATAAATTATTAACGGCTAAACTCCTTAATCAGGGTTATCGGTACCATAAACTACGCAAAGCCTTTTCAAAATTTTACAGACGCCATTCTGATTTAATTTCAAAATTCAATATTGGACTTAAATCTCTTCTGCAACAAGGTCTATCGGAACCCGAATTTTATGGTGACTTAGTATTTAAATTCAGAAAAATATATAACCGCAATGACTTCAGTACCCAATTTCGTAAAATCATTCTTCGATATAAAAAGATTGGGTACAACATGGATATTATACGACAGACTGCATGCATGGTAGTTAACCCAATCACGGTTGGCAACTTTGCTTCCCTCTTTAATTGCACGCCGGTGGGTCAGGCCTCAGATTCTATGACGGCTCCAACGTAAAGGCTTATTGAGAATTAGAGATCTAATTCAAGGTAATGTTGGTTGGTGCCTGATGCTCTGTCTCTGGTCGGGCTCATCGGAGTCTAACTGTTGGTTTTCTTTTGCTCCAGCATTTCAGTGGTTTCTTGCTGTCGAGTCCTCACCGTTGTCTCACCTCTGTGGTTCTTTGATTTTTGTGTTCACGGAGATGTTGCACTGATGAGTTAGGAGGCCTTCATGCGGACTGAACAAATTATTTGTCTAAATCGCGACGGAAGTAAGGGCGAGGATTGTGGCCACGTAAAATCGATTTAAGCCCCCCAGTGGAAATCTTCCACTGACCGTTCCAAGGCGGCTCTTCTGTGGCGATTTATTTTATGTTGTTGTTTGTTACTTACTGTGTGTATCACTTGTGTCTTTTAGTTTCGGATGACCATATGGCCATTTTGTGGGAAAGTAACTGTCCTTATGGCCTTCCTTTGTTTAGGTTTCCATTATGGTCTGGTCGCTTAATGTTTGTATTTCTTTCCCTTTGGTGTCTTTTATGGGTGGAGTAAGTTAATTGTATCAATTCCTGATCTTTGTTTTACTTCTACTTTACCAATACTCATGTGTGGTCAGTTTCAGCTCTGCGTGGGAGCACCATGCAGCCCAATCTATTTCTCCAAGCCCAATGGTATTTTCGTGTTCAGGTTTTTCAAAGTATCGCTTCTGAAACTCTGCCAGTAATGGTTTTGCTCTACTGCTCATTTTTTTCTTGCAAGTCAAGTCAGGTCAAAGATTTATTCAGGGCTCCCTAACTCAGGGTATGAGAATTAAACAAACATTCATTAAAAGCATACAGCAAACAACAAATAGCATGTACATGTATACTGGAATAGTAAAATAACCTATAAAATCAGAGAATTCGGACATCCGGACATGGTATCTGCTAAGTACTGTTGTGATTCAAAAGATTGTAAACTGCAGTGTTTGTTTCTTTGATTTGAGGTTTAACGTCCCCGTCAACAATGTAAAGGTCATTTTGGAGACGTTGTTTCTAATTTTGTGGGACTTATACCCAACATTGAGATGAAATGACATCTCAAGCCCTGCCGCCAAATGAATGCAATAAGGTTTATAAGCATGGACGGTCCGACTCGCACCGCTTTGCCTGGACAGGCTTAGATCCTCTAAGTGGTTTACCAGTACTCGTGTGCGGGTCGGTGTCAGCTCTGCGTGGAAGCATCATGCAGCCCATCTGTTTCTACAAGCCCCGATGGGCGGGACCGCTGAAATGCAGTATAAAAGTATGAATGTTGTGGATGAAATGACAAACACTATTTTTAAAAATTTATTTTCCTTAGTTTACTGTTCACGCACGTGCTCGATTTATTACTTTTTGCCACACAAGACTGCGCATTCGCAGCGTAACCAATCAAGTTAATCAGCCTAAACTCATCTATACAAGATACAAGAAATTTTATTTCGAATCGGACCATAAAAACAATTAACATTACCTACATGAGCTATTTCCCGACAAACATTAGTAAAAATAACATGTGTAGAGCAGTTGTAAAATATACATATGATTAAGCAATATTTATTTATATACTATATATTATAGATAAAATAATAGAAAAAAAATCACAGATAACTTTTATCCGATAGACTTTAAGATATTGTGATAGATCTATTAAATTAAAATTATACAAATTTATCACAGGGACTTCTGAGTTCAATATAATTTACATGAGAATTATTTTATAATTTTCTAGTAAAATTTAGGATGCAACTAAATGCTAAGAATATGGACATAGCATGCAAGCCATGTTAGTACACAACCTTAAGCCGCGAAACAAGGAGGTTTTACAAAAAAAGCAAGGTGTCTTAACTGCCCCACCACACAGAGGGGCAGGCAGAGATCTTGCAGCGGGAAAGAGGCTTGGCGAAAACAGTAGAAGGTTTATGTCCCTATGGCGCTATAAAATTCAGATTAAGAGTCCAACGTGTACCGAAAACACATCATCCAAAAGAGAAACCCTCAGATATTTCTCTTTTCATATCCCTCATCCCGCCCAGAAACGCAGGCCGCAGGCACCCGCCAGAAACCGCCGCAGGCGAGGCCAGCCCAAAGAGCAACCACAATCCATGCCCCGGGGCAGCAACAGCAAACTACTATAACCCCACATAGGCCATTGTCTAACAATATAGAAAAGGGGTTTATGGGGGTTTGAATAATATACGCATGTCTTCGAGATTGAACTAGAAAAAATAATTACGTAAAAAGCTAAAAGCATAAAAAATGTGCAACGTCAGCACTATAAGCAGGTAGCATATAGCTACAAATAAGCAGTAGAAACACTTGGAACTGGTAATTAACAAAGTGAAAACATAACAAAAAGAAAAAAAGGAGAACATGTTAAGAAAAAAACTAGTCTAGGAATCCACGGCAAATGGCACAGCAACATTGTAAACCCGTCCATGTACAGTATTGACTCGGACGTGAAACCCCAATCAATGGTCGGGTATGAAACACCCTTCCCGATCCCGATCCCGATCCGAAAATCCCCGATCCAAAATTTTCTATTTGCCCTAATTCATTCATAAGAATATATTTTAAACAGTGTTTGTGTTAATTTTATTACTTTTAAGTATTTTAATCATTATTTATGTATATTTTGTTTAAATGTGTCCAATTTGTGATTTTATCCTAAATTATTCCTATCTCAGGGGTATGAAAGACCCTGCCGATTTTTCGTAAAAATATTGTATTCTTCCGCCTCTAATTAAAACATAAGGCATCAGGGGACAGTTTCGCATTTGAGGGTGGACGTTTTTCAAAATATTATAGTAGGGGGGTCAATAATGGCATGGTTGCTCATAGAAATTGTGATATGTGGATATTTTTTGCCAATGTGGGCTTATTTGCTGAGTATCTGTACTTTTATGAAATGGAATACGAAACTAAAACCACGGCTGTCTGGATGCTGTGCAAGTTCAAGGTGCAGCGGCATATCTGAATTCACGAAGGTAACTTTGGCACTAAAAAGTGGCTGTTTTTCAAAGAGGATTCATGAAAAAGTTTACTGGTTATGGTATACTTTTCTGTCTATTTCTTTGCATGTGACTGAGTGTACATGACATTTCAACAGGTGCCAAGTACTGGTGTTTTGGGAGTAAATTCACAGGATCTGTCAAAGTGAGGTGGAGTCATGATTTTTTTGTATGTAAAAATTAGTGGGTGGGGTAAGTGAAATGCTGCTGCTGTCAGCCTATGCAAACAGAGAAGTGTTTCTTTGGTATTCTGTTTTGATTTCATGCATGTGTGGAGCAATTTGAAACCAAAACAGAAGTTATTGCTTTCTCCAGGAGTTGTCGATAACGATTAAAAAAATTGGTGTGACGCGGACAAAAAAGTGCTGCGATTAACTGTCCCCTGATGCCTAAGCAATAACTTAATGATAAAATCAACATAACGGAATTGTTTTATACTTTTATGGCTTTTCTAGAATAAAAGAGAACTTAAAAAGAGTTTCGGATGTTTTTTTTGCATATTTTTATCCTACACGATTACCGATCATTATTGCTATTTATAGTTGAGAAAATTGAACCGAATGTGAAATAAATGACTGGAAACGGACGGATTTTGAGTTTTCAAATGTCTCAAAAATCGTGTGACATATAATGGCCATTGTGCGAGTGATGGAAGTTTCACGATGTCATATCTATCTTTTTTTTATTATTTTTGAGACAATGTGAAACCCAGGATCGGTCCGTTTCCGGTCATTTCTTTCACATTCCGTTCAATGTTCGTAACTATAAATAGCAATAATGATCGGTAATCGTTTTTGATAAAAATATGCAAAAAACACCTCCGAAACCTTTTTAAGTTCTCTTTTATTCCAGAAAAGCCATAAAAGTATATAACAATTCCGTTATGTTGATTTTATCATTTAGTTATTGTTTATTTTCTGAATAAGAGGCAGAAGATCGGCCCCATTCTTGGATAATATTGTTGTGACAGCTGCAGGAGTGATCAAATTACTTCAAGTCTTAAACCCCAGCAAGGCCTTAGGACCCGATGAGCTTCATCCCAGAGTCCTGAAGGAACTAGCAAATGAGTTGGGTCCAGTTTTCGCACACTTGTTTCAACAGTCTCTTGATACGGGTGAAATCCCCAAAGAATGGCTCTTAGCAAACATTTGTCCACTCTTCAAAAAAGGAGATAGGGCTCTTGCCCGTAATTATCGCCCTGTGTCTCTGACTTGTGTTCTGTGTAAATTGCTGGAACATATAGTCTGCTCAAACATCATGGCCCACTTGGACGAGCATAAACTTTTGTCAGACAGGCAACATGCATTTAAGAAAAGGCACAGTTGTGAAACTCAGCTAAGCACAGTTATTAATGACTAGGCAAAAATCTTGGACAAAGGGGGACAGGTGGACACATTTATTCTTGACTTCGAGAAGGCCTTTGACACCCCTCCTCATGAACTACTTAAATCTAAGTTATTTGGTTATGGAATTGGGGGAAAGACCCTCAAATGGATAGATTCCTTTCTTTGCTACAGAAAACAGCGGGTTGTTGTTTATGGTGAATCTTCGGAGTGGGCTCATGTTTTGCCTGGAGTCCCGCAAGGGACCGTTCTTGGTCCACTTTTGTTCTCCCTGAACATCAATGATATTTCCACTGACATTGACTCAGAAATAAGACTGTTCGCAGATGATTGTGTTTGTTACCGGGAAATTAGAGATACAGATGACTCATTGAAACTTCAGGCTGACATAGATAGATTAGGATGTTGGGCACGTAAATGGGGCATGAGATTTCAGCCAGTTAAATGCAATATTATGCAGATAACTAGGAAGAGATCTAATAAAGTTGAGGCTTCTTACACCTTAGAGGGAACGGTCCTCGAGAATGTGGACTCCATTAAATACCTTGGAGTGACAATCTCACACAACTTGAGATGGAATACTCATATTAGCAACATGTGTACTAAGGCAAATAGAACGCTTGGTTTCCTGAGGCGAAATCTTCATCAGTGCCCTCAGGATGTAAAAGAGGCAGCATATAAAGGTCTTGTTCGCCCAATCTTGGAATATGGTAGTTGTATCTGGGACCCCAGTGGAGTGGTCCTTAATGATGAAATTGAGAAAGTTCAGAATAGAGCTGCTAGATTTGTAACAGGCAATTACTGCTTTGAAACTGGGAGCATGACTGGAATACTTGGAAAATTAAAATGGGAGTCTCTCAAGAAAAGGAGAAAAGACAGTAGGCTAATCCTTTTATACAAAGGTCTAAAGGGTGCTGCCAGCATCCCAACAGATGACCTTGTTTCCCCAGCTAGACACTGTAGAAATCACCATTCGTTGGCGTTTCAGACCCTTAGCGCAAGAACTGACATTTATAAAGAGTCGTTCTTCCCAAGAACCATTAGAGATTGGAATGCCCTTCCCGATTCGATTATTTCGACAGCTGAAGGTGCTGATGATTGTGTAACTAAATTTACCTCTTTGGTTAGAGCTAGGGACTAACTTCCCACATCACAGGTCCTGGTGTATGAATGTCATTTGACGTGTTACCAGTAACAATTCTGATTCTGAGAAGAATAAAATATTTTTACGAAAAATCGGCAGGGTCTTTCATACCCCTGAAAGAGGAATAATTTAGGATACAATCACAAATTAGACACATTTAAACAAAATATACATAAATAATGATTAAAATACTTAAAAGTAATAAAATTAACACAAACACTGTTTAAAATATATTCTTATGAATGAATTAGGGCAAATAGAAAATTTTGGATCGGGTATTTTCGGATCGGGATCGGGAAGGGTGTTTCATACCCGACCCCAATCAATCATCCATTCATCAATTCACTTATCCATCTCCGTATATTCAACCGGCCGTTCGTTCATCCTTACATCTACCAACGAACAACTCCATTCATTTATTCATTCGTTTATTCATTTAACCGTATGTCAGGGTACCCATCCATTCATTTTGTAACTCCCTTAAAAATATAATTGCAGCGAAACGACTCACGGGCGAAACGACTCACCCGATAAGAGCGAACCGACCTACACCCCCCCCCACCCCCGAAATCAGGGTGAAACGACTAGGGGCGAAACGACCCACGGGCGAAACGACGGATTCCTTGGGAACGCAGTAGACTAGTCCCACACTGCTGCCAGCGAGAAGTTGTAACTGCGGACAGGGGCGTTTCGATAATATTTTTTCGTTACGGTTTGTTTTTTTGGATCCTTATGAATGAGATGAAACGGTTTCAATCCCTACCTACGAGAACAGCAAACTGTGCAGCATACCTGCTCTTAGGAGCACTCCCAATACAGGCAGAGTTACATAAGAGGCAGTTAAGTCTGTTATACAATATCCTTGCTACACCAAATGAAACTATACAAGATTTGACTCAACGCCAAATTTCAGTGAACCTTGACAATCCTTTAAGCTACTACAGCAGAGTCAAAGATATTCTTGAACTGTATCAGTTACCTCCATTGTGTGATCTTAAACATGACCAACCTACTAAAGAATCCTGGAAAACTACAGTAAAACAAGCAGTGAATCAACATTGGACTCAAATTCTTAAAAGTGAAGCAAAAGAGAAATCTTCGTTAAAGTTCATGGACTCTGAATCACTGAAAATCGGACAAACACATCCTGTATGGGAATCTCTAGAATTATGTATCTTTGGCGTCAAGAAAGGAATCACTAAAAGCAGAATGATTACAGGAACCTATTTACTTCAAACTAACTGTCATAAATTCAGCAAAGCTACTGTCAGTGCAATATGTAAATGTTGTGGTCTCAATGAAGAAGACTTAGCACATATGCTGTTAGAATGTCCATCACTGATAAATCAAAGAAAACCAATATATTCAGAACTTAAATCTAAGGTCATTAACTGTATTGGTGCCATGAAATGGAGAGAGTTATTTATCAATAACAGAGAGAACATAGTGAAATTAATCTTAGACTGTTCCAGTTTTTCGATACTACGAGATAAGTCAGACTACAGCACAATCGTGAAATTATCTACAGAACTCTGCTACCGTCTACATGTAGCAAGGACGAACAAATTGTCAGGAAATTCAGCATAAATCAGCATACCGTCAGTCACAGTGCCGTTGAGAGGATGTACAAAGTGTACAGCGTTTCTTAAAAGGATACCCTGTATTCTGTCACGCCCATGTAAATACGCCCTCAAGTGAACATTTAAAAAAGTTAAAGTGTGCTCCAGAAGTAAGAAGACATACAGATACGGGAGCCTCGGTTCCTGGTGTTCCTGTAGAGGAAGTTAATACAAAACAACGAACGAACGAACGAACGATGCGGAACCAAGCGTCTGGAAGATAAATAAGAGAGAAAAATCAATAACAAGAAAAGATAGAAAATGTGTTAATATTTTGGCTTTACTTAATATTATTTATGAGCGACGTCACAAGACAGAGCAGTTAGTCGGTTTGTAGCTAAATACTGCGTCCCTGGCACAATGTGGCAGGAATCCGGGACGTTTCGGTCCTGAGTCGTTTCGGCCTGGGTCGTTTCGGCCTAAATTAGGACTTGGGTCATTTCGGCCTATTTCGGTGGGTCTTTTTGGGCCTGGGTCATTTTGGCCTTTCATTTGTTCGTGTTTGTAGATACCTCCCCTTCCAGGAGAACCAGGTAGTAATGCGTAGGTCCTTAAATTGATGTGCACCCCACCAATATTATTAAGGCAGTGGCTAGCCGTCCGGTACCGGACGACCAGCCTACGAGTCTGCCCGTCCGGTACCGGACGACCAGCCTACGAGTCTGCCCATCTGGTACCGGACGGCTAGCCAATCCACGTAGGAATGGCTAGCCGTCCGGTAGTAAATTTTAGTCTCTCATTTTATAACGGGTATGTATGCTGATAAGCCTGGAGTACTGGATGTTAAATAGTTCCTACTTTGAGACTATGTAAATGTCATTGAGATTTTCCTCGCCCGTCATTTTAAATTAGGCAAATTAACACCGTCGTAACAATTATGCCTGTGATAATAAGATGTAAGAGTCATCATTTCTTATTTCTTATATTATTATTATCAATAATATATTTACAAGTAATTACCAATCGGTAACTTTATATATTTTATATTTCCTTTCTTTATGTAAATGCGGCTTGAATGTATTAAAACGTTTGATCCAAGCGACGCGAAAAACAATTAATAGCAATTGAGCAGTACCGCAAAAAAATTCCTTAAAAATAAGGATCTTGATGACTTGTTGTTATTCTCCTAAAATTATTAACAAATTTGTTCACGATCCAGCAAAGAGTCCAAAAGGTCGCGGGTCGTTTCGGTCCTGAGTCGTTTCGGTCCCTGGGTCGTTTCGGCCCTAGGTCGTTTCGGCCTGGGTCGTTTCGGCCCAATTTCGGGAAGGGGTCGTTTCGGCCAAATTGGTGGGTCGTTTCGGCCTGATTTTTTTTTTCAATTTGTTTATGTGTATATATATTTTATTTGTCGAAGATTAGCCTGTGCTTATGCTAGCTTCCCTTTGTTAAGCTTTTAATGAGGGCTTTTTCGAACTGCGTGGACTCTGAGATCAGCCTGTGCTTTTGCTATCCTTGCTCGTTCAGTTTTTAATAGCTCAGAAAACAGAGGGCTTTTTCAAACTGTGTAGACTCTGATTACAATGAACAGATTTATAGGTTATAAGGTTTTTTAATTTATCACAACAGATGCAGGCTGATCATATAAAATAAATACAGCGTTCAGATATTAATAGCTCAGAAAAAGAGGCCTCTTTAAACTGCATGGACTCTGATCACAATGAACAAATTTATAGGTTATTAAGTATTTGAAGTTATCACAACGACAGATGCAGGCTGATCATATAAAATAATTAGGCTACATTTCGCATGCTGTTCTCAAAATGTGTGTGTCATTGATACTAGTAAATACTTATCATCCTGCAAGTCAGTGCCGTAAAAATCTTAGAATGGATGTGCACCATGCATGTCCGTATGTGGCATGTGAAGTAGACCATTGTGCGCTTGCGTGCAGTCTAATCATAACTTTGAGACGAACTGCACAAACCTTCAAAATCTTTGGGAACATTCTGCAGACACAGCGACATACAACATGACGAAAACACGACTATATAATTTTGTCGTTGTCTCAGACAATCCTGCGCAAGAGTAGTGTGCAGTCTAACTAACGTGGTCTTTAAAGCTATGAGCCTTCAGCAGCCACAATGACACCCCAATTGTTATCTATCTATTTATTTATTTACAGACTTTAAAGTTCTTGGCTTTTTAAGAAGTAAATTATATCATCACAGTATATCATCACATGATAATGGCCCGTTAATCAGTCACCCGTTAATCACTTTTGATGGAGTTAGCTAATCCCCTTATTTTTGTATATAAGTGTTCAACTATGTGCCAGCGTTATTACGTTAACGTAAAAGTGTGAAAACACATGTTAAACACACGTTTAATAAGTGACCCTTTGAGTTCGTCGGGAAAATGATAATAATAAAATAGAGAGGAACAGATGAGAGAAAATAAAGAAAAAAAAATAAAATAAATAAAATAAAAAAATAAAAATACAATATAAAAAAATAAAGTACCAAAAAAAAAGATAATAAAAAATATCTGTCTCTGTAAAAAATATAAACAGAAAAAAAAAAAAAATAAATAAATAAATAAATAAAATAAACGGTTAGCAAATGATTGTTGTACGTAAACCACTTCATATACAGTTAAGTTGTTCTCGGACAATAATCAAGTCTGGTTGGTGCCAACTGGAAAGATGGCTATGTATAGAACTTTAAAAACACTCTATTTGGGCTTTCATAACCATGGCTAACGTGACAAGGCGTTGAAATTATATTCCAAAATAAAAATTACTATTTTATATGTTTTATACATAAAAAGACGCTATCTAATTAAATCGGGCCGAAACGACCCAGGCCGAAACGACCCAGGACCGAAACGACCCACCGAAATAGTCCGAAACGACCCAGGTCAAAATTTAGGCCGAAACGACCCGGCCGAAACGACTCAGGAACGAAACGTCCCGGATTCGTCCAAAAGGTGCAGATGGAATGGCAAACAATGTAGAGTAGAAGTAAAACAAAGATCAGGAATCGATACAATTAACTTACTCCACCCATCAAAGGGAAAGAAACACAAACATTAAGCGACCAGACCATAATGGAAACCTAAACAAAGGAAGGCCATATGGACAGTTACTTTCCCACAAAATGGCCATATGGCCATCCAAAACAAAAAGACACAAGTGATACACACAGTGAGTAACAAACAACACCATAAATAAACTGCCACGGAAGAACCGCCTTGGAACGGCCAGTGGAATGATTCAGGAGCAGTCTGATCTGGGACTGCATTATTTGCTGAAGCCTATCTGTCCCAATACAAAGGATCATTATTTTAATTGCTCTGCTCATGGTGTTTCGGATCGTTGCCTTTATGTGTGCCCTGCTAACAAGATAATTACCCCTAATTGATATTTCTTTGTATCTACCAGTTAAATAAATATTCTCCCCAAATTTAATGTTAATCTATCACGATAAATATCGAGCTCAGCATCGGACATACATTTGCATATTTTAATAATAACAATAAAAATATAAAGATAGAAATTATTACATTGAAATAATAATAATAATAAAATAATTATAATAACAATAACTGTCACAGTGCCCGGACAAGTCTTTAAGTACAACAGTCTATTGCATCAGGGTCAGTTACAATTATGTCCCTTTCTGAAATTAGTGAAAAATATAGCGACAAGCAGGTGATAAGAATACAGCTAGAGTAAATTAGAAATATATTTTTTACATCATAAAGTGGGTAATATTATTTGGAACGCATACCCTTTATAAATTGATAGACTTTAAGTTACTACCGGACGGCTAGCCATTCCTACGTGGGTTGGCTAGTCGTCCGGTACAGGACGAGCAGACTCGTTGGCTGGTCGTCCGGTACCGGACAGGCAGACTCGCAGGCTGGTCGTCCGGTACCGGACGGCTAGCCACTGCCTATTATTAAATATTAACAGATGTCACAGATGTTCAACAAACATACATACAGTCACTGTACAAAGCTTTTGGCCTATACTGCAGGGTCTCATTGACTTTGATTACGGGGTTGAGGGCAAAACAAAGTCCCCTAGACATTGATTCCAGATGGTGTAAAAGAGAGCCCAGTATTGGTTGCTGAATTTCACGCTCCAGGACTGTACAGTCAGGTGCATAACCTATACAAGTTATTTTTTTATAGCCTGTTACAGTTATAAAGTCAAATACCGCCATTGAATTTCAAAGTGAGGTTATAGAAAATAACTTGTTTAGGTTGTGTCACAACATCTTTAGGATTATGGTAAATTGAAAAATACGAAAGTTTTAACGTGAATGCGTTAATATTCTCATCACCCCACTCTTGTTTAAAACACGTGCGTACAACTTTTTAGACGATGCATACAAAGAATTTTTTATTTCAATCATCAAATTAAAGTCGTCTTTCCATTTTAAAATTGTCGCCACATGCGGCATAATTGCGATAAGGTGGGAATTCAAGTTTTAAAACCATTAATTTTAACGTTTTGGCGCTCAAAATCCACTCAAAAAACGATTTTTTCTTAATCAAAACTCGATTGTGTTGACAAATCCACCATCTTGTTAGATTCGTGGAATCTCGCGATAACGTTATAAAGACGCAAAACGCCGCGAATTTCAAAAAAGAAGAGAAAAACTAGGCCGATTTTTACAGATTCTCGAAAAACTAAATATAACAAAAATGAGTTATTTTTTTTTTAACTTGTTCAGGCTATGAACCTGACTGCTGTACAACCAAGAATAATCGCCACAAACTTGCTTTCATTAGATTTAAGTTCCCTTGACTGATCACCACCGCAGCACTCACTAAGAGTTGAAATGAACTTGTTCACAAAAGGTGCCAACAAAAACACCTTTTGTGCACCTTTTTTATCAGATTGTTTTTTTTTCAGAAGATTACCTGTTGAGTGAGTGTTTTTAGTTTTACATCTCACCACAGCTGAGGGCATACAGAGACTGGACCTCGGTTTAAAGACTCATCCGAAAGTCTGGAGAAGCCCAGGATCAATCCTGCGACCCCTGGTTTACAAGGCAAGTAGCATAACCACTACACCACGGAGGCTTCCTGTTGAATGTTGGAATATTTTTACATGGCCTTTCACGTTAGCCATGTTTATGATAGCTCAATTAAAATATTTGAAAAGTTCTCTCAGCCATGTTTCCAGTTAGCACCAACAAGGTGGTGTGACTGAGATTTGATAATTGTCTGAAAATAACCTAATTTAGGTCATGCACTGGCACTCGGTTAATCACCGTTAGACAAAAAGAAGGGATTAGATATCTCCAGCAAAATTGATTAATGGTGATTGATTAATGTATCATTAACCTGTGATGATTCAATTTACAACTTAAAAAGGCCAACAACTTATAATAGTGTGAAATAAATAAAAAGCACCTTGGATGGTATTGCGACTGCAGAAGGTTCATATCTATACAGACTCTGATTAGACTGCAGTGCACGCACAGGATGATCTGAGACTTGCCTGATGGAAAAACGACATGCAAACTTGGATCAACATAAGCATCCGTTTCTTTTAATAAGGCAAAGTCATCGCTTTTGTCTCTTTGTATGTCGCTGTGGCTGTAGAAAGTTGGTGCAAGTCTCAAAGATTTTGAAGGTTCATGCAATTCTCAAAGATTATGATCAGACTCCATGCAAGCGCACGATGGTCTACTTCTTCACGTGCCACATACAGACATGCACAATTTAAGAGCATGATGTGCATCCATCCATTCAAGTTTTTAGCTCACCAAGCATGTGTTGTAAGATTATGATCCTTTCTTTCTCACGCCCTCGCGGGCATTCTAGGTAGATGTGCGCTGTCGTGCTGAAAGAAGAATGAAATTGACAAAAATTAGATTGGATACCGGTAGTGAGAAGATAAGCGGTGATAGGCTTAAAAACAGTTGGTGATGTAGAAAGGTTAAAAACAAAATTAAAAAATACCACTTTCTGAACCAATGGGCGGGAGTGGTGCAGTTTACTGACTCCATTCTGTAAGTTTTTAGCTCACCAGAGCGGAAGGCCGGTTCTGGACCGATTTTGGTTTCCTTAAACCGATTTTGACTTCAGAAGAAGATTAAAAAATCGGTCCATAGTTCAATAACATTTTTAAAAAAACTGGTTCGAAAAGTTTCGCTAAATCATTATGTTGTAAAAACAAGCTGACCTTTTGCCACTGATAAGCATGTATACAAAAAATGCCTGGAGAACAAGGTGTTAGCCGGTTCATTATCTAACTAGGTGAAAATTAGACAAGTCCACGTGGGGTTCTTTGAACTTATTGCAGCGAAATTTGACCCGTTGGTCAAAATTATTAAACCGTGAACACTGGAAACAGGCGTTATCGGTAAGCTAGCAAACAATGCGACAGGGTGAGAAAATTAGGTCAATCAATGCAGGACATACGTTAGTTTGTTTGTAAACACAAGTCATTAATTTATGGCTTACTATGGAACCGGTATTTAAATACAAAATTGTTTTTTTCACAAGGCGCAATTTTAAATCCACACCTTATCCACATTGCATGTTAAGCCTTCGAGAGAAAAAACCCATTCTAAACGATATTTTTATTTAAGAAATATGCTCCATTGAAACCAGAAACAGAAACCACATGTGTATTATGCCCTTGAATGAATTAAAATGAAACCACACAACGTCATTTTCTGATCATGTGGCTTCAATATCGGTCGCCATTTGTAGACAAAGCGATTTGTTTCAGGATACGGGTAGTAGACTTGTGTAATCTTGAAATATGTTTTTATATTCTTTAGAACTCGGTTCGGCCATGTAAGATTTCCAATTACTCTCGTTCGGCCATGTTTAGGTTAGAGAGTAAAGTAATGTTTTTGGATTTTTTAACCTGTACAAACGATTTTTTATTAAGAAATACACTCTATCAAAATCAATGACATAAAACAAGTGTGTGTTTTGTCCTTGACTGCATTAATGTGTACTGTATGACGTCATTTTCCGACCACGTGGTTGCAATGTTGGTTGCCATTTGTAAACAAAGCAGTTTGGGCAAAATAAATATGCATGAAATATGGTAAGAGAAATATTTTAAAGGTTTTTAAAAGAAAAAAAAAAAAAATATAGTGACTATCGAACTGGCCTTTGACTGCACCATGCTGGTTGTCTCCCTTTAGCGGTCTTCAAGTACTGAGTGACCCAGATATTGGAAAAATGAAAGTAGATGAAATCTGAACGATGTGAGCAATAATTGCTGTTTATAATCAAGATACTGGTGCTCATATTCTTTGAACAAGACATTAGTGTAAGAGCAATATTGGTTTGTCATTCGTTGTGCTACTAACACATTTTGAAATTGCAAATCACCAAGGACATTTACGGAAATTACCGAATCCGGCTCAGCAATTTCCATAATTTTTGGCGAAATCTGGCTGGACCGATTTGGATTCTTCAGTTTCTCGAGCCCTGCTGTGGTGTATTCCTTGCTTCCCAAGGATAACCCTTTCTTGAACTTTTTAATGTCACTACAGCTGTTGTCTGGGAATGTGTGGCGGCTGTAAAAAGTTTCCCTGCCCTACATCATAGTGTAGTTTATATTTTCTTGTCCTTTTGGATCATTGATTCCATTTTGGAATTTTGAAAATATTTGAGGGTCACTAATGAGGCCTGAATGGCCAAAACTAGCTAGTCTGGCCCAGAAAACATATACACTCCATATTTTCCAGTTCTGTGGTGTATTCCTTGCTTCCAAAGGATAACCCTTTCTTGAACATATTTAACCTTACTTATTTCTGTATGGATTTTGAAATTACTTGGCAGAAATGTTAACTATCATGAGAAAATGTGTTGCTCACAAAATTCAGATCGATACCTCCAAAGTCAAAGTTGCGCTTAGAGGTCAAAGGTCAAAAACATACCTGTGATACCTCCCTCATCAGGAGGGAGACTCCCTCATTTTGGTGCTAATTTTTGCCCAATTTATGATAAATTTTAGTAAAATTTTGTAGTCTTCCTCATTTGACCTGAGAATTACCCTATAATTTATTATTTCCATCTCCCTCATCACAATGGCAAATCTCCCTCATACAGTTAAAAAAATTATCACAGGTACCGTATGTAAAAAAGTGTCCAAAAGTTAAGCATGGTCAATAACTTTCTTATTTCTGGATGGATTTTGGAATTTCTTGGCAGAAATGTTAGCTATCATCAGACGATCTGTCTCACACAAAGCCCGGATCTGTACCTTCAAGGTCAAGGTCGTACTTAGAGGTCAGAGGTTTAACAAAAAGCATCCAAATCCTAAACACAGTCAATAACTTTCTTATTTCTTGATGGATTTTGAAATTACTTGGCAGAAATGTTAACCATCATGAGACAACGTGTCATGCCCAAGACCCAGGTTGGTACCGCCAAGGTTAAGGTCATACTTAGAAGTCAAATTTAAGAAAAATTTCTTTTTCTTGTGTCTGGTTATTCTGAATGGATTTGGAAATGTTAACCATCATGAATCGATGTGTCATGTGTAAGACCCAGGTTAGAACCTCCAAGGTCAAGGTCATACTTAGAGGTCAAAGGTAAAGAAAAGTGTTTTAGCTCGCCTGTAGCTCGGATGTGCACGTTTGCATGTGCATTCTCGTCACACTGCATTAAAGTTTTTCAAATGCTTAGATCTCAAGAGTTACTCATCACAGAGCACTCATATTTGGAACTTAAGTACCTGGGAGGGTCTTCTGACGTTCAAAGACAACAGACCCCTTCACCACTGAGCTATCACGCTCCATTAGCGGTACTGTATTGAGAACCTCTGTTGCAACCTTTTGACCCTTCCCCAGGGCCAAAGTCTGACCCCAGGGTAAAATGTTTACTTGTATTATATTCTACTAATCATCCCCTTTAATTTAATAAATGCCACATGACTATGTTCTGAAAAACTTAAATTTTGACCCTTTGACCCCTCCCCCAGGGCCCCAAACTGACCCCAGGGTCAAAATTTTACTTGTATTGTATTTTACTAACCATCCCCTTTGATTTGATATGCCAAATGACTATTTTTCCGAAAAAAAAAAAATACCCCCCTCCACAAGTCCGACCCTTGGGGCATGACCCAGGGGTCACAGCCCAAATCCTGTTCAATATGTTTTAAATATTTTATTAATCATTACTCCTGCAAAGTTTGGTATCAAAATCTATAAAATTGACTTTGTAAATGGATTTTATTGATATTTGACCTTTTGAGCCCATGCAGAGCCCCTGGGGGCGGGCCAAAAATAAATGTGCTGTTGCACTCCCCACTCATGTAAGCAACCCAAACACCAAATTGGTTGGATTCGGATTTATAGTTTAGGAGGAGATAGCATGACGGAAGGACATAGGCGATTACAATATCCCCTCCCCTCTACATGTAGCATAGGGATAATAAGAACATGTAGAACCACACACAAATACAAAACTATGAAAGATAAAAGTGAGGTGATTGATTGTTTGTGGATTGATTGGTTCAACTGTTATGGATCATTTTGTGTTGTCTACCACAGAAAGGGATAGAAGAGATAGCAGTAGAGATGAAGGAGAAAGAGGAAAATGAATGGAAGTGTTAACCTTAGACCTGCAATATTATATGCCACACCCACTACTGATTATCAACCAATCAGATTACTTGATGCAAATTATTGCAACAAATTCATAAGCTGAATGACAAACAATGAAGATCCTGATCAGATGGCTTCTTCAGAAGCCATCTGATCTGGATCTGCATTGTTTGAAAGATCAGACATATCCAGGCTCACCAGGACAAGGGTTAAAAAGAGATTATTCTGAGAAGAAAAACAGTGAGATGAGAGAACACAATATCAATTTATAAATCAACATAGAAGTGAAGGCAATGATCAGGAATCGATACAATTAACCCAGAGCTCCCATCAGAGACACCAAGGGAAAGAAACACAAACATGAAACAACTAAACCCTAATGGAAACACCAGTAGAGGAAAGCCAAAAGGACAGTCACTTTCTCACAAAATGGCCAATTGGCTATCCAAATCAAAAAAGTATAAGCAATACACACACTCAAAGACAAACCATAACAAAAATAATCTGCGACAGAAGATCCGCCTTGGAATGGACAGTGAAACAAATTCCACTTGGGAGCTTAAATCGATTTTACGCGGCCACAATCCTAATCCCTTACTTTCATCACAATTTAAACAAATAATTTGTTCAGATCGCATGCAGGCCTTATCAGTGCAATATCTCAAAGAACACAAAAATTAAACAACCACAGAGATGAAACAACGGTGAGGACTCGACAGCAAGAAACCACTGAAATGCTGGAGCAAAAGAAAACCAACAGGAAGACTCCAATGGGCCCGACCAGAGTCAATGCCCGAAATCATTATTCACAAAGAATCTATAGGTGACATGCGCAGACTGTAGATCATCTTAATTGGCTGTTTTCAGTAAATAATTGGCCAGGCTTGTTCAACCATAAACAGATGTATGATTATTTATAATTATACCCGCTCTTTCGAAGAAAAATCTGGTATATTGTTTTCGTACCACAGTTCACTCCGGCGTCAGTCCGTCTGTCTGTCCGTCCCTCTGTCCGTCTGTCACATTTCTTGTGATTGGATCTCCTCTGCAACCACTGAAGTTACATTTTTGAAACTTTGCATGTGGATAGTACATGGAATGTAGATGGCAGTGGGCAACTTTTTGTGACCTTGACCTCAACATGACCCCAAGGTCAAATGTCAAAAATTATGATTTGCCATATCTCCTAAACTATTGGAGTTACACTTCTGAAACTTTGCTTATTGGATGGTCCTTGGAATATAGAATATGTAAGGTTACTTTTGGTGTGACCTTGACCCCAAGGTCAAAGGTCAAAAAGTATGATTTTGCCATATCTTCTAAACTATTAGTTACACTTCTGAAACTTTAGTTATTGGATGGCCCTTGGAATATAGAATAAAATTTGGATACTTTTGGTGTGACCTTGACCTCAACATGACCCCGAGGTCAAAGGTCAAAAATTATGATTTTCCATATCTCCATAACTATTGGAGTTACACTTCTGAAACTTTGCTTATTGGATGGCCCTTGGAATATAGAATATGCTGGGCTACTTTTGGTGTGACCTCGACCCCAAGGTCAAAGGTCAAAAAGTATGACTTTGCCATACCTTCTAAACTATTGGAGTTACACTTCTGAAACTTGGTTATTGGATGGCTGTTGGAATATAGAATAAATTGAGATACTTTAGGTGGACCTCAACATAACCCCAAGGTCACAGGTCAAAAAGTATGACTTTGCCATATCTTCTAAACTATAAGAGTTACACTTCTGAAACTTTGCTTATCAGTTAGAATGTTCTTTGCAACTTTTTTTAACTTACATACATGTAGTTTTGGCTAGCTAATACATAGTCATTAGTGTTTTTAATAGAAAAAGCGGGTATTTGCGATGGTATACCATCGACTACAGATTTAGTTGTAAAATTAAATTGTACACCAAATAATCTGTAATTGCTTAAAATTATCACTTTTTAGCTCGCCTGTACAAAGTACATGGGGAGCTATTGTTGTCACCTTGGTTGGCGTGTGCGTTTGCGTTCCCGTCACACTGCGTTAAAGTTTTTCAAATGCTTATATCTCAACAGCCACTCATCACAGACCACTCATATTTGGAACTTAAGTACCTGGGAGGGTCCTCTGATGTTCAAGAGAACAGACCCCTGGGTTCAGGCCAAGGGGTGGTGCTAGGGGTCAAAATCTAGAACACCCTTGTAATTCTGTGTTCAAGTTTTTGAAATGCTTATATCTCAACAGTCACTCAGCACAAAGCATTCATATTTACAACTTGGATACCTGGGAGTGTCTTCTGAGATTCCAAGACAACACCCATGGGTTCATGCCTGGGAGTGGGGATGGGGTGGGGCTAGGGGTCAAAATCCAGGACACCTTTGTAATTTGTTGTATACCTTTCCATTATACTAACAAGTTATATACACAATTGGTTATACATCAGCCAATCAAGTGACATTGGTTCAAGTGTAAAAGGGTGAAGGTCTGGTGACCTACATTTCACGGTCCAGTGATTTTGCCTTATATCTTGAAGTCTATTTGTTGGAGAAATGTCATAACTGGGATATTAGTTCCATGTGACTCCACGATTGACCTCAAAATATATCTAGGTCACTGTGACTTATATTTCATGGTTCAGCGATTTTGCCTATTATTTCGAATACTATTTGATGGAGAAATGTCATACCTGGATTGTTAGTTCCATGGGACCCAATAATTGACCGCAAAATATATCTAGGTCATGGTGACCTACATTTCACAGTCCAGTGATTTTGTCTATTATCTTGAATACTATTTGATGGAGAAATGTTATACCTGGGTTATTAGTTGCATGTGACCCCATTATTGACCTCAACATATATCTAGGTGAGTATGACCTATATTTCATGGTTCAGTGATTTTGCCTATTATCTTGAATACTATTTGATAGAAAAATGTCATACCTGGATTATTAGTTCCATGTGACCTGATAATTGACTGCAAAATATATCCAGGTCAGTGTGACCTATATTTCATGGTTCAGTGATTTTGCCTTTTGTCTTGAACACTATTTGATGGAGAAATGTCATACCTGGATTATTTATTCCATGTGACCCCATGATTGAGCTTGAATTATATCTAGGTCATTGTGACCTATATTTCATGGTTCAGTGATTTTTCCTATTATCTTGAATACTATTTGATGAAGAAATGTCTCACCTGGATTATTAGCTCCATGTGACCCGATGATTGACATAGAAATATATCTAGGTCCTTGTGACCTATTTTCATGTTCAATGATTTTGCCTTATAAATCAGACACAATTTGATTCTGAAATGTAATATCTTGAATATATGTTCCATGTGACCTGATTATTGATCCCAAATATATCTAGGTGAGTGTGACCTATATTTCATGGTTCATAAATTTTACCTTATATCTTGAAGTCGCGAAACAGGCGAGCTATGATATAATGCGACAGCTCTTGTTCACCTGATATAATTAGTCTGATGAGAAAAAAAAAAAACAGCCATCAAAGTAATGACTAAAATGTTAGTTTGTTGCACTCTCGCAACTGGTGAAAATCTTGCTTTGGCTTAATAATAAAAATTGATCTTGATTTGCTAGACAAGTAGCTTGTTTTCCCATGTGATGTGCAAATTTTTTCCACAGAATTTTCTCATGAGGTTTTAATCGACCACGCATGATATGTGTGAAGGCTGTCGGTTCATGCCTGAAGTATGAGCTGGAAGCGCAAATTTTGTGAGGATTTTGCAACATTCATGCATGGAAGTTAATCCTTTCCACGGATTTCCCTCAACATGTGTGTATGGGAACCATCCCTCTGCAGCAACTGTACTGTATTTCTTAGACTGACTTCTGTCTCTCTATCTGCTTCTGCGATCGGTCACATTTGACCATTTCTGTCAGGCGTACATATACATTACGTACATACTAGGTTTGCAGGATCAAAGCCTACACAGTATGTTTGTTTTTATTGGAGTTTAATGGCCCAGTCAACACTATTTTAAGTCATTTTTGAGCTGGTCAGTTTACCTATCCACAGTTTTCCTAGGCAGGCTTATACTTAAGCGGTTAATCAGTACAGTGCACATTCTTACGCAAGAAACTGATAACTGTCCTTCTTAAATCAGTGGGAGGGAGAGAATGACCAAAGAAAAGATTCCATGATCAATCTCCACGATAGAATTTTGCCGACCCTGGCAGGTATCGAACCCGCATCCTCCTGATCACCAGTCAGACGTACATCAGACTGAGCTACGCAAAGCCTACACAGTAATCGTGTAATTATGGTAGGGGTCTTTAACCTGCACAGGGGATGACTCTCCCTGCACAGGGGGCTTCCAGTTAAAGTCCCAGTCCGAAGGATGGTGCACTGTTTTGACATTCATCAATGGAGTGTGTTCGGACACTGAAATAATCACCGCTGCTGGGGATTGTATCGGAGGCCTGTAGCATCAGAGGCAAGTGCACTTACCACTGAGCTATTACTCTTGATCAACATGGAATTTGCAAAGGCCTTTGGCAAGGTACCTCACAGAAGGTTATTGTATATATTGGACTACTATGGGATAAGAGGATCCACATATAGATGGATTAGCTCATGGCTCTCAGGGCGCTCACAACAAGTTGTTCTTGATGGCCAAGCATCTGATCCAGTCCCTGTTTTATCTGGTGCCCCCAAAGGTTTGGTCCTTGATAATGTCAAGTCATCTGTCCTTTTGTTTGCTGATGATTGTGTCCTGTATAGGAACATAATATGTTCTCCTTCTGACTTTCTTATCAGTAAAAAGATAGATAGACAAATCCATTTTGAAAATTATTGCCTCTCATGACCCTGTATTTATTTGTTCTCATATGTTTTTTTCAGATTGAATTTAACTTAGCCGGAAACTCAGCAAGAATATGGCTGCTGAGAAGAGAAAGATAGGCTACACGTTGGCAGACAAGAGTAAAGATGAAGAAGACAAACTGAGAAAAGAACTTGCACAACAGCTCAGCACTGATATGAAAAGGTACAGCTAGGATTCAGACTATTATAAAATAGCAGGATCTAGGCATCCAGGACCAAGATGTTCAAAGCATTGGTAGCTTAAGTGAAATGGGAACACCTGTCAGATTTTCCCCCATTTTTTTAAAGGGAGAAATTTTTGGGACTTCCTGTATGCTTTTCTTTAAAACCTGTATCGATAAAACGCTTGAGCACAAGTTGTTACATCAATTTATAATGCAAATGGGTGAATCAGATAAGTCCACATCAGGTTCGTTGATCTTATCTCCATGTGTCAAAATTAAGTCAGTTTTGTCGATTTTGATCAACAGTAAAGCATCAGATGGGTCTTTTTAGCTTGCCTTACGAAAATAAGGGGGAGCTATTGCCATACTCCCGGGCATCCGTCGTCGGTGTCTGCATTTGGTTAAAGTTTACCTGCAAGCTCTTGTATGTGATGTTTTACAAGTTTATTTTGAATACATAATTAACAATTTGTAAAAAACAATATTTAACATTATCATTGTACTTCATTTTACAGGTACTTCATTTAACAGGTTTCTTGGCTTAAATTGGCCCTTTTTAAATGTTAATTATGTGCTCTGTATTACCTCCCTTATTTCCCTATGTTAAAGTTTACCTGCAAGCTCTGTGTAGTGTAGTGGATAGAGCTCAGGACTTGGAATCAAAGGGTTGTGGGTTCAAATCCCGGTGGAGGATTATTATTTTTTTTCATTGTTTTTCTTTTTAAAAACACAGCAAGTTCGACTTTCAGTGGGGCTCAAGGTCTGTGTAGCTATTTTTAGGCAAACTTTGTCATCTCCCTAGTGCCTTCATTTATTGATGGATTTTAATAATAACTTCACACAAACATTGGGTATGATGATATCTCGAGCGACTTTGACTTTCAGGGTCTTTGGCTCAAGATCAAGGTCACTGTGGCTTTTTTTTTAGAAAATTTTGTCATCACTATAGCACTTACATGAATTGTTGGATTTTAATATAACTTCACTCAAAGATTGGGTGTCATGATATCTCAAGCGAGTTCAACTTTTAAGGTCTGAGACTCAAGGTCACTGTTGCGTTTTTTAGAAAAACGTCATGGCTCTAGTGCCTACATTTATTGATAGATTTCAATATTACTTCACACAAATGTTGGGTATGATGATATCTCGAGCTAGTTCGACTTTCATGGTCCAGGTCTGGAGGTCAAATGTTGGGTATGATGATACCTCGAGCAAGTTCAATTTTCGGGGTCCGGGGCTGAAGGTCAAGGTCACTGTGGCTATTTTTAGAAAAACTTTGTCATCACTCTAGTGCCTACATTTATTGATGGATTTTAATGTTACTACACACAAATGTTGCATATGATAATATCTCGAGCGAATTCGACTTTCAGGATGCTGGCCTTAGAGTCAAGGTCACTGTGGCTATTGTAAGAAAAGTTTGTCCTCGCATTTATTTATATATTTTTAAGTCACTTTATTTTTAAGTACTTTTTGGTTCTCTTTCATTTGCTGCAGTCTGTTTAACTCTTTTAAATAAGAAAATGGCTTTTTTTGGCAAAACCTGCAAAACTGGAATTGTTTTGATTTTTTTTTTTTTTTTTCAAATAAAAACACTTTCAAATAAAAACAAAAATCTTCTTCAGTGTTTCTTAGGGGTACCATCTGGTTCTATTTTAATTGCTGCATTCTGCTAGGATGTTTTGCAGAAGAAAAAAAATCATTTTGGATAACTTTCCCCCATCCAACATAGGCCCCCAGAGCTGTGTTGTCTTCTGACAACTCTTGTTGATATTTATATGCAAGCTAATTGGCTATATTGACATGTGAAAACATGCGTCCCATGTTACATTAGCTGTTTAGTTATGTATAGGCCAACAATTAACACCTACCTGTTTAACTCTTATCTTGCTGTTCACGACAACCCCTATCTTTGCAAACAGTGTAGATCCTGATCAGATGGCTTCTGAAGAAGCCATCTGATCAGGATCTACACTGTTTGGCATTCAGTTTATGAATTTCTAGCAATAAATTACATCAAGTAATTTGATTGGTTTACAGACAGAAATGGGTGTGGCTTATATGAATATTCAGCAAAATAAGGGTTAATTATATATTACAATACAATAGTTCCAATTCTGCATCATCATGTACATTTGGTGAGATTTGACTGGTTGAAATTAAAGTTTAACCCTTGTCCTGCTGAATATTTATATATGCCACACCAACTACTGATTAGCAACCAATCAGACTACCTGATGCGAATTATTGCAACAAATTCATAATCTGAACAGCAAACAATGTAGATCCTGATCAGATGGCTTTGTCAGAAGCCATCTGGTCTGGATCTACATTGTTTCAAAGATAAGGCATATCCGGAATTAGCAGGACAAGGGTTAATACTTTGATAAATTCCTTTAGCAAGAATAACAGAACTATTTCACACATTGACAGATAGTAACATAATATGACTTCAAAGAGCACATTAGAATCTGTATGTTGCATCATTATAAATGAAATGACTCGACAGCTTTCAATTAAAAGATAGGACACTATTGAAAACGACTGTTTATGCTATCGGGGAAATACGGTGACTCAATGAAACTTCAGAATGATATACTTGTAGATAGACTGGGATGTATAAGTGTCCTAAGGATGTGATGGAGGCAGCATATAAGGGACTTGTTTGTCCAGTTTTGGAATATGGTAGTTACATCTGGGCCCCAATGGTGTGGTCCTTAATGAAGAAATTGAAAAAGCTCAGAATAGAGCTGCTAGATTTGTAACAATTACCACTTTAAAACTGGGAGCATGTCTGGAATACTTGGAAAATTAAGATGGGAGTCTCTCAAGAAAAGGAGAAGAGACAGTAGGCTAATACTTTTATACAATGGCCTAAAGGGTGCTGCCAGCATTCCTACAGTTGACCTTGTTCCCCCAACTACGCATTGTAGAAAAAAGAAGTGAAGGCAATGGTCAGGAATCAATACAATCAACCCACAGCTCCCATCAGAGACACCAAAGGGAAACACAAACATGAAACAACTAGACCCTAATGGAAACATCAATAGGGGAAAGCCAAAAGGACAGTTACTTTCCCACAAAATGGCCAATTAGCTATCAAAAAAAAAATAAAAAAAATAAAATAATATAAGCGACACACACACTCAAAGACAAGCCATAACAAAAATAAACTGCAACAGAAGAACCGCCTTGGAATGGTCAGTGAAACGAATTCCACTGGGCGGCTTAAATTGATTTGAAGTGGCCACAATCCTCGCCCTTACTTCCGTCGCAATTTAGACAAATTTATTATTAAATAATATTTCTTACATGCTTTTCAATGAATGATAGAGATTTATCAGTGAAATATAAATCGATATTTTCACTGTTTCAAACAGTGAAAATACGATTTTTTATTTTTCACTGTTTGGGACTACTTTTTTCTTCAAATCTAACTCTAATTTCAATTTTATCTGTGTCAGATAACTGAACAATACTGAAATGTGTTCTAATTGACGCATAGCCCGTTCATGTGTGACGGGGACGTTACTGACGTCATTTTTGACGCTGACGTCACGTCTTTTGTCGCGCGACGTTAGACTTGCCAGCAATTTCTTTGGAAAACTACTCTCTCAATTATTTCATTAATCATTCATAATAATACCATCCCAGGCCATTTCTCAGGTGCAAACTTACAGTTTACACCCAATAGTATACCCACTAAACACGATGGACACCACTAAATTGACGCGAAACGAACAGGAACAAAGATAATTTTCTCCGAATGTGAGCGACACCATTAAAGACGCTAAATATTGCCTTTTGAAGCATGTAAGAAACAGAAAATTTGATTTTTTCAGTGCAAGATCAAATTTTATTTCACTCATGAACACCAAAACTGCTATTTTCACTCGTGGCTACGCCACTCGTGAAAATAACAGTTTTGGTGTTCATTCGATGAAATAAAATTCGATCTTACACTGAAAAAATCAAATATCCTCTATGTTCAGTCTGCATGAAGGCCTCATAACACATCAGTGCAACATCTCCGTGAACACAAAAATCAAACAAACACAGAGATGAAACAACAGTGAGGACTCGACAGCAAGAAACCACTGAAATGCCTGAGCAAAAGAAAACCAACAGTTAGACTCTGATGGGCCTGACCAGAGACAGAGCATCAGGCACCAACCAGCATTACAGAAAATTAGATCCTCTCTAATTCTCAGTAAGTCTTTACACTGGAACCGTCAAAGAATCTGAGGCCTGACCCAGCGGCATGCAATTAAAGAGAGAAGCAAAGTTGTTATTCATTAAAATTCATTGAAATCATTATTCACTGGTGTTTCAGACTCCTTCTGCAGGAACTGACATCTATAAAGGAAAAAAGTCAACAATTAGCTTAAAATGTTAACTTATCCTAAATCCTTCGGCCAAAATGGCTTTAAACTTCAGAGGAATGTCGCCCAGATGGCTGTCAACCAAAATAGCTTAAATCATTCTGCTCTGATGAACAAGATGGCCACCAGAGCTAAAAATAGAAAAATCTTTAAACGACTACTCCTCTCATACCCCTGGACCAATTTCTTTCAAAATTTTATAGGAATGTTGCCTAGGTAACCATCTAACAAAACAGCTAGAGTCTTTTCGCCCCAATAAACTAGATGGCCACTATAGCTAAAAATAGAAAAACATCAGCAATTTGGTTAAAATGCTAACTCCTATAACCTTGGGCCAATTTTGCTTAAACGTCACACGAATGTTGCCCAGATGGCTCTCAACCAAAATAGCTAAAATTGTTCTGCTCCATTGAACAAGATGGCCACAAGAGCTAAAAGTAGAAAAAATGTTTGAATGACTGCTCCCAGACCCCAGTTTCATTCAAACTTCATAGGAATGTTGTTTTTATGACCTTCTACCAAAAATAGCTAAAGTCATTCTGCTCCAATGAACAAGCTGGCCACCAGAGCTAAAAACAGAAAAAATCTTTAAACGACTACTCTTCCCATACCCCTGGGCCAAATTCATTCAAACTTTGTAGGAATGCTGCTTAGGTAAACCCCCCTCTCCCCCCCCCCCCCCCAAAAAAAAAAGCTAAAATTGTTCCACTCTGATGAACAAGATGGCCACCAGAGCTAAATATAGAAAAATCTTTAAACAGCTACTTTCATACTCCTGGGTCAGTTTCATTCAATCTTCATAGGAATGTTGCTTAGTTGACCCAAAAGAGCTTAAACCATTCCCTTACAGTGAGCAAAATGGCCAGCAGAGCTAAAAATAGAAAAACATCAACAATTTACTTAAAATGCTTAATCCTCCTAAACCCTTGGGCCAATTTTGCTTAAACTTCCAGGAATGTTACCTGGGTGGCTGCCTACCGAAATAGCTAAAATCATTCCACTCAGATGAACAAGATGGCCACCATGTCTCAAAATAGAAAAATCTTTCAGCAACAACTCCACCTATATCCATGGGCCAATTTCATTCAAACTTCATGGGAAGATTGCTTAGGTGACCATTTACCAAAATAGATAAAAGTATTCCGCTCTGATGAGAGTCTGCCGGAGCTAAAAATGGAAAAACGTCAGCTTGAAATCAGGTGAGAGATTCAGGGCCATATTGGGCCTCTTGTAACACTACTGTTGGTGTCTTAAGCAGAAACTGGGTCAGTCCAAAAAAATCTGTTATATCCAAGGAAAATGACCATTTGCGGTCACTTTTTTGTATAATTTGTACATTTTTGGGATCCATCCTAACACCATTTTCTATCCAAAATGTGTCATAACAAGCAGTGTTACAAAAAGGTTGTGGTCTATTTTCACTTGACGCTGACTTTCAAATGCATTTTTTGGATCCATGTGTAAACCATGTTGTATCCAAAATGCTGTTGTACCATAAATAGTGTTAAAACAAACAGTGTTCTAAAGAAGCTGATGTTTATCATGAAAAGTTACTTAAGAATAGTCATACAACATCCATGAAATGATCACCACTCTAAACCCCACTTAATATGGAGAAAAATGGGGTTTTTGGGGGTATACATCATTTTTAGTTCTGCTCCAAGACATAGATTATGGGTACTCATTAGAACGGCCTCAATGAGGCAGTTCTAACTAGCACCCTCAACCTATGTTTGGAGTAAAATCAAAAAAAAAATATGACAAATTTTATCAGAAAATGTCCGTTATTGAGAGAAGAAAAAATGCACGGTGCCTCATGGATGTGCTACTGTAATGATGAAAAAAACCTCCATCTGGTTGACAAGTCTATGTAAGGAATAACTCTGTAAAATAGAAGAGAAAGGAAATGATCAGGAATTGATACAATTACTCCACACCCTCCCACCAGATACACCAAAGGGAAAGAAACGCGAACATGAGACAACCAAATCCCAACGAAAACACCACAAGCAGAAAGCCAAAAGGACAGTTACTCTCCCACAAAACTGTCAAATTGCTATCCAAAATAAAAAGATACAAGTAATTTATATGGTACAGGCAAAGACGAACTAAAACAATAGTAAACCATGACAGAAGAACCGCCTGGGAACAGTAAGTAAAAAGTATTTCACTGTGAGGCTTAAGGGGAATGGGAACACCTGGCAGATTTTTCGGCCATTTTTCAAAGGGAGATAACTTTCGGGACTTCCTGTTCGCTTTTCTATAAGCCCTGTCCCACTGAAAAGGGGTCTACTCTTAAAGGAAAGAATTTGCTCCTTAGGAGCAAATTCTTTCCTTTAAGAGTTGACCCCTATTGACATGGGAGACAAAAATACTTTTGCAGGAGTTGCCTCCCCTGAAGGTGTATCCATTCCCCTTAAATCAATTTTACGTGGCCACAATCCCTTGGTTCTGTCGTGGTTTAGACAAATAATTTGTTCAGTCCACATGAAGGCTTTCCAACCCACCAGCGCCACATCCTCGAGAACACAAAAACCCAAACAGCCACAGAGACCAAAAAAAAAATGATGAGGACTCCTCACCATGAAACAACCAAAACCCAGCTTCATATATGTGTAGGGAAAATTGGGGCATTATAGGGCTGGCTAATCGGAACTGAAAAGAAAATCGATTATCATTACTGTCATTGCGGTCGATAATCCATTAGTAATCACGGATCATTTTGTCATAATTTTAACTGCCTGGCATCCTGTCTGAGCATGACTCGTGCCATATGCTGTACTCTGTCATATGTATTTGAACAGACAGGCCTGGGCAAACAGTGTAGTCCCAGATGAGACGCCACAGAATGCGGCGTCTCATCTGGATCTGCACTGTTTGCCACTCATACAGCTATTTTAGGCCCAAATTTGGGTAGTAAATTGTACTTATCAAATAATCGATTGCAAGCAAATCAGTAATGATAATCATTTTTGTGGAATTTATCGACTGAATAATCGATTGTCCGATTAATCGTGCCAGCCTTAGAGCATTAGTTTTCTTATTTCTGCAGCAAAGCATAGGTTTTGGCATAGCAACAGATTAAGTTGGGTATTTTGTAGTAATTGAAGGATACTTTGTGTCAATTTTCTGTAAAAGCCTATATGTTGGCACAATATATGTTTTTACGAAAAAAAAAACAAAAAACAAAGTACCCTAATGTTGGTATTCATTAGAATGGCTCAGCTAGTGGTCCTAATGAATACACACAGTATAGGTGTATATGGAGAAATAAAGTTAATTATCCTTCAGTTATATGTATCACCAATAACCCAACTTAACTGTCATGATGGCTTGTGAGAGGCCGTTTTAATGAGCACCAACAGCCTATGTTTGGAGTTAATAAAAAAAATATTCCAACTTTTTATCAGAAAAATAGGTTTTTGAGATATGAGAGCATCATGACAGTATGTGCCAGTATCGTTGTGTTACATTATGAAAACATGCCTATCCAAATGCATTGCAAATTTTACTGCCGAAAAACTAAGATTTTAAGATGCAAAATTGTGATTTTTTTTTCATATTCTGCTCTAGAGCACATATAAGAAAAATAAGGTTAACCCTGTATACCCCAGTTTTACAATATAAAAGTGTGGATACAAGGGGTCAAAATTATCTAGAGGATCTTAAATGAGTGATCATGTATTATTGAATTTATTAAACGAGTTGGGAAAAGGGATAAAATGCGAGGCTTTGCCGAGCATTTTATCCCTTTTCGCCAACGAGTTTAATAAATTCAATAATACATGAGCACGAATGCAAGATTCTATTTATCATGTGACATTTATAACGCATTTTATTCTCGTTTGTTTACAAAAATATTAATATTCCGCCATTAGTAAACACGACGTCGTTGAGGACGTGGTTCATGTAACGTTACGGGACGTATCTACCTGATTTGCATATTTAATCCACCAGTGGATTATCAAAAATAATACATGGCGTTATTACACCCTCAGACGCGACGTCATACGATAAAAAGTTGTATTTTTGTGATGATTACACAATCATGTGGTCATATCATTTTACATGAGGTTATCCACTAAATAACAATTACGTTTTATGATACAGCCAGTTAGTATATATAAGAATATGTAGAGGAAATTCAGTCCCCGGAAATACCATAAAATCCTAGTAATACACACTTTGAGGACCTTCTTATTTCCCCTAAAATTTGAACAAATTTGTTTAGTAGTCCTGCAAGGAGTCCAAAAAGTGCAGGCAGGATGGCAAACAGTGTAGACCCTGATCAGACTACTCCTGATGACAAACAATGTAGACCCTGATCAGACTGCTCCTTCAGGAGCAGTCTGAGCTGGGTCTACACTGTTTTGGGAGCAGTCTGATCTGGGTCTACACTGTTTGCTTAGGTATGTCTGTCCCAAATAAATGTATATTGGATCATTAAGGTAGAGCTTTATTGTTGATTGCTGCTTTTCAGGTTGTTTAAAGATAAAGTCCTCCCTGACCTTGTTATCAAGGCTGGAAACAGAGAGTTCCATGTTCATAAGATCATCTTCCAAGAAATGTAAGTTTGTATTTACACATATGTTTATATGAAGCATAATTGTTAGGCATTGTGGTCAAAGCACACACAAAACATCAGATGAAACATAAACCAATGGCACAAAGCCAATTAACAAATAAGACGCTGCAAAAGAACGACTGCCTTGGGATGGTAAATAGTAAAACGTCTGTGTGTGTGTTGGGGGGGGGGGGGGGGGGGGCTTCAAATCCCGAGTTTATTAAAATTTCAACCCTCAGATAATTTCAACCTTCAGATACAGTGCAGTATCAAACATAAAAACTATAACAAATTGATCCACATGGAGGCTTCCTAGCTCAACACTGATTTATAATAAAATACACTGTAAAACGATCATGTATAGATTAATACAATCATGAATCAGGGTTGAGGACCACAACCATCGGACATCAGAGCAGAAAAAGACCACCGGTTAGATCACAGAGTGTCAAACCGAGGAAACCTTGATATACCTACATGTAGTCTAATGGTTTTGTTGGATAGACATGTTTGCCAATTGTTCAAGAGACAATGAATTTAGAGTGCATTGTTTTTTTTGTCAACCAATAGTTTGTAATGTAGTAATTTTACCTTGCTGATAACCATGTGACTGTCATTGATTTGATGTGATGCCTGCCATTATGGATAAAACTGCAAAACTGCCTTGTCAAAATATTATCATGTACACCATTACGTAAACACGCCCATACAAATACCACAAATGCCACCTGTATCGCCAAAAAATGAAAAGGGGGAGTTCCAGCCTATAGTAAATTTCCATAGGGTTCTGCCCACGCACAGATTTTCATGATATTGTGCATAATTACTGCTTGGTAAATGACTATTCACTATTTAGCTATTTCACTCTTATATCTGTTTTCGTTATAAATCTACAATGATTTGTTTATGTCCACATCTGAAAGTAGGGGTACCCCCAAACTAGTGTATATATACATTCCATCTTTTGATGTTTTGGAGTTATTTTGTTCTCAGGCATCACTGTAGTCATCTATGATTATTTTTGTATCACATTTAGCATTGTGTAGGCAACGTTCGATACACCATGCTCAATTTCATATGGAGCAGACCCCAGAATTCACAACCATAAAATCTTTTGGAGTATGTTTGATGTTTGATTTCACACTGTTGCAGTTCTTGTCACCCCATCATTTTAATATGAAAATTGGCCATATATATGTAGAACATTTTATCAAACTTTCTTAAAAATCTGGGACCGGTAACATACCCCATTTGAACATTGAATAGTAATGGTCAGAGTTTTGAATTGTATCAAACCATTTGTAGATATCATATGGCGCGACATTTTCAATTGAAAAATTGCTCGCCAATATTTAATAAACATGAATATATGTATGTTTATATGATGGTGTATAGTATGAGCTCATACATAATCAGCTTTGTATCAATTATGATGCCCTGATGAACACCAAAAACACAATTCATTTCGAGCTTTCGTTAACAATTCAGTCTGATCTTATTTAAAAAATACTTCATTTAAGAACAAGCGTTTTTGCATTAATGTAATTCTAAATAGAAGTGGAGGCAATGCTGAAGCTTAGTATGACAAAGATTGTTGAAATGGCAGGTAAACTGGATGGTTCTGTAAACCAGACAATTTTACTTGACTCTAATAAGTATGTATTTAACTGATGCAGTGATCTTAAAGTTTGAAAAATTAGATTGTCATACTGGAATGACACAGGTTGCTTGAATGGCCAAGAATAATGATGTTTGTATTATGTTTCAGCCAGGTAGGTCATAATAATACAGACAATATTTTCTGATCTTTTGGCCCACTGTATACACAGATTACTGTAGACAAAATGGTACTGTTATTTTTGGCTAACTCTGACGATGCCCCTTCAGTCTACTTCAATCGCACTAACTGTCACCTTGTAAGAAAGATATATTCTTAAATATGATCATCTATGTTCTAAAATATGATCCAGAAAACAAGCAGTTATTTTTGGAAAGCATTAATTAATATAATAGATTAATAACAACTTTCAAACATTTACACAATTTAAAATAGCAAACAGTACATGTGCTAGCAGTACTTTAGAAAAATGTGAAGCCAGCTGCACTGATTTTGATTCAGCAAATGTGCTAGTGGAACAGCAAACCAGTGATTCATGCCATTTGTAAATCTTCGCCCCTGTCCATTGGGGCTTGAAGAAATTGATTTGGCTGCATGTTGCTTCCACACAGAGCTAAAACTAACCAAACACGAGTACTGGTAAACCGCTTAGAAGGACTAAGCTTGCCCAGGCAAAGTGGTGTGAGTCTTGCCGTCCAATGTATATAAGCCTTGTAATTTCATAGGGTGGCAGGGCTTGAGATATCATTTCATTTCAATGTCGGGAATAAGTCCCACAAAATTGGAAGCAACATCTCCAAAATGACCTAAATAGTGTTAACGGGGATGTTAAACCTCAATAGAAAAAAAAAACATTTGTAAAACCGATGAATACAGAGCCAGAAAACATAGATGACAAGTATTGCATACATAAGACTACATACGAAAATGGTATTTCAGCATCTAAATACAATATCAGTTATCAAATAAATGTTTTACAGCAACTTGCCTTCCATCTATATCATTTCGGGAAGTGTATGCAAGATGATAAATGTGCAATTAGTTTCAGTGTGACTAGTTATGCATTTATTTTGAAGACTAAAACATTGCAGCAAACACTTTTGCCTATGTTATAATGAACCTTGAAAAAATACAGAAAATGCTTTTAATGGTCTCACAAAACCTTTGATGTGTGTGTGTGTGGGGGGGGGGGGGGCTGCGAGTCTCTTTGACCAAGTGATGTAAGAAAAAATACCAATACATAGACTGATCAATAATAAGAACAAATCCGAAAATCAGCCTGTCCTTTCACAGATGGCAAATTATTGACTGCTGTTTTATTTTGAAGAGGGAAATGTCAACAATAAAAACAATTAAGGAAACAAGAGGATTATGAAAGTAATTTATTAAGCAAACTCAATACACCATTGTGTATTACTGACATTAATATCTTTGTATTGTGGGTTTAAAAAAAGACCAAATAAAATAGGGTAAAAAATATCCACCTTGTCTTATTCCTATTGTCTCATAATACATTTTTTCAGCATACCCGCTTTTGCAATGCTGTAAACACTAACACTCAAACACTCATCATGATCACTGCATGAGTGCATTATATTTTTCTCTCTGCTAATGTATGTTCTCATCTACTATTTAAAACCCAAACTAAAAAAAAATCATTCTCTGTCGAACAGTGTATATTTGTTTGTGTGTGTGTGTGTGGGGGGGGGGGGAATTATGTTAATGCATATGCTAAGCTCTGCATGATAAGGTGACACTATATGGTCATAAAACTACATTAAAAATATACTTAAAGAAAATCTGATCCCCTGATATTGCAAATGACTTCATCATAAAAATATACCTAAACACATATCTGGCAATCAAAAACAATGTTACCGGGTTCTGATTTTTTTTTAAATTTGTTTGCTATATAGCGGATATATGTGGCAAATTTTATGTGTAATATCTTGGGGTGACAAGATCAGTAACACTTCTAACACATGGGATAAACATTTTACTTTTTATAAATTTTCATGAAAAATTTAAGAAAGTTTGTAAATAAATTCATCAGAAAAATTAAAAGACCTAGACACATTTATATTTTTGGTATTATATGAATCCTTATAGAGTTCTGTTGCAAATCAAAGCAACAAAATTTAAAAACAATCGAGCTTGTTAATTTAAGAATGAAAAGTTCACAGGTGTGTATGACCTCTACAGGGGATCACCTCAGGGAGCTCTCCTGAGAACTATAGTAATTAATCAAATAAAACAAAGTTATATATATAGTTGATAGACCTAAAGGAAACAACAACTGAAGTTTCAAGAAAATCTGTGCGTGGGCAGATTTGGAACTCCCCCTTTTACAATGAAAAATTGTGATTTTTTTCTTATTTCTGCTCAAAATATAGATTGTGGGCACTTGTTAGGCGGTTCTAACGGGTACCACAATCTATATTTTAGGGCATAAATAAGAAAAATAAGGTATAACCCGGAAACCCCAGTGTTACTTTATAAAAGTGGGGTTCAAGGGGGTCAAAATTATATAGGGGTGTTTTCGTGATGACAACATTAACATCCAATGCCAAGCATCAACTGGAGTGTTAAACTACAATTTTGTATACATTCAACATTTTGTATTCCCTTGATAATTTTGAGCAGTGTACATGCTCCTTGTGCCACCTTTGGACATACTGTGTTCAACAAAACATGTTCATGTTTTATGATAACAAAAATGCTGGTATATGTTTCAGGGCTGGTAATCTATACAATGAGATGATGTCAGTGCCTGGAAGTTGTGAATCTGAAGATGTTATAACACTGAACAATGTCAGTGACCCAGAGAAACTGAAACAAATACTGAGGTAGAACAAAATTTCTTGAACATCAGATAAGGAAATCCATAGTTTTAGCTTGGGATTGAAATTCTACTCTTACCCGAAATTGAATGTTCTCCCCTGTTTGATAAATTGCCCTGGTTGAATACGACCTCATAATCATATGCGCCATCATTAAGGTTGACGTCAGGGCACATTATGTGACATCACTAAACATAACTGTAGTGTCATCACAATATGGTGGATATCGGCAAAGGAAGTGGCTGCAGTATTAAAAAACCCACTCTCAGAAATGGTAGGTATGCAAGAAAAAGAATCTTACATGGGTGTAAGTGGTGGATAGAAAAATCCGTCCCTCGGGATCACTGTCCGGACTTTTCCATTCAACCCTCACACCCATGTAAGATTCTTGTACAGTAGAACTTCAATGACTCGAACATCTTTGGGACCATGAAAATCTGTTTGAGACAGGGGTAGTTCTAGCCACTGAGGGTTACTGCCAGGCGGTATAACAGCCTTAATTTTGGGACATCTTTTCCGTGTTCTATAACAAAAAATGTATGCTGTGTGTACTCATTAGAATCGCCTCATAGAGGCGATTCTAATGAGTACACACAGCATACATTTACAAGAGAATAGAAAAAAATTCCTTAATTACCTTCCCTTTTTCTTATGTGGAGAAATTCCCTCGGGACTCAAGAACGGGTTCGACTCTGCCATGGTAAACGAGCCATCGGTGTTCGAGCCATCGTAGTTTTACTGTAGTATGTTCAGGTTTACACAGACAATGAGATCCCTGTTCAGCCTGTGGTACTAGGGCTGTTCAGGAGGAGTAACAACAATAATTTTGGGATCTCCATGTACTTAACCAATTGTATGCTAGTGGACTCTTCCATTGCTATATGTTGGACAAGTCCATTTGTCATATAAGGGGTGTCAGGCCCATTTTTTTAGCTCACTGTCACATAGTGACGAGGTGTGCTTTTGGGATCACTTTTTGTCCGTCTTCCGCCGTGCGTGCGTGCGTGCGTGTGTGCGTGCGTGCATCCGTGCGTGCGTAAACAATTTCTTTAAACGACATCTCCTCCTAAACCACTGATCGGATTTTGACCAAACTTCACAGGAATGATCCTTAGGTGGTCCCCTTTCAAAGTTGTTCAAATGGTTCCGGTCCTTTGCACATCTAGGTCACAGGAGCAAAAAATAGATTTTTTTCACCAAAAACTTAAAAAATCTTCTTCTCTGAAACCACAAGGCCCAGGTCTTTGATATTTGGTATGAAGCTTCATCTAGTGGACCCCTACCAAGATTGTTCAAATTATAGTGCTGGGGCCAAAAATGCCCCCGCCCTGGGGCCCTTTGGTTTTACATGGGCTTATATAGGGAAAATCTTTAAAAATCTTCTTCTCTGAAACCACAAGGCCCAGGTCTTTGATATTTGGTATGAAGCTTCATCTAGTGGATCCCTACCAAGATTGTTTAAATAATAGTGCTGGGGCCAAAAATGCCCCCGCCCCGGGGCCCTTTGGTTTTACATGGGCTTATATAGGGAAAATCTTTAAAAATCTTCTTCTCTGAAACCACAAGGCCCAGGTCTTTGATATTTGGTATGAAGCTTCATCTAGTGGACCCCTACCAAGATTGTTCAAATTTTAGTGCTGGGACAAAAAATGCCCCCGCCACGGGGCCCTTTGGTTTTACATTGGCTTATATAGGGAAAATCTTTAAAAATCTTCTTCTCTGAAACCACAAGGCCCAGGTCTTTGATATTTGGTATGAAACTTCATCTAGTGGACCCCTACCAAGATTGTTCAAATTATAGTGCTGGGGCCAAAAATGCCCCCGCCCTGGGGCCCTTTGGTTTTACATAGGCTTATATAGGGAAAATCTTTAAAAATCTTCTTCTCGGAAACCACAAGGCCCAGGACTTTGATATTTTGTATGAAGCTTCATCTAGTGGAGCCCTACCAAGATTGTTCAAATTATAGTGCTGGGACAAATAATGCCCCCGCCACGGGGCCCTTTGGTTTTACATAGGCTAATATAGGGAAAATCTTTTAAAATCTTCTTCTCTGAAACCACAAGGTCCAGGTCTTTTATATTTGGTATGAAGCTTCATCTAGTGAACCCCTACCAAGGTTGTTTAAATTATAGTGCTGGGACAAAAAATGCCCCCGCCACGGGGCCCTTTGGTTTAACATTGGCTTATATAGGGAAAATCTTTAAAAATCTTCTTCTCTGAAACCACAAGGCCCAGGTCTTTAGTATTTGGTATGAAGCTTCATCTAGTGGAACCCTACCAAGATTGTTCAAATTATAGTGCTGGGGCCAAAAATGCCCCCGCCCCGGGGCCCTTTGGTTTTACATAGGCTTATATAGGGAAAATCTTTAAAAATCTTCTTCTCTGAAACCTTGGGGCCAAAAATGCCCCCACCACCCTGCCCTTTGGTTTTACATAGGCTTATATTGGGAAAATCTTTAAAAATCTTTGTCTCTGAAACCACAAGGCCCAGGTCTGTGATATTTGGTATGAAGCTTCATCCAGTGGACCCCCACCAAGATTGTTCAAATTATAGTGCTGGGGCCTAAAATGCCCCCGCCCCGGGGCCCTTTGGTTTTACTTGGGCTTATATAGGGAAAATCTTCCTCTCTGAAACCGCAAGGCCCAGGTCTTTGATATTTGGAATGAAGCTTCATCTTGTGGACCCCTACCAAGATTGTTCAAATTATAGTGCTAGGGCCAAAAATGCGCCCACCCCTGGGCCCTTTGGTTTTACATGGGCTTATATAGGGAAAATCTTTAAAAAGCTTCTTCTCTGAAACCGCAAGGCCCAGGTCTTTGATATTTGATATGAAGCTTCATCTAGTGGACCCCTACCAAGTTTGTTAAAATTTTAGTGCTAGGGCCAAAAATGCCCCCGCCCTGGGGCCCTTTGTTTTTACATTGGCTTATATCGAGAAAATCTTTAAAAATCTTCTTCTCTGAAACTGCAAGACCCAGGTCTTTGATATTTGGTATGAAGCTTCATCTGGTGGACCCCTACCAAGATTGTTCAAACTACAGTGCTGGGGCCAAAAATGCCCCCGCCCTGGGGCCCTTTGGTTTTACATGGGCTTATATAGGGAAAATCTTTAAAAATCTTCTTCTCTGAAACCGCAAGGCCCAGGTCTTTTTTATTTGGTATGAAGCTTCATCTAGTGGACCCCTACCAAGGTTGTTCAAATTATAGTGCAAGGGCCAAAAATGCCCCCGCCCTGGGGCCCGTTGGTTTTACATAGGCTTATATCGGGAAAATCTTTAAAAAATTTCTTCTCTGAAACTGCAAGGCCCAGGTCTTTGATATTTGGTATGAAGCTTCATCTTGTGGACCTCTTCCAAGATTGTTCAAATTATAGGCCTGGGGCCAAAAATGCCCCCCATCAGGGCCCTTTGGTTTTACAAAGAAAAGTCTTGAAAATTTTCTTCTCTGAAACCACAAGGCCTAGGTCTTTGATATTTGGTGTGTAGCTTCATCTAGTGGACCTTTGCCAAGATTGTTCAAATTATAGCCTTTGTTGCTATTTAGTGTGAACCTTCAACATTTTAGTCCTCCCTAAACATTATGCACATTATAACCCTGGGGTCAATAATGGCCCTCCCCAGGGCCCACTTGTTACTCTATGGATCAGGTGAGCGATCCAGGGCCATCATGGCCCTCTTGTTTTCATTTTTATTCTATTTTTGACAGAAAATTTTGTTAGCAAATATTGCAGGCCCTGATCAGACGCCATGTTCTGTGGCGTCTGATCTGGGCCTGCACTGTTTGCCAAGGTACACCTTTTGGGGTTTCCCGCATACAATGGGTTAAAACATGTTTCTGACATGATCACTTGGTTATTCTTGTTACATCTCTTTAACTAGAACTATGATCAGGGCCGTTGTTATCTGCCAATATACAATACACAGAACCTATTCTTGGTCCTTTCTGATTGATAAAATAACATAAAAATCCTAAAAATTTGGACTCATGAAGGACTTGCTAAAATTTTGAAATCCAGAATGAAGTCCAAAAGGTGCAGACTGAATGGCAAAGATTGTAGACCCTGATCAGACTGCACCTGCTGCTCCTACAGGAGCATTCTGAGCTGGGTCTATACTGTTTGCTTTGGCCTATCTGTCCCAATACTTAGGCTCATTGTGGTGCATGATATTTCGATCAGAATCTACACTGTTTCCAAAGGTAGGGGTTATTTGTATTCTGTGTTGGGGATCATAAATACGTTTGAAATGGCTGTGGTTACAAACCGTCAAAGTTTCAGTGCTATTACCTATTCTTTTACAGTTCTTTCTACACTGACGATGACATCAGCTCTTCAGTGAAACAGTTAAGAAAATACATGGAAACACAGTGTTTAGATGATTTATTGGAACCTAGCAAGGCCTTCACTTCCGTTATATCTGACAATGGAGACTCTGGCTGTAGTCTCATAGATGAATCTAAAAAAGACGAAACAGAAGAGGTAGATAAAGATGCTAATTCTGCAAAGACAATAGAGGCACTGGCAGAAAAGTTTGTTAAGAAGATAATAGAGGAGGCTCAAAAAACTTGTATGTTGAGTGGTAACTGTATATTAATGACCGACAATCAAAATGATAAAGAGGTTGTGGAGAAAGCTTTTAGTGATAAACTTCTTGAGATTTCCAGTGCATCTAGTGCTAGTAGACTTGAAAGTCATACTAACATTGTTGATGACCCAACTGCTGTTGATAAAAGTACTTCAGAATCTGTTGTTGTTGATCCAAATGCTGTACACGTTACTGTAGAATATGAATTTTCTAGAATTCCTGTCAGTGACATTTCAATCGGTGAGCTAGTCAAAAGGGAACTTGGTTTGAAAGATGCACCAAAAGCATGTAGTTTACTTGGTGAAGATTTGTTGAGGAAACTGGCTAATGGTGTGGCTTGTGACTGTGTGGTCGGGGTTGGAGACTGGGAGTTTCCTGCTCATAAGTAAGGCCCTCTTGGTACTGTAGGACATTATAAGAAATTGTCAGCTTATATAGAGGTTCTTACACTTGTGGTCATTTCATATGAAATTTTTATCATATGATGTCGCATCTGAGAGTGTAATAACGCCATGTAATATTTTCGATAATCCACTAGTGGATTAAATATGCAAATTAGCTAGATACGTCCCGTAACGTTACATTACGACGTCCTTAACGACGTCACGTTTACTTAACGACGTCACGTTTACTAATGGCGGAATATTGATATTTTTGTAAACAATCGTGAATAAAATGCGTTTAAATGTCATATGATAAACAGAATCTTGCTTTCGTGCTCATGTATTATTGAATTTATTAAACGAGTTGAGGAAAAGGGATAAAATGCGAGCAAAGCCGAGCATTTTATCCCTTTTCCTCAACTCGTTTAATAAATTCAATAATACATGAACGCTCATGTAAGATCCTCTATATCTTGGTCAGAGGTTTGATTCATATTAAATTCCATATGAAATGACCACAAGCATAAGATTCTGTTTATCATGTAACAATTTTAAATAGGATTTTATTGCCAAATACATTATGAAAACACGTCTTTTCAAATATATTGATGAAATTTTACCACTGAAAATGAATCTTTTCTCTGATAAAAATCCTGACACTTTTCACACTTCTGCTCAAAACATAGTTAGGCAGTTCTAACGAGTACCCACAATCTATGTTTTTGAGCAGAAATAATAAAAATAATGTATACCCCTGTTTACTATACATGTATAATAGTGGGGTTTAAGGGGGTCAAAATTTTAAAGGTGTGTTTTCGTGATGAAGTTATATAGAAAACATAAAGAGTTGTCACTAACAGTGCCAGGTTGTAGTGCACTAGTTACCGTGTGTTATTACATATATGGTCATATGATTTTTATGACATAATGTTATCTAGTAAATAGTCATGTTATTTGATATCATAGTTATCTCATATAAGTCTTTCATATCTCTAGGTAAAGAGGTGCACTGGAGATAACTCAGGGATTATCTTTCTAAGTTATCTAATCAATGCATTAAAACATATGTTGTGGGTACTTGTTTGAATCACCCCATTGAGCCGATTCTAAAAAGTACACCACAGCCTTATTATAACATGGTTCGTTATAACGCAGTTGTGGATATAACACGGTTTCAGGATGTATCCCAAAAATATATAGATTATATAGAAAAATGACCATAAATGGTCATTTTTCTATATAATCTATACATTTTTGTTTGGATATAACAGGGTTGTTTAACTAACACGGTTTCTGCTTTGGACCCCATTAATGGTGTTATAAAGAGGTTTTGGTGTAACTAATAACATAGCGATTTTGGTACTTTTGGCCTATGCGAGCAGCGAAGGTTCAGGCGAGCCTGCGCATTCGCGCAGTCTCGCCAGAACCTTCGCTGCTCGCTCATACAAGCCGTGATTCAAGAGGAACCTTCAGACAGAAAGCCATATCCCTGGCCCCTCTGAATGGCTTGGCATGCGCAGTTAAAATTTGTCATGACGGAATGCTCGAAGACACAAATTCGCTTGGCGGGGCTCATATGATTGCAACAAGAAATAAGGAAAATGATCCCCTTATTATCTTTGCAACTCCTTATCTCAGCTTAGTCTTCATACTAATTGATTATTTGTACTTCTAAAAAATTTACAATATATGATAAGTTCAAATCATCACGAAAACATGCCTATATAATTTTGACCCCCTATAACCCCACTTTTATATAGTAAAACTGGGGTTTGCATGTACATTATTTTCCTTATTCCTGCTCTAAGGCATAGGTTTTGGGTACTCGTTAGAACCGCCTCGGCGAGGCGGTTCTAACGAGTACCCACAACCTATGTTTCAAGCAGAAATAAGAAAAAAAATCACAATTTTTCATCAGAAAATTTTCACTTTTTGGAGGTAAAATTTTCAATATATTTAGATAGGCGTGTTTTTGTAATGGTATATTAAAACCACATTAACAAGTCCACGTACTTAACACTCAGTCGTATCCTTTGTAAAGAGAAATTGTGGTTGGCAGAAACAAGCATTACATGTACTTTTTATATGATGCAGATTTGCAGATTATGGGTGCACCTGTATTGAGGGTTCCCTCTTTATGTATGTAGTCCATTCCACTAAATCTAGTGGGTGTCAGAATCTAGCGGGTGTTTTCCATGTAGAAAATGACTGAAACTTTTGAAAACCCGGACGCTGTGTTCTGTGGCATCTGATCTGGGCCTGCACTGTTTGTCAATGACTCGTTTTGCATTTTCCCAACTAAATAGAGACCTTAATTTGTTTAACTCTTATCTTGCTGTTCACAACAACCCCTATCTTTGGAAAGTGTAGTTCCAGATCAGATGGCTTCTGAAGAAGCCATCTGATCAGGATCTACACTGTTTGACATTCAGTTTGTGAATTTGTAGGAATAAATTACATCAAGCAATCTGATTGGTTCAAAATCAGAAATGGGTGTGGCTAAATTTAATATTCAGCAAGATAAGGGTTAATAGCATGTTCGTTTACATACATGTATACCAAAATGAACCTAAGTATTGGGACAGAAAGGCCTGATCAAACAACGCAGACCCTGATCAGAATGCACCTGAAGGAGCAGTCTGATCAGGGTCTACACTGTTTTCCATTCTGTCTGCACCTGAATTGCTAGATCATGAAACAAATTTTTTTGAGGGGGTAGCCCCAATGTGCTTTTAGCGCCCGGTTACCTTACAAAATCTATCAAGCTTTTTTTTATTTTTTTAAGAATTACAGCAAGTCCTCAAGGTGTCTGAATATTTAGGATTTTTCTTCAATTTCTTCATACGACATCTTCTCCTAAACCACTGATCAGATTTTGACTAAACTTCACAGGAATGATCCTTATGTGGAGCCCTTTCAAAGTTGTTCAAATGGTTCTGGTCCATTGCACATCTAGGTCACAGGAGCTAAAAAAAAGTTTTTTTTTAACTGAAGACTGAAAAAATCTTCTCTGAAATAGCAAATAGCAAGGCCTAGGTATTTGATATTTGGTATGAAGCTTCATCTAGTGGACCTCTACCAAGATTGTTCAAATTATAGCCCTAGGGCCAAAAATATAGGTAGACTGATTTTCGCAGTTTTTTTTTTTTTTTTTTTTTTTGTGGGGGGGGGGGGGGGGGGGATGGGAGGGGGGTCACTGTCAACTAAAATGGCTCAAACCATCCACTCCACCTTATTTTACCAACCATTTTATCTGTACAATAAGGATCAGGTGAGCAATGCAGGGCTTTTATGGCCCTGTTGTTGATCAGTTTTAATGGAATAGGGGACCTTTGGCCTGACAGTCAATAAAACTTGATCTACTGTATTTACCTTTAGTATTAGCACACCCTCAGCTCCTAACCACCTCTTGATCTAAAATTTGAACATGTACAATTTCTGACCAGATATTGTGTCTAAAAATAGCTGGATGAGTGGCAAGTGGTGTAGACCCTGATGAGGTACCACAGAATGTTTCATTTCATCTTGGTCTGCACTGTTTGCTCAGGCCTATTTGTCTGTCAATAGATATAGGCAGTATTGGTTGCAAGATTTTATTTGTATAGAATTTCTGTGCCTCAGCTTACATGTAGTTTTCTGTTAATATTTTATAATACATTACTCAGTTTAGAGTAGTGCACATAAGCTAGCAATTGAGATGGGAAGGTACGAAAATATAAAAGAGGCAGGTAGGACTTATAAATTTTGTCAGAATAATGAAAGAGCTAGTTCAGTCCCAAAAGGATTCATCTGAGCATCATAAGCTGTTTGTGTATATTGAAATACCTGAAAAGCTTTAAAGATTTAAACAAAGAAAATAAATCCATGTGGTTGTTGACAAATGAAGATATTGATATTATACAGAAACTTTCAAGCAAAATATTTGTCTGTTTTGAAGTTAGGAAACAACAGTCTAGTAAACAGTAAAGTCACTTGCAAAAAATTGTACAGGACACTAAAATAGCTTATTGCATGTATAGAACTGTTCTTTCAGGTATTCATGTGTGCAGTACAATGTAAGTATGTTCTTAACGATCCATTGATACTTGTTATATGTTTTTATATATACTAAGAAAAACAATTGAAGGATATTGAAATTCATTTGTTTACCACAATTACTGGTAAATACCAAAATTCTAAAACTAAACAAAAATTGATACACTGATCAATTATCAATCGATATGCAAAAACAAATTCATTCTCGGTTCATTGGTTTCGATACAGTACCTTCCTAAATGTCCCTTACATTCAGCACAAAAGTCACAAGACGCCAAGCTCATTAATAACGGGTGTGGCCACCTCTAGCTTGGACGCAGGCCTGGCACTGGCGTCGCATGCTGGTGACGTCGACGGAGAACCTATTGAGGTATGCCATTCCGCTCTTCCACAAGCGCTTGTCGAAGCTGGGCCAATGTTGATGGCTGGTGACGTCGGTTACGTACACGTCTCCCAAGCTCATCCCAAGCATGCTCTATGGGATTAAGGTCTGGATAGCGAGCTGGCAAGTCCATGGTTTGAATTCCCGCTTGTTGGAGATGGTTAATGACGACTCTCGCTCGATGCGGATGCGCATTGTCATCCATGAATGTCAAACATCCCCCATTACGTTGAATAAATGGCAGTAAATGTGGATCAATGACTTGGTCTATGTAACGTTGACCAGTCATCGTCTCATCCAACAAAAGTTCCGTTTTTAGGTTTGGGAGATGCCTGCCAACACCATAACACTTCCGCCTCCGTATGGGTCACGTTCAACAATGTTACATTGGGCATATCTCTCTTTCGTGCGTCACCAAACGCGAATCCGGCCATTAGCGTGTGACAAATGAAACAGACTTTCCTCTGTAAAAAGTACAGTACTCCATTGTTGGCGATTCCATCTGAAGTGGGTCCTAGCCCACTGCTCACGAGCTTGACGGTGGCAAGGTGTTAATTGCGTTGCTTTCAGAGGCATTCGGGCGTTAAGATTTCGGTCATTTAGCCGGTTTCTCACAGTCTGGACACTGATGTTAACATTTAACACGTTCCTGAGCTGTTGACGTAACTAAGGCGCACTAAGAGACCTTGAACGTAACGCCTGGTTTACCAAATACCGGTCTTCCCGAGCAGAAGTGGCTCGAGTTCGTCCCCTACCAGGTCTTTTGTCCACATCTCTCGTCTGGCGGTATCTCTCATATAGCCGGCTCATCACACAATTTGTGAAACGCGAAATCTAGCAGCGACATCGATTTGATGTTGACCTACGTATAACCAATAACGACTTGCCAGCGCTGCCTATCGGTCAAATGTCTGCGCCCAACCATATCCAGAATAATCCAAGATACCAAACACTTTGTTTATGTGTACAAATAACCGAACTGACCGATAGCCTCATGTACTAAATCTATTTTATAGCGCACATGAATTTTGCTGCTTGACCCCATACTTGTTTACGGACAATGTTTTAGATAACCACTGTAGCATGACTTCAAATGGCTGCATGAAACATGAGGTCGAAAACTTGTTTTTCAAAGTATAAAAATGGCATTTCAGCAGATTTTGTAATTTGTTCAAAATAAGCGCGAAAGTCCAATAAACTTCAATTGTTTTTCTTAGTAATTGATGTATGCACTGTTAGGGCCACAGTGGAAATAAATTCTATCCTTTTCAATTCTATTTCAGGTGTATGCTTGCTGCTAGGTCCTCCTATTTTGCTATGATGCTGAATGGATCTTGGTTGGAAAGTGAAAGCGAGAAAATTGTGCTGGAAGGGTAAGACTTGATCTATAAATGAGCCCACATACAATACCTTGAGAGGGTGCTAATATTCCACCCCACCCCAACACAACTGCTTAATGAAGCCAGCCCCCCCCCCCCCCCCCCCCCTCACTTGAGCATGAAATTTGTAATGCTTATAAAAATTGAGAACATTTTTGCCAGAGCAGCAAAGACATCTTCCTGCTCACAAATTTTAAAATGCCAAGTTTTGTTGGCATTTTAAAATTGAGCAGGACAAATTTTATTATCGGGTTAGCTGAGCATGAAAAAAATTGTACACCCTCAACCCCAGATGTCCTAATCATGTGATGGAATAGACTTCCCTTCGGCTCAACTAAATCTTTGCTATTTGTACATCATATAAAAGGGGATTAATGAGGGTGTTTTTAGGATCAATTTTATTTCTTCATGTTGTGGGTCCCTGTTTGAATTGTCTCAATAATGTGATTCTAACAAGAACCCACAACGTGCGTTTCTATCCAGAATTAAAGTAAAGATAAAGATAATAATCTCTTAATTATCCTTGTCATGTCTACCTATCTGGATCTGTATGTGCCAAGGGAATCGGGACATATTGTATTTGTGCTTATCCCATTTGTGTTGGTGTTGGCATAGACTATTTGAAGCACTATATCTCCTGAATCTATTTAAGAAGTCTGACAAAACTTGCATCGTTGCAACACTAAGATGGGGGAAAACAGCCATTAGGTTTTGATGGCCTTGACCTTATTTTCAAGGGCACCCCCCACTAAAGTGTCAATTTTGGAACCAAAATCCCTTGTCTGCACCCTGCCTCACGAACGAATTGATGAAATTTTGTCAAACTTCATACAATATAATATGTCAGATTTTTATGCCCCCGGAATCTAAGAGATTCGGGGGCATATAGTTTTTGGTCTGTCCGTCTGTTTGTCCGTTTGTCTGTTTGTCCGTTTGTCCGTCTGCAAAAACTTTAACATTGGGCATAACTTTTGAATGGTAATAGATAGAGCATTCATATTTCACATGTGTATACCTTATCACAAGACCTTTCCAGTGGTACCATAATTTTTGATCTCGTGACCTTGAACTTGACCTTTGACCTATTTTTTTCAAAATTTTTAAAAACATTAACATTGGCGCTGTCCGGGGGCATCAGTGTTTCACAAACACATCTTGTTTTTATCTTGATGACTGGCTTATGACAATGAAATTCCAACAGCCTGATTTGGGACATCTTGACTGTTTTCCATGATTATCCTATGACACAAGTTATAAGGACAAATGAACCACACCAAATGTCGTTTATGTAGAAAGCCAATGTAATCAGATACTTTGGAACGTCATTGCGTCAAAAGTCCCATGTGAGCCGTCCTGTATTTTTCATTAAAAAATCCCTTACCATATTGGCATAATTATTAGTTTTGTTCAGTATAATAAAATAAATATTACATTCCTGAGAGGGTAATAGCGAAAAATGTCATCCTTTGAAATATGAATACTAACTTTGGCATCGGTTAATATTCAGATTCCTCAAGGTGACATTTTTCATTATTACCCAACCTACTATATAAGAAGTTATTAAGCATTTTCGACTATCTAACACTTTTTCGCATGAAATCGGATTGAACCGGTTTTCAGAGAACTATCACAGGGAGCACTGAACTATTGCCCGGTGCAGATAGTTTTAACTATCTCATGGTCACGTGATCACCTAGCAACTTGACAAGTAGTAATTGCTTATTGTGATCAAAATAACTATTTATATGAGTTGGGTAATAAAACAACTATTTCATACCTCCAAGGGCGACAGTCAAAACTATCAGCCCCTCGGTGCTGTGGAGCACCTGATGAACTATCGCCCTCGGCCTTCGGCCTCGGGCGATAGTTCATCAGGTGCTCCACAGCACCTCGGGGCTGATAGTTTTGACTGTCGCCCAAAAAGGTATGAAATAGTTGTATACTATCACCCTCTCAGGAATGTAATATTTATATATTAAAGACATGTTGGCACAAGTGAAAATGGCACCTGGTCATATGATAATTAAACAAAATAACCAGACAACTGTCATTTTGTTAGTCATTCTACAGATTCTTTAGCAATCAAAACATCTGACAACAATGTCATTATGCTTAAAAAGCATAAAGACATTGTTGTTAGATGTTTTTTTTTTATTTGAAGTTTAACATCCCCGTCAACACTGTAAAGGTCATTTTGAAGTTGTTGCTTCCAATTTTGTGGGACTTATACCCAACAATGAGATGCCATGACTTCTCAAGCCCTGCCGGCCAATGAAACCAACAGGGTTTATAAGCATGGAGGGGCCGACTTGCACCGCATTGCCTGGGCAGGCTTAAATCCTCTAAGCGATTTACCAGTTCTCGTGTGCGGGTCTGTTTCAGCTCTGCGTGGAAGCATCATGCAGCCCATCTATTTCTATAAGCCCCGATGGGCTGGGGTGGTTAGATGTTTTGTTAAAATAGTGTTAATGGAATGACACTCAGCGACAACTCTATAGAAAGCAGTTTGATATGAGAAATCTGCAGGAAATGCTGAGCCACCAATGGGTTTTCAAGGTAGTTTCTGGATTAGGCACATTGTTCTTCAGATGAGACGATTCTAATGAGTACACACAGCATACATTTTCACTATAGAACACCGAAAAGATGTCCAAAAGTATCTCGATATGCCTCCTGACAGTAACCTCAGTGGCTCGAACTACCCCTGTCTCGAACATATTTTCGAGGTCCCAAAGGTGTTCGAGCCATTGAAGTTTGACTGTATAGTATCTTTTTCCAAAAACTTGTATTGATGGTACTGTAATAAGGCACAGTGCATTTAAACATTTCACTGTGATCATAAAAAACAAACTCTAGAAAGTCCATCTATTCACCAAACATGTACAAAGTTTAGTTGACATGAGGAGCATTTAATTATGAAAAAAATAACAACTATAAGTTCTTCATTAAACACAAGTCAGCAATTTGCACCTCTTGTATCACAGAAGCATTGTTTAAAGGGTTTCAACTTCAGCATTCAGTATCAACTATACATGTTGAGTACTTGTTTGTACTTCTTGGAAAAAGACTGTTGAGTGTTTATCATAAATACTAAAGAATATAGTCCTTCATCTGTAGAGCTGTGCAAGCCTGAGAAACACATATTGATGCATAAGGTGGGTTTTGTTTCTAGAAACAAATATGTGGCAGTACTATCCAGCTAGTTTCTCCTTTAATAATGATATTAAAGACAAATTTCATGTTATAGTTCATATTTCACCCGTATATTACAGGGTAGATGCTGGTATTGTGAAACAGATGCTGCTGTACATATATGGTGGAGTACTTGACCTTGACCCAGCATGTAGTATTGGTGGCCTGGTGATGGTAGCTGACATGTATGATGTTGTTGGGATGAAGAGTATTGTCTCACTCATTCTTAATAAAGATTACTGCCATTTCTTCCACAAGGTAGAGAACAATGTCAGACACTTATCAATCAAATGCAGTACAATATAAGTCAAAATATTGTGAATAGCTTCCTTTTTGTTGTGTCTGCTTCAAACATGGCACAATATAGGAGTCAGGTTTTCTGTCCGTTCTTTAAACACTGCCGATAACCCTAACTTTGACCCTAATGTTAGGATAAGAGCATCATTAGTGATACTGGGTACAAACTTTCATCTGGAGATGGCAACTTTACTGTAAGTATCTATATTTGACCTTGAACAACATTTCATGGTTCATTGACTCTGACCTTTTGCATCAATTCCAACTTTAATCATAATGTTTAAGACCATTTCTCAAGGATTACAAAATTTTATGAAAACCCTAACTTTCACCCAAATGTTCAAGCCTATTTCTTTATAACTATAAAAGCTTTATTAATGATATTTGGCATAAACTTGCATTAGGGGATGGCAACTTTAATGCAAGCACCTGTATTTGACCTTGACATACATTTCATGGTTCACTTACTCTTGGACCTATTTCATTATTGCTAGCTTTCACAGTAACTTTCAAACCCATATCTCAAGAACTATAGAGATTTGTTAATGATAGTTGCTACAAACTAGCATCTAGGGATGGCAGCTCTATGCAAACATCCATATTTGACATTGACCTACTTTTCATAATTAACTGACTTTTTGAACTTTTGTGTCAACCCTAGCTTTCATCCAAATTTTCAACTTGAACTATAAGAGCTTCATTTATGATACTTGGTACAAAACTTAATCTTAGGATGGCAACCTGTATGTAAGCATCAATATTTGACATTGACCCATAGTTCATGGTTCACTGACTGTATGAAGATTTTGCCCCCCCCCCCCCCAGGTGCAGAATAGTCTTCCACAGAATTCTTGTTATAGAAATATGTTAACTCTTTTTCTTCTTTATCAGCTTGGCCTACTCCTTATTTGTTTGTTTGTTTTGTTTGATTTGAGGTTTAACGTCCCCGTCAACACTGTATAGGTCATTTTGGAGACATTGCTTCCAATTTTGTGGGACTTTTACCCGACATTGAGATGAATTGACATCTCAAGCCCTGTCGCCCAATGAAACCAGTAGGGTTTATTAGCATGGACGGTCTGACTCGCACTGCTTTGCCTGGACAGGCTTAGAGTTAAGTGGTTTACCAGTACTTTTGTGCGGTCACTTTCAGCTGTGCGTGGATACATCATGCAGCCCATCTATTTCTTCAAGCCCCGATGGGCGGGGGCCAGCCTTCTCCTTAGAACAAATTATTTCTTTTGCTTGAGTAAAAGGTAATTATACATGTAATGGTATTCTGTCACCTACCAGCTGTTGAGGCAGTGGATTGATTTATTAAGACCTATCATGTTTTTTTACACATTGTTTTTGCCCCCTTCATTTCCTCTGAAATGAGCTTGGTACCTATTCACAGCTGAGAGTTTTAGTTGCTGCACTGGGTTTGGCATGGCACTCAACCTTCAATCAATGCCTCAGGGAATGTGGTACGAGAAACTTTTTGTGATGTTGCTATGTAAATTACGCAAACTTAGGGGAATGGGAACACCTGGCAGATTTTTCCACCACTTTTCAAAGGGAGAGAACTTTCGGGACTTCCTCTTCACTTTTCTATAAGCCCCGACCCACTGAAGGGGTATACTCTTAAAGGAAAGAATTTGCTCCTCAGGAACAAATTCTTTTCTTTAAGAGTTGACCCCTATTGACACGGGAGACAAAAATACTTTTGTAGGAGTTGCCTCCCCTGAAGGCCAGAAACCTGTTTTGCTATTTGCAAACAACAAAGGTGCATACTCGCTCGGGTCACATGTGAGACGCCAAGTTCTGCAACGGAAGGTCAGGTGGTTTTTCTCCGGGTACTCGGTTTTTCGCCCACCTTTGATTAACGATCGACTCGATATGAGTGAAATAATCTTGAAAGAGCCGTAAAACCAAAACAAAAAAAAAAACAAAACAAAAAAAAAAACAAAGGTGCAGATCAGCCTACACATGCCTGCAATTCCTTGGATTGTACAATAGTTCCAGTTTCCATATTAAAAATTTCATGACTTTTGCTAGTCTGTTAAGGTGAGCTGACCAGTTTCTGTCTGTACTTGGGGCCAGTTCAGAACTTACACTGTTGTTAGTTAGTTATAGTTTGAACAAATTGACCTGAGACTGGTGAACTCTATTAACATAATTTCACACCCGACTGAATGCATGTATTTATCTTCACCGTCTCCCGTAAATGGCGATATTGTTATTCAATACATAGAGGTCGGTAGATGGGTCACAATTCACTTGATGCCGAAATTCACGAGAAGTTTTCGAAAGACGACCTATTAGGCGATAACATTGACAAATTTATTCCATGCATAAAGGTTAGTCTCGGGTCAAATTGTTCAAACTATAACATATTGTTAAAACTTTGACCATTAAATATTGCAGTCATACTAGTATTTTTGCTGAAAAAAGTACAGTATGTAGCTTTTGAAAAAGCAAAAGCTACTTACATTTTTCCAGCAAAAACATCATGAAAACACGCCTATATAATTTTGATCCCCTTGAACCCCACTTTTATATAGTAAAACTGGGGTTTCCGGGGGTATGCCTTATTTTTAGCTCACCTGTCACGTAGTGACGAGGTGAGCTTTTGGGATCACTTTTTGTCCGTCGCCCGTCGTGCGTGTGTGCGTGTGTGCGTGCGTGCGTGCGTGCGTGTGTGCGTAAACTTTTTCTTCAAATGACATCTCCTCCTAAACCACTGATCGGATTTTGACCAAACTTCACAGGAATGATCCTTAGGTGGTCCCCTTTCAAAGTTGTTCAAATGGTTCCGGTCCATTGCACATCTGGGTCACAGGAGCTAAAAATAGATTTTTGAAATGAAAACTTTAAAAATCTTCTTCTCTGAAACCAAAAGACCCAGGTCTTCGATATTTGGTATGAAGCTTCATCTAGTGGACCTCTACCAAGATTGTTCAAATTATGGCCCTTGGGCCAGAAATGCCCCCGCCCCGGGGGCCTTTGTGTTTACATAGGCTTATATAGGGAAAATCTTTAAAAATCTTCTTCTCTGAAACCACAAGGCCCAGTTCTTTGATATTTAGTGTGCAGCTTCACCTAGTGGACCTCTACCAAGATTGTTCAAATTATAGACCTAGGGCCAAAAATGCCCCCGCCCTAAGGGCCTTTGGTTTTACATAGGCTTATACAGGGAAAATCTTTAAAAATCTTCTTCTCTGAAACCGAAAGGCCCAGGTCTCTGATATTTGGTATGAAGCTTCATCTAGTGGACCTCTACCAAGATTGTTCAAATTATAGCCCTAGGGCCAAAAATGTCCCCGCCCCGGGGGCCTTTGGTTTTACATAGGCTTATATAGGGAAAATCTTTAAAAATCTGCTTCTCTGACATCACAAGGCTCAGGTCTTTGATATTTGGTGTGAAGCTTCACGTAGTGAACCTCTACCAAGATTGTTCAAATTATAGCCCCAGGGCCAAAAATGCCCCCGCCCCGGGGGCCTTTGGTTTTTACATAGGCTTATACAGGGAAAATCTTTAAAAACCTTCTTCTCTGAAACCAAAAGGCCCAGGTCTTCGATATTTGGTATAAAGCTTTATCTAGTGGACCTCTACCAAGATTGTTCAAATTATGATCCTTGGGCCGGAAATGCCCCCGCCCTGGGGGCCTCAGGGTTTACAAAGGCTTATATAGGTAAAATCTTTAAAAATCTTCTTCTCTGAAACCACAAGGCCCAGGTCTTTGATATTTGGTGTGAAGCTTCACCTAGTGGACCTCTACCAAGATTGTTCGAATTATAGCCCTAGGGCCAAAAATGCCCACGCCCTAAGGGCCTTTGGTTTTACATAGACTTATACAGGGACAATCTTTAAAAATTTTCTCCTCTGAAACTGAAAGGCCCAGGTCTCTGATATTTGGTATGAAGCTTCATCTAGTGGACCTCTACCAAGATTGTTCAAATTATAGCCCTAGGGCCAAAAATGTCCCCGCCCCGGGAGCCTTTGGTTTTACATAGGCTTATATAGGGAAAATCTTTAAAAATCTGCTTCTCTGGCATCACAAGGCTCAGGTCTTTGATATTTGGTGTGAAGCTTTACGTAGTGGACCTCTACCAAGATTGTTCAAATTATAGCCCCAGGGCCAAAAATGCCCCCCGCCCCGGGGGCCTTTGGTTTTTACATAGGCTTGTACAGGGAAAATCTTTAAAAATCTTCTTCTCTGAAACCAAAAGGCCCAGGTCTTCGATATTTGGTATAAAGCTTTATCTAGTGGACCTTTACCAAGATTGTTCAAATTATGATCCTTGGGCCGGAAATGCCCCCGCCCTGGGGGCCTCAGGGTTTACAAAGGCTTGAGGGTCACTGATGAGGCCTAATTGGCCGAAACTAGCTAGTCTGGCCCAGAAAACATGAACAAAACATATTTTCCGGTTCTGTGGTGTATTCCGTGCTTCCAAAGGATAACCCTTTTATGGAACATATTTATATTGGTAAAATCTTTAAAAATCTTCTTCTCTGAAACCGCAAGGCCCAGGTCTTTGATATTTGGTGTGAAGCTTCACCTAGTGGACCTCTACCAAGATTGTTCGAATTATAGCCCTAGGGCCAAAAATGCACCCGCCCCGGGGGCCTTTCGTTTTACATAGGCTTATATAGGGAAAATCTTTAAAATCTTCTACTCTGAAACCGCAAGGCCGAGGTCTTTGATATTTGGTGTGAAGCTTCACCTAGTGGACCTCTACCAAGATTGTTCAAATTATAGCCCCAGGGCCAAAAATGCCCCCGCCCCAGGGCCTTTGGTTTTTACATAGGCTTATACAGGGAAAATCTTTAAAAATCTTCTTCTCTGAAACCAAAAGGCCCAGGTCTTCGATATTTGGTATAAAGCTTTATCTAGTGGACCTCTACCAAGATTGTTGAAATTATGATCCTTGGGCCGGAAATGCCCCCGCCCTGGGGGCCTCAGGGTTTACAAAGGCTTATATAGGTAAAATCTTTAAAAATCTTCTTCTCTGAAACCGCAAGGCTCAGATCTTTGATATTTGGTGTGAAGCTTCATCTAGTGGACCTGTACCAAGATTGTTCAAATTATAGCCCTGGGGCCAAAAATGCCCCCATCCCTGGGGCCCTTTGGTTTTTCATAGGCTTATATATGGAAAATATTTAAAAATCTTCATCTCTGAAACCACAAGGCTCAGGTCTTTGATATTTGGTATGAAGCTTCACCTAGTATAGCCCTTGGGCCAAGAATGTACTAGAGACACTCATTCTCAGGTGAGCGATTCAGGGCCCTCTGGGCCCTCTTGTTCTTATTTCTGCTCTAAAATATAGATTGTGGGTACTGGTTAGAACCGCCTCGATGAGGCGGTTCTAACGAGTGCCCACAATCTATATTTGGAGCAGAAATAAGAAAAATATCACAATTTTTCATCATAAAATTTTCATTATTGCGGCGATAAAGGTGGCAATGTATTTGTATAGGCGTGTTTGCGTAATGATACCAGAGTATTCCACATTGTTGTTGATAGAGCATTTATCAGTTTGATCACTAACAAGCTTGTTAAGCTAATAATACTTTGAAGAACTGGGCTTTGGTCACAAACCCTGAGGACAGATAGTCCCACGAGCGAGTTCATGTATTAAATATCTTTTTCCTATTCAGCCATGCCCTGGTTGTATATCTGGAGTCCCAGAGACCCTGCCACTCACCATGATGTACAATATGGGTGACATGTGTGAGAAATGTGTGCGGTGGATCAACAGACATAAAGACAAGGTGTGGACAGCCAAGAGTTTTGCTCTTCTACCAATGGAGTGTTTAGATTACTGTACACAGGCTGCTGTGAAGGATCTGGTATGTATGTTTACACCATTCATAGCTTCAGATAAGGCGTAAGAAGCCTGGAGCAAAAGGACACTTATACCAAATGGAATCTTCCATCTTATAAATAGCAGGAGTCCATTTAAAAATTTAGGGGTTACAGGTTGTGGTATCTTCCAAATTGAGAAAATTTGGAAAATGGGTAACTTTCTGCAAATAGTGTAAGACCTGATGAGACCCCGCATTCTGCGGCGTCTCATCTGGGCCTGCACTGTTTGCGAAGGTACCCATTTTGGGGTTTCAGGTACAAAATGGGTTCAGACCCCTTTCGAGACATTTGACAGTTTTTTGATGGCTGTTTGGAGGATATATAAAACTTTTGCCCTTGGCACCTGGATGGCCCCATGCACTATTGCTCGGGGCTTGTCCTTGCATGGGGCTGTCGGAGGCACTGAGGGTTAATAGTTTTGACTATCCCACAAACAGCCATGAAATAATTGAGCCAGCGCATGACAAAACAAACAATAAGACCGGTGCGACCATCAGAGACTCAAATCAACCTGTGCACCCATCCACTATGATGAAACCTTTTGCTTATATCTCTTTGCATAGATATTAGCCTACAGTAGGTACATGCAAACAGTGAAGACTCTGATCAGACTTCATGAATGCACAGGCTGATCTGTGTCTTGGCTGGTCACTCATGCTTTCTTGTAGATTTAGTCATGCGCTGGCTCAGTTGTTTTAATATCCAACTAGTGTATGAAAAACACCCATTGAAGAATAAATATCAACAAATAAATATCAACAATATGAAGTTCTAGATTGAACAGTGTAGATAACAATATCAGGTTTGTCTCAAGTAGTGTAGATCCTGATCAGACTGCTCCTCTAAAGCAATCTGATCTGGGTCTGCACTGTTTGATTCTAGAGCTGTGTTGACCAATATGCTTTATGCCCTACTTTGGCAGAAATTACAAATTCCCATTTCATATGCGAAAAACTCCGCATTTTGCAGACATAGGGGAGGTAATACACATTGGAATCAGAAAAAAATGTCCTGGCACTGTCACTGGTCAATATCCAGGATTTTTGGTTGATGCCTATCACTAAAAACTGGACCTTCTAAGGGCAAACTCTTGTAGAAACCTGGGTAGAAACCAGTCCTAAGCAATGTGGATAAAGTCTCTTGCTCAAGGAAATAACACGTGGAGCTTGCGGGGATGGAACTTGCTACCTCTCGATCTCGAATCCGATGCTTTACTACTGAACCACAGTCCTCCACTGATTGTGGGTACTCGTCAGAATGGTTCTTACAAGTACTCATAATCTATGTTTTAGCGCAGAAATAAGATAAATAAGATTAACCCCTGTAAACTACAGTTTTACTATATAAAAGCAGGGTACAAGTGGGTCAAAATTATATAGGTGTGTTTTCGTGATGATTGGGATTTGCAAACATTGATTGTGGGTGTTAGAACTGTCTTGATCTTCCTTATTGATGTAACGAGTACACACAGTCTTCGTTTTGGAACAAGAATAAGAAAAATGATTAATGCCTCTGTATACCCCACTTTTCCCATATAAGGGGCTGTTAACAGGGGCTTGTTAGCTTTATGATTGTGGGAAAACTTTTCTTGTGTCTCCATACTGAGGTAGTTCTAACAAATACCCACAACGTATGTTTCTAACCACAGGAGCTTGAAGTTCTGTCCATAAGTAGTCCATAAGGTTCAAAATCAAAACTGATGCCATTTCAATACGTTTTGATGGACCAAACTTCAAGCGCCTGTGTTCTAACAAGGAATACAGATAACCGTCTTGATACTGATATGTGGACAAAGATTAAATGAAAGTCATCATTAGCTCAAGATGGGAGGGATAAGTGGAGATATTCAAGAACATTGAATTTATTATGCCCGAAAACATATGTTGTGGATATTTGTAAGAATCGCCTCAGTGTGGTGATTCTAACAAATATCCACAGTATTTGTTTTTTTGAATAATTGAAGAGAAAAAGCCCTTCATTACCTCCATATTGAGATGCTTTGAAGCAGCAGATTCTTTATAAGGATAAAGTATTAGGGAACAAATACTGTCATTATAACGAGGGTCTTCTGCAATCAGCCTCAGTTGCTCAGATGCACGTTTTTTTTAATAATTGAAGGGATAAAGCCCTTCATTACCTCCATATTGAGATGCTTTGAAGCAGCAGATTCTTTATAAGGATAAAGTATTAGGGAACAAATACTGTCATTATAACGAGGGTTTTCTGCAACTAGCCTTAGTTGCTCAGTCAGATGCACGTCTGACTGGTGATCAGAAGGTAATTGATGCAATCCAAAGAACAACACTGTAGATATTTCCAGCAGTTCCATTGGTTGATGTTAAATCAATCTTCAGCAACTTGCACCGCCCCCGCCCATCGGGGCTTAAAGAAATATATGGGCTGCATGATGCTTCCACGCAGAGCTGAATCCGACCCGCACACGAGTACTGGTAAACTGCTTAGAGGATCTAAGCCTGCCCAGGCAAAGCGGTGCACACGAGTCGGACCGTTCATGCTTATAAACCCTACTGGTTTCATTGGACGACAGGGCTTGAGATGTCATTTCATCTCAATGTCGGGTAAAAGTCCCACAAAAATGGAAGCAACATCTCCAAAATGACCTTTACAGTGTTGACAGGGACGTTAAACCTCAAATCAAACAAACAAACAAATCAGCAACTTGCGTAAGCTGATTGTCAACCACAAAATTTAAGAGTCAAACCGCTAGGGAGAAGTTGTTCAATACAATGTTAGCTCAACAAGCTTATTAGTGGTCAAATTGTTAACAGTTCCCCAGCAAAAATATCAATATATTTGCCATATTAAATGATCAAAGACTTATTGCTACATTAACTAACGACATTGTTGGTTTTGAACAATTGGCCCCAGGATAACTGACTTAGGAATTTATACCACTGTAATTATAGCCCACTCCTACAGTAATACATGTTTATCACATTGTGTGCTTTTACTGTTTCCAGAATCTAATCAATATCATTGAAGCCCTGCTAGAATGTCAAAAGCTGAATGAAAAAATACCACGTCTAAAGTGGACTGACTCTGTTTTACACTGTGTGGCGATGTTGATGGATTCAGCATTAGAGTATGCCAGTCAGAACTTTGTTAACATTGTTGCTGGTCGGGAATTCAAACAGCTGGATGGGGTAAATTAGTGTTTGTCATGTCACCCTTACCAAGAGGAGGGGCACAGTGTTTTTGGTGAGGATCCTGTTTGCGTTGGCTGCAGCATCACTGTTGGCTGTTTGAGACACTATATGTTCTGATGGTTGGGAAAATCGGTTGTTAAGTTTTATTGTCCTTGACCTCATTTTCAAGGGCCAGGCCCCCCCCCCCCCCCCCCAATGGCTTGTCTGCACGTTGTCCCATGAACAAATTGATCCATACCAAAAAACAATGTGTCCTGTCCCCCCCACCACCATCAAATAACAAACACCAAATATACTAATATTTTTGCAGAAAAAAATGTGGGTAGCTTTTGCGAGTGCAGAAGCTGCTTGCATATTTTTCAGCAAAAATACCATTTGGTATTAGGTATTGTACTTGCTATAACGATTAACATTTTGACCCCTAGAGCAAAGTCGGGTAATGTCGTCTTCTGCTATTTTCGACCCAGTACACAAAAGCCTTTTGTAACACTTTTGTTGGGATTCAAAGCTGAAATCATGTCACTTATTCGCTGTGTTGTATCCAAACAAAAATGTTTATGGTAGATTATATAGGAAAAGGACCAATTTTTTTATATAATCTATACATTTTAAGGATCCATCTTTAAACCATTTTGTACTGTATTATATTGAACAGAGTTATAAGGAGATTGTGGTGTATTGACATTTGGGTGTTGACAAGACTGATACTAAATTATAATTCTGCAACTATATGAGGGTCCTTCAAAAAGTTTTGTCACTAATTTGTTTCCATAGTTTTATCATATGCATTTCTGATAACACTTCAATGAATTTGAAAAGTCATTCAAATAGCTACGGATAACCGTTTATTTTGTTCAAATTGCTTTTATAATGACCAAAATATGTCAAATTGAAATACATGTAGTCATATACAATGGCCTTTACAAGTTACATTGTAAAATGGACAGAAAGGCTGAAATTTGCAGCTAAATTGAATGCTTTGTTAGGCTTGACATAGGTTCAAGTCAGATATTTGATGAATTGTGTGGCATATATGAACCTCTTGCCATTTCAAAGCGCACAGTTTATCAGTGGGTCAAAGCTTTTAAAGCTGGTAAATCATTGGTCAAAGATGATATCCGTGATGGTTGGCCCAAGACCTCCATCACCAAGGCAACAATTGCTTCTGTATAGGCAGCGGTCAAAGAAGATGCACGACTGTCGTGTAAGAGATAGCTCAATGCACTGGCATATCAGCAGGCAGTGTGCATACCATTCTTACAAAGTACTTGGGCTTGAGACAGATTTGTGCTAGGTGGGTGCCCATTTGCTCACTGAGGAGCAAAAGAAGTAACTCCTTAAATGCACCCAAAAGTTCTTAAGACAAAAACTGTGACACCTGAGTTATTTTTTTTAAATTGCTAACCTGTGACGAAACCTGGGTGCACATGTTTGAGCCACAGAGAAGAGCTGATAACAAACAGTGGAAGCGCAAAGATCAAAAGCACCCCTGCATTGCCAAGAGAACCATCAGCTCCAAGAAGATGTTGTCTGCAATCCTCTTCATTTCTAGTGGGCCAGTGGTTCGAGTGGCTTGTCCTTATGGTCATACAATCACTGGACGATTCTATAAGAATGCTTTACTTAAGAAAATCAAGGTGTTCTACAATAAGAAGCGTCCAAGCAAGGGTTGGTCAGGAGTGCACCTGATCCATGACGATGCCTTGAGGTTGTGAGATATTTGGCTATTGAAAAGGTTGAGGTTGTAAATCATCCTCCCTATTCTTCTGACCTGAGCCCATGCGATTGTTCTTGTTTCCAAGCCTAAAGAAAACGCTTTCTTGAAAGAAATATAAGTCCAGAAGTGCACTTGCCAATGCGCTTTATCAGTGCCTCTAACAGGAACCCAAAGAAGACTACCAAGCAGCTATAAGAAATTGAATTCAAACATTACAAAAATGCATTTCGGGAGGGCGGGGGGGGGGGGTACTTTATGGGCCTGCAGTAGGGAAAAAAATTAAATAGAGCGTTTAGGAAATAAAACCCCAGTGACAAAACTTTTTGAAGGACCCTCATATAAACTTTTTGTTTGATTTGTGGTTTATCATCCCTGTCAACACTGTAAAGGTCATTTTGGAGACGTTGCTTCCAATTTTGTGGGACTTTTACCCGACATTGAGATGAAATGACATCTCAAGCCCTGTCGCCCAATGAAACCAATAGGGTTTATTAGCATGGACGGTCCGCCTTGCACCGCGGTTCCTGGACAGGCTTAGCTCCTCTAAGCGTTTTACAAGTACTAATGTGCGGGCCGGATTCAGCTCTGCGTGGAAGCATCATGCAGCCAATATATTTCTTCAACCCCTATAGGCGGGGGCCGACCCTCATATAAAGATGTCATGGAATAACATACATGCTTACATGAACATTTTTAACATTTTCCATGCTCAACTTTTTATCTGAGTATGAAATTTCTCCTGCTCGCAAATTTCTCCTGCCCATTTATTGGCATTTTAAAATTTATTAGCAGGACAGCTATGATTTTTTGTTGATCTGAACAGCTAAAAAGACCTCATTTATGTGTACTTTGATATTTATAAGAATTGCACGTTTCGTACTCAGTTGACCATGATTGGCATTTTATAACCTTCCTTGTTATTTTTCAGAAAAGTCTAGGATTCAATATGCGAGCGCTTGAGGAGATATTCAGTCTAGTGATTACCTCCCTTGCCCCAGGTGTTGCCTGTGAGTCGTTCCTGTCACTGCACACATTCCTCACACAGATACACACATACATCAAACTGCAAGAGGAGAAAAATCGGTTTAAATATGACAGATTTTCTGAGGTATTCTATTGTACTTTTTCTTAACACATGCTACCCATTCTTAGCAGGGAACCTGTAAAAGGGACACAGTCAAACAGTGCAGACCCAGATCAGATGCTGCATATTGCAGCATCTGATCTGGGTCAGCACTGTTTTCTCCCAGGATTCTCCATCAAAAATAGTACAAAAAATAGAAGTGAAGGCAGTGATCAGGAATCGATACAATTAACCCACAGCTCCCATCAGAGACCCAAAGGGAAAGAAATACAAACATGAAACAACTAGACCCTAATGGAAACTTCAATAGCGGAAAGCCAAAAGGACAGTTACTTTCCCACAAAATGGCCAATTGGCTATCCAAAACACAAAAAAATTAGAGATACACACACTCAAAGACAAACCATAACAAAAATAAATGAATAATGCCGCAACAGAAGAACCGCCGTGGAATAGTCAGTATAACGAATTCCACTGGGGGCTTAAATTGATTTAACGCGGTTGCAATACTCGCCCTTACTTCCATCGCAATTTAGACAAATAATTTGTTCAGTCTGCATGAAGGCCTCCTAACTCATTAGTGCAACATCTCTGAGAACACAAAAATCAAACAACAACAGAGATGAAACAATGGTGTGGACTCGACAGCAAGAAACCACTGAAATGCTGGAGTAAAAGAAAACAAATAGTTGGACTCCGATGGGCCCGACCAGAGAAAGAGCATCAGGCACCAACCAAAATTACATAAAATTGAATTCTCTTTAATTCTGGGTAAGCCTTTACGCTGGAACCCTCATAGAATCTGAGACCTGACCCACTTGTTTTGCAATTAAAGAGGGAAGCAAAGCTGTCAACCATGATTGGGTTAACTACCATGCACGCAGTCTGTTTGCATAACATTTAGATGTACCCAATCTTTTTATATGGAAGAATGATTTAACGAAATTGTGTGCTGAAGTCATCGCAAGTACATATTTTTCTGAATTTATATACTAATTTACCATAAAATTCAGGTTCCGATAGACCTTGTTGCAGAAGAGATTTAAGTCCAACATTGAATTTTGAAATTGAATCGGAATGGCGTCTATAAAATTTAGAAAAGGCTTTGTGTAGTTTATGATACCGATAACCCTGATTAAGAAGTTTAGCAAAACCTTTAAAATAGACGCATAAATGACAAATAGACTTTCCAAGATATTTGTTTGTTTGATTTGAGGTTTAACATCCCCTTCAACACTGTACAGGTCATTTTGGAGATGTTGCTTCCAATTTCATGGGACTTTTACCTGGCATTGAGATGAAATGACATCTCAAGCCTTCTTGCCCAATGAAACCAATAGGGTTTGTAAGCATGACGGTTCGACTCGCACCGCTTTGCCTGGGCAGGCTTAGATCCTCTAAGCTGTTTACCAGTACTAGAGTGCAGTCGGTTTCAGCAGCCCATCTATTTCTTCAAGCCCCGATGGGTGGGGGCCAATTTTCCAAGATATAATAATAAAATAGTATACAAAGGGCTAAGCCCATATCATGAACATTTTCTTCTTGGTTTGCTTATCTACAGGAAGTTGCAGTTTTCAGGAGTATATTATAACCAATTTTATATGGAAAACCTCTAAAGGGGACATTGGTCAACAGTGCAGGACATATGCCACAGAATGCGACATCTGTTTAGGGCCTTCACTGTGTGCACATCATGATAACAAGTCCATATGAGCCCCGCCAAGCGAATTTGGGTCTTCGAGCATTCCGTCAGGACAGCTTTTAACTGCGCATGCCCAGCCATTCAGAGGGGCCCGGGATATGGCTTTCTGTCTGAAGGTTCCTCTTGATTCACTGCTTGTATGAGCGAGCAGCGAAGGTTCTGGCGAGACTGCGCGGATGCGCAGGCTCGCCTGAACCTTCGCTGCTCGCATAGGCGATAAGTACCAAAATCGCTTGACGGGGCCCATATAATGAAAAAAACAAACAATTTTAAGCCCTCCCATACTTAGAGAAAACGGGGTTTACAGGGCTATACATTAGTTTTCTTATTTCTGCTCCAGGTACTTATTAGAAAGCTTCTCATTGAGGCAGTTCTAATGAGCTCTCTGAAGCTATGTTTGGTGTATAAATAAGAAAAAATATCAACTTCATCATGAAAACATGCCTATATAATTTTGACCCCCTTCAACCCCACTCTTATATTGTAAAACTGGGGTTTATGGGGGTAAACCTTATGTTTCTTATTTCTGCTCCAAAATATAGATTGTGGGTACTTGTTAGAACAGCCTATATGAGGCAGTTCTAATGCGCGAGTCGCGCCTCGATGAGGCAGTTCTAATGAGTACCCACAATCTATATTTCAAGCACAAATAAGGAAAAAATCACAATTTTCAATCTTAAAATGTTCATGTTTTCGTCGGTAAAGTTTACATTGTATTTGTTTCGGCGCGTTTTTGTCACACCTGCTTTAGCAGGAAGACATAGTCGTGCAAGTTTCCATCCGTCTGTCTGTTCGTCCGTCTGTCCAGGCGAACATGTCAGGTTAGGGGCTAGTGTCCGGATTGGTAAAACAATAAAAAATGATTGAAAATGGTTGGTAAATAATAGATTTATTCCGTAAATAAAAGGTTTAGGTTAGCCCCTAAACCAAACAAAAGAAAATAACAAAAGAATAGCCCTTTAACTGACATGTTGAAATGTCCGGTTGTCTGCCCGTCAACATTTTACACTGGGTGTCTTGTCATCGCAACTCCTCCTACAGTTTCATACCGATTATTTTGAAACTTTGCGTGTGTTTTTGCCATGGTGTGAGGATGTGCATGTGGTTTGGACTTAATCTTCGGATAAATTTTTGTTACTTTTTCCACATTGTGAACTTAATCATTTTTAACCTTCAATTGATATATGATAGGTACCTCTTGTCATCGCAACTCCTCTTGCAGTTTTATACCGATCATTTTGAAACTTTGCGTGTGCTTTCGCCATGGTATGAGGATGTGCATGTGGTTTTGACATAATTCTCAGAATATTTTTTTTCACTTTTTGGACAATATGAACTTAGCCATTTTTAAGCTTCATTTGATTTACAATAGGTACCTCTTGTCATCGCAACTCCTCCTATAGTTTATACCGATTATTTTGAAACTTTGTATGTGTTTTTGCCATGGTATGAGAATGCCCATGTGGTTTGGACTTTATCTTTGGATAAATTTTTGTCACTTTTTCCACATTGTGAACTTAGTCATTTTTAACCTTCAACCTTCAATTGATATGAAAGGTACCTCTTGTCATCGCAACTCTTCTTGCAGTTTTATACCGATCATTTTGAAACTTTGCCTGTGCCTTCGCCATGGTATGAGGTTGTGCATATGGTTTCGACATAATTCTCAGATTTTTTTTTTTCACTTTTCGCACATTGTGAACTTAACCATTTTTAAGCTTCAGTTGATATAGGATAGGTACCTCTTGTCATCGCAACTCCTCTTACAGTTTTATATTGATCATTTTGAAACTTTGTTTGTGTTTTTGCTATGGTATGAGGATGTGCATATGGTTTGGACTTTATGTTGGGATCAATTTTTATCTCTTTTTCCACATTGTGAACTTAGTCAGTTTTTTACCTCACATATATAGGCTATGGATTCTTCTCAAAGCCCTATATTCATTTCTTCTGCCTTAAATAAACTTTTATTTTTCAATGTGGGGCAGGTGGGGAGCAGGTGCGACATCAACTTCACCAAAGTTGAATCTCTGGTTGTAATGTTGTGTCGGCAGATGTTTGAGTCATTGAAGTTTGATTGTATCTGTCTGTTTATAAATATCTTGTAAATCTTACAGGAGTATACAACATTGGTAGAGAAATTGTGTAAGAAATGTAAGGAACAGTTATGTCTGTACATTCATCAGGCTGTTAACACAGCAGAATGGTTCCTTCTCTCTCAAGAACTACAGAAAGAAATTATGGATGGTGAGTCTTTTGTAGGGACTAGGCAAATATACAGCTGGGTCCCAGATCAGGCCAAAAGTATATTCTGCAAGAAGTTAGTTGCTGACAATTCATGACATTCACTCCTAGGTAATGCTCATAACGGTTCATTTAAAGGTTCCTTGCTAGTTTCTTCCAATGAGGGGCGGTGACTTTGCTGTCCACCATTGCGATATTGTTATCCACCCTTCGGGGCCAGTGGCATCACCAACAACCATTTTTGTACTGTTGCATGTGACATTCAGTTTGAACTTCATTTCCTGTGTTTAGGAAAGAAAATGGCGGTAATAAAATGCACTGACCACTGTTTGCATGTTGCATCGAAGGAAGTTTAGGAAAGAAAATAAGATTATAGCGACAAGATGTCCTTACTGACTGTGATTCTACAGTCTGATTTTTTGGCTTAGTAAACTAAACCTCATTCTCACTTCATTTTATTGGACGGGTTTTTCAAGGAAAAATTCCATCCTTTAGAATAGCAATGTTTGTGCGGGAGGGCGGGCGGCCGGCTAGGCATCCACGTCCCGGTTTACCTTTTGGTTAACCCTGAAAAATCCGTCCATAATTCCATTTGGCGTTTTTCTTGTGTTAAAATGGAGAGAACTTGGCATGTTTGCCAGTTAAATGCAGATGTATTGACCTATCCAAGAGGTTGCATGTTCATGCACAAACCTGTAGCATGAGGGGTCAAAAATATATTCATTTTTTGAGGGGAGTAGTACTTGTATAAGTTTATGCCTCCCCACCCTCAACACACACACAGACATCCACATATTCACCATACACACTGCAAGATGAATGAGACATTCTGGAAGATATTGGCCACTGTCTTTAATATTGACTACCTCTTCATTTGATCAACATAATGTACTGACTGGAACCTCATGCTTTGTATTTTGCAGGAGTCCATTTCAGGTGTCTTTTTTCATGCAGAATATGGCTGAACTTTTTGCAAATAGTGAAGGCCAGATCAGATGCTGCATTCTGATCTGAGCCTGCATTCTGTTCCAATGCCCCTTTCCTGGAGTTCCCATATAAAACAGGATAACCCATTTTGTACCAAATGGAATCTTCCACCTTATATACAGCATCAGTCCATTTGAAAATTTAGGGGTGCCAGGTTGTGTTTTCTTTAAAGAACTATTTGGAAATTGGTTAGAAATTTTGCAAATTGTGTAGGCCATGATTAGACGTCACATTCTGCGGCATCTGATCTGGGCCTGCACTGTTTGCAAACTACCCATTTTGGGTTTTCCGGTACAAAATGGGTTAAATATCCATGAAATCACTGAATAATTCAGGGAAATTCACAATGTAAAGAGGATGGTTGGATGAGGTGAAGGTGTCTTATATCTAATGTCACAGGGGCATCCAACTGATATTGGCTTAATGTTGGACACTCGAGTGACATATTAAATAGTTCATGCAAGTCCAAGAACATTTTTATTTATACTGGATTTGCCATCTCCTGTGATTCCATGACAGCAAAATTAAAATGCATTTTGCTTCATAATAACTTTTATGTTTGTGTTCCAACTCTATTAAAACTTACTTGATCTCTAAGGTAAGTAAAGTGAAGTCGCAGAAAAGTGGCTTTCAAAATTTAAAGATGTATTTTGCTAAATATTTCTTATGTTTGTGGTCCTACTTCAATGAATCTTATACAACACTCGGTCTCTATGTAAAATCAGAATAATTATGTCCTGCACTCTTGGAGTTATGTCCCTTGGTACATTTTTAAATTTTGCCATTCTGGAAAATTTTCTAAACAGATTTCTCAGGAATAATGGAAGCTAGAAAGCTGAAAGTTGCATACATGGACAATGACTGTATGTAACCCTTCGAGTTATGTCCCTTGATAGGTTTTCAACTTTTGCCACTCCAGAAAATTTTTGTATCAGATTTCTCAGGAACTGTGAAAGCTAGAAAGCTTAAAGTTTGTATAAACACAGACAATATTGGCTGGTACTGTATCATGTATACCAGAATAGGGACAAAGGGTCCATAAGTTGTGGAGTTATGTCCCTTGGTAGGTATTCAAATAATCAAAATACAATAATTTTTTCAATAACCTCATTGTTTCACCAAGATGTTGAGTAGTGCGTATTGTTTTGGGGTTACAGTCTACCAAATATTAGCAGAGTTATGCCCCTTTGAAAATTTCTGTAAACTTTTCATTTCTGGCTAAATCCTCGGACCATTAACATCGAATCAAGCTGAAACATGTTTAATAGGTAGACCGTGATGTGGATTTTGTTTGTTTGTATTGGAGTTTAATGGCTCTGTCAACACTATTTAGTTTATTTTTGAGCAGGTCAGTTTACCTATCCACACTTTTCCTGGGCAGGCTTATATGTAAGCGATTAATCAGTAGAGTGCACATTCTTTTGCCAGAAACTGACAACTGCCCTTCTTTAATCAGCGGAAGGGAGAGAATGACTGTAGAAGAGATTTCATGATCAATCTCTACGAAAGAATGATGCCAACCCCGGCAGGTATCGACCCCGCATCCTCCTGATCACCAGTCAGACGCACATCCGACTTGAGCTACCGAGGCGGACTACCATGATGTGGAACATGCATAATTGTTACAAAGTTACAGTCCACCAATTATTAACAGAGTTGTTGCCCTTAGAATGTTTCTGTAAAATTTTCCTTGCTGCCTAACTTCTAAGGAGCTAAGACACACAAGGCATTATTATGTTGGACTTTTACTGTCTAACTTCTTGGTACTAATTAATTTAGACAAGTGGGTATTCCGATGGGTAAGAATTGTGCACCCCTTGTGGCTAATCTGTTCTTGTTTTGTTCTGCAAGAGACTTCATGATGTCCCTTTCCATTGGAAACCAATCTGAAATCATTGAAGCCATTAGCTAGACTTCTAGATATTTGGATGAGTTTTTAAATGTTGACAATACCTATTTTGATGGTTTGATCAGTCAAATTTACACCCCCCCACCCCAGAACTTCATGAAACAACAAGTTCCCAATGGAAACACCAACAAGGGAAAGCCAAAAAGACAGTAATTTTCCAACAAAGTGGCCAATTGGCTATCCAAAACAAAATAATATAAGCCATATACACACTCAAAGACAAGCCATAACAAAAATAAACCGTGACAGAAGAACCGCCTTGGAAGGGTCAGTGAAACGAATTCCACTAGGGGGCTTAAATCGATGTTACATGGCCACAATCCTCGCCCTTACTTCAGTCACGATTTAAACAAAGAATTTGTTCAGTCCGCATGAAGGCCTCCTAACCCATCACTGAAACATCTCCGTGAACACAAAAATCAAACAACCACAGAGATGAAACAACGGTAAGGACTCAACAGCAAGAAACCACTGAAATGCTGGAGCAAAAGAAAACCAACAGTTAGACTCCAATGGGCCAAACCAGAGACCATCAGGCACCAACCAACATTACATAAAATTAGATACTCTCTAATTCTCAGTAAGCCTTTATGCTGGAACTGTCATAGAATCTGAGGCCTGACCCACCGGCGTGTAATTAATTTTAATCATTAACCCATTTTGTACCAGAAACACCAAAATGGGTACCCAGGCAAACAGTGCAGGCCAGATCAGATACCGCAGAACGCAGTGTCTGATCTGGGCCTACACAGTTTGCAAAAAGTTCAGCTATTTTCCGAATAGTTTTTGTCGCGCCTGCTATTAGCATGGCACGATATAGGCGCCCGGTTTTCCGTCCGTTCATTCGTTCGTTCGTCAAGGCATCAACATTTGCGACCACCCTAGCATTCACCCTATTGGTCAAGTTTATTTCTCAAGAACTATAAGAGCTTGATTAATGATACTTGGTACAAACTTGTGTCTGGGGGTGACATCTTACATGCAAGCATTCATATTTGACCTTGACCTACATTTCATGGTTCACTGACTTTGTAAAATATTGCGACCCCCCTAGCGTTCACCCTAATGGTCAAGTTTATTTCTCAAGAACTATTACAGCTTCATTAATGATACTTCATACAAACTTGTGTCTGGGGATGGCAACTTACATGCAAGCATCCATATTTCACCTTGACCTACATTTCATGGTTCACTGATTTTGTAAAATATTGCAACCACCCTAGCGTTCACCCTACTGGTCAAGTTAATTTCTCAAGAACCATTAGAGCTTCATTAATGATACTTGGTACAAACTTATAGCTCAGGATGGCAACTTAAATGCAAGCATCCATATTTGACCTTGACCTACATTTCATGGTTCACTGACTTTGTAAAATATTGCCACCACCCTAGCGCTCACCCTAATGGTTATGTTCATTTCTCAAGAATTATTTGAACTTCATTAATGATACTTAGGTAACAAGCCTTTTATGCAAGCATCTATGTTTGATCTTGGCCTAGATGTCATGGTTCGGTGACTTTGCGCCCCCCACAGGCGCGACATAGCCTTCGGCGGAATTTTTGTTTAATCCTGACACCTCTAAATTTTGAAATGGGTTCATGCTATACGTAAGGTGGAAGATTCTATTTGGTCCAAAAAGGGTTAACAAGCTCTTTAAAGTAAAGGTGCTTTTAACCAATATGCTAATGTTCCTGTCATTTCAGAGGCTAACTATGTATGTATAGACAGCCCAGGGAGAGGAAAGATGGCTGCCAGACCCAGGCTGACTAGCATGAAAAAGGTAGGAATATACAGAGTTTGTTTTGATTACATAGCTAAAGATGTGGTCACTCTCAGCCTTTTGGTTCTGGTGAATGCAAAAGAGTTCTTGTACCATGTTTGGACATCTCAGCCAGCTTGGTCTTTCCCTAAATTCAAATGAAATTGGCTTGATTCAGCCAAGTAACTTCAATCAATATATGTACTGGTTTTAATAAGTGTGAGCTTGATTAGATGTCATCATCTTGCATGATTATCAGAACTTGCTTGCTAATAGACATGTGTACATATCAATTTTCAAATCTTAAACTTCACCTTTTTTCAAAACAGCCACTGGTAAAGTATTTTCTGGACAAAGGCATGTGGATATGTAATTGATCTTGATATAAAATAGTTCCTGCATTACTTAAAACATATTTTGCAGAATCTGTGTCCCAGAAGCTACATAAAAAGTTCAAGGCAATTGGTCTGTTGGTTCTTCAGAAAGTGGTTTTATCATATTTTGTGGGCCAGCTGCCACCCATCTAAGAATTAGATTTTGGCTATATGGTGCTTCTGCGCAAAACTGAAACCGACCAACTTTGACTACTAGAAAACTGCTTAAAAGGTCTAAACCTGCCAAAGAAAAATGGTGCGAGGCAAACTGCTCTTTCAGCTCAGTGTTTGTCTTGGGATGTAGGGCTTGAGATGTCATTTCATCTCACAATCGGGAGTAAAAATTATATGTAGGTTTGACAGGGACATAAAACCTCAACACAAAAAAAACACAACAAAGCACAGAGGATATGAGGGCATATCTACTGTCTTTGTCATGTGACAAGCATTCATATCATCACTTTGGTTTGCCTGTTTCACTGTGTCTTCATATGACATTTGGCTTCAGGTTTTGGCTCACTGGCGTTTGAGATAGTGATTGAAAAAGTGTTGCTCAGTGACAAATAGATGGATGATAAACACCTGTAAACTGACCTGTGATACTTTGGCTCAGATGAGCTAATTCAATGGAATGCATGTTTTGTACTCCCTAAACTGTAAACAATATTTTTCTTTACTATTTCTTTTTTTCAGAAACCGTTAAGCAGTGAGTTTCGAGTCTCCATGAAAGAATACTTTGACAAACACTTCGGACCAAAAGAAACATTCCCGTCTGGTGCAATAGAAAAATCTAAGTCAAAACTTCCTCAGAAAACTGATAAGACCAGGAAAAAAGACCATTTGTTGTCAAAGAGAGAAGTACTGAAAAAGCCTGCTGGTCAGTCAGCTAGTCAGAACAAAGATTTAGGAGGAAAGGGGTTGAAACAAACCAGTATTAGGGATGACAAATCAAAAGCTGTTGTAAAATCTTATCCAAAAGAAAAGACAAAGAGTTTTGAGAAGACAGGTGCTGGTGATGGTGATTTGAAAACAACATTACTTGAGAAGAAGGGTTCCACTAAAGCTACCTCAAAATCCAGTTTTAAAACACTGCCTAAATCAGATCATGTAAATGATGTTAAAGTCACAGGAAGAAGGATAGAAACTGCACCCCTCAGTGGTCACATGACATCTACTTCAAAATCGGTGAAAGCCAGCTCAAAGCTTCCGAAATCAAGTACTAGACAGCTGGAGTCTTCAAAAACAGAAACTAGTCATTCATTGTTTGCTAATTTAAGACAAGAGGCTGTTAATGATACTGTCTCAGATGAATCTAGCATTGATACTCCTGATGTATTTGTTAATCAAGCTGAAGAGTTAAGTTTACAGGAATCAGAGAGGGCCATTCCATGCAAGGAAACTGTGTGCAGAAAAAGAAGCCAATCTGCTGATTCATCAACTTTCAGACCTCATTTTGGGATTGCCCCATCAATGTCAAATTCTCATAGTGATGACAGTTTCTTCAGTAGAGAGAGACAAGTGCACACAACTCTTGTTCCTAACATAGTACCCACCATGGATGTAAAATTTGTTGTACCTCATGAATTTTTTGAACAGTTTTAAGTAGCAACATCATGTAACTTTTGTCCCATATCCTATATTTGTCCGGTATTTTGATATCTGTCTTATATTTGACAAAGTTCACAAAATAGTGGGAAAATACCTATTTAGACATGTACCCAAACAACAGAAAAAACTGAAGTAAAGAGAGTAGTTATGCTCTGATTGTCAGTATGACTTAATATTTTAGTAGTCTTAAGAACCATTTGAAGATATGTAAGTTAATGCATTTGCAGAATTGTTAACTGAATCTATGTAGCATTCAGCTTTTAATTTCACCTTATTTTACCTACTTATATTTTAGCACACAATTGGCAATGACTCCGAGGGAGCTTATAAGATAGGCAGTGGTCCATTGACCATCTTTGTCTGCAACTCCATCTGAATTGATACCATTTTCAAATATCCTCTGAAACTGCTGGGCTAATTGAAACCAAAATTACATGTTGAGCCTCTATTGGGTGGGGTAATTGAATCCAAAATTACACGTTGGACCTCTATGGGGAGGATTAATAAAAGTTTCTAAGAGCTGTCACCTTTATAAATACCGGTGGTCAATGTCATTTACTGACCTTGGTCGCTTGGTTCTGGGCCCCTCAGATTGAGTATTTTTATTTCTTTAAAACCACAGTGCTGATTGAAACCAAATTACATATTGAGCATCAATGGGGTTGGGAATAAAAGTGTTTTTTTTTTGTTTTTTTTGGTGACATGACCAAGATGATTATCATGGCCATGCATGGTAAAAATAGAGGATCTTACACTGGTGGTCATTTTATATGATATTTATGAAACGAGCCTTTGGTGAGTTTCATAAATTTCATATGAAATGACCACGAGTGTAAGATTCTGTTTATCATTTGACCACTTGGATTTTATCGCCATTGAATTTGACATTTGTTCCGCACAAAACTGCATTGTTGACATGGACGTCGTCATGATGTTACTTAATCCCGCCGAAGTGTTATTACGTGTGTGGTCATACGATTTTTATTACATGTTATCCACTGCTTATCAATGACGTCATATGATAAAGGATTTCAAAATCTTTATCCCTGGAACTGAAAGACCTTGGTATGCAATATTGGCAACTCTGGCCCTACCGATCTTGTTCAAATGATGACCTTTGATTGACCATAACTTTTCTGGTGGCATCAAAAACCGGTGATTGATTTCAAAATAATTTGGCAGCAGTGCTCCTGGGATGGACCTTTATTAAGCCATAATGGTCTGTTGAAGAAGAGAATATGGCCACTTTGGGGTGAGGCCCTTTTCACTCACACGAGCTCTGGTGTGGATAGTTGCCCATGTTTTCAGAGAAGAACAAATGTTTTCTACACATACCTAGTACATAATATTGTAATGGTGTTGTACTGTGACATTGGTTCAGTATTGTGTGCTACCTGGGAAAAGAACAAATAACCATACACAGTCAAATGTCAATTGCTCGAACACCTTTGGTATTACGAAAATCTGTTTGAGGCAGTAGTTCAAGCCACTGATGGTTACTGCCAGCAGGCATAACGGGGTAGATTTTGGGACAATTTTTTCGGTGTTCTATGATAAAATGTATGCTGTGTGTACTCGTTAGAATCACCTCATCTAATGATGAGTGCACACAGCATACATTTGGAAGATAAAACTCGAAAATCGCCTTAATTATCCCGCACTGTTTCTTATGTAGAGGAATTCCCTAGGGACTCAAAAACGGGTTCCACTCAGCCATGGTTAAGGAGCCATCGAAGTTTAACTGTACAGTGATATATATCTATAACTCAAACATGGATGGCTCATTTTCCATGGCTTATTCAAACTTGTTCTGGAGTCCCTTGAGAATATTTCCCCAAATTCCAGAATCTAATGAATCACAACATACCTTTATTTTATTTTATCACATGACGTCGCGTCTGAGAGTGTAATAACGTCATGTATTATTTTCGATAATCCACTTGTGGATTAAATATGCAAATTAGCTAGATACGTCCCGTAACGTTACATGTACGACGTCGCGTTTACTAACGGCGGAATATTGACATTTTTGTAAACAATCGTGAATAAAATGAGTTTAAAATGTCATATGATAAATAGAATCTTGCATTCGTGCTCATGTAAGATCATCTATGAAGATCACAAATATATATCCTAAAGTGATCCCCAGTATGCCTCAAGACCTGGCATTGTGAGCAAACCTCAGTAAATTGAACTACCCTATCTCGAACAATTCATAGAGCTGTATGAGTTATTGAAATTCCACTGTACTTTGGAAGAAAGCAAGTTCCATTCCTGAAGGTTCATCTGGTTTTAGGTGTCTTCTAGTCTGTTCAGATAGTTTTAAATATTGACCAACTTGTTTTTAGCTCACCTGTCACGTAGTGACAAGGTGAGCTTTTGTGATCACTTTTTGTCCGTCGTGCGTGCGTCCGTCCGTGCGTGCATCCATGTGTCAGTGCGTCCGTAAACAATTTCAAATAAGTATATCTCTAATACCACATGGCCAATCTTGATCAAATTTCAAGTGAAGCATCATCAGGTAGGGGGAAAGGCTGCATAAGGTTTTTGGGCTGATCAGATTGGAATTCTGGTTGCCATGGCAACATATAGCTCCCATAGACTTATGATGGGAAAAATTTAAAAAATCTTCTTCTCTGAAACCACAGGGCCGAGAGCTTAGATATTTAGCTTGTAACAATGTTAATTGGTCACCTATGTAAATCCTGCCAATCATGCCCCTGGGGTCCAAATTGGCCACCCCCCGTGACCCCTACGCTCCTATAGACTCATAATGGAAAAAAAAGCTTCAAAAATCTTCTTCTCTGAAACCACAGGGCCCAGAGCTTAGATATTTAGCATGTAGCAACGGCAAGTGGTCACCTACATAATTCCTGCCAATCATGCACCTGGGTTCAAAATGGGCCACAACCCGGCGCCCTTTTGCTCCCATAGACTCATAATGGATAAAAGCTTCAAAAATCTTCTTCTCTGAAACCACAGGACCCAGAGCTTAGGTATTTAGCATGTAGCAACGGCAAGTGGTCACCTACATAATTCCTGCCAATCATGCCCCTGGGGTCCAAATTGGCCACACCCCGGGGCCCCTGTGCTCCCATAGACACATAATGGAAAAATAGCTTCAAAAATCTTCTTCTCTGAAGCCACAGAGCCCGGAGCTTAGATATTTAGCATGTAGCAATGGCCAGTGGTCACCTTCATAATTCCTGCCAATTATGCCCCTGGGTTTTAAATGGGCCATGCCCGGGGGCCCCTTCGCTCCCATAGTCTCATAATGTAAAAAAAAGCTTCAAAAATCTTTTTCTCTGAAACCACAGGGCCCACAGCTTAGAAATTCAGCATGTAGCAACGGCACCTACAAAATTCCTGCCAATCATGCCCCTGGGGTCCAAACAGGCCACCCCCCAGGGCCCCTTAGTTCCTATAGACTCATAATGGAAAAAAGCTCCCAAAAGCTTCTTCTCTGAAACCACAGCGCCCAGAGCTGAGATATTTAGCATGTAGCAAAGGCAAGTGGTCACCTACATAAATCCTGCTAATCATGCTCCTGGGGTCCAAATGGGCCACGCCCCGGGGCCCCTTAGCTCCCATAGACTCATAATGGGAAAAAAAAAGCTTCAAAAATCTTCTTCTCTGAAACCACAGGGCCCAGATATTTAGCATGTAGCAACAGCAAGTGGTCACCTACATATTTCCTGATAATCATGCCCCCGGGGGTCCAAATGGGCCACGCCCCGGGGCCCCTTAGCTCCCATAGACTCCTATTGGAAAAAAGCTTCAAAAATCTTCAAATCATTTCTGAAACCACAGGGCCCGGAGCTCCGATATTTAGCATGTAGCAACAGCAAGTGGTCATATACATAAATCCTGCCAATCATGCCCCTGGGGTCCAAATGGGCCACACTCTGGGGCCCCTTAGCTCACATAGACTCCTAATGGAAAAAGAAAGCTTCATAAGTCTTCTTCTCTGAAACTACAGGGCCCAGGGCTTAGATATTTAGCATAAAGCAACGGCAAGTGGTCACCTACATAAATCCTGCCAATCATGCCCCTGGGGTCCAAATGGGCCACGCCCCTGGGCCCCTTTGCTCCCATTGACTCTTAATGGAAAAAATCTTCTTCTCTGAAACCACAGGGCCCAGAGCTTAGATTTTTAGTATGTAGTAATGGCAAGTGGTCACCTGCATAAATCCTGAACATCATGACCCTGGGGTCCAAACGGGCCACGCCCCAGGGCCCCTTAGTTCCTATAGACTCATAATGGAAAAAAGCTCCCAAAAGCTTCTTCTCTGAAACCACAGCGCCCAGAGCTGAGATATTTAGCATGTAGCAAAGGCAAGTGGTCACCTACATAAATCCTGCTAATCATGCTCCTGGGGTCCAAATGGGCCATGCCCCGGGGCCCCTTAGCTCCCATAGACTCATAATGGGAAAAAAAAAGCTTCAAAAATCTTCTTCTCTGAAACCACAGGGCCCAGATATTTAGCATGTAGCAACAGCAGTGGTCACCTACATATTTCCTGATAATCATGCCCCTGGGGTCCAAATGGGCCACGCTCCGGGGCCCCTTAGCTCCCATAGACTCCTAATGGAAAAAAGCTTCAAAAATCTTCTAATCTTCTCTGAAACCACAGGGCCCAGAGCTCCGATATTTAGCATGTAGACTCCTAATGGAAAAAAAAGCTTAAAAAGTCTTCACCTCTGAAACCACAGGGCCCAGAGCTTAGATATTTAGCATATAGCAACGGCAAGTGATCACCTACATAAATCCTGCTAATCATGTCCCTCCGGTCCAGATGGGCCCTTTAGCTCCCATTGACTCTTAATGGAAAAAGATTAAAAAATCTTCTTCTCTGAAACCACAGGGCCCAGAGCTTAGATATTTAGTATGTAGCAATGGCAAGTGGTCACCTGCATAAATCCTGCCAATCATGCTCCTGGGATCCAAATTGGCCACGCCCCGGGGCCCCTTAGCTCCCATAGACTCCTAATGGAAAAAAGTTTCAAAAATCTTCTCCTCTGAAACCACAGGGCCCAGAGCTTAGATATGTAGCAGGTAGCAAAGGCAAGTGGTCACCTACATATATCCTGCCAATCATGCCCCTTGGGTCCAAATGGGCCACGCCCCGGGGCCCCTTAGCTCCCATAGACTCCTAATGGAAAAAAAAGCTTCAAAAATCTTCTTCTCTGAAACCACAGGGCCCAGGTCACCGACATAAATCCTGCCAATCATGCCCCTTGGGCCAGAATTTGCCACACCCATGGCCCATTAGCTACCATGGATGGCCTAAAAATGGAAAAAAAACTTGAAAAATATTCCTCTGTGAAACCATAAGGCCCAGAGCTTAAGTATTTAGCATGTAGCAACATGGAGTTGTTGCCTACATGAATCCTGCCTGAGTCTTGCCCCTGGGGTTCAAATTGGCCAAATCCTGTGGCTTCTTAACTCCAATAAACTTATAATGGAAAAAAAAAAAAGCTTTAAAAATCTTCTTCTCTGAAACCATGAAGTACAGACCTTGGATATTTAGTATATAGCAACATAAAATGGGTGCCTACATAAATCCTGCCAACCATGCTCTTTGGGTCAAAATTGACCTATGGACTTATACTGGAAAAAAAAAATCTTCTTCTCCAAAGCCATAAGGCCCAGAGCTCAGATATTTAGTATGTAGCAATGTCAGGTGGTCTCCTACACTTATGATTTTCTGGTACACAGGTGAGCTATATAGGGCCATTGGGCCCTCTTGTTTACTATATAGGCTGCTTAGAATAATTTACCATTTCACCAATTTTACACAGGAAACCCCATGACCCGTCGGGCCTTGGAGAAACAGATTGGGATGCATGGTGTTTCTGCCCAGAGCTGAAACCAACCAAACAAGAGTAATGGTAAACAAATTAGAAGGCAAAGTGGTGCAAGTCATACCACCCCTGCATATAAACCCTAAAGGGTTTTTTTTGGCAGTAGGGCTTGAGATGTCATTTCATCTCAGTGTCAGGTAAAAGTCCCACAAAATCAGGAGCATCTCCAAGTTGATGGGGACTTAAAACCTCAAAACAAACAAATATGAGAAACCCCAAAATAAGTCATTGCCAAATTAGTGCAGGCCCTGATCAGACACTGCAGAAAAGGGCATCTCTTTTGGGCCTTACTGTTTACAGAAAAATCAACTACTTTCCCAAGTAAAATCGTAAAATAACTGAACCTGACAAACCTTAATTTTGAAATGGACACCTACTGTATTAAGTGGCGAGGAGTAAGGGTGATTTCATTCAGTACAAAATGTGTTATGGGTATTTGTACTTAAGGGACTTGTTATAATACACCTAACATATTTTCAGCCAGATTTCCTGAGGAAACGACTTTCGTGACTTCCTGCCCACTTTCCCATAAACTTGAATTCCTTCAAAAAAGGAATCTACTCTTAACCCTTTTTCTACCAAATGGAATTTACCTCCTTACCATGTGTCCATTTAAAAATTTAGGGGTGTCAGGTTGTGGTTCCTTCAAAATTTATTAGGGAAAAGGCTTAACTTTTTACAAACAGTGTAGGCCCTGATCCGATGCCGCGTTCTACGGTGTCTGATCTGGGCCTGCACTGTTTGTCAGGGCACCCGTTTTGGGGTTTCCGGTACCAAATTGCTTAAGGAAGAAATTTGGAGGAAATATTCTCCTTTTAGAGTAGACCACTATTGATAAGCAGACAAAAATGTTTGAAAGAAACAACAAAACATGGAGAAAACAAACAACAATGGGGCTAGTGAAGGTCATCATAAATGTCTATATTGTGTTTTTCCAAAATATTCTTTATTTTGACCCTTTTTGTACCAAATGGAATCTTCCTCTTTATATATAGCAGGAGTTCATTTCAAAATTTAGGGGTGTCAGGTTGTGTTTTCTTTTAAATTTATTTGGAAAATGACTGAACTTTTAGCAAACAGTGGTGGCCCTGATCACCTGATCAGACGCCACGTTCTGCGGCGTCTGATCTGGGCCTGCACTGTTTGCCAGGGTACCCGTTTTGGGGTTTCTGGTACAAAATGGGTTAATACCATAAAAATCCTAAAAGTCTGGATACCTTGAGAACTTTGTGTAATTCTCCTAAAATTTCATGATCCAGCCAGGAGTCCAAAAAGTGCAGATAGAATGGCAAATGGTGTAGGTCTTAATTGGACTTCTTCTAATCTGGATTTGCACTGTTTGCTTAGGCCTGGCTGTCCCAATACTTGGGATCATTAAAAAATTTGAGTTGATGCCCTGAGCATCCATCACGAAAACACTCCTATATAATTTTGCCCCCGGTGAACCCTACTTTTATATAGTAAAACTGGGGTTTACAGGGGTATAACTTATTTTTCTTATTTCTGCTCTAAAATATAGAGTGTGGGTACTCGTTAGAACCGCCTCAATATGGCGATTCTAATGAGTACCCACAGTCTATATTTTGAGCAGAAATAAAAAAAATACCACAATTTTTCATCTTAAAATTTTCATTTTTTTGGCGATAAAGGTCACAGCGTATTGGTATAGGCGTGTTTTCGTAAAGGTCCATATAACAATGAACAACCTTGGCACAGCTTCCTTTGTGTTACAGAAAGAAAACTAGTGGAGACTTTTTCTGCTTATGAAAAAGTTTGCTCACATTTTTCTTCAGAAAAATATGTGTATTTGATATTGTATTTGCTAGACCATGTAAAATTTTACTGCCATTAACAATATCCTAAGGCCAACAATTCGGCACTGACAAATCAGGGGAAAACATGCCCAGAGTCATCTTGTATAAATGTATTATCTTAATATCTCATACACTAAATGAGATTACACTGCAAAGATAAAAAAAAAAAAAAGTACCATAACAATCCTCATAATTGGGACACCTTGAGGACTGGCTGTAGTTCTCCTAAAATTTTAACAAATTTGTTTCACAATACAGCAAGCAGTCCCGAATGTGCAGATCGAATGGCAAACAGTGTGGACCTTGACCCGCAGCAAGTCTGAATGAGTTTGTGAAGGCACACAAAAAAACAACACAAAACAGTGGCCTCCATGGCCTATTAAATGGGTAAGAGCACTGACTCTCTAGGATGTGGATTTGAACCTCGCTTGGCTTTCATGGGAGACAGCAAGTTCTGCAACATAATGTTGGGTGTTTTTCTCTGGGTGCTCCAGTTTTGACCCATTCTGATTAACAATTGGCTCAAAATGTGAAATAATCTTGAAAGGGTCATAAAAGAAAAAGAAATTCTGGAGTGGATTCTTTTACCTTTGAATGTGGACACGGCCATTCTAGTAACTAGCAGCTTGGCTCAGTATCGTTAACAGCATTATGTAGGCCCCCGCCCATAGGGGCTTGAAGAAATATATGGGCTGCATGATGCTTCCACGCGGAGCTGAATCCGACCCGCACATTAGTACTGGTAAACCGCTTAGAGGATCTAAGCCTGTCCAGGAACCGCTGTGCGAGGCGGACCGTCCATGCTAATAAACCCTATTGGTTTCATTGGGCTACAGGGCTTGAGATGTCATTTCATCTCAATGTCGGGTAAAAGTCCCACAAAATTGGAAGCAACGTCTCCAAAATGACCTTTACAGTGTTGACGGGGACGTTAAACCTCAAATCAAACAAAAAACAAATTAACAGCATTATGAAAACACACCTATTTAAATGTATTAAAAATTTTACCACCAAAAATGAAAGTATCGAGATAAAAAATTCTGATATTTTTCATATGCATATATCTGCTCAAAATAGATTGTTGGTACTAGTTAGGGCCACCTCTGAGGCGGTTCTAACGAGTACCCTCAAAGCAGACTAAAGTGTATCCACAATGTTTTTTGAGCAAAAATAAGAAATATAAGGTATACCCCTGTAAACCACAGATTTACTATATAAAAGTGAGATTAAGTGGCTTTGAAATTACAGTAAAATTCCTATATTAAGACCACCTTTGGGACTGTTCAAAAGGGTCTAGACCACTTTTGAATAGTCCCAAAGATGGTCTCTTATTAGGAGGCACTGGGTCCGGAATTGTACTGTATATTGGTGTGTATTCCTGATGGGATGGTAAATAGTGTAAATCCGGATGAGATAGCTTGTTATGAGTTGTACCAGTCAGTGTTAATGAGAATTTATCATCAATCCCCCTTGTCCTGCTGAATAAATTAATTTTGCCACTAACACTTCTGACTATCATCCAATCAAATTTCTTGATATGTTTAATTCAGTTCACAAACTAACTGACAAAACAGTGTAGATTCTGATCGGACAGATTGCAAAGGTAGTGGTTGTTGTGTTGAGCAGGACAAGGGAAATAATTGTATATTCCAGCATGTAAGACTTTTTATTCGTTCTGTGATATTAAGTATTTAAGCTTTCCATTTTTACATGTTTTAAAATTTTATTTATATTTCTTATAATTACTAATATAATCTTTGTTACTGAGCTGTGCATTAGGAAGTGACAGATTTTTTAGTTTTTCATTATTAAGTCAAAGCGTATAGTTGTCGCAGGTAAGATTGAAAGAGCGTAGCTATTCAGGTGTTAATAAATGTCAAAATCGCCAAGCCTACAAGAAGATTCAATGGAGTGGCTTTTGAATGATTTTTGCAAGCAGAGCAAACCATAGCTTTGTATGTGTAATAAGTGAATTCACACAATTTGGTGACTTGGTTTACCTTTTTGTGAATAGACTATTCCAGAGGCGTGTGCAAAAGATAGCTCCACCCTGTCAATCATATCTGCTACTTCTATATGTGTGGATATTGCGTGCTTGAATGTTACAACAGCGTTAACAAGTCTGTGTAATTAACACCCCCTTAAACCCCAGTTTATATAGAGAAACTGGAGTTTGTCCATTATTTGTCTGATTAAATCAGGCCTGATATTTCATATGAATCCTCATCTCAATGTCCGGTAAAAGTCCCACGAAATTGGAAGCAACATTTCCAAAATGACCTATAGTGTTGACGGGGACGTTAAACCTCAAATCAAACAAACAAATCTGCTAGACAGACAATTCATGTGAACTGGTTAGTCTTTTTTTCTTTGAAAATATTAAAAAGATACAATTTGAATAGAAAATATTGTCTTCTTCAGATATGATTGATAGTTATCCTTTTTAAGCAGGAACATCTGAAAGAGTACCTTGGCAAACAGTGCAGGGCCAGCTTAGATGCTTCACATTGCAGCGTCTGATCTTGGGCTGCATTGTTTGCAAAGCATTCAGCCATTTTCTATATACATATCTGTAATCCCCTGACACCTTTGGATTTCAAAATAACTCCTACTGTGGTATTGAGGAAGATTCTATTTAGCTTAAAATGGGTTTACCTGCACCACTCTATGAGCTAATTTAGCAGACGACAAATTGTTAGTATTTTTCTTAAATTTCCCAGAAAACCTGGATTTTACATCTTTGTATATTGTCTATTTGTCATAGGAGACAATTTGCATGAATTGTCAAATCCTGTTTTTTAGAAAATTCTAAAATAATATTTCAAAATGTTGTGTGCTGAAAAAAATACCCAACATGCAGAGTGTTAAGGGCTAATTATAGCATTTTTTTTTTTTTTTTTTTTTGGTTTGGGTTTTACGGCCCTTTCAAGATTATTTCACTCATATCGAGCCGATCGTTAATCAGAGGTGGGCGAAAACCGGAGTACCCGGAGAAAAACCACCTGACCTTCCGTTGCAGAACTTGGCGTCTCACACGTGGTCCGAGCGAGGCTCGAACCTACGGCGGTGAGAGACCTAATGACTAAGAGTCAGCGCTCTTATCCACTAGGCCACGGAGGCCCGTTAATTATAGCATAAATAGCATAATCTCAAGGTTGTAATTTCTCACTTATTGGCAAGTACTGTTGTGTCACAGTTCTAGATAATAAAGCCAGAATCAATATTGGTGTTTCTTGTTTGTAGCATAGATGTTGTTAGTTAACATATCTCAAACCCTTATCCTGCTGAACATGACAACCCCTAACTTTGCAAACAGTGTAGATCCAGATCAGACGGCTGTCTGATCAGGATCTACACTGTTTGCTAATTTGACTAAATTGTATCAAATAATTTAATTGGCAAATAGTCAGAAAGGAGTGTAGCTAGACTACATTGTTCAGCAGGTCATGCATGGGTTATAACTTAGATTATTTAATATGGGCAATGCACTGTTATATATTTTTGCTGAAAAAAAAATGATTTTTGCAAATGCAGAAGCCACACACATTTTTGCAGCAAAAATATCAGAAAATTTAATTCTGACTTGCTAGGACAGTTAACATTTTGACAACAAACAAGCTTGTTATCCATGTGTTAACTTAAAGGGAGTAGTGAGGACAGTGACTATTTTTTAATGCACAATATCTATATTAAATCAGATTATTGAGGTGATTGTAACAAGTACCCACATATAGGTTATTGAAAAGGATTAGGGAAAATAGTCCCTGAATTATCCTTGTTCCGCCCCCTGATTGGGTGAGGCAGTGGTGTCATGTACCTTACATCACTTGGGCACCCAGCTGATTGGGCAGCTGACTGGGCAAGGCTAAATATACTTGTTAGTGTTGACTCGGCCGTTAAACTCCAATACAAACAAACAAAAAATATACTTGTAGCAGGTATAAAAGGATAGAGGGTGAATGGTAGAGGGATGAACATTTTTATTGCTTCTGTGTCTTCACTTTCATTCATTCTCCCCTGTCCCTCTCTCTTTCATCTCTCTTCTATTCTCTCCTCTGAATGACCCACAAGGGTTGACAAACCCACAGCACATGCAACCAACCTCCTTACCTGGAGCTATGGACTAAGAAAATCTGTATGATCCGAGTTCATGAGCAGGGGCCAGTTGTTCAAAGCATCGTTAGCTTAACAAGCTCATTAGTGGTCATATTGTTAACTCTTCTAGCAAGTACAATATTGTAAATTTTGGTATTTTTGCTGAAAAAATGTGAGCAGCTTTTGCATCCGCAAAAGCTGCTCACATTTTTTCAGCAAAAATATTAGCATATTTGCCATATGAAATGATCAAAGATTTAACAATACGTTAACTAGCGACGTCGTTAGTTTTGAACAACTGGCCCCAGTACTTCATTTTCAAAGGTAGTGTTTGTGTCTGAGTTTAAGTCCCACCAACAGCTAAGGTCATACTGAGACTGTTAATCAGAATGTCTTTGAGAAGCCCAGGATTGAACACATGACCCCTTAGGCAAGTAGCATAACCACTACACCACAGAGGCTTCTTCCAAAGGAACCAAAATGGACTGAGGCCCCGTGGATCAGGGCTTGAAGAAATAGATAGGCTGCATGCTGCTTCCATGCAGAGCTGAAATCGACTGCACACGAGTACTGGTGAACCACAAAGAGGATCTAAACCTGCCCAGGCAAAGCCGTGCCAGTCAGACCAGCAATGACTCCAAAATGACCTAAACGGTGTTGACGGGGATGATAAACGTAAAATCAAACAAACAAACAAAACCAAAATGGGCTGACAGATCATTAAGAAAACCTGAAAGCTGTCTTATGATGAAGTATGTGGAGACAGTCTACCACCAACATGTAGCTGAACTCTGCAGCCCAGTCGGATGCGAATCTGGCTGGTGATCAGGAGGTTGCAGCTTCGATACCTTCCGTGCCCGCAATATTCTTTTTTTGAGATTGATCATGAAATCTTATCTACATCATTTTCTTCCCTTCCACTGATTCAAGAAGGCCAGTGATCAATTCCATTGGACTGGTTACTCAGTATACGCCTGCCCATGAAAAGTGTGATTAGGTAAATTGACCAGCTAGATATAAACTAAATGATGTTGGCTGTGCCATTTAACTTGAAATAAACAAAACAAAACTAGAACTGTCAGAGGATCTGACTATAGCCCTGCTATAGCACTATCAGAAAAGAAAAATACAAGAAATAAATGTTTTCAGCTTTCAGCCTCTAATTAAAGGTGGTAAAAAGGCAATTGAAAATTATGGTTCATGTGCTCTGCACATTGTCTCATGGTGCTTTACATTTGTGTGAAGTTTCATGAAAATATCTCAAACGGTTTCTGTGTTATGGAGCGGACAAGGTTAAAATTGCCATTTTTCAATGTTAAAAGGGCAATAACTCCAAAAGTAGGCAATCCAGAGTTATGGTTCATGCGCTCTGCACATTGTCTCATGGTACTTTACATTGGTGTGAAGTTTCATGAAAATATCTCAAACAGTTTTTGTGTTACGGAGCAGACAAGGTTAAAATTGCTATTTTTCAATGTTCAAAGGGCAATAACTCCAAAAGTAGGCAATCCAGAGTTATGGGTCATGCGCTCTGCACATCGTCTTATAGTGCTTTACATTTGTGTGAAGTGTCATGAAAATACCGCAAACGGTTTTTGAGTTAACATGAATAATGGAATTTTTTTTCAATGTTCAAAGGGCAATAACTCCAAAAGTAGGCAATCCAGAGTTATGGTTCATGCACTCTGCACATCATGCTATAGTGCTTTACATTTCTATTAAGTTTCATGAAAATACCTTGAACGGTTTTGGAGTTAGAATAAATAACGGAATTTCAGAATTATGGAATCACAGAAGGACAAAGCAAATCCAATATATCCCCCCACTTTTACCATTAACCATCAACATAACCCAACATAACCAGTTTACCAGGTTATTGGGATACAAAGTAAGCAATAAAAACTTTGACAGGTTGTCAATATCATTCTTTTAATTCTGTTCAAATTTAAATCCAAAAGCCCAAGCAAAATTCTAAAGCAGACAATCTAGTTTGTCTTTTATTTTGCAAAAAAAATGAAGCTTATCAGTTCATGTCAATCATCTTACAAACAGACAATTCATGTGTAATGCCAAACTTTATTTTCTCCAAAATGTAACGTAAAAGTCCTTTGACAATGCTTCATGGTTAATGCTGCGTTTACCCTAGGATAAGATGTCTACAATATTCACGATAGTAAACAATCATGGCACTTAAGATATTTTTTGTATCAGTTTTTTAATCTATATCTTTTTCTATGCGTTCCTGCACCCTCAGTATGTTTTATTACTACTCTGGCCAAGATCTGCTACTGTTTCCATTACATACTCAAAAGTTCTGTTGCGATCACCACAATATGCAACTTTGTTTCGTCACGTTCTTTTAGGCACAATAAACACTCCTCGCTTGCAGCATGATACGGTATAAATGGAGGTTAGGGTGACCCACTCTCTTTTTCTAAAAGCTTTGGTCGAAGCATACCATGCATCCACGCGAAGTAGAGGACGCTGTAGTATGCCTACATGTTTATAGTTGGTGGACAACAAAAGACGGACAGTTAGAGCATCTTGAAAATTATTCTTGACTGGGCCCTTCCTTTTTCTTTTGCCTGGCATATTACTATTTTTGAACTGCCAAAACTGTGTATCTTTGCTTTCTCAATGTTGCAAACGTAATGAAGCTTGCATAGCAAGGATTCATATTGCCTGAAATGCGCATAAACTAAACAGAGCTTATTGGAGCGTGTATGTCAATTGAAACCTTCATAGCAGAGCATCTCACAGCATTCTGTTATTTTGTTGTTTACTGTATATATCTTGACGAATCATAGAAGACAGTGATCGAGAGTGATAGAAACGTGGAGCATCATAGTGTTTTGTTTCAAAGTTTACCAAGATCCCCTAAAATAGCGCACCAAGTTACATGTATGTTAAGCTCAGTTAAGGTCTGTTATGATCTGTTATGCTCTATTGTGATTACCAAATTCTTTGACGTCGTCTCAAGATTTTTCATCAAATTGACATAATCGTGGCAAAATTTTTGACAGCCAAACATTTTGTTACAATCATCAAGATTCTATAACATTCACTGACGGTAACTACGATTAGGTCACACAACCTCCTACACTAAACACAGTTCTCTCAAATCTGAGAGATTGTAGCCATCCTGCCGTGTAAACGCAGCATAAGAAGATACAAATGTAATTACAGAGAAATTCTGCTTATAAGACCAGCTAGGATTAAAAAATATTTTTAAACATATATATTTAAACTTCCCATGTGGTTTCTATTCCCAGTGTCCTCCAGTAAGAGACCACCTTTGGAACTGTTCAAAAGTGGTCTTAAAGACCACTTTTGTACAATTCCAAGATGGTCTTAATGCAGGAATTTTGCTGTACTGTGAAGGCAATATGCCATATCAACTTTTTCAGGCACTGAAACTGTCATCAAAATGTCTTCAAAAATATAATCCAGGGTCCAGGTGTACAGAGCGACTAAATGTACTCCTGGTATCAATTATTTATAGCCATGCTTTTCTTGTCTATGCGATGTTAGAGTACAGTGTAAAGGTTATCTGTAAAACAATGACTACACTCTTGAGCTGGGACACTGGAAAACAGTGTAGACCAAGATCTAATTTGTCAGAATAACGGGTCTGATCAAGGTCTACAATGCTTAAAACACAGGAATGAAAGGGTAAAAAGAAACAGCCAGTCCCTGTTCAGGAACATTTTCCCAGCCTACACTCAGAAATAATCAACCCACCAGAGCTGTATGACCTAAATAGTGTTGACAGGGATGTAAACCTCAATTCAAACAAACACATCACCAGTGCTATCAGTACTTTGTTTGCATTTGGTTCCACAAATGTTCCATACAACCTATGAAGAATACACAGTGACCATAGTCTTTACTGTCACAGATGAAGGCTTATATATTACATGTATCACCTTAACAAGTCTGTGTAATGTATACCTCTGTAAATCCAACTTTATATAGAGAAAACTTGGGTTTACAGGTATAAACATTAATCTTATTTCTGGTCCAAAACATACCTGTGTTTGGAGCAGAAATATGAAAATATGACATTTTTTATCACAAAAAATTCCAGTGCTGGTTATATGAAACAATGCTTTTTCTTACATGCTTCTCAATGAAATATATTGATTTCTCAGTGAAATCGATAACAATATCATCACTGCTTCAAACTGACTGATACCAATTCTATTTTTTACTGTTTGAGACATAGAGGATATTTGATTTTTTCAGTGTAAGATTGATTTTTATTTCACCGAATAAACATCAAAAGTAGTATTTTTACAAGTCGTGTGAAAATACAACTTTTGGTGTTCATGAGTGAAATCAAAATTGATCTTACATTAAAAAAGTCAAATTTTCTGTTTCTTTCATGCTTTAAACTGTAATTTGTAATGTATTTTCAAAGCAACAGCCATCATCACTGAGATTAAACTTTTTCCAGGGCGATTTTGCGTTGATTTAGAGATGTTCAGCGTGATAACTGGGTATAATATTGGGTGTGAACTAAAAGTTTGCACCTGAAAAACAGGTCAGAATGTTACTTTTTCAACTGGTTTGTTTGAAATTTGCATTCAAATAATTTTCGCAGTCGCTACGCTTGTCTGGCGTCATGTGCTTTATTTACTTTGCATAGGTGCTAAAAGTGACATCATCAAAGTCTGAATGAAGTGAAAACGTGCATGACGTAATTTCTGACACTATTTATAACATTTAACTAATTGACATCTAACATCCAAAGAAATAATGTGACATTTTTTTAAGAAACATTGAATTTACAGTGAAAATAAAAATCGTATTGTCACTGTTTCAAACAGTGACAATATCGATTTCCATTTCACTAAGAAACCTATATTTCACTGAAAAGCATGTAAGAATACTTTTTTCTTCAAATCTAATACTATGATCAGTTTGTTTCCATTGTAAGATGATTGAAAATTAATGAACTGTGTTAAAATTGATTTTTAACCAGTTCATGCAGCATGAAGACTTTAATCACATCATTTTCGACACTGACATTGTGTAGGAATCTCTCTCAATTATTTCAGTAACCATTCGTCATTGTCATCACAAGCTTGTTTGCACCCCAAATTATACCAAATAAACACGACCGATACCCGGCTAAACTGACTCGAAATGACCTGGAATAATGTTAATTTTCTCTGTGGGTGGGTGACGCAATTAGTGAAGCTAAATATATTGCGGTTTTGAAGCATGAAAGAAACAGAACATTCGATTTTTCTCAGTGTACGGTCAAATTTTATTTCACTCATAAACACCCAAACTGGTATTCTCACAAGTGGCTATGCCACTCGTGCAAATACTAGCTTTGGTGTTCATTCTATGAAATAAACTTTAATCTTACAAGGAAAATATCACATATCCTCTATATACAGTACCACATTGGTGTGTTATTCTATTATTATGCAGTGTACCACTTTACACATAGTTTGTGTCCCAAATCAGAACACTCGTTCAAAGTGATGCTGCTCCATTGATGGTGCAGGTCCTCTTGGCGCTTGCATCACTGCTCTGGGTTTCCTAGGAGCTAGATATTCAAACATAGATGTGGAATGATTGGACAACATTCTGCTGAGATCAGTTGGTTCTGGAGGCTCCCAGAAAAAGTCATGATTCAATGCTGTGTCACTGTCAATTCTCTTTGATGGATCTAGCGTGAGCAATTTATCCAGTAAATCCAAAGCATATTGGTCTTTAACATATGCCTTTAATCTCTCCTTCACTTTACGTTTCTGTCCCTGTGGCAGTTCCAGAGTATTATACAGATCTAGTTTTTGAACACCAGGCCAAACTTCAGGTGTGACAGAACCACAGAGCTGGCTAATCAGCTGTAACTGGTGCTGCTCGGTCTGGCCTTGCATGATGGGAGATCTTGTCCACATCTCTGCCATGATACACCCTGCCCCCCATATATCAATCTGTGGACCATAGTATCTTTCTCCAAGAAGTAATTCTGGTGGCCGGTACCACAAAGTCACCACTCTGTTGGTATATCTCTTTGTATGATGCAAAGCTCTTGCTAATCCAAAATCAGCAAGTTTCAACACACCACGTTTTGTAATGAGAATGTTAGCAGCTTTCATATCTCTGTGGAGAATCTTATTGTTGTGGATGAAGTAAAGTCCATTGAGAAGTTGCTGCATCACTTTCTTTATCTCCCCCAGTGAAAACTTCACTTTTATGTTGCTTAGCAACCCAGCTAGATCATGCTCACAGAACTCAAATATCAGATAAAACGTGCTTTTGTATCTGTTGTAAGGAGTGGCTGTAAATATATTAAAAGATTTACTCCAAGAAGTGTAAAAAGAAAACTACTGGTTCCGTATCACTTGTTCCCACATGTACAATATTATATAAGGCCAGCCTTGGAAGCTCAGCCAGATGCACATCTGACTGGTGATCAGGAGAATGCCGGTTCAATATCTGCTAGGCTCGGAAACATTCTTTCCTTGAGATTGATCATGAAATCTTTTCTACGGTCATTCCCTCCCTTCCGCTGATTGAAGAAGGGCAGTTGTCAGTTTCTGGTGAAAGAATGTGCACTGTACTGGTAAATCATTTACGTATAAGTCTGACCAAGAAAAGTGTGGATAAGTAAACTGACCTAAAATGACCTAAATGGTATTGACTGGACTGTTAAACCCCAAAACAAACAAATAGAAGCATTATAAACAGTACAATAATGTATTGGGACCAATAGGCCTAAGCAATCAGTGTGGACCCAGATAAGAGTGCACTATAATCAGGGTCTACACTGTTTACTATTTGAACTCCTTGCTGGATCATGAATGAATTTGTTAAAAAAAAAAATTGAGAATTACACCACATTCTCAATGTGTCTGAACTTTTAGGATACATAAGAAATCCTTTCATATGATACTCATTAACTTTAAAGGAGTCTAATAGTGTCATTATTATTGAAGCTTTTGAAATCACAAAACTCATTCAATCAATCTGTAATGCTCTACCCACTGAGCTAATGAGTCATCTCCATGATGCAGATGACTGAATGCAGGAGTTGCGATTGTCGTAAGTCTTGAAGACAGTTTTTGTTTTTAATTTTGACAGGCTTAGTACACATAAAACCATGTAAGACACACACCAGCCTGCTCAGCTGCATGTTAGCTAGCATTTTGCAATTTTGATTTACCGGTAGACACTAGAGGTATTGTACTTGTCAACAGGGAACAACACAGATGCGTTCTGCGGCATCTGAACTGGGCCTGCACTGTTTGCCAAGGTACCCCTTTAGGGATTTCTGGTTTTTGTTTGTTTGATTTGAGGTTTAACGTCCCCGTCTAAATCCCCATTCCGGACCATTTCTCCCGCCTGCACTTAGAGACAACTGAACCATCTGAGGTCAGTGCTATGATAACAGGCCTCATACTGACCACTTTTTTCCATGCCTGAAAGGCCTGATTTTGCAGCTTCAAGCCTTATCCTGCTGAACAAGACACAACTACATTACCTTTGCAAACAGTAGATCCTGATCAGATGGCTTCTGAAGAAGCCATCTGATCAGGATCTACACTGTTTGTAATAGAGTTTGTGAAAATTTAAAGTTATTTAGTTGACTTATAGTCAGAAATAAGGGTTATATAGTTTTTTAAACAGGCTATATACACACAAATCAGAATCTAAAAGCCTGAATTCAAGAAAAAATCAAGCTCTAAAAGCCTGAAATCCTGCAAATGCCTGAAAAATATGAGGCCTGTGATAAATGAGTGTTATAGTATCATTAATTACTCCTTACATATTTTGGTCATGAAGTCTATTGCTAATTAGCAAGCAGTAAAGACCCTGATCAGACTGCTACTTTAGCAGTATGGGGCCAGTTTTTCAAAGCATTGTTAGCTGAATGGGCTTGTTAGTGGTCAAATTGTTTACTGTTCAAGTAAGTACGATGTCTAATATGGCCCCGCCCATCAGGGTTTTAAGAAATACATGGGCTGCATGATGCTTCCACGCAGAGCTGAAACCGACTGCACACAAGTACAATTAAACCGCTTAGAGGATCTACGCTTGCGCAGGCAAAGCGGTGTGAGTCGGACCATCCATGCTTATAAACCCTAATGGTTTCATTGGGAGAGAGGGCTTGAGATGTCATTTCATCTCAATGTCCGATAAGAGTCCCAAAAAATTGGAAGCAACTTCTCCAAAATGACCTATAAAGTGTTGATTAGGACGTTAAACCTCAAAACAAACAATCAAAACAATATCTTTGCTGAAACTAGAGCTATCATCAAAGGTGATGACTGATGAATACCCCCACAAAAACTGCCTTGATAGTACAACAGCGGCATTTTGCAATTTTTTCACTTGAAAGGGGCCATAACTATGTCGAAAATTGACGAATTGTAGGGAAATCAAACTTGACCTGTATTTTATGTTACATCAGTGTACCAAAAATTATAAAAATTGGTGAAGCGCTTTTTGAGTTATCGTCTGGAAACCAAGTCAACAGACCGACCGACAGACCGACCGACAAGCTCACTCCTATATACCCCCCCCCCCAAATTTCATTTGTGGGGGTATAAAAAATGTCTTCAGCAAAAATTTTAGCATATTTGCCGTATTAAATGCTCAAAGTTTTAACAATATGTTAACTAATGATGTCCTTCGTTTTGAACAACTGGCCCCTGATCTGAGTCTATCTTGTTTGCATAGGTTTGTTTTTATGAAAGAGTAAATTTGGTAAATTAATACAGTATTTTTACTACCTCTGGTCCTGCATATTTCTATGAGGTTGACAACATTTTCATGGTTCAGGAGTTGAAGAATTCTGATTTCTCTCAGAGCTGTTATTGGAAACTGGAAAAGTAAAATGATATTTTCAAACACAGTTCTTCCAGCACTTACTGCCAGCCCCTGCCCATCGGGGCTTGAAGAAATAGATGGGCTGCATGATGCTTCAAGGCAGAGCTGAAACTGACCGCACAAGAGTACTGGTAAACCTCTTAGAGGATCTAAGCCTGCCCAGGCATTGGGTGACAGGGTTTGAGATGTCATTTCATCTCAATGTCCGGTAAAAGTCCCACAAAATTGAAAGCAATGTCTCCAGAATGACCTATACAGTGTTGATGGGGACATTAAACCTATGATCAAACAAACAAATGTAGTAGTTTATGGGTGTAATACATTTAACATATTTTGTACCAAATGGAATCTTCCTTATATATAACAGGAGTCCATTGTGAAATTTTGGGGTGCCAGATTGTGTTATCTTTAAAAAAATTTTGGAAAATGGCTTACTTTTTGCACGCAGTGTAGGTCCTGATCAGATGCCACATTCATTTGTTTTGGACACCAACAATAGTACTATAAAGAAGTTGTGTCTGTGTTCATGCATTTTTATGACAGATTCATGCATTTTAGAGCAGATTTAAAGGTGCAATATTGACTTACCGGGTCTCCAATTTTTTTTTTCTGGTTTTTATCTTCAATGCATACTCCTTTGTCATGTGTACATTTTTGGAGCCAAATACAGCTTCAGAAATTTGTGAAAATGGTCGTTTTCATTCGTGTTTACCCTTTGCTCTGAACATGAGTTCGGAATTTCTGTTCTAAAAATAAATCTCTCACTTTACACTTACATGGCGACAGTATCGTCTCTGAGTGTCGTTACTTATGGCATGGTATTCAGCGTCATATTTTTTTCCGATTCAGGCATGGTCTAAGCAAACAAGGCCAAAAATGAATGTCGCATAACGTCATATATGGGGATTCTATTTTTGTTACGAACTAACAATAGATCTAACTAGTGTTCGAAACCTAGTTAGGGAATCCCTCTCAAACTCGTTTACCTGTCATCATAATTGTTCGCATTTTTGCATAAAATGCATTCATTAGTATTGTTTTAAAAAAAAAAAACGTATTTTATTTTTGGAAGCATTTTCTCCAGATAGCTCAATAATGCACCTTTAAGGGGAATGGGAACACCTGGCACATTTTTTCGGCATTTTCCAAAGGGAGACAACTTTCTGGACTTCCTGTTCACATTTCTATAGGTTCAGTCCCAACAAAAAAGGGGTCTACTCTTAAAGGAAAGAATTTGCTCCAGAGGAGCAAATTCTTTCCTTTAAGAGTTGACCCCAATTGACATGTTAGACAAAAATACTTTTGCAGGAGTTGCCTCCCCTGAAAGTCTATCCATTCCCCTTTTATGGTCAGTTATGTTATCACATGTATTATGATTTTTAACATTATCATTATTATTAAGAACACACCAGCAGCCATCTTTTCATCAGTACTGAACCATGATCCCAGAACCAGAGTTGAACCCTTCAGCAGGCATGTTTTTTCATACCATTCATAACATGATTATCTAACTTGCAGGTGTCTACATTTACCTTCAAAAATTGCACTTTTACAGAGATAAAAAAAATAATACAAGCAAAATTCAACTTCAAGCGCTTTTTTTGTAACTATTTACCGTATTTACAATTTTGTATTTGGACAGATATGCCTGAGCAAAGTGTTGACCCAATCTCATCAGGATCTATACTGTTTGCCACTCAGCCAGCTATTTTAAGACACAACAATGAACATTGTGTAGTAAGTTGTATTTGTTCAAATTTTAGAACAAGTATGGTAAGGAGTTGAGGCAGGGTTCGCACTAGCGGTTGCCAAAGTCGCCAAATGCGAAAAGAAAATAAATCTGGCGCAAATCTGTGTCATTTGGCGAAAACTAGTGGCGAAAAAAGAAAAGAAAAAGAAAGTCCCATCCCGTTTATTGCCGACTTAAGCCGTTACTGACACGTGTATTTCACACATTTTCTTCCACCTATTTAATAGACGACAGGACTGACAAATCAATTTCCCGGCTGACCGGAACAAGACCGGGCAACTGCACTTTGACCTTATGGCGCCCGGTCGGGCAAGTGCAAAATAAAATGTCTATAACTGTCAGTCTTTTTGAGTCGTTAAATCCGGTAAAACTATATGAGCTTTTTTCGTGACGTACTTCCGGTTCTAAAAATAGAACAGGAAAAGCCCTGGCCGTCAACTGTTGTATTGCTTCAAGGCAGTGGGACAGATAAAGTGTTAATTACAGCGTAAAACAGTGGAATTCTTTTAAACTTTTGGCAAATAACGGGAGAAACACTGAAATGCTGCCAGGTGTGAAATTTCCGCATTACGAAATCATGCCTATACAAATACATAATCAATTTTTCGGCCAAAACATGGAAATTTTAAGATGAAAAATTGTGATATTTTGCTTATTTCTGCTCAAAACATAGATTGCGGGGACTCGATAGAACCGCCTCAACGGTTCTATCGAGTATCCGCAATCTATGTTTTTGAGCAGAAATAAGAAAAAAAAATTTTACCCCTTTAAACCCCAGTTTTACTGTATAAAACTCGGGTTTGAGGGGGCCAGAATCAGAATTGCTGCTGGTGACACTTCGAATGACATTCATACACCAAAATCGCATAGGCGTGTTTTTCATGACGGCAAATCCCAAGTGTTATTCTTTTAGATAACTGCTGCTCTTAAAGATATATTGCACCTACGACCCAACAGGGTTCTCTCTCTCTTCTCTCTCTCTCTCTATGAGTGTGCCATGGCCTACATGTTGCTCTGTCTCTCTCTTAGCGTACCAGCAATTACAGTTTGTCGTTAAATAACTCCACGTCAACCGACATGTAAGTGTCAACAACATTGTGTCTACATCAAACCAACATCAAATTGACCTTGCAACGTCGATGAAACGTCAGAACGTTGCGTTGGCGATAATACGGCGTTGCTTAATAAGATGTCATTTGTCCAGTGCTCTGACCCATCAAGACCCAGTGGGATTGGACCATTAAATTCAAAATAAACGTAGAACACCCTTTCAGTGCATGAGAATGAAACACTCCTTCGCAAGTGCAAGATTTTACAGTGAAATCTGGTAGATTTGTTCAACCTGCACGGCCCTTACATTTACCGATTTGGTACCGGGAACCCCAAAAGGGGTAAGTGGCAAACAGTACTAGTGCAGGCCGGATCAGACGCCACAGAACGCGGCCTTTGATCAGGACCTACACTGTTGGCAAAAAGTTAAGCCATTTTCCAAATAAATTTTGAAGAAAACACAACCTGACACCCCTAAATTTTGAAATGGACTCTTCATATATATAAGGAGGAAGATTTCATTTGGTACTAAAAAGGTTAATGGCTTATTAGCTTAGCTCTACAATATCTTCTTAGATACAGGGATCAATCAGTCAAACCACTCTCATCTCAACGGTCACGTTGCATTGAAGTTAGTTGGAGTGGGTGTCGACGGATTGACGTCGAGCCAACGTTGTCTCGACGACCGTCTGTCAGTCCATTCATTAGCTTTTTCGACTGTCAGTATGTTTATTTGTCTGTCTAACTGTCCGTTCGTTCATCTGCTAGTCATTCAGTCAGTCGGTCTGTCTGTCTACTGTCAGTCAAACCTCTCTCTCATCTCAACGGCCGTATGACATTGAAGTCAGTTGGAGTGGGTGTCGACGGTATGGCCGTGACGTCAAACCAACGTTGACTCGACCGCCCGTCCTTCAGTCCACTAATAAGTTGTTTTTTTTCGGCTGTCAGTATGTTTATTTGTCTGTCTAAATGTCCATCCATTTGTTTGTCCTTCAAATCGTCTGCCTGCCCTTCTGTCTGTTTGGTTGTTTGTCTTTCATCTATCTCATTCACAACCAATTTACTCAGTATCTTCAGTCATATCACTCAAATAGGTAGGTAGGTAGGTAGGTAGGTAGGTAGGGTAGGTAGGTAGGTAGGTAGGTAGGTAGGTAGGTAGGTAGATAGATAGATAGATAAGATAGATAGATAGATAGATAGATAGATAGATAGATAGATAGATAGATAGATAGATAGATAGATAGATAGATAGATAGCTCTAAGTTCTGTCCGTATGTGATAGCTATACTTGGATAGCGAATAAAACTAACAGTTACGTAAAAACTTATTTTGTAAGTAGCTTTCTTGAATAACGGTATCTCAAGCCATTGACATGGGTCATTAACGATGAGATTTTCGACAATTAAAAACGAATCCAGGATTAATGAACTTCAGTAATAAAAGCCAAATATCATTCCTTCCTTCCCGATGCATTTTTTCAATGTAAACGGGTATATTTTCTTTCAAAATGTCTGAATATTGTTGGCATTTTAAGTTCCGCCAATACATTTGAATAGCGATGGCCGTTTCAATTGACGGCCAGTGCTTTGCGCATGCGCAAGAATGACGTCATAAACGGAATTCCTAAAACCTCCTATACCAGAAAGTACTGCACTGTCAATTCAAAGACAAACATTTGTGTATTTATTACGGCTCAAGTATGACACTATTGTTAATCCCTTTCATATAATTGCCACCCTGCAGTGCGTGTCAATAAGGTGTGAAAATATGGTCAAGTTATGTCAATCATAAAATTTAATCCACAATCAATGTGAAAATGATTTAATCGCTCCTCAGACAATCAGCTACATCTAACGGTAGATGTTTGCATAATAAAATGGACTTTATTTTCTATGATCTCATGTATGATTATGTTTAGGCGCAAAATAGCAGACGCTGAGCCAGAAAAGTCGAACACCTCTTTCCGTACGGACATTGCCGGAAAAAAGCATGCAGTCCATGACCTCGGCTATAAGACAGGGTCATTTTTGGGGCTCATTTTGGAGGGAAAAATCCTCGTCTTATAGCCGAATTTTTACGGTAATGTGATCATGTGATCAACCAAAATGGCAGCCTCCATGACCTAACAACGCTTACTTGTTGGAGCAAATACAAAAGCATTTAAGCAAGGTTTTGTTGCATTTTAGGGAGAGAAGGTAATGCCGCTGGAAGTCGGAAAACTCAAGCTATCTTAAATGATTTTGGTCTATGGATTTGCTAAGCTATCTGTCGGCAAGACAGCATAGCTGACTGGTTTAAAGTGTGACCGGGCTGGTTTGATTGAAAAACCTGGGGTCTTTAGGCGCATCTCCTCTTGGATAATGCACCATTACAGCCCAAAACACACAGCCATAAAGGCCACAAAAGGACAGTCTGTGCATTTAAGCTTTAACCCTTTATGTGCCAAAGAAAATTGTAGAGCAGATGACAATCTTTTTATCCATGTTCTGCATTTTGCGAAGAAGTTTCTTCAACTGGCTCAGGTTCTAAGATTTTGGCACAAAAAAAATTAGATTGGCGAAAGTGATGGCGAAAGAAAACTAGAGCTGTCAGAGGATCTGACTATAGCCCCGCTTCAGCGCTGTCAGAGAAGAAAGTTATTTAAGCTGCAGAGAAAACAGTTATGAACAAGAAATAACTGTTGAAAATTTTACATTATCTGGAAATACTCTAAGAGTTGTGAGCCCTTGTCCCTCATTCCAATGAGCATGATACATTACCAGAATGTCCATGTTTATACTAAATTTCATCTTCCATTTTTCAATGTTCAAAGGGTAATAACTCCTAAAGTAGGCAAATTAGAGTCAGGGTTCCTGCGCTCTGCACATTGTCTCATGGTGCTTTACACTTGTGTGAAGTGTCATGAAAATATCTCAAATGGTTTGTGAGTTATGGAGCCGACACAGTCAAAATTGCCTTTTTAAATGTTCAAAGGGCAATAACTCCTAAAGTAGGCAAACCAGAGTTATGGTTCCTGCACTCTGCACATCATCTCAAGGTGCTTTTCATTTATTTGAAGTTTCATGAAAATATCAGAAACGGTTATGGAGCGGACATAGTTAAAATTGCCATTTTTTAATATTCAAAAGCCTATAACTGAAAAAGTAGACAATCCAGAGTTTGGGTTCCTGCCCTCTGCACACGTAATATGGTGCTTTACATTTGTGTGAAGTTTCATAAAATTATCTCAAAGGATTTTTGAGTTATCGAGCAAAGACGGCTAAAATTGATATTTTTCAATATTCAAAGGGAAATAACTCAAAAATTAGGCAATCCAGAGTTATGGTTCCTGCACTCTGCACACCATCTCATGGTGTTTAATGTTTGTGTGAAGTTTCATGAAAATATGTGAATGGGTTTTAAAGTTATGGAGCGGACACGAAAATTGTTAACAGACACAGACAGACACACAGACAGACACACAGAAAATACGAAAACCAGAGTTATGGTTCTTGCGCTCTGCACATTGTCTCATAGTGCTTAACATTTGTGTGAAGTTTCATGAAATTATCTCAAACGGTTTTCCAGTTATGAAGCGGACACTGTTAAAATTGCCATTTTTCAATGTTCAAAGGGCAATAACTCCAAAAATAAGCAATGCAGAGTTATGGTTCCTGCGCTCTGCACATCGTCTCATAGTGCTTAACATTTGTGTGAAGTTTCCTAAAAATATCTCAAACGGTTTTCGAGTTATGAAGCGGACACAATTAAAATTGCCATTTTTCAATGTTCAAAGGGCAATAACTCCAAAAGTAGGCAATCCACAGTTATAATTCCTTCTCTCTGCACATTGTCTTATGGTGTTTAACATTTGTGTGAAGTTTCATGAAAACATGTTAAGCAGATACAAAGTTATGGAGCCAACACAAATTAACGGAATCACGGAATTACGGAATTACGGAAAATGTTCAAAGGGCAATAACTCCAAAAGTAGGCAATCCACAGTTATAATTCCTTCGCTCTGCACATTGTCTTATGGTGTTTAACATTTGTGTGAAGTTTCATGAAAATATGTTAAGCAGATACAAAGTTATGGAGCCAACACAAATTAACGGAATCACGGAATGACAGAAGGACATGGCAAATCCAATATAGCCCCCCTTTTTCAAAGCGGGGCTATAAAAAAATTCTAGCGCGAACCCTGTGAGGTGTCCAAATACTTATTGTCTTACAGTAAGCTTGACTGATGCTGTCAGCAAATTCACCAATTAGCCATTTTTAACCCTTGTCCTGCTGAACCCGGATATGATTTATCTTTCAAACAATGAAGATCCAGATCTAAGTAGCCAGGCATGGTCATTTTTTTTTTTCAAAGTTGCTTCTAAAGTAGCCATCTGATCAGGATCTATATTGTTTGTCATTCAGTTTATGAATTTATCGCAATAATTTGCATCAAGTAATCTGATTGGTTGATAATCGATACTTGACAATACTTTTGCAATCTATTAACAAACGTCTAAAACACAAGACCCATATTTTTCTGAGATGCTTTCGCCGATAAAAAATCTGTATCCAAAAGGCGCTGCTTATATCCAATAAAAACAGTTGATGTATCTACCATGATACAGTATACAGTAACTACTGGAACCAACAGGTGTCTGGTCAAGTGACTCGAGTATGGACCCATGTGCTACATAAGTTTTGTTGGTATTTTGAGTTATGCCATTCAGATTTATTCAAAACTGTTACTCCGAAATATGCTTGTGTGGTTGATGGTGCTTGTCTTGGATGTAATGGATGATGGGTCTGTGCGATTAGATGGACCTGCAGAGTCATCATAGTTCATACCAGCGGTCGCTACTAACATACATATAAACAATGGATGCTGGACCAGACATTGAACATGCCAGATCGGCATTTAAATCACTTGTATGGAAGCATTTTGTTTTTGTAACGTCATTATTTTATTTTATTGCATATAAATATAAGGACATACTTGATAAACCAATGTGTTGTTATTGAATAGGAAACTCTGTTTTCTACTCTAACAAAAGTCCAAATTTACCCAATAAACACAGCAAATCTGTACAAAGCAAGTATCGCGATACTGTATCGTTTCGCCTGTCTGGTAGCACGATAGTATCGTGATACATTTTTTCTGGCGATACCCAGCTCTAAAAAGGGTTAACCTGCATATCTGGGATGCCATACTTACTCCTTCTTTTTCATTCTCCATTAACACTTTCTTCATTGCAACAATAGACTTTTCCTTTCTGTCTCTCGCTTTGAATACCTCTCTGTAAATATAACCACGCCAAATATATTTGTTATTTCTGAAATATGCTGCAGCTACATGTGCATCACATGAGCAAGTCCGTGAAATGAAGACCCCCATAAACCCCACTTTATGTAGAGAATACTGGGGTTTGCAGGGGTATTCATTATTTTTCTTATTTCTGCTCCAAGACATAGGTTGTGGATACTCGTTAGAACCGCCTCAATGAGGCGGTTCTAAGGAGTAACCACAACCTATGTTATGAGCATTTATAAGTAAAATATCAAGGATTTTCATAAGAAAAGTAGCCATTTTGGAGATGTCGTACGGGTGATTATTGCAATGTATGTGACAAAAATGTAATAACAAGAGCTGTCGCATGACAGCATAGCTCGCCTGTTTCGCGCCTTCAAGATATAAGGTGAAACTATTGAACCATGAAATATAGATCACACTGACCTACATATATTTAAAGTCAATCATCAGGTCACATGGAACATATATTCCAGATATTACATTTCAGAATCAAATTGTGTCTGAATTATAAGGTTAATCATAGAACCTTGAAAATAGGTCACACTGCCCTAGATATATTTCTTTGTCAATCATCTGGTCACATAGAATTGAATATTCAGATATGAAGTGTCTCTATCCAATAGTATTCAAGATATAAGTCAAAGTCATTGAACCATGTAAAAAAGGTCAAACTGACCTAGATATATTTTGAGGTCAATCATCTGGTTGCATTGAAGTAATATCCCAGGTATAACATTTTGTTATCAAAATATTATTCAAGATAATAGGCAAAATCACTGAGCCATGAAATATAGGTCACACTGACCTAGATATATTTTGAGGTCAATCATCTGGTTGCATTGAAGTAATATCCCAGGTATAACATTTTGTTATCAAAATATTATTCAAGATAATAGGCAAAATCACTGAGCCATGAAATATAGGTCACACTGACCTAGATATATTTTGAGGTGAATCAGCAGGTAACATGGAACTAATAATCAAGGTATGACATTTGTTTATCAAATAATATTCAAGATAATAGGCAAAATCAGTGAACCATGAAATAAAGTTCACACTGACCTAGATATCTTTTCAGGTCAAGCGTAGGGTAACATGGAACTAATAATCCAGGTATGACACTTTTTCCATCAAAAAGTATTCAAGATAATAGGCAAAATCACTGAACCATGAAATATAGGTCACAGTGACTTAGATTCGGTGGTCAATTATCGGGTCACATTGATCTAATAATCCAGGTATGACACTTCTGCTTCGAATAGTATTCAAGATAATAGGCAAAGTCACTGAACCATTATATATAGGTCACAGTGACCTAGATATATTTTGAGGTCAAGCATGGGGTCACATGGCACTAATATCCAAGGTGTGATATTTCTCCAACAAATAGTCTTCAAGATATAAGGCAAAATCACTGAACCATGAAATATAGGTCAGTGACCACGATATATTTTGAGGTCAATCATGGGGCCGCATGGTACTAATATCCCAGGTATGACATTTCTCCAACAAATAATTTTCAAGATATAAGGCAAAATCACTGGACCATGAAATATAGGTCACAGTGACCTAGATATATTTCGGGGTCAATCATGGGGTCACATGGTACTAATATCCCAGGGGTCACATGGCACTAATATCCAAGGTATGATATTTCTCCTACAAATAGTCTTCAAGATATAAGGCAAAATCACTGAACCATGAAATATTGGTCACAGTGACCACAATATATTTCGAGGTCAATCATGGGGTCACATGGTACTAATATCCCAGGTATGACATTTCTCCAACAAATAATCTTCAAGATATAAGGCAGAATCACTGGACCATGAAATATAGGTCACAGTGACCTAGATATATTTCGAGGTCAATCATGGGGTCACACGGTACTAATATCCCAGGTATGACATTTCTCCAACAAATAGTCTTCAAGATATAAGGCAAAGTCACTGGACCGTGAAATGTAGGTCACCATGACCTTCACCCTTTTACACTTGAACCAATGTCACATGGTTGGTTGATATATAACCAATTGTGTTTATAACTTGTTTGCATATTTGAAACATACATAACAAATTACAAAGGTGTCCTAGATTTTGACCCCTAGCCCCACCCCATCCGTCCTCCCAGGCATGAACCCAGAGGTGTGTTGTCTTGGAATCTCAGAAGACACGCCCGGGTATCCAACTTGTAAAATATGAATCCTTTGTGATCAGCGTCTGTTGAGATATAAGCAATTCAAAAACTTTAACACAGTTTTACAGAGGTGTTCTAGATTTTAACCCCTAGCCCCACCCCGGGGCATGAACCCAGGGGTCTGTTGTCTTTGAACATCAGAAGACCCTCCCAGGTACTTAAGTTCCAAATATGAGTGCTCTGTGATGAGTGACTGCTGAGATATAAGCATTTGAAAAACTTTTAACGCAGTGTGACGGGAACGCACACGCACACACAAACGCGCTCAAATGAGGTGACAACAATAGCTCTCCATGTACTTCGTACAGGCGAGCTAAAAATTATAGCTCCAGATAAGGTGATATACATGCAGATAAAGAAGTTTTATTTAACTTTGCATATCAGATATCAGAAACAAGTAACAGAAGTTCTGTAGAGCCCATGGAGTCAAACCAGTAATTTTAATCGAGACCAGCTTATAAACAACTTTTAAAACTTGGTTATTGCTGAAACTGGCGCCATTTTCATCTTTTTTTCTGCTTGTTCCCGGCTACAAAACCAAAATGCACCAAATTACACCGAACTACAAGACTGTCACCGGTTTTTTACTGTAAAATTACCCAGTTTTTTTTATCAAATTCGGATATTGAGTACTGATAAATTTGAAATCCTGCTATCATACTAAAGAAAACAAGATGTTTTTGTGAAACATGAATATGTCCCCAGGCATGGTCATTTTTTTTTTCAAAGCTGGTCACAGTTCAAGGTCAAGGGAAGCCCTTTACACAAGGAACTTACATGCCAAATATGAAGGCTCTGTCTTAAATGATTAAAAAGTTATGAACAATAATATTTCTTTTCTTTAAAGTAGGTCATAGGTCAAGGTTACAGGTAAAAAAAAATTGCTTGAATGTAAAGCTCTTGTCACAAGGAACCTACATGCCAAATATGAGGGCTCTATCTTAAATAGTTCAAAAGTTGGTAACAATTTTATTTTTACTTTTAAGTAGGTCAAAGGTCAAGGTAAAAAAAAATTGTGTGAATGTAAAGCTCTGGTCACAAGGAACCTGCATGCCAAATATGAAGGCTGTATCTCAAATGGTTCCAAAGTTATGACAAATGTTAACCTTTTCTTCTATGTAGGTCAAAGGTCAAGATCAAGGTCACAGGCCAAATTTTTTTGTGTGAATGAAAAGCTCTTTTCGCAAGGAACCTACATGCAACATATGAAAGCTGTATCTCCAACGGTTCAAAAGTTATGACCAATGTTAACTTTTTTTTATGTAGGTCAAAGGTCAAGGTCACAGGTCAAACTTTTTTGTGTGAATGTAAAGCTCTTGTCACAGGGAACATACATGCAAAATATGAAGGCTCTATCTCAAAAGGTACAAAAGTTATGACCAAAAATGTTATTTTTTTTATTTTAAGTAGATCAAAGGTCAAGGTCAAGGTCCAATTTATTTGCACGAATGTAAAGCTTTTGTCACAAGGAACATACATGCCAAATATGAAGGCTGTATCTCAAGCGGTTCAAAAGTTATGACCAATATTATTCTTTTCTTTTAAGTAGTTCAAAGGTCAAGGTAACAGGTCATTTTTTTTTTTTGCATGAATGTGAAGCTCTTGTCACAAGGAACCTTCATGCCAAATATGAATGTTCTACCTCAAACGGTTCAAAAGTTATGTCCAATGTTAAAGTTGTCCATGTACAAACCAACAAACAAACAAACAGACAGGGCAAAAACAATATGTCCCCACTATCGCTACTGGGGATACAAAAGATTGTTTTAATATTTCTGAACAAAAGATCGCGCAGCAGGAGTTTTACATTACGGGAGATCGTATTTTTTGCAGGAGCACACCCCCAAGACGTCTATGAAAATGCGGGAGGACAGTAGAAATCAGCACGAATTCCACAAGCGCGCGCCCTAGAATCATCTACACCATGCACAACCAAGCCTTACAAAATGTCTCCTTTGCCAGGTATCAAATTCAGTGTTGACCTCTCAGTCTACCTAAATCTCAACACTCATTTAAATAGATTACTTAAAATGCATTTAAGTCACTGGGTCACTAAGTAAAGCCTTAGGACCTTATGAGCTTCATCCTAGAGTCCTGAAAGAACTAGCAAATGAGTTAGGTCCAGTTTTTGCACACCTGTTTCAACAGTCTCTTGATAAGGGTGAAATCCCCAAAGAATGGCTCCTAGTGAACATTAGTCCACTCTTCAAAAAAGGAGATAGGGCTTTTGCCCTAAATTACTGCCCTGTGTCTCTGACTTGTGTTCTGTGTAAATTGCTTGAACATAGTTTGTTTGTTTGATTTGAGGTTTAACCTCCCAGTCAACACTGTATAGGTCATTTTGGAGACGTTGCTTCCAATTTTGTGGGACTTTTACCCGACATTGAGATGAAATGACATCCCAAGCCCTGTCGCCAAATGAAACTAATAGGGTTTCTAAGCATGGACAGGCCCACTGCACTGCCTGGGCAGGCTTAGTTCCTCTAAGCGGTATACTAGTACTCGTGTGCTGGTCGGTTTCAGCTCTGCATGGAAGCATCATGCAGCCCATCTATTTCTTCAAGCCCCAATGGACGGGGGCTTTTGAACATATAGTCTGCTCAAACATCTTAGCTCACTAAACATAAACTTTTGTCAGACAGACAACATGTACATGTATTTAGGAAAAGGCATAGTTGTGAAACTCAGCTGAGCACAGTTATTAATGACTGGACAAAAATCTTGGACAAAAGGGGACATGTGGACACATTTATTCTGGACTTCGAGAAGGCTTTTGACACCCCAACTCATGAACTACTTAAATCTAAGTTATTTGGTTACGGAATTGTATGGAAGACTCTCAAATGGATAGATTCCTTTCTTTGCTACAGAAACAGCGAGTTGTTGTCAACGGTGAATCTTCAGAGCGGGCTCCAGTTTTGTCTGGAGTCCCACAAGTGACTGTTCTTGGTAGACTATTGTTCTCCCTGTACATCAATAATATTTCCACTGACATTGACTCAGAAATAAGACACTGTAGAAATCATCATTCATTGGCGTTTCAGAACTGACATTTATAAAGAATCATTCTTCCCCCAAACCATTAGAGATTGGAATTCCCTTCCCGATTTGATTATTTCGACGGCTGAAGGTGCTGAGGATTGTGTAGCTAAGTTTACCCCTTTGGTGAGAACTAGGGACTAACTTCTCATCACAGGTCCTGGTGTATGAATGTCATCTGACGTGTCACCAGTAACAATTCTGATTCTGAGCAATAGCACAGGCTGATCTCTGGTATGTATGTATCTATCTATCTATCTGCCACAGATTCTAATTTGTATATGTCAGTGGCTGTGTGTGGTGGAGGCATATTCATAACCTGGAGTGTATGTAATTTACACCTGCAATAATGGTCAAATGTGGCCGACGCAGTATCAGAAGATTATGATAGGATAGAAACTGTGGTCTAAGGAGTGTCTTGTAAGCTGTTGATTATAGCAAACACACGAAGTGTTTGCTTTACTGTAGAGAGGCTGGAACAACATACTTAGGCACCCAAATCTCGCCTGGAATCTCGTTCAATTTCTCGCGATAATCCACCACCTTTACAGAGTTCATGAGAATTGTATTCACATCCAAAAATTGCTTCTCAAAACCAAAATGAGTCAAGTCCCATTACAAACACAAAACACAAAAAGCGTCGAAATAATTTTAAAAAGCTATTTTCGAAGACCGTTACATCAAACGCTGAAGTTTGATCGCGGGAAAGTTTCGAAACTGCGTTGCGCGTTTCAATGAACTGAAATGTACCGCACTGAGCCGAAAATGTTAGCCGGTTAAAACCTAGCAGCGCGCTTGGAGCAACGAGTTACCGGAGTATTTACCGAAGCATTTACCGGGGATTCTCGTTAGGGTGGAAAGCGCTTCTCGTCTGGCCAAGAAAGTACAACTTTTCACAAATTATTACTCGGGAATAAAATAAAGCCCTGGGAATAGTTATATTTGGCTACCTGCGGATTTCTACCTTCGAGAGACCATTGCATCAAACGTTGAAGTTTCGAAACTATGTCACGCACTGAGCCGAAAAGGTTTGCCGGTAAAATCCAGCACCTCGATTGGTCCCACGAGTTACCGGAGCATTTGCCGGAGCTTTCGGTTGGGAGGAAAGCGCTTCTCGTCTGACCAAGCAATTAAAACTTTTCACAAACACTCAGGGGTGTAGAATAAAGCCCTGGGAATAGTAAGAGACACAATGAGCTACCTGGCAATCTATGCATTTCTACCTTCCCAAGATTTACAAAATGATGATGAGCCCTAAATCCATAGCATAATGCTAGTGCTTCAGGATACTTTAGTGTCCATGCTGCAAACTTACTCGGTCACCCTATCTAATAATTTCTTCCCATGAAGTGCACACAGGACAAACACTGGAGCATCATCATACTATTAAAGGTTATGTGCATAGCGGCAGGAAGGCTCAACAATAGTTTTGGGTTTATTGACACATCAAACCTGGTGGGTCATTTGGAGTCGTCTCTCAGAGGAAGGGACTACAGAGATAGAAGAGGTAGTAGAGGAGAAGAGAGGTTAGGGAAAGAGGGAGAAAGGGGAAAATGAATAAAAGTGTACAACAGAAGAACTAACAATGTTCCCCCGCTGCCCCTACCTGCTGCAAGGACAGCAGGCCTTGCCCAACTGTAGCTCAATATGAGTTGGCCTCCCGTCACCTTTGCCTCACAACAGAACATATCAAAAACTTTTAAATACAATTTTATGTAGTTCGGAGAAGATCCCTTTTGAAGCCCTCAGGGATCCCAGAAGTGACAATATTCTGTGGAAGTTGGCCCTTAAGTCTGATGCCCCTGTCGACGAAGGAGAGTTGACATAAGATGTCGGTCCGTATACTCTGGGGAGTATCCCCTACTGTTCGCCGCTTTTGGGTCGGAGAACCTGCAAGCATAAATGTCCACTTAGCCCAGAGATACATGTAGATCATGCCCAGCATTGACGACTTGATGCCAATGCTAATGTGACCAGGTATGGTTAGCCCCTGTTGGTCAGTAAGATCTGGATCCATTGTAAGTGGTTTATACAGTAAAATTCAGCTATTAAGACCACCTAAAATTAAGTCTTATCCTGCTTAAAAAGCCTATTTAGTAAGCTACAGTTATTCTTTCATTGTATTTTCTGCATACAGTGTCCTCTGGTCAGAGAGCACCTTTAGAACTGTTCAAATGTGGTATTAAAGACCACTTTTGAAGAGTCCCAAAGGTGGTCTTAATTAGGAATCAATCTATCTATCTATGTATCTATGTATCTATGTATCTATGTATCTATCTATCTATCTACAGCATTAGGTCACACTTGACTATTACTTGCAGGTGTTCATACACTTGAGATTTGCAGTACACACGCCTACTTTACGGAAATGATCTTTAACCTGCAGAGGGGATGATTCTTTCTGCTCAGAGAGTCTCCAGTTAATGTCCCGAGCCAAAGGACGGTGCACTATGTGGCATTCATCCCTAAAATGATGTTCGAATATCAAACTTTATTTAACTGCCTGGAATGGTACCGAGGGTCTCTAGCATCAGAGGCAGGTGCACTAACCACTGAGGTATCAGTAAATACTCACGCTAGCACTACTGGTATTTTTAATGATCTACACCAAGATTAACTACCTAAGTCCTTCATAAGATACACTCTGATATAGTGTCTCTCTATAAAGATTTACATGTATATATATAAATATTCGACCCCTGTAACAGTTTCAACTCAAACAAAGGCATCAAAAGTAAATTACACACAATACCGTAAGTACCAGGCCTATAGTGACGGCCTAAAGCATCCCCCACCAGAACTATTCATTATATAGTATTCCCTCAACTGTTGTTGATGCCAAGACCGCATATGACTTCAAAGACCGGCATAGGAGTTCAAAGACCGTACAGTATAGATTTGGACTCAGAGGTATGCGTTTTAGTATACCTGTTAATCAGATTGCAAATAGTTTTAAGGACTCATTCTAAAAATAGTTTTAAGGACTCATCCTGCAAATAGTTTTAAGGACTCATCCTACGCCAAATATGACAAAAACTCAGTATATGAAGATAGATAGGGGTGTAAATGAGTGTGTTTGCTCAAAAGGCAGTGCCTTTATTTCATATTTACATAGGAGTTCAAAGACCGTACAGTATAGATTTGGACTCAGAGGTATGCGTTTTAGTATACCTGTTAATCAGATTGCAAATAGTTTTAAGGACTCATCCTAAAAATAGTTTTAAGGACTCATCCTGCAAATAGTTTTAAGGACTCATCCTACGCCAAATATGACAAACTCAGTATATGAAGATAGATAGGGGTGTAAATGAGTGTGTTTGCTCAAAAGGCAGTGCCTTTATTTCATATTAGTTCAGTGTCTGGTTATGCAATATCACAAAGCAATGCTTTTTTCTCTACTCTCACATCTGAGCATTACGAGCAGGATTTCCTGGGTGGTAACCAGTGAAATGGTGAGAAAAAAACTCGGGCCAAAACAATCCACCAATTTGGCCGAAACGACCCACCACCGAAATTGGACCGAAACGACCCAGAGTCCAAAACGACTCCGGACCGAAACCTCCTGTGACCTTTTCTGCTTGCAAAACATGGACTAATTTCCTTGAAAAAACGTCAAATACAGATTCCAAAATAATATATGGTGTTTTAAGGAGTTTTCATAAACATTCTTAATAGCAAACAGAACAGAGGGGGGATGGGGGGCTGAAAAAAAGGTCCATTCCGGTTATTGCAGGTCCGTTCCGGTTATTGGTTCCGTTCCAGTTGGTAAACGCACCCAGACTCGGTATATGTAAATAGATAGTGACTAACTTCCCACACCACTGGTCCTGTTGTCTGAATGTCATTTGACGTTTCACCGGTAACAATTCTATCTATCTATCTTCTGATACTGCGTCGGTCTTATTTGACCATTACCGCAGGTGTACATTCAGAATCAGAATCAGAATTGTTACTGGTGACACGTCAAATGACATTCATACACCAGGACCTGTGATATGGGAAGTTAGTCCCTAGCTCTAACCAAAGATGTAAACTTAGCTACACAATCCTCAGCACCTTCAGCCGTCAAAATAATAGAATCGGGAAGGGCATGCCAATCTCTAATGGTTCGGGGGAAAAACGATTCTTTATAAATATCCGTTCTTGCAGTAAGGGTCTGAAACGTCATTGAATGGTGTTTTCTACAATGCCTAGCTGGGGGAACAAGGTCATCTGTTGGAATGCTGGCAGCACCCTTTAGACCTTTGTATAAGAGTATGAGCCTACTGTCTCTTCTCCTTTTCTTTAGAGACTCCCATCTTAATTTTCCTAGAATTCCAGCCATGCTCCCAGTTTCAAAGCAATAATTTCCAGTTACAAATCTAGCAGCTCTATTCTGAACTTTTTCAATTTCTTCATTTAGGACTACTCCGCTTGGGTCCCAGATGCAACTACCATATTCCAAGATTGGGCGAACAAGTCCCCTGTATGCTGTTTCTTTCACATCCTGAGGACACTGATGAAGATTTCGCCTCAGGAAACCAAGTGTTCTATTCGCCTTTGTACACATATTGCTACTGTGTGTATTCCATCTCAAATCGTGAGTGATTGTCACACCAAGGTATTTAATGGAATTCACATTTTCGAGGACCGTTCCCTCTAAGGTGTAAGAAGCCTCAACTTTATTAGATCTCTTCCTTGTTATCTGCATAATATTGCATTTAACTGGTTGAAATCTCATGCCCCATTTTCTGGCCCAACATCCTAATCTATCTATGTCAGCCTGAAGTTTCAGTGAGTCATCTGTATCTCTAATTTCCCGGTAACAAACACAGTCATCTGCAAACAGTCTTATTTCTGAGTCAATATCAGTGGAAATATCATTGATGTACAGGGAGAACAATAAAGGACCAAGAACGGTCCCTTGTGGGACTCCAGACAAAACTGGCGCCCATACTGAAGATTCACCATTAACAACAACACGCTGTTTTCTGTAGCAAAGGAAGGAATCTATCCATTTAAGAGTCTTCCCACCAATTCCATAACCAAATAATTTGGATTTAAGTAGTTCATGAGGAGGGGTGTCAAAAGCCTTCTCAAAGTCCAGAATAAATGTGTCCACCTGCCCCCCTTTGTCCAGGATTTTTGCCCAATCATTAATAACCGTGCTCAACTGAGTTTCGCAACTATGCCTTTTCCTAAATGCATGTTGTCTGTCTGACAAAAGTTTATGTTCATCCAAGTGGGCCATGATGTTTGAGCAGACTATGTGTTCAAGCAATTTACATAGAACACAGGTCAGTGACACCGGGCGATAATTACGAGCAAGAGCCCTGTCCCCTTTTTTGAAAAGTGGACAGATGTTCGCTAGGAGCCATTCTTTGGGAATTTCACCCGTATCGAGAGATTGTTGGAAAAGATGAGCAAAAACGGGACCTAACTCGTTTGCTAGTTCCTTCAGGACTCTAGGATGAAGCTCATCAGGCCCTAAAGCTTTAGAAGGGTTCAAGCCTTTAAGTAATTTGATCACTCCCTCAGAGGATACAACAATATTTTCCATGAAAGGGGCCGATCTTCCAGTCAATGGAACCTCGTTGAACTCAGTTTTATTAAATGCATCATTGAATTGACCAACCAATTCCTGTGCCCTTTCAGAGTCCGATTCAGCGACCCCGTTCCCTCCTCTTTTATTAAGGGGTGGGATACCTTGCCTATCTTTCTTCTGGCTATTACATACACTCCAGGTTTTGCAGGATGAAAGGCTACACAGTAATCATGTAATTACGGTAGGATCTTTAACCTGCACAGGGGGCCTCCAGTTAACGTCCCGATCCGAAGGACGGTGCACATCCCGGCAAATGATGCCAATGGAGCGTGTTCGGACACCGAAATTTTATCGCCGCTGCCAGTGATCCGGTCTACCTAAACACTGCAAAGACAGCAAAAGACACGCAAAGACAGGCAAAGACGCGCAAAGACGCACAAAAGACGGGGCAAAGTCCCAAAACAGACATCAAATGGCATTACGGGACATTTACAGATGACTGAATATACGATATATAAATTAACATTTAATTTTTTGTTGTAAAAAAATAAATAATTATATATCTTTCATCTTTCGTTTTAGGGATACAGCAAAGAACAAAGTTGGGCAAAGATGCACGACGATGGGCAAAGACGGGGACAGGACCAAAAACAGACATAAAGTGACATTTTCCTGCCTTATGTACTCATTTACAGATGAATATATTATATGTACAATAATTTTGTTTGTCTTGTTCATTTAATAATATAAAGAATTATATCTCATTCATCTTTCGTTTCAGAGACATAGCAAAGCGCAAAGACGCCAAAAGATGGGTAATAGTCCAAAAACAGATATTTTGAAATTAATTGTTTGGACTATTACCCATCTTTTGGCGTCTTTGCCCGTCTTTGCGCTTCTTAATTAATTAACAAATACATCTTCTGAAGATTTGTTTGTCTGATTTACTGTAAAGGTCATTTTGGAGACGTTGCTTCCAGTATTGTGGGACTTTTACCCGACATTGAGATGAAATGATACCTCAAGCCCTGTCGCCCAATGAAACCAAAAGGATAACCCTTTATAGAACGTATTTAGCTTCACTACAGCTGGTGTGTGGGAATGTGTGGCGGCGGTAAAACGTCTCCCTGCCCTACACCATAGTGTAGATTATATTTTCTTGTCCTTTGGGATCATTGATTCCATTGTGGAATTTAGAAAATATTTGAGGGTCACTGATGAGGCCTAATTGGCCGAAACTAGCTAGTCTGGCCCAGAAAACATGTACACTCCATATTTTCAGTTCTGTGGTGTATTCCTTGCTTCCAAAGGATAACCCTTTATAGAACGTTATTAGCATGGGCGGTCCGCCTCGCACCGCGGTTCCTGGAAGGCTTAGATCCTCTTGAGATGAAATGACATCTCAAGCCCTGTTGCCCTATGAAACAAAGTGTTTATAAGCATGGACGGTCCAACTTGCAAGTAGCTTTGCCTGGGCAGGCTTAGATCCTCTTAGCGGTTAAACCGTTTACCAGTACTAGTGTGCGGGCCGGATTCAGCTCTGCGTGGAAGCATCATGCAGCCCATATATTTCTTCAAGCCCCTATGGGCGGGGGCCAACATCATTATATATATATATTAGGGATGTAACGATAGTCAAAAAATGACTATTGCGATAGTATTGACATTGCAGGAAGAACCATTGCGATACTATTACTATTGCTGACTACTATTGCAATACTATTGCGATACTATTGCCTGAAACAAATTTTCTTGTTTGAGAAGGAAATAAAAACTATTTAATCCTTCAGACTGTTTTCTGTATGCTTTATCTGCATACAAGAAATAAACAAGATAATTTACACAAGAGGGACACCTGTTGTAAACTCCTGTTTGCTTTTCTGGCTGCCCTTCATGAAGAGGAAACAGCTCCCCAGGAGCATCTTTTTTCCTTTAAGTGTTTATCCTTCAAGAAGAGCCGGGAGACTCATTTTAAAAGAAGTAGCCAATTAAAATGTATCAATTCACAGTGAGAATGTGAAATCAGTTTCTTAATCAAAATAAATGTAAGCTCTTCACGAAGGCAATGAAATCTTTGCTTGTCTTCAAAAACACTTCAGACATGACACTTCAGACATGACAAAGTGTCTAAATGCACCTCAACCTCGTTATAACACTGAACTTTGGGTCCAACCAAACCGACCATGTAAGTTAACCGAATCGTGTAATAAACACCGGATATGCAGTCTCTTCTATAATTACACTGTAAACACAAGCCTCTGGCGCTACCGATAAGCCTATAATGTTCCGCGTGACAAGGTGTGAAAATAAGATAAAGTTATGTCTATAATTTGCATTTATCCCTCAATCATAAAATTTAATCCACAATCAAATCGCTCCTAAGACGATTAGCTTCATCTATCGGTAGACGTATGCATATTAATAAAAACAAACTATTCTACTGCCTCTTGCATGGCTATATTTTGGCGCCAAAATAGCAGACGCTTGGCGGGAAAAGTCGAACACTTTAATTTGTGTAAACACATCTGTATGCTGTTGTTGGTGACACGGATCCAGCTTCCGGGTATAAATCGGAAATTGTGCAGGGCGCTGTTTTCTATCCACCTCCATCCACAACCGTTTAGCTGTTGAGAAAATATGTTTTACCTGTTACAAAAGAAATACGCTTCATTAATATAAATAGTAGATAGCTGAAAACCTGTGTCAGCAATGCATATGATTCAGAATCAGAATTGTTACCGATGACACGTCAAACGAATCAATACATCAGAACCTGTGATTTGGGAAGTTTGATTTGAATCTTAAGACCGAAAATCAGTGTTTCGGTACACAACCAATCGCATGCGCTTGTAAAACGGAACACCTTTGAAATCAGGGCTAAAGAATTTTTTTATCCAAATCGGCCCCGGTCGACCGATAACGTCACCAGTAACGTGCCGAACATGCCTTACGATGTCATCCCGACATTCTTGCATCTGCCAACTTATCCATCATTTTCATTGTGTAATGTTTTTTTTCCAAACTTTCCCATCATTTTCATTGTGTAATGGTTTTTTTTCCAACATCATTTGTATTTTTCTTTTGTTGTTTGGTAAAATCTTATAAAATATTTTAGCAATACATGCAAATAAACAGAAAATCGTACCACATTTTTAATTTCTTTAATTGTTTTCTAGTGCGGTATTCCCTTACACGGTGTCCAAGATTCAAAATTAATTCCTCGGCTGTATAAACATTTCTGGATGCCCAAATAATAAACGTTCTTTGCAGGACGACACGTTTTTCATTTCCTTTGATCTCTGTTATTGACAAAATAAGAATCCACTAAAACATCAACCAGAACGTTTTTTTTGCATCTTTTGAAGCGGTAGTGACACGTGCGGACTTTCCATGCTTCATGTGCTAATTAATGCGGGCGGCACCCTTTGATAATCAATACCACTGTGTAAACACGCATTAATTATCGCTTTTCTTATCACTGGCTTACAGACAGCTTGCAGATTAGCGTAATCAAAATATGAGTGGTCGTCCGTGTCAACTATTTCGAAATCAATTATCATCAAAGTGCTGTTGACATATGCTTCAGAAAGTTGTAAATTTACCAGTTCAATGAAGGAATATTCAGCGGTCTGACCTTATACCGACATCGGGTGTTAAGTGGATAATGTGTAACAAGATAGGATGCATAAACACAGTGTACCTGCAGGCTACCGCCAAATCACGACCGCCAAATCACGAGTCGGCTAATTTTATTGCCTTTATCTGGCGGTAAGCAGCCGTTGTCTCCCACTGACACACAGGAGATTATTGGATTATAATTAGGACAATGTACAGTTTGACGCTTGACCGGGTACAAGACGTAGGTGGGAATAAAGAATATAAATTATATAAGAATGAAAACAACTCCGGGAATTATCTGAAAAACTTGTGATATAGAAAACTATCGAAACTATCGATAGTTCAAAACACTATCGGCAATAGTCATCGATGTTTAACTTTACCATCGATGCAGTACTTTCGGCCCAGTGCCTATCGCAATGCATCGATGGTCCGATGCATCGTTACACTCCTAATATATATAAGAAAAATAAATATAACATGCTGTCCAAATTTAGAACTTTAGAACAATTTAGAACAATGAGTCTATGTGTTCAAGAAAATGGTGAAGTCTGGTAGGTGTAGGTATTTGCTGGGTGCTTTCTTTTTTATTTCTATTCTTTCCGATTAATTGGCAGTCCAGTTTCGTTTCTTCTTTTCCACGTGCCGGCGCACCGAAGACTGATCAGACTGCGCGGCTTATTGATCTCATTTTCCAAACTCCAGTAAAATCGAGTGTTATTTGATGTTCATTTAAGCCAAAGTGCATCCGTGCAGTCTGGTTTATTACATGAGCTTTATGTAGCCGTATGAATATCCATCACCATAACGAAAACACGCTTATATAATTTTGACCCCCTTTGAGGCGGTTCTAACGAGTACCCACATTCTATATTTCGAGCAGAAATTAGAATTATTTCACAATTTTTCGTATGTAATTTTCATTTATTCTCCGAAAAAAAAATTCAATATATTTGAATAGGCGTGTTTTCGCATATTCAAATTCATTTACCACCGCAAAAAAATGGCAGGGTTCGCACTAGCGGTCGCCAAAGTCGCCAATTGCGAAAAGAAAATAAATCTGGCGCAAATCTGTGTCATTTGGCGAAAACTAGTGGCGAAAAAAAATACAAAAAAAAGAAAGTCCCATCCCTGTTATTGCCGACTTAAGCCGTTTACTGACACGTGTATTTCACACCTTTTCTTCCACCTATTACATAGACAACAGGACTGACAAATCCATTTCCCGGCTGACCGGAACAAGACCGGGCAACTGCACTTTGACCTTATGATGCCCGGTCGGGCAAGTGCAAAAAAAAAGTCGTCTATAACTGTCAGTCTTTTTGAGTCGTTAAATCCGGTAAAAGTATACCAGGAAGTAAATTGCAATAATTGCTGCACTGTCAATTCAAACTATCTGTGTATTTATTACCGTTCAACTATGACACTATAGTTAATCCCTGTCATGTAATTGCCACCCTGCGGTGCGTGTCGATAAGGTGTGAAAATATGGTCAAGTTATGTCAATCATAAAATTTAGTCCACGATCAATGTGAAAATGATTTAATCGCTCCTCAGACAAATAGCTACATCTAACGGTAGATGTTTCATATTAAAAATGGACTGTTCTACGATCTCATGTATGGTTATGTTTTGGCGCCAAATAGCAGACGCTGAGCCGGAAAAGTTGAACGCTGTTGTTGGTTATTGACACGGAGCTTCTGGGGATAGTTCGGGAGCTGTGCAAAGCGCTGGTTTTCTATCCACTTCTATTCACAACCGTTTAGCTATCGAGAAAATACTTTTTACCTGTTCCTAACGTTTTTTTTATGAAATAGATACACACAATGACATTAAACACGTGTTGGGGTGCTGGTGTCGGATGACGTCATTTACCGATCCTGTGCAGATAAATGGTAGCGGTGGCTTGTGGGCGGCGATTTATATCAATTCAAAAATCTCCGATCGGCTGTTTCCGTACGGACATTGCCGGAAAAAAGCATGCAGTCCATGACCTCGGCTATAAGACGGGGTCATTTTTGGGGCTCATTTTGGAGGGAAAAATTCTCATCTTATAGCCGAATTTTTACGGTAATGTGATCATGTGATCAACCAAAATGGCAGCCTCCATGACCTAGCAACGCCTACTTGTTGGAGCAAAAACAAAAGCATTTAAGCAAGGTTTTGTTGCATTTTAGGGAGAGAAGCTGGAAGTCGGAAAACTCAAGCTATCTAAATGATTTTGGTCTATGGATTTTGCTAAGCTATCTGTCGGCAAGACAGCATAGATGACTGGTTTGAAGTGCGACTGCTGGTTTGATCGAAAAACCTGGGTTCTTTAGGCGCATCTACTCTTGGATAATGTACCATTACAGCCCATTACACACATCCATAAAGGCCACAAAAGGACAGTCTGTGCATTTAAGCTTTAACCCTTTATTTGTTTGATTTGAGGTTTAACGTCCCCGTCAACACTGTAAAGGTCATTTTGGAGACGTTGCTTCCAATTTTGTGGGACTTTTACCCGACATTGAGATGAAATGACATCTCAAGCCCTGTCACCCAATGAAACCAATAGAGTTTATTAGCATGGGCGGTCCGCTTCGCACCGCGGTTCCTGGACAGGCTTAGATCCTCTAAGCTGTTTACCAGTACTAGTGTGCGGGCCGGATTCAGCTCTGCGTGGAAGCATCATGCAGCCCATATATTTCTTCAAGCCCCTATGGGCGGGGGCCATTTTAACCCTTTAAGTGCCAAAGAAAATTGAAGAGCAGATGACAATCTTTTTTATCCATGTCCTGCATTTTGCGAAGAAGTTTCTTCAACTGGCTCAGGTTTTAAGATTTTGGCACAAAAAAAATTAGACTGGCGAAAGTGATGGCGAAAGAAAAAAAAATCCTAGTGCGAACCCTGAATGGGAATCATATTTTTCTTATTTCTGCACTAAAAGAAAGACGGTGGGTACTCGTGATACCTGCTTCGGCAAAATATAGAGTGTGTATACTCGTTAGAACCGCTTTATCTAGGCGGTTCTAACGAGTACCTACAATCTTTACTTTAGAGCAGAAATAAGAGAAATGAGGTTTACCCCTGTAAACCCCAGTTTTACTGTTTAAAGTGGATTTCAAGGGGGTCTGAATTCTGTAGATGTATTTTCATACGGACAACAGAAATTTTCGTGGACCTTGCTTGTGAAGTCCGGCGTTGGGCGACCATGGAAAACGCAGCTTAACCTGTGCATCCGTGCTGTCTGATCATTGGCCGTATGCCGACAATTTATTTGTTGTATTCTTTACATTGTTTGTTAAATTCCTTAAAATATGGAATTAAACACGTGCATAATTCACTTATATTTTGTTTTTCACAGATTCCAAAATAAATTACATGTTATATAAATTAGAAAAGGGGCATTGATTCACAGCTCTTGATTAGATTAATTTCATTACCATGATTAAAAGAACATCCCCGGCTAAATTGTCGGTAAAGGGATGATTAAAGCATTTGTTTTGGCAAAATAGTTTTTTTGTTTATCTCAATAAGTACAAACAACTTTCAAATGATTCCATATAAATAAGGCAGTAATTTTACATCCTCCATTATTGCTTTAGACAGTAGCTGGAGGAAACAGTGTGTTAAAGTTAATATTTTTACCGGAATTGAAAACTCGATACAACATTCCCAGAAGCCAAACGGAGGTTATGTACAAAACATATCAAGGATAATGTCACGAGCCAGTTAACCGATAAAATTCCAACAAACCAGAAAGAAAGATCTAAAATTATAAACACCATATTCGGCAACGACGGAATCGCAAACAAGAATGACTCAGCAACATTTGATGAAAGAAATGCGGTACTAAAAGAAGAGCTGAAACAATATCCAGAATTTTTACAATACTTTGAGAAATACGTTCAGAAAAAGATATCAGATCACTGCATCAATCAGGAAGACAAATTGTGGACAAATAATAACACTGAATCAATGAACAATCGTTTGAAAGTGGCTTGTGATTGGAAACCGTTAAAATGTGACCAACTAGTTTTTAAACTACAGGAAATTGTAAACACACAGATGGTAGACCTTAGAAGAGCGCTTTATGATACTGGAAACTTTTTGTTGAACCAAAGATATATGAAATACAAATTATCACACGAGGTTTGGTCAGCGAAATCTCCAGAAGAAAAGGCAGACTACTTTAAGAAATTTTTGAAGGCTGGGAGGGACATTAAAACAGCCACCGTGACATCCAGTGATGGAAAATTCACTGTTCTGCGACCACAGACACTCGCCAGAAAGCCCAACCAGAGGACAAGATGTAAAGCAACAAAGACAAAATCTAAAGCGTGAGACATTTATATACTTGCTGTTGTGTGGTTGTAAAACCTGCATTGCAGATGGACATTTTCTTTACAATATTTTTGTTTTTTATTCCATATCTATATTCTAATTATAGGTTGCGGGTGCTGGTTATAACAGCCTCAGTAGGGCTATTCATACAAAATATTGTCATATAATTTCTATTGATACTCAAACTTAGCTTGTGCTGCTCTTTAGAACCGCCACATTTACGCGGTTCTAACGAGTACCCACAACCAATCTCAAGGATCAGAAATAATAAAATAATGTATACCCCTGGAAACCCCAGTTTTCTCTATGTTAAGTAGGGTTTACGGGGACGTTCATTTTACGAACTTGTTATCATGATGCTATGTCTTGGTGCCAAAGTATACTCTGTAAACCTCAAATACACTGACAGTGTGTGAGTGAGTTTTACAAGGGTATTCATTACACTCACTGTATATATGTATATTTTGTTTAAAAGAAAAAAAAGAATGAAAAAAAAACATAAAAAGAAAAAAAAACAAACATATATTAAAAAAAATAATAATAAAAAAGGAATAAAAAATAAATAAATAAATAAATAATAAAAAAAAAAAAGATGGGCCATGAAGAGAGCGCCTCCTCGTGGTGTGGCCTGGATACATAAGGATCTTTATATTGTAAATATCCTAATGTAACAGAACGCTCTCACTTAAATCAGTCTTGAAACAAAAGTGAAGATTTGTATTCAGTTTTATTTCAAGATTTTAAATATTTTAATGTATAACATTCAATTGTTGAGGGGTGAGGGCAAGACGGGGCATATTGGCGTATTATTTGTGTCATAGTGTGTGTTTGCCTGTCTTTGTCCGTCTTTTGTGCGTCTTTGCGTGTCTTTTGTGCGTCTTTGCGTGCCTTTCAAACTTAAAAAAATAGATGTTTCTCTTATCATTTATATCTAATTCATTTATTTATTTTTTACTTTTGTGCGTGTCTTTGCAGTATTTTTGGTGTCTCTGCGTATATTTGCGGGCCTTTGGTCTGGGATGATGGGGTCTTTCAGAACATTTTTGTGTGTCTTTGCCCAGTTCAAATGTCTTTGCCCGTCTTTTACCATTCTGGATACCATTCTGGATACAGAGAATAAATGAGCTCCATAGCTCTTCTTCTCTCTCTTGATGATTGATCATAATCTTCTTAAGTGTCTATACCTCCGGTGGATATGTAAAAACAATTTTACCATAAAACAACTGTTTCATATTAAATATTATGGCTGCATTTATCAGGTTCACACAATGTTAGTAGGGTAAACTAGTAAATATCACTAGTATCAAATCGTTCATCCCTCCAGTAGTCATCTAGGCGTGATTTAAATTGTAGAACTGTCTTTGAAGATATTATTTCTTCAGGTAAGGAATTCCAGTTGTCAATTACTCTGACAGCAAAAGAATTGTATCTTACTGACTTTCTGCTGCGTAGTTTATATAACTTTTTTGAATGTCCACGTGTAGTTGTTTCAGACATTAGGAAGAATTTATCAGGTGAAATGTCATCAATACCATTCAGGATTTTGAAGACTTGAATCAAATCGCCTCTTTTTCTACGGTATAACAAGGTAGGCAGATTAAGGGCTCGAAGTCTGTTTTCGTAGCATAAATGTTGTAACTCGGGTAATATCCGGGTTGCTCTCCTCTGTGTATTTTCAATTATTTTAATATCCTTCTTTAAAACAGGGAACCAGACTGAATTTCCATAATCCACATGTGATCGTATGAGAGATTTATACAGAGTCAAGAATGTAGAGTTATCTAAGTATGTAAACGACCTCTTTATAAGTCCAACAATTTGGTTTGCTTTATTTGCTGCCACATTGATGTGCTCGTTGAATTTGAGATTACTTTGGAATATTATACCAAGGTCTTTTTCTTTATCAACTTCTTGAATCAATACCTCTTTACCAGTTTTATCTTTCAGTTTATATTCAAAACCAGGGTTACTGGAACCTATATGCATGACTTTGCACTTTCTTATGTTGAAAAAAAGTAACCATTTGGCTGTCCATTGACACAGTTTATATAGATCACATTGAATGTCTTCAAAATCCTCAATGTTGTTGATTTCTTTATATATCTTCGCATCATCTGCAAAGAGCTTACAGTGAGTCTTAACAATATCTGGTAGATCATTAATATATAAAATGAATAACAGCGGCCCAAGGACAGATCCTTGGGGGACACCACTAGTAACTTCAGTCCATTCAGATGCTATTCCATTAATCATAACCCTCTGCTGTCTATCAGATAGGAAATTCTTTATCCATTTTAAGATGTTGCCTGTAACTCCGTAAGCTTCTAACTTCACTAACAAACGATTATAAGGGACAGAGTCAAACGCTTTTTGAAAATCTAAATATATAGTGTCCACAGAAAATCCTTTGTCTAAAGCTAAAGTCCAGTCATCAAACACCTCAAGCAGTTGTAAAATACATCCTCTTCTATCCCTAAACCCAAACTGGCTATCTGTAAAGATTTTATTGTCAATACAATGTGACATAATGGATCCTCTGATGATTTTTTCCAGTAATCTACATAACACTGGGGTAAGGCTAATTGGTCTATAGTTACACGGTAAAGTTTTATCACCACTTTTGAAGATACACGTAACATTAGCAGTTTTCCATACCAGGGGTAGGTTACCTTCATGAAGTGACTTATTAAAGAGGATACAGATCGGTAATGCTAATTCACTGAACAATTCTTTGAGAAATTTTGGGTGAACATCATCAGGACCAGTAGATTTGGAACAGTCAATATTCTTTAAGAGCTGCCTTACTTTGTCAACAGTTACCACAATATCACATACACCAGTGTCCATGTGACTATCAAACTTGGGTACTAAATCATCTTCAACAGTAAATACTGAGGAAAAAAAAGCATTGAAAATTTCAGCTTTAGCTCTATCGTCAGTTATAATATTCTCCTTGTCATCTCTCAGGTTTCCAATACCACTCCTCACCTGTGTCTTAGATCTTACAAATTTCCAGAAGGATTTAGGGTTAACTTTAGAATCCATGGCAACACCTCTCTCGAACTTTCTCTTTGCAAATTTAATACATCTCGGGACCTTATTCCTTATCTGACAATAAGACAAGTAGTCTTCTCTCCTTCTAGAATAGCTGTATTTTTTCCAAGCCCGATACTTCTTTTCCACTATTTTACAACAATAATTATCCATCCACATAGGCTTGGGTCTCTTTTTGGCTATCTGAGTTTCTGGAATTGTTTGTTCAATTACAGTATATATCTCATTATAAAAAAAATCACAACTGTCATGTAAGTTCATATTAGACATTTCTGACCATTGTACATTATTTAACATGTCTTTAGCTAACACATAATTACCTTTATAAAAGTTTCTTTTGATTCTCTGAGGTGTATTATTCGTACAAGTATCCTCTAGAAATAGTTCTATGCTTAAGTGATCACTACAACCAAGTCTTGATGTTATTTCAAGGTTTGAAATTAGGCTAACATTGTCAATTAAAACCAAGTCCAACACATTTCCGGGTTCTGACCCTCTCCAGCGCGTAGGATGAGTTACCGGTTGTTCTAGGAAATTGTCTCTTAAACATTCCATAAACTTAAATTCAATATGTTCTTCACTTCCTGCTGTAGTCCAACTTTCCCAATTGATTCCTGGAAAATTGAAATCTCCTAATATAATTTTGTGTGTATATTTCTCTTTAGATAGACTGTCAAGAAGACTTAATAGGCGCATAGTGTTCTCTCCGCTGGAGTTTGGACTCCTGTAAATACCACCAAAAAGGTATCTATTGCAGGGATCAAATTCTATGTCAATCCAGATACTTTCTAGAAATTCATAATCAGATAGGTCCTTCCTCATATTAGAGGGTAAATGGTCTTTCACATAAATTACCACACCTCTACTTGAATCGCTGACATTACTTCTATAACATTTATAGCCCAAAATATTGAGTTCAGAAACACAAATAGAACTTGAGTTTATGTTCTTTGGGTAAACTTCAGTAATTATTAAAATATCAAAACTCTTGCTGTAAGCTCTTATTCTCAGTTCATCAATTTTGTTGATTAAATTGTCTGCATTAGTATAATAAATTGATAACCCAGATTCATCAATATTAGATGAATAACAAGAGTTATTAGTAGTGTCCTGATCACTATACAGTAGAGTTGATTCAGATGTTGAACACTGAAAGTCACTATCGCTTTCAGATTTATCAAAGACACTAGTATCATCATTATCACTTTCATACGCAAATGTTTCTTCTGAATCACTACTTCTGTCTAATACTGGAAAATACAATATTTCTAACATTAAAATGTAATTCTCAACGTAGAAAAACCAACACAGTAATGGTAATTTGAAAAACTAATTTTTTTTGTGCGTCTTTGCGGTGTTTAGGTGGACCCCAGTGATGGAACCCGGGACATCTAGCATCAGAGGCAAGTGCACTAACCACTGAGCTATCATGCTCCAATTCTGATTCTGAACAAGAGAGATAGTCAAATATTAAAGAAAATGTTTGTACCCAAATGTCCCCTGTCCAATTTTGGTCAACTTTTCATATTTATTTGAGTCATTGCAGTAGGGAAATTCCAGGTCGTCAGTTCTACTTGGAAGTCTTGAATGACTTGATGAAGGGCTTGGCTGGTATGAAGAACCAGGCTGACTATGGTGATGAACTTTGTCCATTTTTTTGCTTCTCAATACGTTTCACCTAGTCCTGAACTCATGACCTTCCATACATTACGCTACGCTGCTTTCCTGTAAGGTCATGAGTCCCAACCGCGAAAAACTGGAAATTCCGTTAAGAAACGGGAAAATCACTGGTTTTATAATGTCATCCGATATAAGTCACAGAACTGTATTGTTCTCTGTCGTTCTCTATTCAAAATAAGCCCAAAAATATTCAATATTATCCTAAAAATATCCACGAAGCGTTAGGTACTGTTTTTTATCCGTCCACCATATTGGATTTCACTTCGGGATGTTTCGATTCCTGCCGAAACCAGTGACGTCACTGTTCGCGGAAAAACTGATCTGAATAGAACAACATCAAACATAGCCGTTGTTTGCGTTGCGTGTTTCTAGGGATTTTTTTTAAAGACAAATAAAGGTTTTAAGCATTCTGTCACTCATTTGAAATTAGAAGCTGTAGTGGTTTCGACTATATCACATGGTTTTTTCTTTGTCTGCGCAGTTGTAAAAGGAAAGGCGATTTTTTCAAGGAAAGAATCAAGCAAGGGAACACCCTATCCAATTATACCCTACCCTATACACACCCTCCTCATACCACCCTTAGCCTCTACCCACCCCTATCATACCCCTACTCCTACCCTACCCTATCCCCTACCCCCTTCCCCTACAATACCCCTACCCCTTTCCCCTACCATACACCATCCCACTAACCCTACACCTACCTCACCCCTACCCATACCCCAGCCCCTACCCCTTACCATACCCCAGCCCTTACCCCTACCCCCTTCCCCTATCATACCCTACCCCAACCCTATCCATTCCCATACCCTACCCCATACCCATCCCCTTTCCCTCGCACCTACCCCTTCCGCTACCATACCCCAACCATACCCCTTACCTCTACCTACCCACCCGCTACCATACCAATATCCATACCCTAGCCACTACCTCTTACCCATACCTATCACTTCCCTTACCATGCCCCATACCCTACCCTACCCCCATCCCATCCCACAGCCCCTACTTCTTAACCCTACCCCTTCCGCTACCCATACCCTACCACGCCCCCTACCCCTACACTTACCCTACCCCACCACTAACCTACCCACATCCCATACCCCATACCCCAGCCCCTACCTCTTACCCTACCCCTTCGGCTACCCATACCCTACCACGCTCCATACCCCTACATTTACCCTACCGACCCCTACCCTACCCCCACCCCATAACCCAGCCCCTACCTCTTCCCCCTATCCCTTCCATTGCAATACCCTTGCCGACCCAAACCATACCCCTACCCCCTACCAGCCCCTTACACCTATCCTGCCACATTCCCCTAACCCTTACCCTACCTTCCCACCCAATATCCCTACCCTTTCGTATATCACAGTCCCTACCCCTTACCCAACCCTACCCCTTACCTCTATCATACCCCTGCCCTAAACCCTTACCCATTCCTACCCCTTAACCTTACACTACCCTATCCAACCCCCTTACCACTACACTACCTCTTACCACTACCAGACCACCTACCCCACCCAACCCTACTGTTGGCCCTCGCCCATGGGGGCTTTGAAAAATAGATTGGGAGCATCATGCTGACCGCACACGAGTACTGGTAAACCTCTTCCCTGCTAGCATTCTACATAAATCTACAGCGGGCCGTTAGCGGCCCGTCAGCTACCCTGACGGGCCGCTAACGGCCCGCTGTAGATTTATGTAGAATGCTTACTGGGTTAGAAATCTAAGCCTGTCCAGGCAAAGTGGTTCGAGTCGGACTATCAAGGCAAATAAACCCTACACCTTACCATACCACAGCCCTTACCCCTACCCCCTTCCCCTATCATACCCCTACCCCAACCCTATCCAATCCATACCCATCCCCTTTCCCTCGCACCTACCTCTTCCGCTACCATACCCCTACCTACCCCATACCCTTACCCCTATCCTAACCCACCCTACCCCCTACCTTACCCTAACAGTAACCTCTACCCTACCCCCACCCATAAAATACCCTATCCTACCACTATACTACCCCTGTCCCTACTGCTACCTAACTCTTACTCCTATCCTACCCTTCCCTATCCTACCACTACAGCATTAAGGCTGTGCCTAAGTTCATATCAGTAAATTACTCCATTTTCAGTTCAAGAAACTGCAGATTCGCAGCAACAAGATCAAACACATTTAATATTGCCCCCTCCGAGTATTCCAAGCAGACAGACAATAAATTCTCATTGCATGTAGTTTTTATTTACCCGCGAGTGTCATAATTGGTGAAATGGGTGAAATAAACAATTCTATTCTATTCTCATACGCGGTACGGAGAATCAAGTACTGGGTTTTATCTTTGCCTTTACGATCATCACCGGGATTCACCGGACAAATTACGGAAATGAACGGCCATATTGTTTACATCGGCGACCCTGTACAGAGTCGCGTTTTGTGAAAAGTTAACGTTTACATGCACTTACAGGTTAAAAACAAGAAAGCTGCTTTGCCAAACGTAAGATTTGTATGTTATTCATCATATGATCATATCCTTTTTATTGAACATGCCACCAATATTGAATATTGGTGAAATTTTCAGAATTTCCAGTTTTTGTATGGAAGGACACAAGACCCTACGGAGTGACTGAACGTCAGTAGGGTCTTGTTGTACAGGACTACGTTTCACCACGCAATTTTCACAACCGGAAATGTGTTTTACGTCAGCGATTCTTGTCACAACACTATTGACTCGTTCGCCGTGTTGTTGGCCAAGGCCAAAGTGGAGCGCTTTGGTGCAGTAGTAGCGCATCGGATTTGTGATCAAGAGGTTGCGGGTTCGAGCCTCACGCTGACCAAAGTGTTGTGTCCTTGAGCAAGACACTTCATCCACATTGCTTAAAAAAAATAAAATAAAAAAAGGTACTGGTTACCACCCAGGAAATCTCCTTGGTGAACTAGCCGCTATCAAGATGACACTAGATTTTATCCTACAAGAAAAGATGAAAAGAAAGATTGATACAGTTTTGATTTTCAGTGACAGTCAGTGTGCAGTTGGTATTCTACAGTTAGGCTGGGATGACAAAAAGTACAAGAAAACAAGCTCTGACATCATCCAAGTTATGTCAGATTTACAAAGGAATGGGACAGAAGTAAAGATTCAGTGGAGTCCAGGGCATGCAGATATAAGAGGGAATGAGATAGCGGATAGGCTTGCCAAGGAGGCTGCAAAAGAAGCAGAGGAAATGCCAGAAGATATAGAAGATGCAACACAGGCACAAATACAACATGCAGCAAGAGAAGCAGTCATGGGGAAATGGCAACGAAGATGGGAAATATCGGAAAAAGGCAGAAATTTGCATCAATACCATCAAGTAGTCAAACTGAAGAAAATCAGTTTCAAGGGCACAAGAAATCAGAGGGTGATATTGCAATTGCAGAGTGGTTACTGCAGACTCAAAGACTACCTCCACTCTGTTGGTGTGGTTGATGATCCCTCTTGTGCTTGCGGTGAGAGAGAAACAGTTGACCATTTTCTCCTTGATTGTGAACTCTATGATGCTCAGAGAGAAATTATGAGGCAAGAGGTCTTATTAAACTTGGGTACAAGTGCCCTTGACTTGAATACTTTCTTTGACGAAAACCAAAACAAAGATGATGAAGAACCAAAAATTCACCGTGAAGACATCTACCAACAATTAGATGTTTTCATATCATCAACAAACAGATTTTAAATTTAACTGGGGGGGGGGGGATGCTAGGATATTTCAAGGTAATGGGGTTGTTTGGTGTAAGAATGATGCAATCATTATTTCTTCTGAGGGACAGGAAGTGGCCGATACGGCTGTACCTGGCCTGACGATATACATGATACATTCATCATACATTATGGGAATGGGTGTGGTTCACATTCAATTACTTCATCTATCTTGATATATTGAAATCAACATTTGTTTTCATGGTTATAGCGGGAGGACAGGAAGTGGCCGACACGGCTGTACCTGGCCTTCCAAAAAAAAAAAAAAAAAAAAAATCATCAAACATTATGGGAATGAGTGTGGTTCATGTTTTCATTGTTATATCTGGAGGACAGGAAGTGGCCGACACGGCTGTACCTGGCCTTCAAAATTCATCAAACATTATGGGAATGATTGTGGTTCATGTTTTCATGGTTATATCTGGAGGACAGGAAGTGGCCGACACGGCTGTACCTGGCCTTCAAAATTCATCAAACATTATGGGAATGAGTGTGGTCCATGTTTTCATGGTTATATCTGGAGGACAGGAAGTGGCCGACACGGCTGTACCTGGCCTTCAAAATTCATTAAACATTATGGGAATGAGTGTGGTTCTTGTTTTCATGGTTATATCTGGAAGACAGGAAGCGGCCGACACGGCTGTTCCTGGCCTTCAAAATTCATTAAACATTATGGGAATGAGTGTGGTTCACATTTAATTAAGTACTACATATTCTTTGATGTATAGTAATCATTATCTATATTCATGGTTATATCTGAACGGCGGGAAGTGGCCGACACGGCTGTACCTGGTCTGAGGATATACATAAATTTATCATACATTATGGGACTGAGTGTGGTTACCCTTTAATTACTACATATTCTTTGATATATATATCAATCATTATTTTTGGGGCACTCGGTTGGTTTTTCTTTAGAGATTGTTCTCCTCAGATGCAGTGGTATCTGGTGGGGTGGTTGCCCGTGGGTCCTGGGGTGGGTGCGGATGCAGCGGAGTCAAAGAAATCTGGAAATGTGATTCATTCTGCAGGTGATGCGGTTGGAGTGTGTTTGGGCGTCAGCCTTTTGTGGCCGCTGCCGATATCAAGCCCAGGACCTATGGTGTCCGGGGCAGGTGGATTAACCACTGAGTTATCACGCTCCTTTAATCATCGGTCGGGGCACTAGACTGGATTTTTTTTTTTTTTTTTTTTTTCATACTACAGTGGTGCCTGGTGCCGAGTGATTATTGCTGCAGCCCATGGATGGACCAGATTAAGCGGAGTCAAGAGGATCAAATAATATGACATGTTTAAATGAGTCTCTCTTAAACATTAACATATTGGTTTCTTTGTAGGATAGAGGAATGAAGTAGCATGCCATAATAAATCGCCTTATTTGGAGTGCATAACTGACCGGTCTGGCTGGCCCGAACCTTTTGGCCTGGTGTTTGACTCGCTTGCTTTTTGCCCCAGGGTCGTGGGCTGGGTCCCCGGTCGGGGCACTTGGTGTTTTTCTTTACAATTTTTCTTCTCAGTTTGCAGTGGTGCCGGGATGGTTACTGATGAAGCCCAGGAGAGGTGCAGATGCAGCAGAGTCAAATGAAGCTGGAAATGTGATATGATTACATGAGTATCCCCTGAACATTTGAAAATAATAATAATGATAATAATAATAATTGTCTCTTTGTAGGATGGAGTGCAACAATAAATATGTATTTAGAGTGCATGATTAATGGTCTCATCTATATCTTAACCCTGTTGATTGCTGTTTATGTCTGATTTTCATCATGTTGGGTGAAAGAGGGGGGAAAAAAAAAAAAAAAAAAAAAAAAATAATCCTCTATACTATGAGTTATTACGCAGACACTACTTGTGAAAGATTATACTTGTGAGTTATCTCGGCCAGTAGAAGGCTTTGAAATGAAATGAAATGAAATCCTGCTCGTAATGCTCAGATGTGAGCGAGTAGCAGTAATAGGATGTAGTAGGAGGCTACACTTGGCAGTTACCAGCAAACAGTCCCACTCATATGCTGGATGAACTATAAAATTCTCTGGCTCAAGAAGAGCAGTTGTAAGGCTCCTGTGTCTATCCAAGAAGAGGATGAAGATGAAAACTGCTCGACCCTATATGGCCTAAATGGTATTGTCAGGATGTTAAACGCCAGACAAACCAAACTTTACTTGTAGGAAAAACTATCCAACTGAATATGACATGAATGGTGTTGACAGGCCGTAAACTCTAAACAAGCAAAACTGGACCAATTAAGCCATATCCAGCACAAGCAAGACTAGCACTGCCCCTTAGTGCGTCGTAGGTTGGATTCTACGGCACCCCCGTGAGTCGTATAGTCAGGCCCGATCACCGGGATACAGTTTGACTCATGTAGCCGCAAAATATTTGAAGAGGTTTTCAGTTTCCTAACTGATTTTAATTATGGACATGAAATGGCATGTTACCGATATTTAAACATTGGCAAAAGGAAACAATTTGTTAGCTAGAATGAAGTCATGATTAGAACTCAAAAGATGCTCCTTAACCCCCTTACAAAAGATAAGGTGGGTTTACAAAAATACAGAAATCCTAGAAGGGGGGAAATTGCATTCTGCTCCCAGGGTACGAGTAAGCTTATTCAGCACCTACGTGCCAGCGTCTCAATAAAAAATAAGGGGGCATAACTACAGACCAGTTATGAGATATAGTGTTCTATCAAATAGAAGCCCGCGGAGTAAGATTCCGCTAATGGTTACGAATAACCGACTGATTAGAAAAGTTTGGTGACAGTAGGACTGGCAGAAATGAAATGAGTTTCTAAACTCCAGTGTCTATAACACTTGAAATGTACACTTTGACACAGTTCCAAATATAGTATAGAAGTATTATATTTATGAACTAGATAACCCTAACATTTCCAAGGGGAAAATAAGAATTTATACATTTCTGATAAAATAATCTGTGTAAGGTTGGTAACTGTGAAATTATTCAAGTACGGTAACAGGGAAGTTTCCATAAATAATCGAATCGGGAAGAGCATTCCAATCTCTAATGGTTCGGGGGAAGAACGATCCTTTATAAATGTCAGTTCTTGCAGCTCATATATTTCTTCAAGCCCCGATTGGCGGGGGCCTTATCTCCGTGATCATTACATGTTCAGTTTAGTGTTGTTTTTGACGCATTTCTCTCGTATGTAAAGGGATAGGACATGAAGCGTGTACCGTTTCTCAATGTTGGGATGCCCGGTGGGGTAGGGGCGGTCATGTCGTATTCCTTTATATGCCGGGGAAACACACCGTCCCCGTGTTCATTACATGTTTTAGTGTTGTTTTTGATGTATTTCTCTCGTATATGAAGGAATATGACATGAAGCGTGTACCGTTTCTCAATATCGGGATGCCCGGCGGGGTAGGGGCGGTCATGTCATATTCCCTTATATGCTGGGGAAACACACGGTCTCCATGTTTATTACATGCTTAATATTGTTTTTGAACTTTCTCAATTATGTGCTTTCTCTAACTTCATTACGTCTATGTTCATGAAATGCTACTTTTAGTGCTGGTTTTGATTTATTACAGAGGATAGAATAAAGAAGGAATATTAAATTGATAGAATATGAATTCTGTTCTCTTTAAATACAACCCATTTAAATTCTTGACGTCACAATTTGACAACAAGGCGGTCGCCATCTTGAAAGGAACTCTCGCTTCGGTAAGTATTTCTGTGTTAAACATATATTTTACGCACAATCTTGACATAGCTATTATCGCAGAGTACGGGCAAAATTACAATGTTTTGTCAGCAAAAAGAAATTTAGGCAAGCTTTAAGCAGTATGGATGAACACGTCGGATTTAGTTAATTTCAGCGATCCATTCGTCAACACTCTGGATATGAAAATCATTCATATGAAGCAGCGCAGTGTTTTCATTAATCCTCAAGTAACGAGTACACGACTTTTTCAGAAGAAAATACCATAGAAGTGTTTATTTGTATTAAAATTAAAATTTTTGAACTTTATAAGACGTTTTCAGTAAATGGTATCGTTAACACTCGATCTGAAAAGAGATACGTACACACTCTGAAAAATCAGCATATAGTTGTTTCTCGTGACAACCTGAAAAGCAGGGTAAAAGGCGCCAAATTCTCTAAAGGTTACAAGTATCTTGGACAATAATGGTGGCCAGATGAACAGGCAGTTGTAATGTCCGCTCCCTTGTCACTTAAGAAGATATAGCCCACTCTGGAGCATTGTCGTACTTGCGTTGAGGTATATAACAACAGAATTAGGTTTACATTTATCTCTGAAAATAAAAAGAGTCATACAGGCTAACGAAGAATAGGCAGACATCTCTTGAGGTCCTCAATGGTCTCTTACATGAGCGGAAAAATACTGTCGTGGCTGAGAACTAAACTTCTTGCAATGATCTGCTCGTTATAAAAAAGGCATTATCTTACTTTATTTAAGCCGGCCTCGGTTGCTCAGTTGGATGCGCGTCTGACTGGTGATCAGGAGGACGCGGCTTCGTTACCTGCCAGAGTCGGCAACATTCTTTCGTGGAGATTGATCATGGAATCTTTTCTATGGTCAGTCTCTCCCTTCCGCTGATTCAAGAAGGGCAGTTGTCAGTTTCTGGCGATAGAATGTGCGCTGTACTGGTTAACGTATAAGCCTGCACAGAAAAAGTGTGAATAGGTAAACTGACCGGGATAAAAATGACCTAAATATTGTTGACTGGGCCCTTAAACTCCAATACAAACAAACAAACTTACTTTAATCAAAGTAGTAATAGAACAGGTGGGTCAGCTGTCTTTTGGGTGGGTTTGAAAAATACACGGTGACTTAGACTGTAAACATTTGTTTATTCCTTACATCCGTGTACAAAAAGCAAACAGTGTAGACCTTGATCAGATGCCGCGCTCTGTCGCGTCTTGTTAGGGCTTACACTGTTTGCTAAATCCAACACACGATTTTAGTCCAGATTTTATTGATAACCATATTATTGAATACGCCGTCCTCACAGCTATAAGAATAAGGCGGCTATTTTCTATAAATAACAGCTACCTTTAGTGATGGTCAGGTGGACTTAAGCACTATTTTTAAAAAAGCTCCATTGCTTAGTAACTTTTGTCGACCAAAAAAACAATATTGTACACTGTAGCACAGTTTTAATGAAAAGTGTAACACTTTTTGTAACAATAATTTGACATTTACATCACTCGATGCAGTATTTGGCATAACACCCACAAAAAATTAGGCATTTTGTGTAGTTTCAACGTTATTTTTTATTTTAATTAATGATCCGGTGCAAGAAAAAAGCTACAATAAGGCAATTTATGTGCGACGATAGACTACCCAGATCAGCTTGCATACCCGGCCAGTCTGATCTGTGTATTCTTGAGTTTTAAAAACAGTAGTAATATTTGACACTTCCCACACCTGCTTGTTGTATAAACCGATCCTTATCGAGGCCCCAATGACATTTTTTTCTCGTTACGCTGTTCAGGATCTGCTGTTGGGCTTGTGCGGTTGGTTAGGATTAAGAATCGTCCGTACAACGAGCAGGTGTGAGTAGTGTAATAGCTCACTATTGTTTCAAAAGCGAAATATTACACCGATCAGATGCATGGACTGGTCTAGGTATTCACTAGTCGCACATGTCATATTTTAGCATTTGTCTTGCACCGGCTGATATATTGACAAAAACAAAACAAATAACGTCTCAACTACAAAGATAAAAGAAAAACGTCTACTATTTTCGCGCGATACGCAAAAAAAAACTACGAACGGCATAAACATATGAAATGATGATGCCTGTTTGGTTGAAATTGAGGTTGAACGGCCCCGTCAACAGCACTTAGGTCATTTTCGAGACGTTACTTCCAATCTTTTCGGGACTTCTATCCAACATTAAGATGAAATGACATCTGAAGCAATGCCTTCAGTGAAACAAATAGGGATTCCTGACCATTGCATTTACTTCTATTTTATACACATGTACGGTCCAACTCGCACCACTTTTCCTGGGCAGACTTGGGGTCTTTGGGTGTTTGTGTCGCTTGTATTATTTTATTTTGGATAGCCTTTTGGCCATTTTGTGATAAAGTAACGGTCCTTTTGGCTTTCCGCTGTTGGTGTTTCCGTTGGGGTATGTTGTTTCATGTTTGTGTTTCTTTCCCTTTGGTGTCTCTGATGGGAGCTGTGGGTTAATTGTATCGATTTCTGATCATTGCCTCTACTTCTAATTTGGACCCTCTAAGTGATTACCAGTGTTCGCTTATATCCTTTTGTTTTGGACAGCCAACTGGCCATTTTGTTGGAAAGAAACTGTCCTTTTGGCTTTCCGCTAGTGATGTTTAGAGTCTACTTATTTCATGCTTGTGTTTCTTTCCATTTGGTGTCTCTGATGGGAGCAGTGGGTTAATTGTATCGATTCCTAATCATTGCCTTCACTTCTATTTTTCATATGCAGTTGGGATGATAACTTACATAGTGTAAGTGGCAGTGTTTTTCTTGACATCCCATTTCATCTTTACTTTAATTCTTTCTCTCTATCATAGGTCTAAGTTAAATTTCATCAAAAATTTCCTAGGAACTATAAAATGTTGAAACTTCAATCTTTATCATAGTGTGGCTTTATTTTTATTTTCTTGTTGCCCTTGCTTCCAAAGGATTACATTTTTCTAGAAAGTAATATATTTCACCGTAGCTGGTGTTATGGGAATATTTGGCGTCCGTAACATGTTTATCTGCTCTTCATTAAAGTGTGGATTTATTTTCCAGTCATTTTGGGATCATTGATGCCTCTGCAGGGGTTCGTAAATGTTTGAGGGTTAGTGATGCGGCCTAACTGGCCGAAACTAGCTAGTCTGGTCCATAAAAATCGTGTACACTCCACGGTTTTCAGTTCTGTCTTGTAGTACTTGCTTCAAAGGGATTGCCCTTTTCTAGAACATTTGTATGCAATGCAATAATGATGGCTTATATTGTATAAAAGGCAATAAGCATCTTCAGCTTATTTGTTCATCTATTCTTTAAATCTTCTCCCAAAAATTAGGCCAATATTAATATTTTGTCAACGTTTTCACAAGAACAAGAAAAGCTAGAAACCTAATTTCGCAGCATAGTCCTTGGGTGGGCCTCTGCTTAGATTTTTCTAGCCTTAATAGCTTAATGAAACGCATGTCTTCCATGGGGCAGAGCCCAACTGAACTATGGTGAGTATAGTGGCCCAAGGGCCTCTTGTTTTTACAGATATTTTAAATCTGAACCATTTGTTTTATCGTCATTTTTTTCGCAACTCGGCGCAACATTGTAAATAGTTCAAGTGCGACAATGTTCTAGACTGGGCAATGTCTTCTTAAGTGACAAGAGAGCGGAAATTGTGATCGGCTGTTCATCTGGCCACCACTATTGTCAAAGATACTTGTTACCCTGCTTTTCAGGTTGTCACGAGAAACAACTATATGTGGCCTAGTGGTTAAGAGCGCTGACTCTTGATCATTAGGTCTCTCACCGCTGTTGTTCGAGCCTCGCTCGGGTCATATGTGAGACTTAAGTTCTGCGACGGAAGGTCATGTGGTTTTCGCCCACTTCTGATTAGCGATCGGCTCGATATGAGTGAAATAATCTTGAAAGGGCCGTAAAACCAAAAAAAAAAAAAAAAAAAAAAAAACAACTATATGCGGGTTTTCAGAGTGTGTACGTATCTCATTTCTGATCGAGTGTTAACGATACCATTTACTGAAAACGTCTTATAAACACATGATAAAGTTCAAAAATTTTAATTTTAATACTAATAAACACTTCTATGGTATTTTCTTCTGAAAAAGTCGTGTACTCGTTATGAGAGGATTAATGAAAACACTGCGCTGCTTCATATGAATGATTTTCATATCCAGAGTGTTGACGAATGGATCGCTGTTCAAAATGAACTAAATCCAACGTGTTTATCCATACTACTGAAAGCCTGCACAAATTTCTTTTTGCAGACAAAACATTGTTATTTCGCCCGTACTCTGGGATAAAAGCTGTGTCAAGATTGTGCTTAAATCATCTGTTTAACACGACGGGCCTCCGTGGCCTAGTGGATAAGAGCGCTGACTCTTAGTCATTAGGTCTCTCACCGCCGTAGGTTCGAGCCTCGCTCGGGCCACGTGTGAGACGCCAAGTTCTGCAACGGAAGGTCAGGTGGTTTTTCTCCGGGTTCTCCGGTTTTCGCCCACCTCTGATTAACGATCGGCTCGATATGAGTGAAATAATCTTGAAAGGGCCGTAAAACCCAAACCAAAAAAAAAAAAAAAAAAAAAAAAATCTGTTTAACACAAAAACACTTACCGAAGCGAGAGGTACTTTCAAGATGGCGGCTGCCATTGTCTTTCTGTGTGACGTCACCGTGACGTAGGTTTCCCCCCTTGGTATCGCCGCATTATGAAAACACGCCTATTCAATTATATTGAAAAAAATACCACCGAATAAAAAACAAAAGTGGTACTTTTCTGAATATAAAATCTGACGTTTTTTTCTGGTCAAAACATAGATTGTTGGTACTCGTTAGAACCGCCTCGGCGAGAACTCGCAATCTATGATTTTAAACAGAAATAAGAAAAATATCGTTTACCACCTGGATCCCCAGTTTTACTATTTAAAAGTGGGGCTTAAGTGGGTAAAAACTACATAGGGGTGTGTTCGTGATGATGCGACATATCATACCATTGGTAGAGTAAATATCGCAGCAGGTATAATATAGTGTCGTATAAATTAAGCATAAAAGCTTAAAAATGGTATAGACTATTCAACTGTTGTAGAATTAGCTGAGACCTTATACGCTGTCTGGTCTGGTGCTATAATAGTTAGGCATTTTTCTCAGATCTCTTTTGATAAATAAAGCTTTTAAAAGACCTATTGCGCTATATACTGGTACCGTTTTCTGCTATAAAAACATTGGCCCATTTTCTTGACAAAAATGTCAAATACAGATTCCAAAAGTAATATATGGTGTTTTAGGGAGCTTCCATAAACATTTTTAATAGTACATAGAAGGGGGGGGGGGGGGGGGGGGTGAAAAAAAAGGTCCGTTCCGGTTATTGAAGGTCCGTTCCGGTTATTGGGTCCGTTCCGGTTAGTAAACGCACCCGTCTGAAACGCCAATGAATGGTGATTTCTACAGTGCCTAGCCGGGGGACAAGGTCATCTGTTGGAATGCTAGCAGCACCCTTTAGACCTTTGTATAAAAGGATGAGCCTACTGTCTTTCCTTCTTTTCTTGAGAGACTCCCATTTTAATTTTCCAAGTATTCCAGTCATGCTAGCTCCCAGTTTCAAAGTAGAAATTGCCTGTTACAAATCTAGTAGCTCTATTCTGACATTTTTCAATTTATTCGTTAAGAACCACTCCACTGCCCAGGGTCCAAGATACAACTGCCATATTCCAAGATTGGGCGATCAGATTGGGTGGAGCGTGACAGCTCCGTGGTTAGTGCATTTGCCTCTGATGCTAGAGGGTTCGATCCCCGGCAGCGGCGATAAAATTTCGGTGTCCGAACACGTTCCATTGGCATCATTTGCAGGGATGAATGTCATAAAGTGCACCGTCCTTCGGATCGGGACGTTAACTGGAGGTCCCCTGTGCAGTGAGAACCATTCCCTGTGCGGGTTAAAGATCCTTACCGTAATTACATGATTACTGTGTGGGCTTTCATCCTGCAAACCTGGAGTGTATGTAATGTACACCTGCGGTAATGGTCAAATGTGCCCCACGTAGTATCAGTAGATATATAAATAGATAGATGGAGGTAGATGGAGCTGGAAAAAGAGATTTTTTTTTCTTGTTTATTGTTTCTGGTTTCTTGTCTAACTCATATTCTAATGCACTTTCGTATGTAACGCGACGTCTGATTGGATAACGTCAAAAATTTGCGCCAGTATATTCTACGATATACTGTCGGAAACCCGACGTCATCATGTAACTTCGCTTTTCATTGGCTGGCATTTGGTTTTACGCAGCTCACTGTACTTGCCGGTTTGGGCAAAAACAACATTTTTAAAACAAAATACGTGAATAAGTGCATTAGAATGGGGATAACTGTATTTAAAATTGTCATTTGGGGAGGTAAATCGTCGGTTTTACGGTCGCAAATTACGTTTTACGGCTCCGCTGACGCGTCGCCGCAAAACGAAATTTCCGACCGTAAAACCTCCGATTTACCTCCCCAAATGACAATTTTTAAATACAGTTATCCCCTAATTAGACAAACAAATCGGCAAAATATTATTGCTGGTTATCGTAGATTATTAATTCTTTCATTTGTAAAGTAATTTACTTTGTTGACATAATTTCCCGCCATTACCACACCAGTGGGTGGGGTAAACGCAAAATTGAATTATCCTTTGGAGGCTAGACACATTCATTTTTCTGAAGAGCCTGTGAGTTGTCAGATATTTGTGTTGAGCTGTATATAATTTTGAACAGGGTGCTGAATAGTCCTTTGTAGCTGTCAGTACACTGATTGTTAAAAACTCGGATTCAAAATTATTTTCATTCGGAAGAGCCTTGTGTTCTTGTTGTCAGCGAGTGTGGACTGTCCGTTCAGCTAACAGACGGCTGGTAACCAAGTGTTGAATGTGCAGAGCTCTTTATCCTGTATTATTGTTTGACTCAAAGCTGTCCAGTATACGAAAATGAAGGTCTCCCTGCTTCCCATGGTATTGATTCTCTGGTTCATCCTTTGGAAATTAAGTAGCAAAAAGCAACAGGATGATGGAAATCAGGAGTGCAGGAATACAAAGGAGCAAACACTGCGATAAAACTTCTTAGTACTTGGCTGTAACTAGAAAGCTAGGAAACAAACGTGTTCGGAGGGCTTACGGAACTTCAAGTCCTCACGTGGAACAAATCTGGTGATTTTATTGATCTTGGCCGGAGACATTGAAACTAACCCCGGTCCAAGGTTTCGCTGTGGGCTGTGCAAAAAAATATTGCAAAGACTCTCAGAAATGGGTAGAATGTGAGGACTGTGAAAAGCGTTTTCATTCCTCGTGTTCTGAATAGTTGGATGAAAACCAATTGCTAGAGCTTGAAATTGGAATTGGAACTTGGTATTGCAAAGATTGCAAATCAGACTGTGGTCTATGCAGCGGTGATGTTCTGAATGAACATAAGGCCGTTCAATGTGAACAGTGTGAAATATGGATTCACGCTGATTGCGCTTTCCTTTAGGATACCGAGTACGGCAAACTGGTAAACTCGAGTTGTTCATGGTTATGCCCGAAGTGCGAGTTTTTTAACTTTTCTGACTCGTTCTTCAGCGATTCTATATAACTGGAAGAAAGAAATAAATTTGAACCTCTGTCAAAGGAGAAAGGAGTTAAATCTCCGACTACTGACATAAGAAAGCCAAATTTTGTAAAAAGTTTGAAACTTTGCAGTATTAACATTAACGGTTTAAGAGTAAAGATACTTGAACTTTTAGCTTTCCTTGATACTAACCAACCACATATTGTGGCTATTCAGGAAACAAAGATTGACGATTCAATTATGACCTCGGAGCTTTTCCCTGAAACTAGCGAATACAGTGTCTACAGAAAAGATAGAAACACTCATGGCGGCGGGGTGATGTTGCTCGTTCACAGAGACATCTCTCATATGCCATTCATGGAACTGGAAAACGATTCAGAATCTATACTAAGAAAAACAATTGAAGGATATTGGACTTTCGCGCTTAATTTTGAACAAATTACAAAATATGCTGAAATGCCATTTAAATACTTTGAAAAACAAGTTATCAACCTCATGTTTCGTGCAGCCATTTGAAGTTATGCTACAGTGGTTATCTAAAACATTGTCCGTAAACAAGTATGGGGTCAAGCAGCAAAATTCACGTGCGCTAAAAAAATCGATTTCGTACATGAGGCTATCGGTCAGTTCGGTTATTTGTACACGTAAACGAAGTGTTGGATATCTTTGATTATTTTGGATATGGTTGGGCGCAGACGTTTGACCAATAGGCAGTGCTGGCAAGTCGTTATTCGGTTAGACGTAGGTCAACGTCAAATCGACGTCGCTGCTAGATTTGGCGTTTCACAAAGTGTGGTGAGCCGGCTATATGAGAGATTCTGCCAGACGGAAGAAGTGGCCGAAAGACCTGGTAGGGGACGAACGCGAGCCACTTCTGCTCGGGACGACCGGTATTTGGTGAACCAGGCGTTACGTTCAAGGACTCTTAGTGCGCCTAAGTTACGTCAACGGCTCAGGAATGTGCGTAATGTTAACGTCAGTGTCCAGACTGTAAGAAACCGGCTAAATGACCGAAATCTTAACGACCGAAGGCCTCTGGAAGCAACGCCATTAACACCTCGCCACCGTCAGATGGAATCGCCAACAATGGAATACTGTGCTTTTTACAGACAAAAGTCTGTTTCATTTGTCACACGCTGATGGCCGGATTCGCGTTTTGCGACGTAGGAAAGAGAGATATGTCCAATGTAACATTGTTGAACGTGACCCATACGGAGGCGGAAGTGTTATGGTGTGGGCAGGCATCTCCCATAACCTGAAAACGGAACTTGTGTTGGTTGGGACGATGACTGGTCAACGTTACATAGATCAAGTCAATGATCCACATTTACTGCCATTTATTCAACGTAATGGGTGACGTTTGACGTTCATGGATGACAATGCGCGTCCGCATCGAGCGACAGTCGTCATTAACCGTCTCCAACAAGCGGGAATTCAAACCATGGACTGGCCAGCTCGCCCTCCAGACCTTAATCCCATAGAGCATGCTTGGGATGAGCTTGGGAGACGCATACGTAACCGACGTCACCAGTCATCAACGTTGGCCCAGCTTGGACAAGCGCTTGTGGAAGAGTGAAATGGCATACCCCAATACAATCTCCGTCGACCTATCGCCAGCATGCGACGCCGGTGCCAGGCCTGCGTCCAAGCTAGAGGTGGCCACACCCATTATTAATGACGCTTGACGTCTTGTGACTTTTGTGCTGAATGTAAAGGACATTTAGGAAGGCACTGTACCGAAACCAATGAACCGAGAATGAATTTGTTTTTGCATATCGATTGAGAATTGATTAGTGTATCAATTTTTGTTCAGTTTCAGAAATTTAGTATTTACCAGTAATTGTGGTAAACAAATGAATTTTAGTATCCTTCAATTGTTTTTCATAGTATATTTGGGTTAAGGTTTTTGCAAACAAAACTTCCCACTTTATTGCAAGTTGGTATCGACCACATAACGACACTGTCGAAAACTTCCAGTTATTTAAAGATCAGCTTGATCGCATTAAGTCTCAGAATAAGGGTAAAAAAACTTCCCGCAGTACATGTCCTAGGTGACGTCAACTTCAGACAGATTGTTTGGCCAGATAGGCTCAGCAAACAAGGCACAAAGCTGAGTCCGTCAGAGGGGCAGGTGTTGGTTGACATCATGAATGATCATGGCTTGGAACAGGTTGTTGACTTCCCTATGCGAGATGGAAACACTTTGGATTTGATTCTTACAACTTTGCCAGGACAGTTTGGGGATATTCAATCCCCGGACAAACTAAGTGATCATGATATTGTCTCTGGATTTTTGAAAATCTTCGTACCACCCATAAAGAAACCTCGTAGAAAGGTGTACTTATATCAAAAGGGTGACTATGAAACTATGAGGAAGGATGCCCTAAAATTTGCAAGAGAGAAATACTTTAATGGTCATTCAGACGCTCGGTCTGTTCAGGAGAACTTTGATTTGATAAAGTCTTTCATTCAAGCTTCGTCCGAAAATCATATCCCCCTCCAAAACTAGCAGGTCTGTATCTTCAATTCCTTGGATCACACCAGAAATAAGAAGAAAAAATCGGAGGAGAAATAAGATTCATGCTAAGGCAAAAAAGTTGGGAAGTGTTAAACTCAGAGCAAAATTTGAAAACTTGAGACGAGAAATAAAAAATGACATCAAAAATCAGCATGATCTGTATGTTAATAACTTGGTAGGTGAGGTAAAGGCAAATCATAGAGACTTCTACAGATATATCAATAGCCAGAAGAAAGATAGGCAAGGTATCCCACCCCTTAATAAAAGAGGAGGGAACGGGATCGCTGAATCGGTCTCTGAAAGGGCAGAGGAACTGGTTGGTCACTTCAATGATGCATTTAATAAAACTGAGTTCAACGAGGTTCCATTGACTGAATGATCGGCCCCTTTCATGGAATATATTGTTGTATCCTCGGCAGGAGTGATCAAGTTACTTAAAGGTTTGAACCCTTCTAAAGCTTTAGGGCCTGATGAGCTTCATCCTAGAGTCCTGAAGGAACTAGCAAAGGAGTTAGGTTCAGTTTTTGCTAATCTTTTCCAACAATCTCTCGATACGGGTGAAATTCCCAAAGATTGGCTACTAGCGAACATCTGTCCACTTTTAAAAAAATGGGACAGAGCTCTTGCTCGAAATTATCGCCCGGTGTCACTGACCTGTGTTCTGTGTAAATTGCTTGAACACATAGTTTGCTCAAACATCATGGCCCACTTGGATGAATATAAATTTTTTTGAGACAGACAACATTTAGGAAAAGGCATAGTTGCGAAACTCAGTTGAGCACGGTTATTAATGATTGGGCAAAAATCCTGGGTGGGGGGGGGGGGGGGGGTGGGGGTGGGGGGGGGGGGGGGGGGGGGCAGGTGGACACATTTATTCTGGACTTCGAGAAGGCTTTTGACACCCCTCTGCATGAACTACTTAAATCCAAATTATTTGGTTATGGAAGTGGAGGAAAAACTCTAAAATGGATAGATTCCTTCCTTTGCTACAGAAAACAGCGGGTTGTTGTTAATGGTGAATCTTCAGTATGGGCGCCAGTTTTGTCTGGAGTCCCGCAAGGGACTGTTCTTGGTCCTCTATTGTTCTCCCTGTACATCAATGATATCTCCGCTGACATTGACTCAGAACTAAGACTGGTCGCAGACGACTGTGTTTGTTACTGGGAAATTAGAGACACAGATGACTCACTGAAACTTCAGGCTGACATAGATAGATTAGGATTTTGGTCCCGAAAATGGGGCATGAGATGTCAGCCAGTTAAATGCAATATTATGCAGATAACTAGGAAGAGATCTAATAAAATTGAGGCTTCTTACACTTTAGAGGGAACGGTCCTCGAAAATGTGAATTCCATTAAGTACCTTGGTGTGACACATAATTAGCAACATGTGTACAAAGGCGAATATAACACTTCGTTTCCCGAGGCGAAATCTTCATCAGTGTCCTCAGGATGTGAAAGAGACAGCATACAGGGGACTTGTTCGCCCAATCTTGGAATATGGTAATTGCATCTGGGACCCAAGCGGAGTAGTCCTCAATGAAGAAATTGAAAAAGTTCAGAATAGAGCTGCTAGATTTGTAACTGGAAATTACTGCTTTGAAACTGGGAGCATGACCTGAATTCTAGGAAAATTAAGATGAGAGTCTCTCAAGAAAAAGAGAAGAGACAGTAGGCTCATACTCTTATACAAAGGTCTAAAGGGTGCTTCCAGCATTCCAACAGATGACCTTGTTCCCCCAGCTAGGCACTGCAGAAAGCACCATTCAATGACATTTCAGACCCTTACTGCAAGAACGGACATTTATAAAGAATCTCTCTTGCCCCGAACCATTAGAGATTGGAATGCCCTTCCCTATTCGATTATTTCGACGGCTGAAGGTGCTGAGGATTGTGTAGCTAAGTTTACCTCTTTGGTTAGGGCTAGGGACTAACTTCCCATATCACAGGTCCTGGTGTATGAATGTCATTTGACGTGTCACCAGTAATAATTCTGATTCTGATTCTCTTTTACATCCTGAGGGCACTGATGAAGATTACGCCTCAGGAAACCAAGTGTTCTATTTGCCTTAGTACACATGTTGCTAATATGAGTATTCCATCTCAAGTTGTGTGTGATTATCACACCATGGTATTTAATGGAGTCCACATTCTCGAGGACCGTTCCCTCTAAGGTGTAAGAAGCCTCAACTTTATTAGATCTCTTCCTAGTTATCTGCATAATGTTGCATTTAACTGGCAGAAATCTCATGCCCCATTTTCGGGCCCAACATCCTAATCTATCTATGCCATTCTGAAGTTTCAGTGAGTCATCTGTATCTTTAATTTCCCGGTAGCAAACACAATCGTCTGCGAACAGTCTTATTTCTGAGTCAATTTCAGTGGAAATATCATTGATGTACAGGGAGAACCCACTCTGAAGATTCACCATTAACAACAACCCGCTGTTTTCTGTAACAAAGAAAGGAATCTATCCATTTGAGAGTCTTCCCCCCCCCCCCAAAAAAAAAAAATTCCGTAACCAAATAACTTAGATTTAAGAAGTTCATGAGGTGGGGTGTCAAAAGCCTTCTCAAATTCCGGAATAAATGTGTCCACCTGTCCCCCTTTGTCCAAGATTTTTGCCCAGTCATTAATAACTGTGCTCAGCTGAGTTTCATAACTATGCCTTTTCCTGAATGCATGTTTTCTGTCTGACAAAAGTTTATGTTCATCCAAGTGGGCCATGATGTTCGAGCAGACTATATGTTCAAGCAATTTACACAGAACACAAGCCAGAGACATAGGGTGATAATTACGGGCAAGAGCCCTATCTCCTTTTTTGAAGAGTGGACAAATGTTCGCTAAGAGCCATTCTTTGAGGATTTCACCCGTATCAAGAGACTGTTGAAACAGGTGTGCAAAAACTGGACCTAACTCATTTGCTAGTTCCTTCAGGACTCTAGGACGAAGTTCATCAGGTCCTAAGGCTTTACTGGGGTTAATGCCTTGAGGTAGCTTGATTACTCCTGCAGCTGACACAACAATATTATCCATGGATGGGACCGATCTTCCAGTCAATGGAACCTCCGTGAACTCAGTTTTATTAAACGCATCATTGAATTGACCAACAAGTTCCTCTGCCCTTTCAGAGTCTGATTCAGCAACCCCGTTCCCTCCTCTTTTATTAAGGGGCGGATACCTTGCCTTTCTTTCTTCTGGCTATTAATATATCTGTAGAAGTCTCTGGGATTCGCATTAACATCACCTACCAAGTTATTAACATACAAAGCATGCTGGTTTTTTTTTTATGTCAGTCTTGATTTCACGTCTAAAGTTTTCAAATTTTGTCCTGAGTTTACCACTTCCTGTCCTTTTTGCCTTTGCATGAATCTTATCCCCTCTGCGAATTTTTCTTCTTATCTCTGGTGTGATCCAGGGAATTGAAGATACAGACCTACTAGTTTTTGAGGGGGATATGATTTTCGGCCGAAGTATGAATGAAAGAAGTTATCAAATCGAAGTTCTCCTGGACAGACCGAGCATCTGAATGACCATTAAATTATTTCTCCCTTGCACATCTGAGCGCATCCTTCCTCATAGTTTCATAGTCACCTTTCTGATACGAGAACACCTTCCTCCGAGGTTTTTTTTTTGGTGGTGGAATGTGAATTTTTAAATATCCGGAGACAATATAATTATCACTTAGTTTATCCGGAGACTTAATATCTTCAAACTGTCCTGGCAAAGTCGTAAGGATCAAATCTAATGTGTTCTTATCACGGGTGGGGACGTTAACCATTTGTTCTAATCCATGGTCGTTCATAATGTCAACGACCATTGTGCCTTGTTTGCAGAGCCTGTCAGGCCAAACAATGTCTCTGAAGTTGAGGTCACCGAGAACATGTACAGCCGGGAGTTTTTTACTCTTATGCTGCGACTTAATGCAATCCATCTGGTCTTTAAACAACTGGAAGTTTTCGACCGTACCATTTGGCGGTCGATACCAACTTGCTACGAAGTGAGAGGTTTTATTTGCAAAAACCTTAACCCATACCGATTCTGTGTCGTTTTCCAGCTCCATGTGGCATGTGAGGGATGTCTCTGTGAATGAGCAACATCACACCACCGCCATGAGAGTTCCTGTCTTTTCTATAGACACTGTAGTGAGAAGTTTCAGGGAAAACTTCAGATGAGTTAACTGAACTGTCAATATTTGTTTCTTGAATAGCCCCGATATGTTGTTGAAACGTATCGAGGAAAGCTAAAAGTTCGAGAATTTTTCCTCTTAATCCATTTATGTTTATACTGCAAAGTTTCAAACCTTTTACAAAATTTGGCTTAGTTTTATCAGCAGTCGAAGATTTATCTTTCTTATCCTTTGACAAAGGTTCAAATCTGTGTGGATTACTCAATTCTATATATTCATTGAAGAAGGAGTCTGAAAAGTTGCACATCTCGCATTTTGGACAAATCCATTGGCAGTTTGAGTTTACCAAAGTGCCATATTCCGCATCTGAAATGAAAGAACATTCAGTATGTATCCACATTTCACAATGATCATATTGGACCGCTTTGTGGCCATTAAGTACAGCACCACTGCAAAGACAACAGTCAGCTTTGCAGTCTTTGCAAAGCACGGTTTATTGCAAATTCTAGCTCTTGCACTACCACTGAACTTTCTAAATTATTAACTTCCTGTCTTACTGCTTTTAAAACGCATGTAATTAAATATTGTGATAAAGTCTTTGAAAGATCCGGAAGAAATCTGTTTTGGTCTATAAAAAATTCGAATGAGGTTTTAAATAAATTGAAATCCAGACATTTTCGTGCTTCTAGTCTGTCTACTTACGATTTTTCCACTCTTTACACTACACTTCCTCATAATCTTCTAAAAGAAAAGCTTAATGATTTAATTGAATGGGCTTTTCATAGAGAAGATTCTCTCTATCTTGCATGTAATGTCAGAAATGCATTTTTCACTTCTAAAGAGCATAAGAAGTATACACTTTGGTCATGTCAGAAAGTATGTGATGCCCTCACCTTTCTACTTGACAGTATTTATATTAGATTCGGTACTAAGTTATTTAGACAAATTGTGGGAATTCCGATGGGTACTAATTGCGCACCTCTTGTGGCTGATTTGTATGGTTATGAAAGAGACTACATTTTGTCGCTTTCCATTGATAACCAATCTGAAATTATTGAAGCTTTTAGCTCAACTTCTAGATATTTAGATGATTTATTAAATATTGATAATACCTATTTTGATGGTTTGATCAGTCAGATTTACCTCCCAGAACTTCAGTTAAATAAAGCAAATTCTTCTGATACCGAGGCCCCGTTTTTGGATTTACATCTATCTATTGTAGATGGATTTGTTTCGTGCAAAATTTTTGATAAACGCGATGACTCTGATTTTGAGATTGTTAATTTTCCTTTTTTGGATGGTGATGTTCCTCGTGCGCCATCCTATGGCGTTTATATTTCGCAATTAATTCGATTTGCTAGAGTATGTAGTCATGTAACTGACTTCAACACTCGTAATAAATTATTAACAGCTAAACTCCTTAATCAGGGTTATCGGTACCATAAACTACGCAAAGCCTTTTCAAAATTTTATAGACGCCATTCTGATTTAATTTCAAAATTCAATATTGGACTTAAATCTCTTCTGCAACAAGGTGTATCGGAACCCGAATTTTATGTTGACTTAGTATATAAATTCAGAAAAATATATAACCGCAATGACTTCAGCACCCAATTTCGTAAAATCATTCTTCGATATAAAAAGATTGGGTACAACATGGATGTTATACGACAGACTGCATGTATGGTAGTTAACCCAATCACGGTTGGCAACTTTGCTTCCCTCTTTAATTGCACGCCGGTGGGTCAGGCCTCAGATTCTATGACGGCTCCAACGTGAAGGCTTATTGAGAATTAGAGAGATCTAATTCAAGGTAATGTTGGTTGGTGCCTGATGCTCTGTCTCTAGTCGGGCCCATCGGAGTCTAACTGTTGGTTTTCTTTTGCTCCAGCATTTCAGTGGTTTCTTGCTGTCGAGTCCTCACCGTTGTATCACCTCTGTGGTTCTTTGATTTTTGTGTTCACGGAGATGTTGCAGTGATGAGTTAGGAGGCCTTCATGCGGACTGAACAAATTGCACGACCCGCAGAAAAAGCGACCGACTGAAGTCGGTTGATTTTCTAAGAGTGCCCTAAAATCACCGTGTCATTCTGTCATTCCGTCATTCTGTCAGTCTGTCTGTCCGTCCGTAACCCGTTTGTGAAAATCGGTGATAGTGACTTAACCGCTTGGAATATTTAAATAATTTTTGGCATACTGATAGATATCAATGAGATCTAACCAATGAAATTGTGAAATATTACATTCCATTTAGTATAGCCTCGCCGAGGCGAAAAATGTGAAACTTTTCGAACTGCTTCTCCTCGGAAACCGCTGGGCCGATTGAAGTCAAATTTCATATGGAGCCTCTATGGGATGGGGGAAACCAAAATTTGCTCATGGGGTCCAGGTCACTTGACCAAAATGGCCGCCAAGCCATATATGGTCTGTCTGCCTGTCCGTCCGTAACCCGTTTGTGAAAATTGGTGATAGTGACTTAACCGCTTGGAATATTTAATCAATTTTTGGCATACTGATAGATATCAATGAGCTCTAACCAATGAACCTGTGAAATATTACATTCCATTTAGTATAGCCTCGCCGAGGCGAAAAATGTGAAAATTTTCGAACTGCTTCTCCTCGGAAACCGTTGGGCCGATTGAAGTCAAATTTCATATGGAGCCTCTATGGGATGGGGAAAACTAAAATTTGCTCATGGGGTCCAGGTCACATGACCAAAATGGCCGCCAAGCCATATATGATAAAAACCCTTCAAAAATAGTCTTCTCCAGAACCACTGGGCAGATTTCCACGAAACTTGATAAATATCATCTGGGACGTAGGCCCATCATAAATTGCTAAAATGGTGACCCTGGGTTGACCTTGACCTTCTTTGTGCCTAGGTCAAACTTTGACACATATGCTTTTGTATTGGAAAAGTGAGAATGCATTTTATCCTGCAAACGATTCAGAATACAGTACTAAAGTATAAGATATATTTTTGCTCCTTACGATAAGGCGCATTTATTGGGGGGACCGTTTTAGGTCCAGGTCACATGACCAAAATGGCCGCCATATCCATATATGGTAACATTCATAAAGCTAAAAGCATCCGGCGGGTCGTGCACTTCAGCTGAAGCACTGGTCATTTGTCTAAATCGCGACGGAAGTAAGGGCGAGGATTGTGGCCACGTAAAATCGATTTAAGCCCCCAGTGGAAATCATTCCACTGACCGTTCCAAGGCGGTGCTTCTGTGGCGGTTTATTTATTGTGTTGTTTGTTTATTACTGTGTGTATCACTTGTGTCTTTTTATTTTGGATGGCCATATGGCCATTTTGTGGGAAAGTAACTGTCCTTATGGCCTTCCTTTGTTTAGGTTTCCATTATGGTCTGGTCGCTTAATGTTTGTGTTTCTTTCCCTTTGGTGTCTTTGATGGGTGGAGTAAGTTAATTGTATCGATTCCTGATCTTTGTTTTACTTCTACTTTGCAGTACCAACTCCAGATTCAATTTCTAGCAATTGACTGTTATCCAAATCAGAGCATGAGGAATGAAAACGATTTTCACAGTCCTCACATTCTATCCATTTCTGAGAGTCTTTGCAGTATTTTTTGCACTGCCCACAGCGAAATCTTGGACCGGGGTTAGATTCAGTGTCTCCGGCCAAGATTAGAAGAATAGCCAAATTCGTTCCACCGGAGGACTTGAAGTTCCGTAAGCCCTCCGAACAGCTTCTGTTCCCTAGCTTCCTAGTTAAAGCCAAGTACTGCGAAACTCTATCGCAGTGTTTCTCATTTACTATCCCGCACTCCTGATTTCCATCATCCAAATGTTTTCTGTTACTTAGTTTCCAAAGGGTGAACAAAAGAACCAAGGCCATGGGAAACAGGGATACCTTCATTTTATATACCGGGCAATTGTGTGCCAACAACAATACAGAATAAAGGGATAATCTCACAACACTTGCGTTTCTAGCGGTCTGCCAGCTGTACGGAAAGTCCACACTCGCTGACAAGCTCACAACACAAGGCAAAATAACAATCCTGATAAAATCTGTGTTCGACCCTTGCTGGAATATTCATCCTCTGTCTAGATCTCACGAGTCCCTGGCAAAAGAAATACATACAACAACGTGAGAAACAACACCAAGCAGTCAGATTTGTACTCAACGACTAAGCCTATACAGTAGCGTCCCGACCATAATAAGCAAAATAAAAATCTACCCTAGGACTATTTTTTCAAATGTTAATCAGGTGATGTACTAGTCAATCCAAATCAGCATGTCAAGTTTTTAGGCAACAGTTTAAATAGTTTTTTTTTTTTTAAATATCTTGCAACAAGAAAGAAACACAATTAAATTACCTAAAAATGCAAAGGGCAATCACTCCAACAAAATCTCATTAAACCGGTTGAAAATTTAATCAGGTAATCTCCTCCTCAGCCCAAATCGGTATACAAAATTTCAAGGCTGTAGCTCAAATACTTTTTGAGATATCTTGCTAACGAGATTTCTGTGTTATTTAATTAAAAAGGAAATACCGCAAAAAGGGGAGATAAATCAGATAAGAAAAAAACACGGGTCAACTATTTTTTTCATGAGGAAACCATATACGAAATTTCAAAACACTAGCATACATAGTTCTTAAGTAATACTATGCACAGGAAATCAACACAATTAAATGGCCAGAAATTGTAAAGGGCCATTACTCTAACAAAATTTCATTGACTTGGTTGAAACTTTAATCAGGTAATCTCCTCCTTAGTCCCAATCAGTATACCGAATATCAAGGCTCTAGCTCAACTATTCTTTGAGATATCTTGCTAAACAGATTTCTTTATTATTTAATTAAAGGGGAAATAACTCAAAAGGGGGAGATAATTCGGAAAAGAAAAAATACGGGTCAACAATTTTTTCATGAGAAATCCATATATGAAATTTCAAAACAGTAGTATACATGGTTATAAAGTTATGCTATGCACCAGAAAGCAACACAATTAAATGGCCAGAAATTGCAAAGGGCCATAACTCTAACAAAATTTTATTGAATTTGTTGAAAATTTAATCAGGTTATCTCCTCCTCTGTCCCAGTCAGTATACTAAATATCAAGGCTCTAGCTCAAATACTTTTTGAGATATCTTGCTAACGAGATTTCTATTTTATTTAATTAAAAGGTAAACAACTCAAAAAGGGGAGATAATTCGGAAAAGAAAAAATACCGGTCAACTAATTTTCATGAGAAATCCATACATAAAATTTCAAAACACTAGCATACATGGACACATTGTTATAAAGTTATGCAATGCACCAGAAAGCGCCACAATTAAATGGCCAGAAATCGCAAAGGGCCATAACTCTAACACAATTCCATGAAATTTGTTGAAAATTTAATCAGGTGATCTCCTCCTCAGTCCCAATCAGTATACCGAATATCAAGGCTCTAGCTCAAATACTTTTTGAGATATCTTGCTAACGAACTTTCTATGTTATTTAATTAAAAGGGAAATAAATCAAAATGGGGAGATAATTCAGATAAGAAAAAAAATGTCGGTAAACTTTTTTTATGAGGAATCCATATATGAAATTTAAAAACACTAGCATTGGTGGTTCTTAAGTTATGCAATGCACAAGAAAGCGCGACGAACGAACGAACAAACGAACGAACGAACGGACAAACCAGAAGCAATATGCCCCCCAACTTTTTCAAAGTTGAGGGCATAAACATGCAGGAACACAGCATCACTTGTCATGCCTTGTAAAATTCAAAACGGCCATGTCCACATATATCAGAATCAGAACAGTTATTGGTGACACGTAAATGACATTCATACACCTTCCCTTCTACACAAAACCCACTATGCGTAACGGACTCTTTCTCAATACCCTTTTCAAGGATTGACGTCACACGTTTTCCTTCTTTCCTACTCAGCAAGTCCATGGAATGATCTACCTCCAGACACACTCAACAGCCCTGATCTCACATTTCCAGTAACTGCAAAACCACCATCATTATCATCATCATTATCATAATTTGTCTGTCTGTACACAAGTAGGTCCTCTACTATAGAATTCACGCCTGTCAGTCTCTCGAAAATAGAGACCATTTTTTGCTGAAAACATTTTTTACTGAGAAATGTCCTAGGAACACTTGATTCCAAAGGAAAACACAAAAAGCGCCACCTGCCGAAGGGACTTGAGAACCTCGTAAGGTACCATCTCTCTAGGTCATGCTTATCGCTCCAGTATGCGTGGGTGACATCAAGGGTACTGAAAAATTTCACACATGTGAGGCGTGATGTTATTTCATCAAGCGTCTGCATCGGGTAGTGCGATCTGCGAATGTTTTCATTCAATGCCTTGCGGTCAAGAGCAATTCTTTGTTTGCCGGTTTGGGGCTTTTTAGCTGCGTGCATTCAATTTACCCAGTTAGGTGGCTCAGTGACACCTTGAATGATGCCGTTTTCCTCCATTCTAAACAACTCTTCCTTGACGCGATTTTTTTTTTGTGGGGGGGGGGGGGGGGGGGCTTCTGGGATGCGTCTAGGAGGGTTAAAGACAGGTATGGCATCATGTTTCAAGTGAAACTTACATGTGCCTGGGAACAGCCTTGTCGCTTTAAACAAGTCTGCGTATTCGTCAAACACTTCCATTTCAACCGAGTATGTGAGCTTTTACAAGTCCATGATCAACTGGTGTCTGCAAACTTATCAGTGGGTGTGTGGTGGGTGTGTGTGTGTGGGGGGGGGGGGGGGGAGAAAGCTGCTGAGCTTTTAACAATGTAGAAAGATGTGTGTAGCTGCATGTCAATGTGTTTGCATGTCTCCGGTACCGGTATGATGTCAATTTGTGCTCGGAGGGTTACAGTGGGGAATGAATGTTAAGCTGTCGAAAATGCTTAACAGGTAAAATGCAAGCAGGGCTGCCTGTATCAATCTTTAAACTTACGGGGTCTTGCCATGGCCAGAAGAAGAATGACTTACCGTATCAAGTTTAAAGTCCTCAAATTCCTGAATGAATTCCTGCAGACTTTCAGCCTGATTCTAACGGTTAGTGTCACAGTATTGCACATTGTAAATGATCTGCAAAGTTTGGAAAAATGGTTCAGTTTTCCATTAGAGTGACATTTCATTCCCTTTGCTGGACAGTTCAAAGCTCCAGATTTATGGTCACCAGAACCATTTTTCCGCAGCTGGAATTAGCTGGATTAACCCCTGAACGTTGATTCTTCGTCGTTTGAACTCGTCCCATTTGTCGTGTGTTCTGCCTGTCCGGGTGTCGGATAGTGTGTACCTCCACCGGTTGCGCGTATTCCCAAAATTGTGGAATTTGAATGGCTTTTTCAGGCGTACATTCAGCGCCAACGTTGATGAGCTTCTGTCTTATTTGTGATGAATTAGTCCCGAAAATGATGCGGTCTCTAATCACCTCGTCTGCTTTTTCAAAAATTTAAAAGAAAGGCACAGGGAGCGCCACAATCACAAGACACAGTCCACTCGCGACACCAAGAGGAAGAGGAAACATACACAAAACAAGAAAAAATACGAGTGTTTATGAAATGAAACAATCGGCCCTTTTCCCCACATGGGGTGAACAGACCATTAGAAAACACTGCGTGAAGCATTATGCAGCCCAATCTATTTGATCCTGAATATCCCTCCGACAAATCACCCCAATCCGATAATATAATGTTATTAATCAAATAATTTCGTATTGGCCCAGTTACAGGTCCGCGGTCTGCTGTATTGGCACGAGGCCGAAGGCCGAGGCCAATACAGCTGACCGAGGACCTGTAACTTGGCCAATACGAAATTACTTGATCAATGACATTTTTATTAATTGACGCAATTAAAAACATGATTTATGATTTTTGAATATTGGTTGACCTGGTGTAATACAGGATAATCAATTAATAACAAAAATTAATAGCATGCCATCAATTGGTCTTTATGGAATATGAAATGAATGCTAATAGGGTCCTTCAATCACTCCGTAAGCTTTTCAAATACAAACGGACCGATATGCAAGGCCTCAAAGACCATGCTTCATTGTCACATGTCGCAGGACTTTACTCCCGTTGATGTTAACGAAATGAGGAATGAGTTTACGACGGTTCTATTAGATACAGTAAGCACATTTATGCCGTCCAGAATAGCGAAGTGCAGACTTGGTTACCCATGAATTGATGCCTGAATCAGAGCATTGATTTGAAAAGAATAGGGAAACAGGTATCACAGAGCTCTTCTGTTAGATAAAAAATGTCTCTGAAGTGTCGTTATTTAGCGACTCAAGAGCCAAAAATAAGTTCATGATACATACTGGAGGATCAGATGCAAACATGACTATAGGAGACTGTAAGGCGTAAAATAGCCTTGCCATCACTGCAGCCGCTTCAGCTTTGATAGGATCTTCTTGAAACTTACAAACAAGTAAGTATAAGCCTCCGTGGTGTAGTGGTTATGCTACTCGCCTTGTAAACCAGGGATCGCAGGATCGATCCCAGGCTTCTCCAGACTTTTGGATGAGTCTTTAAAACCGAGGTCCCGTCTCCGTATGACCTAGCTGTTGGTGAGACGTAAAGCTCAAACACTCACACTCACTCACAAACAAATAAGTCGGGGTATAAAAGCTCGGATGAGTGCGAAAACTAGCGAGGTCTGCCTATCTGTCATAGAGTCACGTCCCCTTGATTACTGATTACTGAAAATGCCTATTTTGGACCCTGTCACACCGTAGCCTCTTCAGTTTTCAGAGGAACTTTTTGAAACTTTCAGGTAAGTAAGTAAGGGATAAAACCTCGGCTGAGTTAAAAAAATTTATTGCGGTTGGCCTTAATTTCAGAGAGTTATGCCCCCCTTGATTACAAAATATACCTAGCTTTGACCTTGTCTGCACCGTACGTAAGTTTGTCATCGCTCTAGCGCCTACATTTCTTAACTGATTTCAATATAACTTCAAGCAAATGTTCCATATGACAATATCTCGAGTGAGTTCAATTTTCAAGGAAGTGGCCTCAAGGTCAAGGTCACTGTGGCTAGTTTAAGAAAAACTTTGTCATCGATCTAGTTCCTACATTTCTTCACCGATTTCAATATAACTTTATACAAACGAAATGTTCCTGGTGACAATATCTAGAGGAAGTTCGACTTTCGTGGCCTCAAGGTCAAGGTCACTGTGGCTATTTTTAGAAAAACTTTGTCATCACTCTAGCACCTACACTTCTTGACTGATTTCATTAGAACTTCACACAAATGTTTCTTATGACAATATCTCGAGCGAATTCGACTTTCTCGATCTTGGTCTCAAAGTCAATGTTACTGTGGCTATTTTCAGAAAAACTGTGTCATCGCTCTAGAGCCTACATTTCTTGACCGATTTAAATATAGCTTCGCACAAATGTTCCTTATGACAATATCTCAAGCTAGTTTGACTTTCAAGGTCGTGGCTTCAAGGTCAAGGTCTCTGTGGCTATTTTTTAGAAAAACTTTGTCATCACTCCAGGGCCTACATTTCTTGACCGATCTCATATAACTTCGCACAATATTCATTATGACAATATCTGGAGCAAGTTCGACTTTCAAGGTCGTGACTTCAAGGTCAAGGCAAATGTGGCTGTTTATAGAAAAACTTTGTCATCGCTCTAGCACCTACATTTCTTCACTGATTTTAATATAACTTCTCACAAATGGTCCTTATGACAATGTCTCGAACGAGTGTAAGGTCACTATGGCTATTAAAAAAACAACAAAAAACTTTGTTATCGCTCTAGCGCCTACATCTCTTGACCGATTTCAATATGACTTCAAACAAATGTTCCTTATTACAACATTTCGAGGGTGTTTGGCTTTCAAGGTGGTTGTCTCAAGGTCAAGGTCACTGTGGCTATTTTTAGAAAACTTGGTCAACGCTTTAGTGGCTACATTTCTTGACCGATTTCAATATATCTTCACACAAATGTTCCTAATGACAATATCTAGAGTGTGTTTGACTTTTAAGGTCATGGCCTCAAGGTCATGGTCACTGTGGCTATTTATTTTTAGGAAAACTTTGTCATCGCTCTGGCGCCTACATTTCTCGACCGATTTCTATATAACTTCACACACATTTTCCATATGACAATATCTGAAGCGAGATCGATTTCAAGGTCATGGCTTCAAGGTTAAAGCCACTCTGGCTATTTTTTAGAAAAAACTTTGTCATTGCTCTGGCGCCTAGATTTCTTCACTGATTTCAATATAACTTCATACAAATGTCCGCCCCCGCCCATCGGGGCTTGAATAAATAGATGGGCTGCATGATGCTTCCACACAGAGCTGTAACCGACCGCACACGAGAACTGGTAAACCGCTTTTAGGATTTAAGCTTGTTCAGGCAAAGTGGTGCGAGTCGGCCCACCCGTCCATGCTTATAAACCCTATTTGTTTCATTTGAGACAGGGCTTAAGATGTCATTTCATCATAATGTCGGGTAAAAGTCCCACAAAATCGGAAGCAACGTCTCCAAAAATACAGTATTGACGGGGACGTTAAACCTCAAATCAAACAAACATAAAAAAAAAACTTCACACAAATTTTCCTTATGAGCAAAGAAGTCTCCGTGGTGTAGTGGTTACGCTACTCGCTTTGTAAACTGGGTATCGCAGGATCGATCCCGGGCTTCTCCAGGCTTTCGGATGACTTTAAACCGAGGTCACGTCTCTGAATGACCTTAGCTGTTGGCGGGACGTAAAACTCAAACACTCACTCCTTGTCAGCAAGTTGGACTTTCAAGGTCATGGTCTCACGGTCATTTATCAGATCTTCTAGAAATTTACTTGTAAGTAAGTCAGGAATAAAAGCTTGGGTTAGTTCAAAAACTGATGAGGTCAGCCTATTTATCATAGAGATACGATTGCAGAAAATGCCTATTTTGTTTACCTTGTCATCACCGTAACTCCTTCAGTTTTCATTGTGTCTTCTTGAAAATTACAAACAAGTAAGTCAGGGATAAAAGCTCGGATGGGTTCGAAAATTAGCAATGTTGTGCTATTACTTACAGAGTTATGCCCCCTACATTGCTGAAAATGCTTATTTTTGACCTTGTCATCACCGTAGCCCCTTCAGTTTTGATCGGATCCTTTTTAAACTTACATATAAGCAAGTCAGGGATATAAGCTCGAATGAGTTTGAAAACCGGTGAAGTAGGCTTATTTATCATAGAGTTACGTCACTTTGTTTGCAGAAAATGCCTGTTTTTGACCTTGTCATCACCGTAGCCCCTTCATTTTTGGTCGAATTTTCTTGAAACTTACAAGTAAATAAGTCAGGGATAAAAGCTCGGATGGGTTAAAAAACAAGTGAGGTCGGCCTATTTATCATAGAGTTATGTCTCTTTGATTGCTGAAAATGCCCATTTTGACATTGTCATCGATTCCTAACTCCCTATGTTTTGAACGGACCTCCCTGAAACTTACATGTACAGTTAAAAGCTTGAATGTGTTTGCAAACTAACATTGCTGGCACATTACTCACAGAGTTAAGTCCCCTTCTCTGCTGAAAATGCCCATTTTGTACATTGTAATCACCATAAGACCTTTAGTTTTGATCGAATCTTCCTGTAACTAGCATATAAGTAGGTTGGGAATGAAAGTTCGGATGAGTTTAAAAACTAGTGATGTCTGCCTATCTCTTATAGAGTAACGTCCCCTTGAATGCTGAAACTACATGTACTTGTTTTGACCTTGTCATCAGCATAAATCCTTCGGTAAAGATTGGAACTTCCTGAAGCTTTTAATCTTTTTGCTCAGGTGAGCGATATTGGGCCATCATGGTCCTCTTGTTTGCCTTACGGACCACTTTATTAATGTGCGGCTTCGTCTGTTGCAAGAAAAAGTTTGTTAAACGGAATATAGAAAAATAGACCCCAAAAGAGGTTTAGCATTCAACACAGATTCACCTGCATTTTCCTTTTGATCCGATTCTCCTATGTAACTACACGTTTTTGGCTGGTGTTCGGGCCGGTGAATTGTGAATAACGATAATGAAATCGAAAATCTAATATGCAACTTTCGTCACATCTTTTGCGATAAAGAAAAATCTTGATCTTACAATACGACGCACGTAGCTTCGTTACCGATTTCAACGCAGAGGCTGCGAACTAAATTTGAAAACCCTGTATTTTTTTTTTTTTTTTTTTTGGTTTTGGTTTTACGGCCCTTTCAAGAGTATTTCACTCATATCGAGCCGATCGTTAATCAGAGGTGGGCGAAAACCGGAGTACCCGGAGAAAAACCACCTGACCTTCCGTTGCAGAACTTGGCGTCTCACATGTGACCCGAGCGAGGGAAAAAACCCTGTATTATGTAGAATAATAGCGAATGGTATTAAATTAATGTAGATAAAATCAGTCAACCAGCGTTAGTTGGTGATGCTAAAGACATTCTGTATCATTTATACCGAACGCATTTTCAGTCTCAGCTATGCAAATACAACATTTTGATTCGAATGCACAAAATCTGTCAAGTTACAATTATTTATTCTGCCGTTCATAAACTTGGTAAGTCTTCGTCAAATCTGTTAAGTATTAAGCAAATAATATTTGCACTGTATGAATATCTGTCGTGTTTTTATTACAACGCACGTGGCTTCGGAATGTACGACGCGCAGGTTACAGAGATGGTGAGACGCATTACGAAAACACGCCTTTCAAAATACAACCAAAAAGATCAAAACTTTCAGATAAAATATTCTGATACTTATAAAATTTCTGCTCAAGACATAGTGTGTGGGAACTTGTTACAACCATCCGCACCAGGCGGTTTTAACGCGTATCAATAATCTGTGTTTCTGAGAAGAAATGAGGAAAAATGTATAAACCTGTAAACCTCAGTTTTACAATATAAAAGTTGGATTTAAGGGGGTCAGAATTATATAGGCATGTTTTCGTGATTCTCCGACTACTACTTGAATCGAATACCTGCAGCTCCTATAAAACTTCAGCAAAGGTTCATTAATCGCGCATGGTCTGTCTGATCCGAGTCTTCGTTTCCGATTAGAGAAGCATTTGCTCATTAAACAGTAAACACTCAAGCTAATTCTATCCTTTATAGGATCAATGGAAAAAAACAAACAGACACAAAACAAGACATTTCTTTATCTCAAATCTATTTTCAATATCTGTCCTTGCATATTTTTTTTGCTAACCAGACTGCCTTCTGCTACATAGCCTATCAGAATCTGAATTCCATAGTGACATAGAATATAAATTCAGAAAAATACTTGCTTGCAATGATTTCAGCAATCCATTTCGTGAAATCATCCTTCGATATAATAAGGTAGGGTAGAAAAAAGTTGTTTTTGCTTTACGGCCCTTACAAAACCATATGACGGCTCCGGCCTAAATATTTACTTTTTTAAGAAAGTCTGTCGGCTGGATGTATACTCATGAATTTAAACTGTTTCGTTTAATATGTTCTAGAAAGGGTTATCCTTTGGAAGCAAGGAATACACCACAGAACTGGAAAATATGGAGTGTACATGTTTTCTGGGCCAGACTAGAAAACCCTTAAATTACAATTTAAAACAAAAAAATGAAGGCCCTGATAAGACGTTGCGTCTAGCCCTTCAATTCATGTAATGTGAGCAAACAATGTAGACCCCGATTAGACGCCGCTTTTTGCGGACATACACTGTTCGAAAAGCCCAACCCATGATTCCGGTCCAGATTGTACTGATTGCCATATTACGCAACATGCCGACCTCTCTGCGGTAAAATAAACGCTACAAGTTCCCTGAAATTCCGACAAATCAGTGATAATCACGTGGATTTACAACACTGAAAAGCTACTTGAACTTTTTTACTTATTGTCGATTGATAAATAATCGACCCAAAAACTAGTATTTGCCTTTTCAAAAAGTAAACGGGTCATTTATATTTAGCAATTGCAAGTATGCTTTATATGCGGTAGGATGTCATTTCGTCTCAGTGTCGGGTAAAAGTCCCATAAATTCGAAAGAAATGTCTCAAAAATGATCTGTATGATGTTGTCGGGGACGTAAACATCAACACAAACAAAAAGGTTCTACTGAGTCATGCGCAGTGACACGAGAGGATTCTCTACCAACAATGAATTGTCATACAACCGTTCGTTAGGGATACCAACCGAGGCCGACTTCATCTGGAGCCACTGCCTAGCTTTGGCTTCTTTGGTTGCTGTTCCATTTTTATCACGCCTACTGCAAGGGTCAAAGTTAGGCAAATCCATAGACACCCATTCAAAAACGAAGACTGCCATCTCCATTTTAAAGAGAGCTCATGAGTGCGCATGCGTGGAAACCCGGACTAATCAACCGTAAGAAAATCTGAATTGTAAAATGGCCCCTGTTTATACTGTCTGCTGCATCTTCTGAATTTATTTTTTTAAATAATATTTTCGCATATAGGCAAACACTGTGGATCCAGATCGAGGAGCAGTCTGAGATTGGTCCAAATGTCATTTAAAGTAAGCAGCAGATGACAAAGCAGACGACAATTGTTGTAATTGACATCTAAGATAGCTATCTTCAGAGCTGCTGCTTCCCTCACTAAAATCCTGATCACAAGTTTCAGAGGACAATATCTAAATTGAACTCCCTGAAAGAGTGGGCCGGTTTTATTTATTTTGCTCCATTTTAAGCTTCTGTTTTAAACTTCAACAATGCTAAATCTGCCTATTCAGTACACACCAAACTTCTAGATTTCTCATGGATGACGTCAGAGCATATCTGTGGTTAATTAGAATTTTTAAGGTCAGTTCAGTTGCAGAGTATATAGCTGGAGACTACACTGTGGCTTCTGAAATGGAACAAAGAAAGCACCATTCAACTTGTCCGGATACCATTCATCTGCACTACATGTTCCCCATGCACAAGCTTTTACCATCGTGCCGAACTTTTTTGTTTTTTATCTTATTCTCACATATCCGCGGTTTGTGGGGGAAAATGCCCGTTAGTGACCAAAACAGCGGCACTTAATAAAACCGATTGTTTTGATTGGATGAAATAGCGCGCTTGATTGACAGCTCGGAAACATCTATCCTTATCAGACAACTTAGAAACCTGCAGTAGCAGAAAGGGTTTATTGATGTTTACCTTTTACCAAGTTTGTGAACGGTAGTGTAAATAATTGTAACTTGACAGATTTTGTGTATTCGAATCAAAATGTTGCATTTGCATAGCGGAGACTGAAAATGTGTTCGGTATAAATGATACAGAATGTCTTTAGCATCACCAACTAACGCTGGTTGACTGATTTCTCGACATTAATTTTAATATCATTCGCTATTATTCTACATAATACAGGGCTTTCAAATTAAGTTCGCAGCCTCTGCGTTGTAATTGGTAACGAAGCTACGTGCGTTGAATCGAAATATCAAGGTTTTTCTTTTCCGTAAAAGATGTGGCGAAAGTTGCATATTAGCTTTTCGATTTCATTATCGTTACCCACAATTTATCGGCCAGAACACCAGCCAAAAACGTGTAGTTACATGGGGCGACCGGGACAAAGTGAAAACACAGGTGAATCTGTGTTGGATGCCAAATTTCTTTTGGGGTCTTTTTTTCTATATTCCGTTTTTCAGATTTTTCCTTGCAACAGACGAAGCCGCACATTAATAAAGTGGTCCGTAAGGCAGATGTCAGTATTGGGCAACGCTATACAACAGTTAGATTAACGTAAAAACAGTTCCTTACCTGCATTGACGAACTGTCATCCGCCATTTTTTATCGAAGCCTATGCGTCCAAAATACGAAGCCTATGCGACCACTACGCAGCTTGTACGTATGTATTGACCAGTGTGTTGAATGCCAAATTTCTTTTGGGGTCTATTTTTCTATATTCCGTTTTTCAGATTTTTCCTTGCAACAAACGAAGCCGCACATTAATAAAGTGTTCCGTAAGGCAGATGCCAGTATTGGGCAACGCTATACAACAGTTAAATTACGTAAAAACAGTTCCTTACCTGCATTGACGAACTGTCATCCGCCATTTTTCATCGAAGCCTATGCGTCCACAATACGAAGCCTATGCTACCGCTACGCAGCCTGTACGTATGTATTGACCAGTGTGCTTCGTGCCAATTGTGAATCAGAGTTGGGCGAAAACCACATGACATTCCCTGGCAGAATTTGGCGTTTCACATATAACCCGAGCCAGGTCGAACCCACGGCGGTGAGAGACCTAGTAATTAAGGGTCAGCGACTCAGCGCTCTTACCACCAAGCCCAGGAGGCCCGTCGTTCATCTAATTGTGCATTATATATTCTACTTCATCATCTTTGATGCTCCATTAGCCTGATATTGTATTTTAGACCGTGCTTAATGTCAAAAGCTACCAAAAAGGTACAGAAAAATCAAAATGTCTATGCGGGAAAATGTAAGTGGATATTTCATTGGCTTGGGAAATAAATATGGGTATTTTATATTTATTTTGTGCTTAGATTGATAAAAAATAGCAGAGCCGGGCGTCAGAAACGGGGCCGACTTGGTTAGCGGAATTACAGCCATTTTAGGCCTGATCAAAACGATCGGCTGAAGAAGTTTTGATCCTTAATGAAAACCTTAATAAAAATCTACCGGTGTAGTCTGCTTAAGAGAAACTCTGAAATAGGGAATGAGCTAGCAGTTTGAGTATGTTTACACCCAGGAACAAGCAGTAGACCCTCCATCTAAAGGAGTAAACCATTAGACAGATATAGGAGATTAATCCATTAAGCTATTGGACCGTCTTAATCCTCACAAATTACCAGGTCCAGATGACCTACATGTAAGTGCCCGTGTATTGAAAGAATTCAGCGCTTAAAGTTTGCATCTTGGTCCATGGTCCAGTTTAGAGTACCACAATATTGGTTAAAAGCCAATGCAGTAGAAACCCACTTTGTTTTGTTTCTCGGAGAAACAGACTAACGCGAAATCGGCCCCTTTCGTCGTTATTTCGTCGTTAATTGATTTGACCCCTTCGACATGAAAAAAAAACACACACACACACACACACAAAAAAAACCACACACACACACAAAAACCCACACACACACAAAAACAGAAAACAAAGCAGATATTTGCACCTGCAATATCCCCGCCTCTAGAAGTTTCGATTACGTAAACCGGACTTCTTACCTCATCACTTCTCAGTTCTGCTTTCTGATTTCTTATTTCTAACTTCCAACTTATAACTTCTAATTTCGAACGTCTGACTTCAAACTTCTTATTTCTGATTTCAGACGTTTTCCTTCTGGAACCTTTTATTAGATAACTTGTGTGTCTATTTACAAAAAAGTTTGTAACTTTATTTCCATTTGCGAAGAGAAACAGACGATCACATACAGGCCTCAGACTCTTTGAAGTTTTGAGCAAAATGCTGCTTTCAATTGAAACTCCTGTAACGTAGTCGAGCGGTCAGGATTTTCTGGTTTCAACATATAACAATGATTGATTGATTGATTTGAGGTTTAACGTCCCCGTCAACACTGTAAAGGTCATTTTGGAGACGTTGCTTCCAATTTTGTGGGACTTTTACCCGACATTGAGACGAAATGACATCTCAAGCCCTGTCGCCCAATAAAACCAATTGGGTTTATTAGCATGGACGGTCCGCCTCGCACCGCGGTTCCTGGACAGGCTTAGGTCCTCTAAGCGGTTTACCAGTACCAGTGTGCGGGCCGGATTCAGCTCTGCGTGGAAGCATCATGCAGCCCATATATTTCTTCAAGCCCCTATGGGCGGGGGCGGTCAACATATAACAAATACAGGTATATTCAACAGATGTCAAATGCCTTAAAGAGCGGCTATAAATAATTTTCCTTGGGCTACTTTGCCGTTTGATTGGTGAACAAATAGGAACTATATCTTTTGGTTTGCACATAAATCAGCAATGGAATTTAAAACGAATAATTCACAATGATTGGACAATGAACAAAGCTTTTTCTCACCCAACTAACGAAGAAAACAAGTCTTCAATTTAGGGTTCGTTAGCGCAATGCTAAACAAACCTACTACAACAAGTTACGATGGTCAGAAATCTTCCTCTTAACCCTTAGTGCAATACTGAAAGGTTAATTACCTCAAGTTTGATCTGCTCTTCTCCTCGACTTTCAGCAACAACCCCATTTTGCGCTTGTGTCGTCCCTTATATACTCACGGGTCAAACCATAGTTTACTGACAGGGGTGTCGGGTATGACCAATATTCATTAATTAAGGCCAACCGACGTAGTTACTCATTAAATCATACTACAAGTAGATTATAATAAAATTGTATGTCTTACTTAATTTTCTCTTGTCATGTTTCTTAAAAGTTCTGATTAATTATTCGTCCTGAATTTTAATATTATTTACCTATTAATGTGATATTCCATTGTTTTGGTCGGTTTCTAGCTTGAATCTATATCTGCATGGACTTATTTATGAAACGGGTACCAACCGTCCAAAACCGGATACTTCCGTTATAGTAAATGCTGTTGGAAATTAGCATTATCGGGTGGGTTGGTTTTACCATTGTAAGTATGACCAAGGCATATTTAACGCTGCCTGTGCTTTATTCTTGCCATGCTCTTTAAATTCTACTCAATATTATAATACAGATGGGTGTTTTTAACTGAAATAGCGATCTCATGTATACTTTACATTCGACACAAGAATATGCTTTTTAAAAGATCGGTAAATGCGAGCGTTTTCCTTGCTCTTGTCTTCTTATGTCACACTCCATAGAATATCGAAACTGGTAGTGCTACATGCTACATGAATTTTCTACATTAATTTCCATCATGGTTAACAACAATTGTGGCAACAAAGCGCTTTTTAAAGAAAATGCAAAAATTGAATGGTGGCAACAAAGAAAATGCAAAAATTGAATGACAGGTATAGAAATAGCAACATATTGAAAATGGCTATATGTTTAATTGAAAGGGAGATAATCTGTGGATTTCACAAATTAAAACCTTGATTGTAGTGCAAGATCATGAGATATTGTAAAAGTAAAGTGAGTTTCGATGATCAATGGTCATGATCTTTCATCTCAGATAAAAATGATCATCTGCACATGCGCAATGCCAAATTCCTTGCAAAACCTTTCTAGGCACATATTGCAAGACAACACTTGAGCAGAATGGTACATGTATATAGAATGCAAGCGTATGCATTTTGTAGCTAATCGTCCGATTCGCATTTTTACAGCCACGTTCAGCTGAATGGCTGCCAGACAGCCACTGGAATTTACCCGGAAGTTTGTATAATGACTTTTTTGACCGGGTATATATTAACAATACATTTATATTGGGTGTCGGTTTACTATTTAATACAATTTCAAGATATCTATAAATAAAATTCATGATATCTATAATAAAACTATTGGATATCCATGAATATTATTAGATACCTATAAATAATATTACATATCTATTATTCATATTATGATATCAATTATATGTTTAATGGTATCTATAATTATAGATATCAGTTTATAGATATTTGTTATTCGATTTTTAGATATCTATTATTCGATTTATAGATATCAAATATTGAAGTCGATTTTATTATATCAATAACTACATTTATTGATATCCATAATATATTTTTTACTTTATACTAATTTATTTTAGTTCGATTGCGATGGAAGCTTCAAGCTTATTTAATCGCACTCGAACACTCATTCCGCGCGCGAGAGAGCGGCAGTAACTGTTACACCACTGCTAGCACTATAATTCAGACCTTTAAATGATATCTATAATTAGATTATCTATGAATATCTATAATTAGATTATAGATATCCATAAATCTAATTGTTGATATCATGAAATATAATTTTAGATATCCAAAAATCTCAGAATATTTGATATCTTTTAGATGCGTATATGGCTCTTCTAGTTAAAAACACTTTAAGAATGTCAAGTAAAATCTGTTGTCTTTCATCTGTGCCCAGTTTCGAAACTTCAGAACACTTGTGACTCCCTGGGGAGGGGGTACCTTGAATTTTCCTTTCTACATGGGCTGAAATTTTAGGGCACGTTGTCAGTCTTGGTATTGTTTGGGGTCACCTTTAGATGCCGGGGCCCAACCTATGTAGCAGGCAAAATTCAGCGAATCCCCAACCCTCCCCACACACACATACCACCACCACCACCGCACAATGGAATGTGTCCAGCGTTAGTGACTGTAAGATGCATACTTGAAGCCTTAAGGCCCAAATGATATGTATGTTTCAGGACTAGACAAATGAAACAAACAGCACAACTCATCAAGAGCTACCCTTCCTTTTTTTAAAATTGTACCACACTCTATTTTAGACACCTAGCAGGGCTTGGAGAGATAGATGGGGCTGCCTGACCTTTCCACGCAGAGCTGAAAATGACAGCACATTAATACCGGTATTAAACCACTAAGATGGTCTAAAAGTCTGCTCCGGCAAAGTGGTGCGAGTCAGACTGTCCCTACATATAAATTAGGCAGGGTTTGAGACGTCACTTCATCTCAATGCCGGATTGAAATCCCACAAAACTAGAAACAATGTCTCCCCGCCCCCTCAAAAAACAGTGTTAGAATTAGAATAATATTTAACATTTACCCTTATACTGCTGACCACGACGGCCCCTATCTTTGCAAACAGTGTAGACCAGAGCAATTTCATCAGGATCTAAAATGTTTGTGATGCAGTTTGTTTAACGAATGAATATAATATATCAAGTAATCTGATTGGCTGATGGCTGATAATGGGTGTGGCTTAATTAAACATTTCAGCAGCACAAGGGATAAATGACATATTTAAAGAATTGCGCCCCGCCCTTAAAGAATTATGTATATCCGTAAATCAGATAATTGATATCCATAATTCAAATTATAGATATCAATAATTCTAACTGATTGATTGATGTCTTAAATCTCAATTAATGATATTAATTAATCTATTTATGGATTTCATTTATTCAGATTATAGATATCATTTACTTAGCCAATTAATTGATATCAAAAATTCTGATTATTGATATTATTAAACAGAATTAATGATATCAACAATTCATAATAATAATATCCATAAATCCATTAGATATTCAGATATATTTAATTTGAATAAATGATATCGATCATTCGAATAATAGATAGCAATAATTCGGCCCATTTATTGATATCAATAAGTATAATTATGGATATGTATAAATAATATGTGCTGACAATAAACATCATTGAGTCTCTATGAAGAAATTTGGATATCACTAATTCCAATAATGGATATCAATAAATAAGTCAGATTCGTGGATATCATTTATCCTATATACGGATATCAATTATTCGAATTTATGATACCAATAATTAAAACGATTTATGGATATCCATAATTCATTTTTTATATCTATACTTCGCCTTTATGATGTCAATAATTCGAATTAAAGATATCAAAAATAGTACTGAATTATTGATATATATTAGTCGATTAAATGATACCAATAATTAGAATTATGGATATCTATAATTCGAATTTAGATATGAATAATTGGGCGGAATTATTGATATCATTAAATCGAAATATGGATATTCCTAATTCGAATTATATTTATAAACAGAAACTGTATCATAACTATACTATCCTATAAAGTTTATAGATTATGGTCTTGCCAGATCTGATGGCCCCCGCCCATCGGGGCTTGAAGAAATAGATGGGCTGCATGATGCTTCCACGCATAGCTGAAACGGACCGCACACGAACACTATTCAACCGCTTAGAGGATCTAAGTCTACCCAAACAGCGGTGCGAGTCGGACCGTCCATGCTTATAAACCCTATTGGTTGCATTGGATGACGGGGCTTGAGATGTCATTTCATCTCAATGTCGGGTTAAAGTTCCACAAAATTGAGAGCAACTTCTCCAAAATGACCTATACAGTGTTGACGGGGACGCTAAACCTCAAATCAAACAAACAAACTGGCCAGATGTGAACAGAGTGTGTGACGTGGGGAGTGAGGCAAAATGTGAGGCGAGGCGTGTACTCTGAATTTTCCTTTCTTCATGGGCTGGGAATATTTTATTTCATTTTTGAGTGTCTCTTTGGGCTTTAGAGAAAACGATATATTAGGTCACGGCCATTTAGCCAGTTACATGGGTTTGACTTGTGGGGGTACATTGTTAGTCTTGGTATATTTTGGTCGCCATTTGATGCCGGGACCCAGCTTGTGTAGCAGGCAAAATTCAGAGTACCATCCGCCGAACCCACCATGCGATGTGACCAGAGTTATTGACTGTAAGATACATACCTGAAGCCATAAGAACCAAAGGATATATCGTGAATGTTTCAGGTTTCAACCTGACAAATGAAACAAACAGCAGAACTCACCAAGAGCTCTACCATGTGGCAAAAGGACCTATCATTTACAAAAAATGTACCACAGTCTATCATTTACAAAAATGTACCACAGTCTATTTTAGACACCCTAGTTCTAATTATTTAGCGACCCCGCCCAATGAGGCTTGGAGAAATAGATTGGGCTGCCTCACGTTTCCTCGCAGAGGTGAAACCGACCGCACACGAGTACCGGTAAACCACTTGGAGGGACTAAGCCTGCCCAGGCAAAATGGGGCCAGGCGGACCGTCCCTGCATATGAACGCTTTTGGTTTGTTTTGGCACGCAGGGTTTGAGAAGTCATTTCATCTCAATGTCGAGTAAAAGTCCTATAAAATTGGAAGCAGTTTCTCAAACATTATCTAAAAAGTGTTGAGGGGGTGTAAAACCTCCACTTATACAAACAAAAGTAATTATTGACATCCATAAATCGGATGGCATGAGATATCAATATAATTATATAACTTATTTTTGTTTGTTTGTATTGGAGTTTTACGACCCAGTCAACACTATTTAGGTCATTTTTGAGCCGGTCAGTTTACCTATCAACACTTTCCTGGGCAGGCTTATACGTTAGCGGTTAACCAGTACAGTGCACATTCTTTCGCCAGAAACTGACAACTGCCCTTCTTGAATCAGCGGAAGGGAGAGAATGACCGTAGAAAAGATTTCATGATCAATCTCCACGAAAGAATGTTGCCTGGGCAGGCTTATACGTTTGCGGTTAACCAGTACAGTGCACATTCTTTCACCAGAAACTGACAACTGCCCTTCTTGAATCAGCGGAAGGGAGAGAATGACCGTAGAAAAGATTTCATGATCAATCTCCACGAAAGAATGTTGCCGACCCCGGCGGGAGTCGAACCCGCGTCCTCCTGATCACCAGTCAGACGCGCATCCGACTGAGCCACTGAGGCCGGCCTATATATAACTTATTTCAGATATCAATAACCCTTTATATTTTAGATATCTATAAACTGAAATATAGATATCATTTATTACAATTATAAATATCTATAATTTGATTTAAGATATCTATATATGCACATGAATAATGGATATCATAAAACAAACTTATATATATCATGAAATATATATAACATATCATTGATTACATTTTATGATATCAAAAATACTGTTAATTATAGAAATGAATAATGTTAATTATAGATATATATAATTTGATTTACAGATATCTATTATTTGATTTATGGATAGCTATAATAAAATTATAGATACCTCGAAATTGTATAGAATAGTAAAACGGCACCCATATCTCAGAGGCAAGCTGGGGTTTCTAAGGCAAGACTAGAATATAATACCCTTGTGACAACGTTCACTGTGGCCCCCGCCCATAGGAGCTTGAAGAAATATATGGGCTGCATGATGCTTCCACGCAGAGCTGAATCCGGCCCGCACACTAGTACTGGTAAACCGCTTAGAGGATCTAAGCCTGTCCAGGAACCGCGGTACGAGGCGGACCGTCCATGCTAATACAGTCCAACCTGTGTTAAGCAAGCATCTAAGGGGTAATCAAAATGCGCTTGCTTAAGACAGGTGCTTGCTTAATACAGGTGAAATTTAACACATTTGCCTTTATTGGGAACTGAATGCCTGCTTGCTTAAGACAGGTTGCTTGCTTAATAGAGGTGGCCACTATGACAGATTTGACCGAAAACCCTATTGGTTTCATTGGGCGACAGGGCTTGAGATGTAATTTCATCTCAATGTCGGGTTAAAGTCCCACAAAATTGGAAGCAACGTCTCCAAAATGACCTTTACAGTGTTGACGGGGACGTTAAACCTCATATCAAAAAAAACAAAAAAACAAAAAAAAAACGTTCACTGTCTCTTATTTCCAAACTGACTTTTTCTCATGAAAATTTGTGACATTTGTCTTATATGTGCTTCAAACAGAGGTTGTGAGTGCTCAAAAAATTGCTAAGAATACCTGAATCTGACGCAGCTTATTTTCGAAACCGACACCTGCTGCATAACAAAGGCAAAGATTCAGTTTAGTACAAATTGTGTTAACATACAAGAAACTATCCCTCACTGTCATCCCCGCTGCTATATCTTTTACCTCTTTTCTCCCTTTCTCTGGGAGACGCCACAATGGTTGACGTGTCGTCAAGCCAAAGCAAACAATCATATTGTGTTACATTTTAGGGACAACCATCATGACTGGGCCTCGTCAAGCGATTTTGGTACTTATCGCCTATGCGAGCAGCGAAGGTTCATGCGAGCCTGCGCATCCGATCAGTCTCGCCAGAACCTTCGCTGCTCGCTCATACAAGCAGTGAATCAAGAGGAACCTTCAGCCAGAAAGCCATATCCTTGGCCCCTCTGAATGGCTGGGTATGCGCAGTTAAAATTTGTCATGACGGAATGCTCGAAGACACAAATTCGCTTGGCGGGGCTCATGTTAACAAGCTCGTGCAATGAATGCTCATGTAAACCCCACTTTATATAGAGAAGAATGTGATCAGTATTTGCTCTATTCGATGCCAAAAACAAGACTTTTGTGTAAAAGTCCTACAAAATCGGAAGGAACGTCTCCACAATGACCTAATTAGTGTTCACGGGCATGTAGAAAAACCTCAACCCCAACAAAAATCTGCCTTGGGAGAGTTAGCAGTGAAACTACTGAGGGCTAAACTCCAATGTTTATGAAATTTGAACCCTCGCCCTCAGTTGCAATCCATCACGAAACCATGCCTATATAATTTTGACCCCCTTAAACCCTATTTTCATATGGTAAAACTGGTGTTTACAGGGGTATTTTTTTTTTTTTTTTTTTTTGGTTTTGGTTTTTCAGCCCTTTCAAGTTTATTTCGAGCGAGGCTGTTCGGTGAGAGACCTAATGATCAAGAGTCTAGAACCGCCTTGCCGGGCGGTTCTAATGAATTCCCTAAATCTATGGTTTGAATAGAAATAGTATATACATGTATGGTTTGAATAGAAATAGTATATACATGTATTTGAGTCGGCGTGCTTTCGTGATGATATATAATAACAAGAATAATCATACAAACATAATCATCACGAAAACACGCCTATATAATTTTGACTCCCTTGGACCCCACTTTTATATGGTAAAACTGGGGTTACCGGGGGTATACCTTATTTTTCTTATTTCTGCTCTAAAATACAGATTTTGAGCAGAAATAAGAAAAATATCGCAATTTTTCATCATAAATTTTCATTTTTTTCGGCGATATAGGTGGCAATGTATTTGTATAGACGTTTTTGCGTAATGAGCAATACGAACTGGATCAACACGGATCACTGTCATCACTTTAACAAGCCTGTGTAATGAACACCCCTGTAAATTTCGCTTTATATACAGACTGGAAATGCGTCCACAGGACACGGAGTTTGACCTTCGACCGCTAAGAATGGCATTGCCGTTACAGATAAGGACCTGTGTCTTGCGTGCAACAAATTGTCTCATGATGGTTAACATTTCTGCCAAGTAATTTTCAAATCCATCAAGGAACAGTATAGATATTCAGCCGTCACAAGAAAAGGACACTTTTCTTTACGTTTGACCTCTAACGATGACATTGACCTTGGACGTACCAACCTGAGTCTTTTGCATGGCGCATCGATACATGATGGTTAACAAATCTACCAAGTAATTTCCAAATCCATTCCAAATAACCGGACATAAGAAAAAGACATTTTTCTTTACTTTTAACCTCAAAGTATGACCTTGACCTAGGAGGTACCAACCTGGGTCTTGAGCACGACACATCGTCTCATGATGGGTAACATTTCTGCCAAGTAATTTTAAAATTCATCCAGAAATAATAAATTTATTGACCGTGTTAAAGTGTCGGACCTACCTTTTAACCTTTGACCTCGAAGAACGACCTTGACCCTGGGAGATACTGACCTGAGATTTTGTTCGAGACAGATCGTCTCGTGATGGTTTACATTTCTGCCAAGTAACTTCAAAATCTATCCAGGAATAAGAAAGTTGTCAACCGTATTTAAGTTTTGGGCATTTTTTGAATTTGACCTCTATGAACGACCTTGACCTCGGAGGTAAGGACCTAGGTTTTGCGCGTGACACATTGTCTTATAATGGTTAACATTTCTGTCAAGTAATGTCAATATCCATCCAGAAATAAGAAAGTTATTGACTGCGTTTAAGTTTTGGACGGACGAACTGACGGACGGACGAACGGACAGGGGCAACGCTTTATGTCCGTATACCATTCTGCGAATGACGGGAGCATAAAAATGGGGTTCTTATTTCTGTTCCAACGCATAGTTTGCGTGAGCTCGTTGGTACCGGTACCATCACCCACACCTTGGTAACAGCACCCACACCTTGGTACCAGCACCCTCACCTGGTGTTAAAGAAAATAAGCCTAAAATCAGTCGTTTTTTTGTTGTTGGTTTATTTTTTTTTTCAATAGAAAATTAACCTTTTTGAGATATGAAAGAACGCACTTTGACGCAGGGATCTGTTATCATAATATTCAGGACACCATACAGTGTGTGCCCCGCCCATCGGGGCGTAGAGACATGGTGATTCCGCGCAGAGCTGGAAATGGAATAGACCGCACACTTGAGTACTGGTAAACCGCTTAGAAGGACTAAACGGGAGTCGGATTGTCCCTAAAACCCTAGCAGTTTTTGTGGCTGTAGGGCTTAAGGTGTTATTGTCGGGTAAAAGTCTAAACAAGAGGGCCATGATGGCCCTGGATCGCTCACCTGATCCATAGTGTAACAAGTGGGCCCCAGGGAGGGCCATATTGGCTCAAGGGATTTAATGTGCATAGTGTTGAGGGAGGTCTTAAAGGTGAAGCCTCATACCAAACACCAACAAAGGCTATAATTTGAACAATCTTGGCAAAGGTCTACTAGATGAAGCTACACACCAAATATCAAAGACCTGGGCCCTGCGGTTTCAGAGAAGAAGAATTTTTTTAAAGAAATTGCCTACATAACCTTTGCAAAACCAAGTGGCTCAGGGGCTATATAAGTCTATGTAAAACCAAAGGGCCCCTGGGTGGGGGCATGTGTGGCCCCAGGGCTATAATTTGAACAATCGTGGTAGAGGTCCACTAGATGAAGCTCTATACCAAATATCAAAGGTTGGGCCCTTGCTGTTTCATAGAGATTTCCCTTTATAAGTCTATGTAAAACCAAAGGGTCTCGGGGCGGCGACATTTTTGGCCCCAGGGCTATAATTTGCACAATCTTGATAGAGGTCCACCGGATGAAATTTCACACCAAATATCAAAGACCTAGGTCTGGTGGTTTCACAGAAGAATAGGTTCACTAGATGAAGCTCCATACCAAATATCAAAGACTTGGGCCTTGCAGTTTCATAGCGATTTCCCTTTATAAGTCTATGTAAAACCAATGGGCCTCGGGGCGGCGACATTTTTGGCCCCAGGGCTATAATTTGCACAATCTTGATAGAGGTTCACTAGATAAAATTTCACACCAAATATCAAAGACCTAGGCCTGGTGGTTTCACAGAAGAAGACTTTTTAATATTTTCCCTAAAAAAGTCTATGTAAAACCAAAGGGCCCCGGAGCGGGGACATTTTTGGCCCAAGGGCTATAATTTGAACAATCTTTGTAGAGATCCATTAGATGAAGCATCATACCAAATATCAAAGTCTTGGGCCTTGCGGTTCCAGAGAAGAAGATTTTTAAAGATTATCCCTATATAAGCCTAAGTAAAACCAAAGGGCCCCGGGGCGGGGGCATTTTTGGCCCCAGCACTATAATTTGAACAATCTTGGTAGGGGTCCTTTAGATGAAGCTTCACACCCAATATCAAAGACCTAGGTCTTGTGGTTTCAGAGAAGAAGATTTTTAAAAGATTTTCCCTATATAAGTCTATGTAAAATTAAAGGGCCCCGGAGCGGGGGCATTTTTTAAAGATTATCCCTATATAAGCCTATGTCAAACAAAAGGGCCCCGGGGCGGGGGCATTTTTGGCCCCAACACTATAATTTGAACACTCTTGGTAGGGGTCCTTTAGGTGAAGCTTCATACCAAATATCAAAGAACTAGGCCTTGTGGTTTCAGAGAAGAATATTTTTTAAAGATTTTCTCTATATAAGTCTGTGTAAAACCAAAGGGCCCCGGAGCGGGGGCATTTTTTGACCCAGCAATATATTTTGAACAATCTTGATAGGAGTCCACTAGATGAAGCTTCATACCAAATATCAAAGGCCTGGGCCTTGTCGTTTCAGAGAAGAAGAGTTTTTAAATTTTTAGTGAAAAAAATCTATTTTGGCTCCTGTGACCTAGATGTGCAACGAACCGGAACCATTTGAACAACTTTGAAAGGAGACCACCTAAGGATCATACCTGTGAAGTTTGGTCAAAATCCGATCAGTGACTTAGGAGTAGATGTCGTTTGAAGAAATTGTTTATGCACGCATACACGGACGGACGGACGCACGGACGCACGCACGACGAACGAAGGACAAAACGTGATCCCAAAAGCTCACCTGTCACGTAGTCACCTCGTCACTACGTGACAGGTGAACTAAAAATTCGAAGCGGCGTCTCCAAAATGACCTAAATAGTGTTGACAGGGATGTAAAACCTCAACACAAACAAACAATCAATCAAACACATTCCTGGTATGTCTCAGTACAGAGTCGGAGGTTATGAACCGTTTTTCATGCTCAACTCACTGTAACCTGAATTTGTCTTGCTAATAAATTTTAAAATGCCAACAATTGTTGGCATTTTAGAATTTATGAGCAGGACAAATTAAATTTTGTGCTGATCTGAGCAGAAAAATTACCTCTCTCCTTTGTAGTTTAATATTTATTAGCATAATTATAAATTTCATGGTCAGCTGGGTTAAGCCTGACAAACGTTTTATAACCTCGGGCCCACGTATCAGGACAATACCATACATAGCAAAACAATAGTTAAGGGAAACTTCAGCGACTCGAACACTGATGGCTCGTTACCTTGGTTATGTCGAACCTGTTCTTGAGTCCCTAGGACATTCATACCCGCGGCTCCAGCTAATGCATATCTAGGAACAGTTTAGATAGTTTCTTAAGGGGAATTGATACACCTTCAGGGGAGGCAACTCCTTCAAAAGTATTTTTGTATCCCATGTCAAAAGTGGTCAACCTTTAAAGGTAAGAATTTGCTCCTGAGGAGCACATTCTTTCCTTTAAGAGTAGACCCCTTTTTCAGTGGGACAGGGCTTATAGAAAGGCGGACAGGAAGTCCCAAAAGTTGTCTCCCTTCGACAAAAAGGCGGAAAAATATGCCAGTTGTTCCCATTCCCCTTAAAATAGCTTCTTACCCTCTTAAAATATTGCAAATAAATAAATAAATAGCTTAGGCCTATTAGAATCGAGTCGGTGTGACGATTTAAGGGGAATGGGAACACCTTGCAGATTTTCCTGCTATGTGTCAAAGGGCGACAACGTTCGGAACTTCCTGTATACTTTTTTATAAGCCCTGGGTCTACTCTTAAAGGAAAGAATTTGCTCCTCAGGAGCAAATTCTTTCCTTTAAGAGTTGACCCCTATTGATATGGAAGACAAAAATACTTTTGCAGGAGCTACCTCCCCCTCAAGGTGTACCCATTCCACTAAATGTGTACACACAACTAAACTGTGTTATATTTTTAGTTCGCCCTTCGCCCATCGGGGCTTGGGGAAATAGATTGGGCTGCATGATGCTTCCACGCAGAGCTGAAACCGACCGCATATGAGAACTGGTAAACCGTTTAGAGATTCTAAGCCTGTCCGGGAAAAGTGTTGCGAGTCGGACCGTCCCTGCATATAAACCCTGTTGGTTTCATTGGGTGGCAGGGCTTGAAATGTCATTTTATCTCAATGTCGGGTAAACGTCCCACAAAACTGGAAGCAACTTCTCCAAATGACATGCACAGTGTTGACTGGGAAGTTAAACCTCAAATCAAACAAACAAATTTAATTTTTCGTACACCAACAAGAATCATTCCCATAGTGCACTCTGACCTGGAGGTATGATTAATCAATCCTCAGTTGGCTCCAACTGATCCTGTCTGGAAGACACATTCCGAAAACACGCCTATACAAATACACTGTAAACTTAAACGGCCGAAAAAAACGAACATTTTAGTGTGAAATAATGTGATAGTTTCCTTATTTCTGATCAAAATATAGATTGTGGGTACACGTTAGAACCGCCTCATCGAGGCGGTTCTAACGAGTACCCACAATCTATACTTTAGCGCAGAAATGAGAAAAATAAGGTTTACCCCTGTAAACCCAAGTTTTACTATATAAAAGTGGGGTGAAGGGGTCAGAATTATATAGGTGTGTTTTCGTGATTATTTCATGATCTCAAGGGTGCCTGAGCCGTGTAATTTCATATATATATATACATGTATATAAATTGAGACAATTATGAACCAGGGTTGAAAGCTCAACAGACCATGTGGTCAAACTTAGGACTTGGGATATTGGGTTCCGCCCTTCTTTGTAAGACTGAGGATGGGGCAGTCACAGATTCCGAGTTTCAAATACAAGAGTTGTCAGCAAACAACAGAGCTCGCCTTTTAGGGCATAGTTGGCTGAGGGCAAGTTCTCTAAAATGAAATTTTCTTGTGCACCACCGGTTTTTCCTTGATAACGTGAATGACAATGTAATAAACAATGGAAGATACATTAAGAAAACACCCAAACATATAGAAAGTTCTACCACCACCAAAAAAAAAAAATGAAACTTTTCAGGTAAAAAATTCTGATATGTTTCATATTTCTGCTCAAAACATAAATTGTGCTCTAAACATAAATTGTGGGTAGTCGTTAGAACTGCGTCGGCGAGGCGATTCTAACGAGTGTCCACGGCAGATATAAACAAAACAAAAGTATACCCTTTTGCCCCAGTAAAACACATTTTAAGTAAGATGAAGCAGCGAAACTATTTTGATCAGTTCGAGTGTCGCCGTATCAACCAAGCGTATACATGTACATTGAAACTCCGATAACTCAAACACGGCTGTGTCGTTTACCGTAGTTAACGCATTTGGTACCAGAAACCCCAAAACGGGTACCCTGGCAAACAGTACAGGCCCAGATCAGACGCCGCAGAACGCGGTGTCTGATAAGGGCCTCCACTGTTTGCTAAAAATTCAGCCATTTTTCAAATAGATTTTGCTGAAAACACAACCTGACACCCTAAATTTTGAAATGGACTCCTGCTATATATAAGGAGGAAGATTCCATTTGGAACAAAAAGGGTTAATTCGGACTTGTTCTGGAGGTATCAATCACAGGGACTTGTCAACGGGACTAATGTTTTGTTCGTTTGTTTGATTCGAGGTTTAACGTCCCCGTCAACTCTGAAAAGGTTATTTTGGAGACGTGTGGGACTTTACCCGACATTGAGATGAAATGACATCTCAAGCCCTGCCACCCAATGAAGCCAATAGGGTTTATAAGCATGTACGGTCCGACTCATACCGCTTTGCCTGGACAGACTTAAATCCTCTAAGCTGTTTACCAGTGCTCGTGTGCGGTAGGTTTCAGCTCTGCGTGGAAGCATCATGCAGGCCATCTATTTCTTCAAGCCCCGATGGGCGGGGCCTACGGGACTAATGTTATCATCAATATTACATCTTTATAACCAGCAGACCAACTTAACCCTTATCCTGCTGTTCATGATTGCAAAACTAAAGAAGCCATCTGACCAGGATCTACACTGTTTGTCTAGCGGTTTGTGAATTGAATGAATATAATATGGGCCCCGTCAAGCGATTTTGGTGCTTATCGCCTATGCGAGCAGCGAAGGTTCAGGCGAGCCTGCGCATCCGCACAGTCTCGCCAGAACCTTCGCTGCTCGCTCATACAAGCAGTGAATCAAGAGGAACCTTCACACAGAAAGCCATATCCCTGGCCCCTCTGAATGGCTGGGCATGCGCAGTTAAAATTTGTCATGACGGAATGCTCGAAGACCCAAATTCGCTTGGCGGGGCTAATATATCAAGTAACCTGATTAGCTGACAGCTGGTAATCAGTGTTGCGTAACATATTCAGCAGGATAAGGGTTGTGATTGAGAAGCTCGAGAGTTGCAAGAGTATTTGAGCCCCGCCAAGCGAATTTGTGTCTTCGAGCATTATATTGCATAGGTATAATTTCCTCGTTGCTTCTTTCATCACATAAGTTTAATATTGACTTAGGTCAAAATAAATGTAAAAACATGATAGAATTATGCTTGTTGTCTAAATAATTTTGTTTGAACAAGAGTTATTTCATAAACATTTGATATTTTGTATTTAAATGATGGCCAGCTTTGTACACCCCATAAATTTCTTTCTCTCATTACTATCCTAAATCCTGCGTCAAACAAATCACGTAATGCAAGTAGCTGGACGTTAGGCCGAACATGTCCCCAGTACAGTTGTCCGGGAGACCTAGTCTTTGAGAAATGTGTTTCCATAGCAATTTGCCTGACGTCATCTAAGGCGCCAGATTTTAACATCTGGGGTATTGTCGTCCATTCATCGCCTTCTATATCTATTTTCAGAATATCTATTGTCCTCTGAAATGATAGAATGGTGCATACATTATTACAACAACCTCGCAACTATCAGTTTGTCAATACGACATCTGTCGTCGGTTCAGTAACAAAACACAATTTATTTATTTATACAATGTTTCAAGAGGGTAGCACATTTAGCTGTAAAGCCATTCTACCGTGTGGCCCTCTGTTCAAAATAACAAAGATAACATAAAAACATGAAACATGCACTATTTACAATAAATACAAAATAAGAGCTGCGATCAACATACCTTCTAAGGTAACCAAGATTTAGGATTCGTGAAAGACAATTCAGTTTAGTAAGCATGACAATGGATAAGAATACTATTTGGGCCCCGTCAAGCGATTTTGGTACTTATCGCCTATGCGATAACACATACCCGGGTTCAACAGGACAAGGGTTACGATATGCTATCAATTTAAAACAGTATAATACGTATATATGCTTAGGGTATATGTTCTTTGACATTTCTTTTGAAACTGTTTAGCGATGATGACAGCCTAACTGATGTAGGAAGAGTATTCTAGAGTTTTGGGGCTGAGCAAGTAAGCGGTGAGTCAGCGTAAAGAGACGGCTCCCACGTAAAGGCTTATTGAGAATAAGATCTAATTCAAGGTAATGTTGGTTGGCGCCTGATGCTCTGTCTCTGGTCGGGCCCATCGGAGTCTAACTGTTGATTATTTGTGTACACGGAGATCTTGCACTGATGAGTTAGGAGGCATTCATGTATTTGTCTAAATCGCGACGGAAGTAAGGGCGAGGATTGTGGCCACGTAAAATCGATTTAAGCCCCCCAGTGGTATTCGTTTCCGCTGATCGTTCCAAGGCGGTACTTCTGTCGCGGTTTATTTTTGTTATGGTTTGTCTTTGGGTGTTTGTGTCGCATATGTTATTTTATTTTGGATAGCCTATTGGCCATTTTGTGGGAAAGTAAGTGTCCTTTTGGCTTTCCGCTGTTGGCGTTTCCATTAGGGTCTGTTGTTTCATGTTTGTGTGTCTTTCCCTTTGGTGTCTCTGATGGGACCTGTGGGTTGATTGTACCGATTCCTGATCATTGCCTCCACTTCTATTTTGGTAGGTTAAGGGAGCCATTTTCAGTTGATCGTAGGTTTTTATTATGCGTTTGCTTTGTCGGTATTAGTAAACCTGATATATAGGGCGGAGTAAGGCTATTTAAGGCTTTATATGTGAAAACAGCTTTATTATAATTAGTGCGGCTAGCCACATTCATCCATCCTAGTTGTCGAAACATATCAGCCGACGGAGTGGTAAAGTCTGCTTTTAAGATTATTCGCGCTGCTCTTTTTTTGCAATTTATTAATTCTTTCAATGTTAATTGACACGTTCAACAATAATTTCGCCACAAGTGACATGTTTGTCAAAGCACAAAGATACCATAATCTATATTTAGAGGTAAATTTCCGCTTAACACAGAAATTGGGAGCGGAGCTTAGTGATTGTCAAAACCTTTATATCACTGCAATCCGTTTGCGCTGCAAATGAAAAATGCTATTAACACATTACATCGGTTGTCCGAGTACCCACAACCTATGTTTTGGAGCAGAAATAAGGAAAATAATGTTTACCCCCGTAGACCCCGGGTTTCTCTACATAAAGTGGGGTTTAGGGGGTGTTCATTTCACGGACATGTTCACGTGATGCTGCGCAAAGAACCTTCAACAAGACAATTCCAGAATTATCCCCGCGCAAAGTGAGAATCGGAACGAAATAGGAATGATTAAGGGGAATGGGAACACCTGGCAGATTTTCCGCCATTCTTCAAAGGGAGACACCTATTGGATCTTCCTGTACGCTTTTCTATCATCACTTGAAGAAGTTCATGAAATGAACACCCCAACCCCACTTTATATACAGAAAACTTGGATTTACGGGGGTATACATTATTTTTTCTTATTTCAATGAGGCGGTTCTAACGAGCATCCACAACCTATGTTTGAGGTATTTATAAGAAAAATATCACGGATTTTTCTGAGAAAAGTAGCCATTTTGGAATTTTGGAGGTGTGAAAAAATGCACCATGTCGCACGGGTGTGTTATCGTAATGAAACCCTGCCCCACTGAAAAAGGGGTCTTGTCTTAAAGAAAAGTCTTTGTTCCTCTGGAGTAAATTCTCTTCTTTAAGATTGACCCCCTACTGACATGGGAGACAAAAATATTTTTGCAGGAGTTGCCTCCCCTGAAGGTGTTCCCATTCCACTCAAATGTTTTTGTGTTTAATACAGTATTTATTGCTACTATGAAGCTTTAGTTAATTGAATCTTCAGAAGCTAATTAATTATAAAAATGATTTAAGTTCAAAATAAAATCATGCATTTTTAGCTCATATGTGATGTAAGATACATGGCAGTACATACAATTGATCACAAACTGGTGTCACTTGTCATTGAAACTGTTCGTTATGCGTGTTCTATTTGCGCATTCGAATTCAGCAGGTCACGGGTTCAATGCTAGCCAGGTTCGGCAACATGGATTATGAAATACTTTCTGCTATCAAATCTTCCCTTCTGCTGATTCAAGGAGGGCAGTAAATAATTCTGGCGAAAGAACATATATACTGTATACTGTTAATAGAACTTCAGGTGGCAATAGACACCCCCTGCACCATATGTGCGAGTTTCGGAGGGTATACTATTCTGAAAGCCTATTCTATGCCCTAAAGATTGAGACATGTTAGCACTCTGGATATTAGGGCGTAACCCTATGGCGGCCTGTCGAATACGTTACCTATAAGGCTCTGGACAATATTAAATGAATTAACTTCCAATAGGCCAAAAAGCTAGTTTGAAGGCGCATTTCATGGTACATAGCCCTTTATAAGGTTTCATGATGACATAAGTAGTCCACAGAAGGATCTGTGCAGCGATCAGTATTGCGGTGACAACAAAAGTAACGTATATTACATGTATAGACACTGTGTGATACGAATATGAGAGTCTCAGCTGCAATGCAATCATTTCAGATCTATTCGCTTTGTCTGTATCATATTTGTGATTTAGGCGGCCATTTGCTGACAACATATTTGTAGCTGATTTAGCAGTTAGTTTGTCGTGTAATCTCTATTCCAACAGTGTACTGTACACCACTTTTGTTTGCCAAAAAGAGATAGGAAATATATCTGAAACAAATCTTTCATAGAACACTTGAAATAAGTACATGTATACAGGATATGTGTTAGTTTATTTACCAGCAAAGCTGAATAGAAACTATTTCTTAAGAATAATCCTTTGTTGAATCAGTGTTGTATGTAGTTTGGGTAACGTAGCTTACACGAATATGATTATGTGGAATCTAGTACTCGATCGCCTCATACTATTGAATATCAATATGTATAATTAGGATCTCATTCATTCAAACATAAATACAAAGGGGATTTGTATCTCTTGGCTGTTGTTTGTGGTGAGTTAGCTATATAAAACAGATACCTGGTAACATACACTGTTCATCGTCAAGCAAAGCGTGAATGAGATGAGTTTTAACTAGGTATGAAAGGTGCTAATGATGTACATGTAACTGCAGGACAGATGTTTTTTCAAGCCAGTCCTTGGGCTGGTCATATACAATCCAAAACCTAAAGGTATTTTGCACTTTAATGATCTTAAACTACATATTATAAGCTTCACAAGAACTCATGTTTAGGTATTTTGCAATGGCAGTGTTATCCTGCAACAAATAGGTAACATATGCTACCCTTAAAACGTTTAAATAATGCCAAAATGATTAACTTATTTTTACAAATTATCATGCGGCTTACAGTTTTTTTACAGATTGGTCAATGCAAGGATGTACCATTAAAATAAATAAGAAGTCATTATCAGGAACTTATCTTAATGTAACATATGTCTCTGTATGCTGCACAGGCTACCTTTGAGACTACAGATAACACAAACAGATTAGACATTTACATCATTTGGAAGTGAAAATTGATCTTTATAATGCAATATCCTCCTTGCATTCATTAAATGATTTATTATGTGCAAACCAGCAATTAACAATTTTGTAAGACAGGTGCAGGGCATTTAACTTTTATACGTGTTATAAGTCCATATGTAACTTTTGTAACCAAAGGCTAACGTTGCTTTACCATAGCGATATCAAATAGCCTCCTACACTTCATGAATATGCGGCCCCCACCCATCGGGGATTGAAGAAATATATGGGCTGCATGATGCTGCCATCCAGAGCTGAAACCGACCCGCACGCGAGTACTGGTAAACCGCTTAGAGGATCTAAGCCTGCCCAGGCAAAGCGGTGCGAGTCGGCCCGTCCATGCTTATAAACCCTATTGATTTCATTGGGCGGCAGGGCTTGAGATGTCATTTCATCTCAGTGTCGGGTAAAAGTTCTACAAAATTGGAAGCAACATCTCCAAAATTACCTTTACAGTGTTGACGGGGACGTTAAATATGTTCTATAAAAGGGTTATACCTCAAATCAAACAAACTTCATGAATAGAAGAAGTGTTGGGCATGGGTATAGAAAGGTAGGATAGCTGAACTTAGGGTATGATAGGATATGATGATTTTTATAAGCCTGTGTGTACATATGTAACGTTTGTAACCAAAGTCTACCATTTACTACCCATACCTATCCTAGTATGAACGGTAATAGGTTATAGTATACAATTGGTAGTAGTGTCAGTACTTTAACCGTTAGAGTATGGTACCACTAGATGGATAGTAGGGTATGCCTTTGATTGGATAAAGTGAGTACCGTATAGTGTGAATTGAATAGAATAGTGATAAGGGGAATGCTAGGATAAATGTAAACATGGCAACCCTACTAAATACATTCTTCTGTCCTAACTTACCTCATTATATCAAACCATAACTGAATTTATCATACATTTAGTATAAAATACTTAGATTTTGAATATGCGATACGAACGTGACACTAATGCACGTATCACGCTTGCACGTGCTGCCATATCGCATGGCCTTTATCATACCCCAAAAATCCATATCACAACCCTTTATCGCACCCCTAAGCCTTTATCATACCTCTGACGTCACCCTATTCGGAACACGCGGCGTTCTTCCTTTTGCGCAGTTCGCATTTGTTGTTCAGGACGCCATTTGCAATTTGCAATATTTTCGTCTGTTCGAACAGTTTGGATGAGTCTTTGCTGACTTTAAAAGTCTCTTTTTTGGCAAACAGTGTGGACCCAGTTCAGACTGCTCCTAGAGGAGCAGTCTGATCTGGGTCCACATTGTTTGCCTGTATGGAAAAATAGTTTTGAAAAGTTTGCCAAAAAAATCAGCAGACGACATAATTAATACAATTTATTTTGATCAATTTTTTTTAAAAGTGAAATGTATGATAAATAGATTATGATATGACAATTTTCATATCATACCCCATATCAGCCCTCGACCCATATCAGCCCTCGGGCCTTCGGCCCTCGGGCTGATATGGGAGTCTCGGGCTGATATGGGGTATGATATGAAAAATGCCATATGATAATCTCTATGTAGCCCAGTGTACATACCAGATGCCATGTTGGTACAGATATGATATGGCAATCTTGGTAGGGTATAAGAATGGTAGGACATGTTTAAAGTTGGACAGGGTACATGGTAATCTGGATAAGGTATAAGAATGGTAAGACATGTTTAAAGTTGGTCAGAGTATCCTGCATGATACCCTACCAGACAGGTACCTATGCCACAATAACGGGCCTCCGTGGCCTAGTGGTTAAGAGCGCTGACTCTTGATCATTAGGTCCCTCACCGCTGTGGTTCGAGCCTCGCTCGGGTCACATGTGAGACGCCAAGTTCTGCAACGGAAGGTCAGGTGGTTTCCCCCCCCACCCCCCCCCCCCCCCCGGGTATTCCGGTTTTCGCCCACCTCTGATAAACGATCAACTCGATATTAGTGAAGTGATCTTGAAAGGGCCGTAAAACCAAAACCAAAAAAAAAAAAAAAAAACCTACACCACAATCGAGGGTAGGATATGATATGGGTATGGATACTGTTTGGCATGAGAATTCTAGCGTAGAGTGATAAGGGTAGGTAACCATAGGTAAGCGTTAGACATTGGTTGTGGACATATGTGTACATGAGCACAAATGAACATATAAACATGCTTACCGGCCCTACCATACACATATGCCACACACTCATACCCATACCCTGCCCTGGGTAGGACTTAGGAAAGGTATATAATATACTCTGTCCTAGGTAAGGTATGGAATGATATTGTAGGCTAAGTGATTTGCATATATGTAACGTCTGTAACCAAATTGTCACCCAGTCCTTGCTGACCTTACACAGGTGGTATCCTGTTATGTATCGAGTTGACTTGACAATTTATACCAAAGCCTGCTAATACCCTTATCCGAATAACAGGTTTGGTTGAATCGGTGTATGATAAGGTATGCTTAGGTTATGGTAGGATACAATATGAGAAGGGATGAGTGCTTGGATAGGAAAACTAAGGAAGGGCAGGGAGCAGAGAGTAGGCAAAGGACAGTAGTTTTAGACTTTCGTTGCGGGTCTTACATATGCATTAATACGTACATGGATATAAAATTCTATCTTAGTCTACAATACTCATCCCCTCTCAACTCATTCTCATACTCTGCCTTTCATCCTTTGTAACAGATGCATAAATATATATCCAGCTATCACAGTGTTTCTTCTTTTACAGCTATAATTCATTTAAATTGTAAAAGCTGAAAACAAAAAACTAGAAATACACACAAACAATATTCATTTACAGGTAATTACTTAAAACATGTTTCTTAACCCATTTCACTACCACAATGTTATAATGACTCATGCATTACTGTTATGTAATGTACGTTACACATGTACCATCTTTATGTTTAAAGAAAATGATTCACAGTTTCTGTGAGAAACGTTTTGTGAATACCGGTATCATGATAAAAAAGAAAACGGATTTCATATTCTATATTACTAGTATATTTCGGAACATATTTAGGATTTTTTCAGCTCTTTACGGTCACTATATATAGATTATAGACTTCAAAATAAAGTGCATGTATGTTCCTTCTACTTATAAAATTTGTGGTTGGTGGTTGGGTTTTTTAGGTAATCCCAAAAGATATTCAAGGACTATATTAATAAGTATAGGTGGTATAATAAATTGTATTGCCTTTATGGTAAGAGGAAAGCCATAGACCGCTCAAACATACCTCAAAATGAAGGAGTTACACTGGGGTTTTGTCACATGAACCATTGACTTTCCATTTGTGTACCTGTTGATTCATATTAGAAGTACCATGAGGTGAAAGTTCCGAAAATTCTGAAATTCGTTGTATTGATACAAACTTCTTAATATATGAATTTCAGATCTGCTTGATTTTTTTTTTTTTTTTCAAAATATTTTGGAGGTCGGTGTTGGTAACATATTCTACGGGCCGTCACACGATAAACCCCCAACGGCTAGAGTGCTAACATGTTGCATTTGTTACCTTATAATATGCCCTTTCAAAAATAATATGTCTGCAAAACTCGCGCACAGTGCAGTGTGACTATGTGTCAGCTTATAATTTATGATGAGGACAGCACCGAACTAACAAATGAAGTTGATAGCAAAGTCAATGGCGTTTATGAAAATAAAACAGATTATGAAGGTGGATAGATGACAATATTAACCACTAAATCGTCAGTGACTGCTGATAGGGTGTAAACTGTTTTGATTAATCATACAGTGGTTGTCAGTTCACTGCTGGTGCGCTTTTCCTGTTTTAAAACCTATTTTCGGCTTAGACCGTGTAAGCCTACCCAGGCACAGTGTCAGTTGAATTACTGAATGGCTCCATATAGTTACCCTATTGCTGTCTGGGAAGCCAAACCTCTTCCCACTAAACCAGCATATTTGTCCTTCTTCTTTTAAATTGAGACTATAAAGTTTTTTTAAATCTTGAGATTGCATTAAAAGCAGGACAATTTTCCATGTAATATAATTTCTCAGTGTAGTGTACATTACCATAAAATAACGATACCCTCATGATCCGTAACATGTTTCCAGCACATTTATGTTGATTACTCTATGTCCAGACTACAAAGATAGCTGGCAATCAAGTTCAAGTGTTCAGAGGTCAATAACTCAGTTTCGATTGCTAATGAACTGTCATTATTACAATACTTGAAAATGGGGGTATGCTTACAATATTGCCCTTTATGAGAGAATGAAAGCTCCTAGAAAGCTCAAATATGCACCAAAATGCAGGTTGATAAATGCAATTTCAGTTTTGTATATAAGTAAGAGCAGTTTGTTTGAACAGAACTTTGGTTTTTGGAAACGACAGGAGGTATAATTGCCAAATGTCATGTGTAATCTATGTTACCCATTCAATAACAGGGACGCTGATGTTCCGAATGTCTTCACATTTGTCAATTTCAGAAAGCACTTCATTTCTTTTCAACATTTATGCCCAAAGTTTTTTCAGTTCTTGTCTTAAACATCAATTCCTTTTGTTATTTTATTTGCATGGTACATTTATAAATTACGTATTGATAACGTATTCTACAGCCCGGCATATGATAAAGCCCCAACTACCAGAGTGCTTACATTTTGTATTTGGTACCTTTGTATATGTACTTTCAAACTATGTATGTCTGCAAAACTCCTACGCATGGTGCAGGGTCACCATATCCTAACTTATGGTCTATAACAGTTTACGTTAAAGCCTTGTTGGTTGGTACCTGATGCTCTGTCTCTGGTCGGGCCCATCAGAGTCTAACTGTTGGCTTTCATTTGCTCCAGCATTTCGATGGTTTCTTGCTTTCGGGTCCTCACCGTTGTTTCATCTCTGTGGTTGTTTGATTTTTGTGTTCACGGAGATGTTGCACTGATGAGTTAGGAGGCCTTCATGCGGACTGAACAAATTATTTGTCTTAATCGCGACGGAAGTAAGGGCGGAGTTTGTGGCCACGTAAAATCGATTTAACAACCCCCCCCCCCCCCCCCCCCGTGTTTCCGTTCCAAGGAGTTCTTCTGTCGCGGCGGTTTATTTTTGTTACTGTCCTTTTGGCTTTCCGCTATTGATGTTTCCATTAGGGTCTGTTGTTTCATGTTTGTGTTTCTTTCCCTTTGGTGTCTCTGATTGGAGCTGCGGGTTAATTGTATCGATACCTGATCATTGCCTCCACTTCTATTTGCTAGGAAAAACGTAGATATGTAAACTGACTAGCTCGATATTACGTTAACAGTGCTGTTTGATTCAATGCGCCCCAAACTAAATCTAGCTTCTATACAAAAGTACACAAAATGATATTGCACACTAACCCAGCGTCGGCAGCTGCAAGTTTTATAGAATCAATGTAAATTCTTTCTGTGGTCACTGCACGCGTTATGGATAGGTATAAGCACGTCCAAGAATCCTCCGTCGCTGGTTATTTTTGTTATGGTTTGTCTTTGAGTGTTTGTTTGTTTGATTTGAGGTTTAACGTCCCCGTCAACACAGTAAAGGTCATTTTGGAGACTTTGCTTCCAATTTTGTGGGACTTTTACCCGACACTGAGATGGAATGACATCTCAAGCCCTGCCGCCCAATGAAACCAACATGGTTTATAAGTGTATGGACGGGCCGACTCGCACCGCTTTGCCTGGGCAGGCTTAGATCCTCTAAGCTGTTTACCAGTACTCGTGTGTGTGCCGGTTTCAGCTCTGCGTGGAAGCATCATGCAACCCATCTATTTCTTCCAGCCCCGATGGGCGGGGCCGTGTCTTTGAGTGTGTGTATCGCTTATATTATTTTGTTTTGGATTGCCAATTGGTCATTTTGTGGGAAAGTAACTGTCCTTTTGGCTTTCCGCTATTGATGTTTCCATTAGGGTCTAGTTGTTTCATGTCTGTGGTGTCAACCTTTGGTGTCTCTGATGGGAGCTGTGGGTTAATTGTATCGATTCCTGATAATTGCCTTCACTTCTAATTTGGTTAGGTTGACAGCCTGCTCGACATGACCCTAATGGTGTTGAATGGGTCGGTAAACTGCAATGTTTTCATAACCATAAAATTAGCATAGGGTTATCCTAGTGCATGAGCTTGTTAACCAGTTCAAGGTGCCCGTGCACTTTTGTTCAAAAAGTTAAACTTTAGTAACATGACAGTGTGTTGGTGTGCGTATCACCTCCTAGGTCACTGGCCCAATTTCAAAAAATTCCATAGGAATGTTCCGTGGGTTATCCAGTACCAAAATTGCCCAAACTGTTGTGCTCGGATGAACAAGATGGTCACCACAGCTAAAAATAGAACACATTTTCTCATCTTTTTCGGCAGACCGGAACCATTTCGACAATTTTGACAGAGAGCCATCCAAGGAATATTTCTGTAAAATTATTTGAAAATCCGTTTACACGCCTATACAAATACATTGTGAATTTTACCGCCGAAAAAAAAACACGAAAATTTTAAGATGAAAATTGTGATAATTATCTTATTTCTGCTAAAAAATGTTGGGTACTCGTTAGAATCCCATCGTCGAGGCGGTTCTAACGAGTACTCATAATCTATATTTTAGAGCAGAAATAAGAAAAATAAGGTTTACCCCTATAAACCCCAGTTTTACTATATAAAAGTGGGGTTTAAAGGGGTCAAAAATATATAGGCATGTTTTAGTGATGGGTTTGGGAGGAGATGTCTTTTAAATAAATTGTTGACAGACGGATGGCACACGACTGACATTGAGCGGTCACAAAAGCTCACAATGCCACTACGAGTACGTGACAGATGAGCTAAAAGGTTAACCAAACGGTAATCCGAAAAAAATGTATGTTGGAAAAATGACAATCTTCACCAAAATTTTGGTCTTCGTGTCATATAAATGGATTGTATATGAAAGGACCCTCCAATGAAGAAAGTCCTAATATGAAAGCAATCTATACTACAACACTTTGAAAATATCACTTCGAAAATAGGTTAACCAAAAGGTAAACCTTGGACGATGCCCGCCCGCCTGGACATCGCTATTTTAAAGGACGTTATATATATATATATATATATATATATATATATATATATATATATATATATATATATATATATATATATATATATATATATATATATATATATATATATATATATATTTATTTATTTTTGGGGGGGAAAAAAAAAAACAGAAACGTTTAAAAATCATACAGGCTGATCTTAGCCATCGGTGTACTTACGAGGCTTCATTGCATACTAGGCTCTTGTTATTTTCACTATTTTTCTAGGCATGTTATACAGTACTATGCACAATCTATTTTATAACCCGTTTGCAAACATGGAGGAATATTCGTTTACATCTGTCATTCTGTCCATCCATTCGTCCATCCTTCCGATTGACTCCAATTATTTTCGACGATGTCTCAAGTGTCATAAAATCTAGCAGAGTGTATTATCATGAAGACTTGCATCGTGCAAGAGCCAATCGGCTTTGTCGGCGAATATACCAATCTGTTATTTCATTATTCTTTCTCCCATATCTAGACCAGCGTTATCAAAACATCCATTATTTGATAAGTAACAGTAGGTTTTGGTCCGTTAAACAGTTGTCCGTACCGATCATCACAAAAACACACCTATATAATTTTGCCATCCCACCCCCATCCACCCTTGAACCCCACTTTTATACAGTAAAACTGTGGTTTACAGGAGTAAACCTTATATTCTTATTTCTGCTCCAAAATATAGATTGTGGGTACTCGTTAGAACCGCCTCGATGAGGCGGTTCTTACGAGTACCCACAATCTATATTTGAGCAGAAATAAGGACAATATTACAATTTTTCATATTAAAAGTAGAAGTAAAACAAAGATCAGGAATCGATACAATTAACTTACTGAGCCCATCAAACATGTCAAAGACACCGAAAGGAAAGAAACACAAACATTAAGCGACCAGACCATAATGGAAACCTAAACAAAGGAAGGCCATAAGGACAGTTACTTTCCCACAAAATGGCCATATGACCATCAAAAATAAAAAGACACAAGTGATACACACAGTAAGTAACAAACAACAACATAAATAAATCGCCACAGAAGAACCGCCTTGGAACGATCAGTGGAAAGATTTCCACTGGGGGGCTTAAATCGATTTTACGTGGCCCAAATCCTCGCCCTTACTTCAGTCGCGATTTAGACAAATAATTTGTTCAGTCCGCATGAAGGCCTCATAACTCATCAGTGCAACATCTCCGTGAACACAAATAATCAAACAACCACAGAGGTGAGACAACGGTGAGGACTCGACAGCAAGAAACCACTGAAATGTTGGAGCAAAAGAAAACCAACAGTTAGACTCCGATGGGCCCGACCAGAGACAGAGCATCAGGCACCAACCAACATTACCTTGAATTAGATCTTTCTAATTGTCAATAAGCCTTTACGTTGGAACCGTCATAGAATCTGAGGCCTGACCCACCAGCGTGCAATTAAAGAGGGAAGCAAAGTTGCCAACCGTGATTGGGTTAACTACGAAACTAAAAGTTTCGTTTTGTCAGCGGTAAAGTTTACAATGTATTTGTATTTCATAATGTCCAGTAGACTGGATCCTGGCCGGGTCAAACCAGAATCCGGCTACATTTGGCGCGTATAGTATAGGGATCAACCATGTTTTTTCATGCATTGACATTTGCCGGATCCCGAGGAAGCTGTTTGAACATGAGGCCGCTAGGCCGAATGTTCAAATATCTTCCGAGGGATCCGGCAAATGTTAATGCATTGAAATAACCATGGATGATCGTTCTTCTTGCATAACTTACGAATCCGACAGGAAATTTTGACGAAAACTCCCAAAAGCGCCATATAAATCCCATATAAACTCTTCAAATGCGACAGGCAAACCAAAATGGCGGCCAGTTCAGAATGTTGTTTACAATGACGTTGTCATGAAGTGACGTCATCATAGAACCCTCAAACGCTGCGTTCAGGGCGATAACGTTACGTCGCTCAACGTAACGTAAACAAAGCAAGGCCCATCTTGTGATATCAAAAGCTCAGAATCCATGTTCAAACAGCACGCGAATTTCATGATTTGAACATGTTTTTGCTGTTTGAGCACGGCTTTCGGTCGATTTGACAATGGCTGCAAACAGCCATGCGCATAGGTATTTATGCAAGAATGTGCATTAGAACACTCTGACATGACTCTCGGACTCTCAAAGATACTTGACAGGATGAAATTTACAGAGAGAGAGAGAGAGAGAGAGAGAGAGAGAGAGAGGAGAGAGAGAGAGAGAGAGAGAGAGAGAGAGAGAGAGAGAGAGAGAGAGAGAGAGAGAGAGTATCGCATACAATTAATTCGGCTATTATAAAGACCTGTTGTCATCAGATTTTTTTCTGCACCTGTAATTTTACAATAAACTTACATTTTCATGTTTCAGCTCTCTCCGTATCGTCTGAAGTGTTCGAATTTCCCATCGCTTTTTGTTGACCATGTCCTTGGCGCCAAGTCCAAGATTATAAAACCATATCTTGTCTGAGACCTGGCCCGACTCTATTTTCATGCTGGAATTATCACGAAAACACGCCTATATAATTTTGACCCCCTATACAGTAAAGCTGTGGTTTACATTGGTGCACATTATGTTTCGTATTTCTGCTCAAAAACAATGGTTGTGTGGGTACTCGCCGAGGCGGGTCTTACTACTTCACACAATCTATGTTTTTGCAGAAATATAAAAAAATATCAGAAATGCTCATGTTTGGTGGTAAGATTTTCAATATATATGAATAATATATGGTAATGCACAGTTACCCATTTTGTTGTGAATAGAATCTCCGGTCTTGTATACAGTAGGAGCCCAATAATAAAATCAGGGATGTCAGTCCTAAATATTTTCGAAAACGCTTCTATATAGGGAAAATGGCTAAAAATACCAACCCATCCATCAACTCTACCTTCAATAGTTATTGAGATTGCTGACAAGATTTCATTCAAGTTTTTTCAAAGGGCCATTACTCAGGAAAGGGACATAATCCAGACGAGAAAAACTATGCGTCAGCTATTTTTCATGAGGAATCCATATATGAAATTTCCAAACCCTAACATACATGGCTCTAAAGATATGCCATGCATCACAAAGCATGCAATGTACAAATGCCCAAAATTACAAAGGACCATAACTCATTAGTATATATAAGTATAAGTAATTTTCCGAATTTCTTCAAGAGTTAATCGCGGCCCCGCCCATCGGGGCTTGAAGAAATATATGGGCTGCATGATGCTTCTACGCAGAGCTGAAACCGACCTGCACACGAATACTGGTAAACAGCTTAGAGGAGCTAAGCCTGCCCAGGCAAAGCGGCGCGAGTCGGTCTGTCCATGCTTATAAACCCTATTAGTTTCATTGGGCGGCAGGGCTTGAGAAGTCATTTCATCTCAAAGTCGGGTAAAAGTCCCATAAAATTGGAAGCAACGTCTCCAAAATGACCTTTACAGTGTTGACGGGGACTTTAAACCATCAAATCAATTCAAAATCAAATCAAAAGTTAATCAGGCCATCCACTCATCACTAAACTTTAATATTTTGGAGTTATTTTGCTGACAAGATTTCATCCAATTTTTTTCAAAGGACCATAACTCAGGAAAGGGACATAATCCTGACGAGAAATAATACAGTAGAACTTCGATAGCTCGAACACCGATGGCTCGTTTACCATGGATGTGTCGAACCCTTTCTTGAGCCCCTAGCAAAATCCTCTACATAAGAAATAGTTGGGGATAATTAAGGAGATTTTAGTCTTTAATCTTGCAAATGTATGCTGTGTGTACTCATTAGAATCGCCTCGATGAGGCGATTCTAATGAGCACCCACAGCATACATGTTCATTATAGGACATCGAAAAGATGTCTAAAAGTATCTCGATATGCCTCCTGACAGTAACCTTCAGTGGCTCGAACTACCCCTGTCTCGAACAGATTTTCGATGCCCCAAAGGTGTTCGAGCCGTTGAAGTTCGACTGTATGTGCCACCTATCTTTTCATGAGGCATCCATTTATGAAATTTCAAAACCCTAGCAGACATGGTTCTAAAATATGCTTAGCATCACAAAGCATGCAATCTACAAATGCCCGAATGTACAAAGGGCCATAAATCATGAAGTATTTTTTTGAATTTCTTCAAAAGTTAATCAGGTCATTTACTCATCACAAGCAACCTACTCCTAAAGTTTCAAGGCTCTATCTTTATTTTTTTTTTTTTAGATACGTATTTTGCTGACGGGGTTTCATCCATGTTTTTTTCAAAGGCCATAACTCAGGAAAGGGGCATAACCGTGACAATATAAAAATAGGAAGAGTCTATTTGCAGTCAACTGCAAATAGCCAAAAAACGTTAAAATGGCTATTTGCAGTCATTTTATATTCCTGCCATTTACACGTGCGCCCATCGAAATTCAGACCAGTCTGCGCATCCGCGCTGTCTATTCATAGTCTTCGTTGTTTGCTCTTCGCATCAGGTTAACAAGTCCATGAAACTATGGCTCCTCTAAACCCCACTTTATATAGAGAAAAGCGGGGTTTAAGGGGTAATTATTACCATTCCTTATTTTTGTGCAAACACAGATACTGGGTACACGTTAGAACCGCCTCATTGAGTCTGTTCTAACGAGCACCTTCAATCTATGTTTAGACTAGAAATAAGGAAAATATACATCATCTTCATTCAAATAAGAGGACCATGATGGCCCTGGATCGCTCAGCTGATCATTATGGCAGGTAATATAAGGAGGAGTGGACGGTTTGAACAAGTTTTGGCTGACAGTGGCCCAAGGAACATTTCTGTGAAATTATTTCAAAATCAATCTAGCTATTTAGGAACTTAATCATTTTAAGGGTTATATATATTTTTTCTGGATTGGAAAATTGTCAGAGCGGCACTCATGGAACATTCCTTCAAAATTGTTTTCTTTTTTGAGGAAGAAGTCAGCGCTGACTTGTATGTCACTATCTGGGCACCTGTCAGGACCTAGTGACCCACACGGAAATGAACGGGATCATTCTAACTAACTAACAATAACTCATAGGTACCAGGGCGGGGCGGTATCCATCCATTTGACACTACAGAGCTGACTTGTATGTCACTATCTGGGCACCCTGTGGACATTGAGGGTCAGGTCCTAGTGCACCAGACGGAGATGAACAGGCTCAGTCTAACTAACAATGCCTCATGGTGAAGGTGAAAGGGGGTGGAGTGGATCCTTTGACAATACAGAGCTGACTTTGTATGTCACTATCTGGGTATCTTGTGGACACATTGACGGTCAGGTCCTAGTAACAGGCTCAGTCTAACAAACAAAGACTCTTTGTGTGTGTGGGAGTGGGGGTGGGGTGGGGGATTACTTTGACAATACAGAGCTGACTTTTATGTCACTATCAGGGCACCTTGTAGACATTGAGGGTCAGGTCCTAGTGCACCAGACGAAGCTGCACGGGCTGAGTCTAACTAACAATGACCCATGGTGTCTGTGTAGGCGGGAGAGGGGGGGGGGCGATCCCTTTGACAATACAGAGCTGACTTGTATGTCACTATCTGGGCATCTTGTGACATTGAGGGTCAAGTCCTACTGCACCAGACAGAGATGAACGGACTCAGTCTTACTAACAATGACGCATGGTCTGTGTCAGTTGGGGGGGGGGGGGGGGTACAGGGGGGAGGGGGCGTGGAACCTTTGACGATAAAGAGCTGGCCTGTATGCCACTATCTGGGCACCTTGTGGACAAGGGTTGGCCCTTTGTAAAAGGTACACTTGACCTAGATATTATTATGATGTTATTCTGGGCAAGTCGAATGATAATTGGACCAAAACTGTGACCTCTAGAGTGTTAACAAGGTTTTTCTATGATTTGATCTACTGGCATACTTTTTGACCTAACAGGACCCATAGTCGAACCTTACCTAGATATAACTATGATGATCATTCTGAGCAAGTTGATGATGATTGGAGCAAAACTGGGGCCTCTAGAGTGTTAACAAGATTTTTTCTACGATTTTACCTCCTGACCTATTTTTTGACCCGACATGAGCCATATTCGAACTTGACCTAGATATTATTATGATGTTTACGGGCGACGGACGACGAACGACGACGCCGGGACATCTCACAGTCACAAAAGCTCACCATGACCTTCGGTCAGGTGAACTAAAAATCTAAGCTCTCGGCCTTATGGTTTCCGAGAAGAAGATGTTTGAACTTTTTTCCAGTATAAGTCAATAGGAGCTAATGAGCCCTGGGGCGTGGCCAATTTTGTCCCAAAGGGCATGTTTTGCAGGATTTATGTAGGCGACCATTTTATGCTGCTGTATACTAAATATCTAAGGTCTGTACTTCATGGTTTCAGAGAAGGAGATTTTGAAGCTTTTTTCCATTATAAGTTTACTGGAGTTAAGGGGACACAGGTTTGGCCAATTTGGATCCCAGGGGCATGATTGGCAGGATTCATGTAGGCGACTACTCGACGTTGCTACATGCTAAATACCCAAGCTTTAGGCCTTATGGTTTCAGAAGACGATTTTTGATTTTTTTTTCCATTTTAAGTCTATGGTAGCTACTAGGCCCATGGGCGTAGCCAATTTTGACCCAAGGGGCACTGGCAACACTGTATCATTTCGCTATCGTACAAGCCCCTACAGTAGCAGAATATATTTTCTTTCAGTGTAATTTGTTTCTTTTTCTTCCAGTTTGTATTGATACATTATTTTTCTTACTTCTAGTCAAAACATATATTGTGGGTCCTTATTAGAGCCACCTCGCCGAGGCGGTTCTAACGAGTTCCTACAATTTTATGTTTTGAGCAGGAGTATGAACGATATGAAAATTTAGTATCTGAAAACTTCCACTTTTTGGTGGTAAAAGTTTCACTATATGTGTGATATAAACGTGCATGTCATAATTCAAATTCTGTAAATATGAGCCACTCCATGTTGTAAAGATAAATCTTTTCTTTCGGTGATTTCTTTAATATGGGTCACAAAGGACAATAGGAAACTCTTTATGCATAATAAGTACATGGTATTTGAGTCGATCTTCGCAAAGACAGTTTTTCTCATGGTGTGGTTCATTATACAATTGTGTTTGTATAAAGGCGTGTGGAGACCCCCGGGGGTGTAATGTTGACCGCATATCTATTGTAATCCTATTGAATGATATTATAATCCTATTGATGACATTTTTAATTCAACCCTTGAGGTGCTAAGGAAAACTGCATCTGAAAATGTCGTCTGCGTATCTCATCTATTTCACATTTTTGCAGTCTAAAAGAATGTTTAGGCATACAAGCAAACAGTGTGGATCCCGGTCAGATTGTTCCCAGCAATTTGATCTGGATCCACACTGTTTACAACAATGACTTTTTAATGTAATCAGCACACAGCAACTCAGATGACAATTGCTGTGATTGGCATCTTAAGGGGTTAAAACAGTCGAGAAAAATATAATGACACAACGAGTGAATATTGCCCCTACAAATTAAAACAAAGGCTTTAAATTTTCAGTGAAAATTGATATCACTCAGTATATGCAGCCCATAAATTAAAAAAAAAAAATGTTTTTCTGCATTCTATTCACAAATTCATAACAAACACTGCAGATCCTGAACAGATGACTTCCTGGTCTGAATCGACATTGTTTGCAAAGGAAGCGTTTGTCTTAAAAAGCATTAGAAGTGTTAAATACCACAACAATTACAATTATTTTAGCCACGCCCATTGCAGAATATCAAAGAATGACATTACTCCATTTACTGTATTCAGTTCACTTCTTCATGTCAAACACTGTAGATCCTGATCAGATGGCTTCCTGATCTGAATAAATATTGTTTGCAAAGGTGGGGTTGACTTGTCCAGCATGATAATGGTTAAATACAACACCACGCCCGTTCATTTTATAGTGAGTGTTTGCCACTACGTTGCATCCACGTTACTTAGACGTTACCGGCACATTGAGTGCCTGGTGTACACCATGCGGCGCATTCAATTTCTCCAAGCCCCGATGGGCGGGAGCGGATCAATGTTTGTTTAAATTGAGGTTTAACGTCCCCGTCAACACCATTTAGGTCATTTTGGAGGCGTTGCTTCCCATTGTGTGGGACTTTTACCCGGCGACATTGGGATGAAATGACAACTCAAGTCCTGCCGACCAATGAAACCAAAAGGCTTATATGCATTGGTCCGTCTCGTTCAGTGAGTAATTTTGTGTTTGTTTTTTGTTTGATTTGAGGTTTAACGTCCCCGTCAACACTGTAAATGTCATTTTGGAGACGTTGCTTCCAATTTTGTGGGACTTTTACCCGACATTGAGATGAAATGACATCTCAAGCCCTGTCGCCCAATGAAACCAATAGGGTTTATTAGCATGGACGGTCCGCCTCGCACCGCGGTTCCTGGACAGGCTTAGATCCTCTAAGCGGTTTACCAGTACTAGTGTGCGGGCCAGATTCAGCTCTGCGTGGAAGCATCATGCAGCCAATATATTTCTTCAAGCCCCTATGGGCGGGGGCGGAAGTAATTTTGTGTCCTGTCCCTAAGAAAGGGAGGAAAGAGATAGAAGAGATAGCAGAGATGAAAATGAGATACGGAGGAGTAAGAGGAAAACGAGAAGAAATAACATCATCAGAATAAATAACATCATCCCATCTCTACCATTATCTTAACCAACTGTAAGCCAATATCAGATTGACGCCCAAGTGACGCAAGACACACGTCACCTTTGCCTCACCCCCCCCCCCCCCCCCGCGCCCCCACTCCCCACCAACCTCTCATGGGCTTTACAAATAGATACAAATTAGATATTTCATTTAAATAAGCAGAGGACATTGCTATACATTGAAACAAAAATGGAAACAATATGTGATTTAAAACTATAGGTGTCATATAATCACACAAAATATAGACTCTATATAGCCATTTTATAGTCCCCGGCCATCGCGGCTTGGAGAAATAGATTGGCTGCATGGTGCTTCCATCCAGAGCAGAAATTGCCTGCACATGAGTACTGGTAAACCGTTTAGAAGAACTAAACCTGCTAAGGCCAAGTGGTGCGAGTCGGTGCGTCCTAGGCCCTAAAGGTGTCAAAGGTTTGAGATGTCTTTACGTCTCAATCTGTGGAAAAAGTCGCACAAAAATGGAAGTAACGTCTCTAAACTGTCCTAAACAGTGTTGCAGAGCACGTAAAACATCAAATCAAAGAAACATAGCCATAACGGTGAGAGCCTTAATAATTAAGAGTCAGAGCTCTAATTAACTACTAGGCCGCAGAGGCCCGTTCCATTTTAAAATAGTTTGAACATCTCCAGGTAACCTTTCTAACGCTAATAGAATGACTGCAAATAGCCATTTTAACGTTTTCTGGCTATTTGCAGTTGACTGCAAATAGCCATTGTAACGTTTTTTGGCTATCTGCAGTTGACTGCAAATAGCCATTTTAACGTTTTCTGGCTATTTGCAGTTGACAGCAAATAGCCATTTTAACGTTTTTTGGCTATTTGCAGTTGACTGCAAATAGTCACTCCGATAAAAATAAGTATCAGCTATTACTTTTTTCATGAGGTTTGCATATATCAAATTTCAAGTCCATAGTCTACACGTTTCTAAAGTTATGGTATGCATCAAAAAGTGTAACGAACGGAGGAACGGACGGACAGACGCCCCAGAAGCAAAATCACCCCGACGTTGGGGACATAACTATCCTTCAGTTATCACAAAACACTGAACTTTTCCGTTGCTATGCTGTTTGGGAGTAGCCATTGTTACCCATAGTTTCCGTAACCATCTATTTTTACCCGAACAAAACATAAATATCATCATCGACAACAACAACAATAAGAATCTAAAACTTAAACAGGTCTAGGCATTTTTCGTTTTTTTTTTTTTTTTTTTTTTTTTTTCAGAAAATTTTCCATATGCTTTATAAATGTTATGCATGTCGCTGACAAATCATACTAAGTTGTCATTATAGCAAAAGATAAGGTAAGTATTTTGTGATAACAGAAGGATAGTTGTCCTTATTGCTCCATAAAAACCTATGTTGTGGGTACTCATTAGAGCTGCCTGAGCGATGCGATTCTAATGAATACTATAACATAGGATTTTATGGAGAATTGACAAAAAACTGACCTCCAATTATCACATCATTGGGCTTCTCCAGTCTTTCGGGTGGGTCTTTAAACCGGGATCCGGTCTCTGTATGACCTTAGCTGTTGGTGAGACGTAAAGCTCAAACACGCACTCACCCTTATCTTATCTCTTGCTATGACCAGAATGAATACTTAGATCAGGGTGAACTACAATCTGTCGCGGTTTGATCAGAGTGGCTCATTAGTACTCAATTTGTAATTTGTAATGTTTTCTGGACAGTCGAAAACTGCATTTAACCCATTGTATGCGGGAAACCCCTAAAAGGGTACCTTGGAAAACAGTGCAAGCCCAGATCAGACGCCGCAGAACGCGGCGTCTGATCAGGGCCTGCACTATTTGCTAACATAATTTTCCATCAAAAATAGAATAAAAACGAAAAATATAGACCTGACACCCATTCTATGACAAATGGACTTGTCCAACATATAGCGATGGAAGAGCCCACTAGTATACAATGGGTTAAACTTTTGAATCAAATGTTACATGGGTGATAGGGCTAATCTGGGTTAGTGCTAAAAATCAAGCTGACTTTTTATCGTTTTTGCAAATCTAGTTATTGGTCATTTCTACGAAAGCCTACTAGGGTCAAAATAAGATGAGAAAAAAAAAATATTTTCTCGTATAAACGAGAAAATTTCTCGTACGAACGAGAAACTTTCTCGTACAAACGAGAAAATTTCTCGTACAAACGAGAAATTTTCTCGTTCAAACGAGAAAAAAATCTCGTACAAACGAGAAACTTTCGCGTAGGAACGAGAAAAATTCTCGTACAGACGAGATTTTTTCTCGTTCCTACGAGAAATTTTCTCGTACAAACGAGAAAAAAAATCTCGTACAAACGAGAAAAAATCTCGTACGAACGAGAATATTTGGTCAAGGTAATGACTCAATTACTAAGGCTTGTAAAGTCGATGATGGAAAACCATTATGTAGACAACCCATCATTATTATAATAACAGTTTTTGGGTAGATTGTTTTGTCAGTTGACCCAACGTTTAGCAAAGTAGTTGCTGTCCACATGACTATTACTGATCTGTAGAAAATCCAGGTAACGGCAATTTATATAATAAAGCTGCGCTATTCTCATTGCTGTGATATCATTGTGTTGCCTACGAGGGTTATCTATAGAATCTGGTCAAGAATCATGTGTTAGGTTTGGCAAACAATGTAGACCCAGATTATGTGTCGCAGAACGCGATGTTTGATCAATGTCTACAGTATTTGCTTACAGTACAGAAATATAAAGGTTAAACGAAATGGGCCAGGATCATTTTTACAGTTACACTTATTTATTTTATGCTTCCCCTTAAGAAGGGAAGAAACAAAAATAAATAAAACATTGCTTCCAATTTTGTGGAATTTTTACCCGACATTGAGATGAAATGACTTCTCAAGCCCTGTCACCCAATGAAACCAAAATGCTTTATAAGCATGGACTCGCACCGCTTTGTCTAGGCTGGCTTAGATCCCCTGAGCGGTTTACCAGTGCTTGTGTGCGGCCGGTTTCTGCTATGCGTGGAAGCATCATGCAGCCCATCTATTTCTTCAAGCCCCGATGAGCGGGGGCGAATATAAATAAATTGTTAAATAAATTAAATAATGTTACAGATTCAGTATGAACAAATGCAATCTTCTATTAGGGCTTATTTATTTATTTATTGGAAATTTCTTGACACATATACACACATTGCAAAAATCAGATACCATCTGCGGGCCTTTAACCCTTTCAACCCTGTAGATCGGTACAGATACCTTTGCAAACAGTGTAGATCCAGAAAAGACGGTCATAATGAGCCGTCTTACCAGCACGAGCACCATTTGAGGTGAAAGAGTCAATTAACTTCTACCCGTCGTAAAACACCACGTTGTTCAATACACGTGTTATGATGAGTTTCCAGATTCTTGTTATGAACAAGAAAAAATGTCGTACAAACGAGAAACTTTCTCGTACAAACGAGAATATTTCTCGTTCCTACGAGAAACTTTCTCGTACGAACGAGAAATTTTCTCGTTCCTACGAGAAAGTTTCTCGTTCCTAAGACATTTGTTTCTTGTTCATACGAGAAATTTACCATCTTCTTAATTTAATTACCCCTTATCACCTCCTTTAAAGTGGCCATTGATTCGGTGCTAGGCTTAGGAATCGGGGTCATTTGTATAATCCCTCTTTTGATACATACCTTTTTTGTTCAAACTGTTGTTTGTAGCCATTGCCTATGTGTACCTTTAACTGCCAAACCGCTGTTTGTTTGTTTTGTTTGTTTGAGCTGAGGTTTAACGTCCCCGTCAACACTGTAAAGGTCATTTTGGAGACGTTGCTTCCAATTTTGTGGAATTTTTACCCGACATTGAGATTAAATGACATCCCAATCCCTGGTGCCCAATGAAACCAATAGGGTTTATAAGCATGGACGATCCGACTCGTGCGCACCGCTTTGCCTGGGCAGGCTTAGATCCTCTAAGCGGTTTACCATTACTCGTGTGCGGGTCGTGCATCATGCAGCCCATATATTTCTTCAAGCCCCGATGGGCGGGGCCGAACTGCTGTTTGTAGCTATTGCTTATATGTACGTAATATCTGGCATGCGAACACTCTGTTTCTTGGCGGAGATACCATAGCAAAAGGAGTCTTCGTGCATATGCACCCAGCGAAGTCTACCTTAGTTATTGAACCTTAGCCTGCCAATCACAACAATTTTCGCCTGCTTTGTTGCCTGCTTGTTACTTGTTGCAAACAATGTTGAGCAAGATACTGAACCTGAAGTGGTGGTAGGAGTCCATACTGTTTGGCGGTATGCTTTGTTTGACGTACTCGTCATCTTTGAAGACACTGCTTTCATTTTGTGGGACCGTGACCCGACACTGAGATGAAATGACCTGTCAAGCTCTACCGCCCAAAGGAACCGCTAGTCTTTTCTTTTGAATTGAGGCTTAACGTCCCCGTCAATAATAGTTAGGTCATTTTGAAGACGTTTCCAGTTTTGTGGGACTTTTACCCGACATTGAGATGAAATGACTTCTCAAGCCCTGTAGCCCATGGAAACCAATATGTTTATTGAATAGACGGTCCAACTCGCAACGTGCACCCTAAACTATTTCACCATACTCCGATGGGCGGGGACCACCGCTAGGACGGTCCGACTCGCACCAAAAAAGTTTGCAAGATGAACCAGCAGACGACATTTTCACATGAAGTTTATCATGGCATCTTAACTGTCAAACATGGGCCAAGTAACATCCATATACCGCAGAGAAAATTTCTCATTACTGCGAAAAATATTCTCGTTCGTACGAGATTTTTTTTTCTCGTTCATACGAGAAAAGTTCTCGTTCGTTCGAGAAAGTTTCTCGTTCGTCCGAGATTTTCTCACAACAGTTGTCGACTGCGTTATTTAAAAAGCCATTGTTGCAAACAGTGTGTCCCTACTGTTTGTCTACATACTTTGTCTGTATGTTGAGGTTTTACATCCCCGTCAGCACTATTTAGGTCATTTTCAAGGCACTGCTTCCATTTTGTGGGACATTTACCCGACACTGAGGTGAAATGAAATCTTCTGCCCTACTGCCCGAAGGAACCGCTAGGCTAGGGTTTAACGTCCTCGTTAACAATATTTAAGTCATTTTGGAGATATTGCTTCCGATTTTATGGGACTTTTACCCGACATTGGGATGAAATGACATCTCAAGATTTTCCGGACAATGAAACCCGTAGGGTTTATATGCACGGACGGTCCGACTTGCACTAATTTACCTTGGCAGGCTTAGACTTTCTAAGCGGTTTTCCAGTACTCATGTGCGGTCGGTCTCAGCTCAGTGTTGAAGCACCTTGCAGCCTAATCTATTTCTCTAAGCTCTGATGGCGGGGGCCACCGCAAGGGTTTAAGGAGCTGCCCGACACGTACCAAAAAGTTGCAAGATGAAACAGCAGACGACATTTTCACATGCAGTTTATCTCAGCATCTTAAGGGTCAAACATGGGCCAAGTGGCATCCATGTACCACAGCGAAAGTTTCTCGTTCGTACGAGATTTTTTCTCGTTTGTACGAGAAAGTTTCTCGTTCGTACGAGATTTTTTGTCTTAATAATTGTCGCCTGTTTGTTGTCTGTTACTTTAAAAGCCATTGTTGCAAACAGTGTGGAGCAAGATACTGCTCATGTAGTGGCAGTCTGGTATGGGTTCATACTGTTTGCCTGTTTGCTTTGTCTTTGTGTTGAGGTTTTGCGTTTGTTCGTTTGTTTGTTTGTATTGAAGATTAACGGCCCAGTCAACACTATTTTATGTCATTTTTGAGCCGGTCAGTTTACCAATCTACACTTTTCCTGAACTGGCTTATACGTAAGCGGTTAACCAGTACAGCGCACATTCTTTCGCCAGAAACTGACAACTGCCCTTCTTGAATAGTTTGATTTGATTTAAGGTTTAACGCCCCCGTCACCTCTTTGTAGGTCATTTTGGAGACGTCGCTCTTCTTGAATCAGTGGAAGGGAGAGAATGACCGTAGAAAAGGTTTCATGATCAATCTCCACGAAAGAATGTTGCCGACCCCGGCAGGAATCGAACCCGCGTCCTCCTGATCACCAGTCCGACGAGCATCCGACTGAGCTACCGAGGCCGGCTTGAGGTTTTACGTACCAATCATTTTATGAAGACACTGCTTCCATACTGTGGGACTTTTATCCGACACTGACATGAAATGACATGTCAAGCCCTACCGCACAAAGGAACCGCTAGGCTTTTCATTTGAACTAAGGCTTACCGTCAAGACTGTTCAGGAAATTTTGGAGACGTTGCTTCCAATTTTGTGGGACTTGTATCCGACATTGAGCTGAAATGACATCTCAAGCCCTGTCGCCCAATGAAACCAATATGGGTTAAATGCATGGCCGTTCCGACCCGCAACACTTTACCTGGACAGGCTTAAATCTTCTAAGCGGTTTTCCAGTACTCATTTGCGGTCAGATTCAGCTCTGCGTGGAAGCACTTGCAGCCTCATCTATTTCTCCAAGCCCGGTAGGCTGGGTTTAAAAAGGGTCTGACTCACACCAGAAAGTTAACAGACAACAATTTCATATGAAATTTATCTTAGCATCACTATGGGCCAAGTGGCATCCATGTCCCATAGAGCAAAGCCTCTGATCAGACTGCGCAAATGCATAGACTGATCTGAGTCTTCACTGGATGCACATGTACAATAAAATTTCTATGAGAAATATTCTCGTTCGTACGAGATTTTTTTCTCGTTTGTACGGGAAAGTTTCTCGTTCGTACGAGATTTTTTCTCGTACGTACGGAATTTTTTTCGTTTGTACGAGAAAGTTTCTCGTTCGAACGAGATTTTTTCTCGTACGTACGACATTTTGTCTTGTCATAACACCAACACGGGTATTGATTAACGTGGCGTTTTACAACGGGTAGAAGTTAATTGACTCTTTCACTTCTGAGTTTCTGCGGTGAATTCTTCCATCTTTGTACATGTATTTGGAATCGTCCATACTTGTATATAGGAGGTTGAGATGAGACCAATAGCAGGATAGCAACTGGTGTTCGTGCTGGTAAGACGGCTCATTATGAGCGTCTTATCTGGATCTACACTGTTTGCAAAAGTATCTGTACTGATATACAGGGTTGAATGGGTTAAAGGTCGGTAGATGTAATGAAAGCATGCGTACGTGTGTATATGTTTCAAGAAATTTCTAATAATAAATAAATAAATAAATAAATAAATAAATAAATAAATGTGATAACAGCATATGTACCAGCCCTTTGTTAAATCTAAAATAAAAAATTGCATTTGTTCATACTGAATCTACAACGTTATTTATTTATTTATTTATTTTTGTTTGTATGAGCATAAAATAAATAACTGTAGAAGAGCCGATAGCTCAAGTTTCATATTGATCACTAGCGGCAGGGTCAGTTTTATCCACTGCAACTTAATTTGTTATAACCAAAGCATTGACAGCACTGGTGGGTCGATTGTTTTTTTTTTTTTTTTTGTTTTTTTTTTTTTAAGGGTAGGCTGAAAAAATGATCCTGACCCATTTCGTTTAACCCTTAAATTCTTTTACTGTAAGCAAAAAGTGTAGAAAATTGATGAGACATCGCGTTCTTCGACACATATTCTTGGTCTACATTGTTTGCCAAACCTGACACATGATTCCGGTCCAGATTCTATAGATAACCCTCGTACGCAACACAATGATATCACAGCGATAAGAATATCGCAGCTATTTTCTATAAATTACCATTTTCTACAGATCAGTAATAGTCACGTGGACAGCAACAACTTCTGATAAATCAATCGAACCAATCACTGTTATTATAATAATGATGAGTTATCTACAAAATGGTTTTCCATCATCGACTTTACAAGCCTTAAGAGTAATTGAGTCATTACTTTGACCAAATATTCTCGTTCGTACGAGATTTTTTTCTCGTTTGTACGAGAAAATTTCTCGTTTGTACGCGAAAAATTCTCGTTTGTACGAGAAAATTTCTCGTAGGAACGAGAAAAAATTCTCGTTCGTACGAGAATTTTTCTCGTTCCTACGCGAAAGTTTCTCGTTCGCACGAGATTTTTTCTCGTTTGAACGAGAAAGTTTCTCGTTTGTACGCAAAAATTTCTCGTTTGTACGAGAATATTTCTCGTTTGTACGAGAAAGTTTCTCGTTTGTACGAGAAAATATTTTTTTTCTAAACTTATTTTGACCCTAGTAGGCTTTCGTACATTTCTGTATATATTTTAGAAAATCGTTACTAAAACACGCCTGTACAAATACATCATAACCTTTATCGCCGAAAAAAATGAAAATTTTAAGATGAAAAAAAAAAAAAAAATGTTATATTTTTCTTATTTCTGGTTTAGAATAAAGATTGTGGGTACTCGTTAGAACTGCCTCGTCGAGGCGGTTCAAACTAGTACCCACAATCTATACTTTAGAGCAGAAATAAGAAACATTATGATTACCCCCGCAAACCCCACTTTTATTATATAGAAATGGGGTTCAAGCGGGTCAAAATTATGTAGGCGTGTTTTCGTGTTGCTTTGTTTTTTCATTGGTTGCGAACCATGTATAGCTGCATGTAAACACGCCTGTACAAATACATTGTAAATTTTATCGCCAGAAAAAGGAAAATTTTAAGATGAAAAATTGTGACATTTTTCTTACTTCTGCTCAAATTATAGATTGTGGGTACTCGTTATACCCGCCTCATTGAGGCGGTTCTTACGCGTACTAACGATCTATATTTTAGAGCAGAAATAAGAAACATATGGCTTACCCTTGTAAACCCCAGTTTTACTATATAAAAGTGGGGTTCAAGGGGTTCAAAATTATATAGCCGTGTTTTCGTGATGTTGTTTTTTTTGTGTGTGTTTTATGTCATTCGAGTGACAGGTTTTCTTCTGTGACTTACGTGGTGTTAAATGATTTGATGTTTTACGTCCACGTCAACACTATTTACGTCATTTTGGAGCCGTTGCTTCCAATTCTGTGGGGCTTTTACCCGACATTGGGGGTGAAATGACATTTCAAGCCCTGTCGCACAATGAAACCTATAGGATTTATAAGCATGGATGCTCCGAGTTTTACTTGTACTCGTTTAATATTAAGTGCTTTGTGTTTGTTTGATTTGAGGTTTAACATCCTCGTCAACACTATTTCCGTCATTTTCGAGACGTGGCTTCCAATTTTACACGACATTGAGATGAAATGACATCTCAAGCCTTGTCACCCAGTGAATCCAATAGGGCTTATATGTAACGACGGTCCGATTCGCATCACTTTGCCTGGACAGGCTTAGATTTCTTAGAGGTTTACTGCTGGTTTCAGCTCTATGTAGCCTTATCTATTTCTCCAAGCCTCGGTGGACGGAGGCATTAAAATGTAGTGCTATGATAAACAATATTCTTTGCAGGAGGATAAGTTTATATCACAGAGGTCTTATATCCTTATGAGTCAACCATTACCAAACCCTATCTTTGCAAACAGTGTAGATCCAGATAATATGGCTTCTGAGCCATCTGATCTGGATCTACACTGTCATGCAGTTTGTGAAATGCACGAATACATTGACGGTATTGGACTGGTAGGTTTCGTGAATTTTCCGTGAAATTCCACGTAGGAGTGTGGTGCCTAGATGTAATAGCTGGTCACATGGCCCAATCAAATATTTTATTTGTTTATAGCTCATAAGCGACCGTGGTGCACGAAAGGTTCGACTTTTCCTTCGAATAGACTCGTGCTCCACGATCGCTTATGTATTTGAAAATTAACTCATATCTGATTGGACCATGTGATCGGCTATTACAAGAAAGACACCACACTCCTGCGTGGAATTTCACAGAAATTTCACGAAACTTCCCAGTCGAATATGGCCATCGTATAAAGTTTAAATGGCTGATAGTCAGAAATTGGATGTTGCTAAATAAATTTATTCAGTAGGATAAGAATTAATGGACTAACACGTGCGGTAAAAACATGCACTTTACCTGGGATCGAAACAGTGGACTTCGCAGCCAAACACATCTATAACCATTTTGTCAAAGTCCCATTGATCGTTGATCCTGCGGTTAGTTGCTAAATAAATTTATTCAGTAGGATAAGAATTAATGGACTAACACGTGCGGTAAAAACATGCACTTTACCTGGGATCGAAACAGTGGACTTCGCAGCCAAACACATCTACAACCATTTTGTCAAAGTCCCATTGATCGTTGATCCTGCGGAAAAATAAGTATGCATTCGTAAGCAACACGTGTCTTCGGCCATGGGGTTTCATTTAAACAGCCCATCATGTTAACAAGTCCGTGTTATGAACACCCACTTTATAGTGAGAAAACTGGGGTTACAGGGGTATATAAAATGTTTCTTATTTCTGCTTCAAGACATAGGTTGTGGGTAGTCGTTAGAACAGCCTCAATGAGGCGGTTGTGACGAGCACCCACAACCTATATTTACCATATAAATAAGAAACATTTCAAAAAATTTCACCAGAAAAGTTACCATTTTGGAGATATGAAAGAATGCAATATGTGTCTTTGATCTTTAATAATTTGTATCTGTATTGTTAAGATTTGATCAAGTACATGTAATCTTTATGGCCAGTAAATACGGCGGTTCTAACGATCACCCATAGCATAAGTTTGGAGTATAAGAAAAATACATTTTCATGAAAAAAATGACCATTTTGGAGGTATGAAAAATGCGCTTTATCGCACGGATGTTTTGCCGTAATTATGGTATGAGCTTTATACATAAACAAGATTGGCATAAACATCGTTATCGGATTATTTCATCGTTTAAGGGGAATGGGAACATCTGTCAGATTTTCCGCCATTTTTCAAAGGGAGACAACTCTTGGGACTTCCTGTTCTCTTTTCTATAAGACCTATCCCACTAAAAAAGGGGTCTACCTCCTACGGAGCAAATTCTTTCCTTTAAGAGTTGACCCTTATTGACATGGGAGACAAAAATACTTTGGCAGAGTTGCGTCCCCTGAAGGTGTTCCCATTCCCCTTACATAAAAGCGCTGCAAGCACTGCATCATGCCCCGCCACTACACATACATTAAGCAAGCGCCATAACACTGTCAAAATGGAATTCAAAGTGATTGTGCAATTTGTCTTTCCCTTGAATACATGACTGAGATGACTATTTTCACTGTTTAAAAGCTCCAAAAAGGAAGTAAGCCAGAATTACAGTCTTATTTTCTGCAGAACCCCTCATTGTGCTTAACGTTTAGGTAAAGTTTGCGGAAAATATCTCAAAATAGTTCCCTGTTTACAGAGTAGATACTAATAGATCACAGAAACCGTTACTTTCAATGTTTAACGTGTCATAAACTTGTACCAAGTTTAACTAAATGTCATTTATTCATTCAAGAGATAGAGTGCGGACAAGACAAAATTGAGTTTGAGGGGCTTGTGTCCTTGGAAATGAGGTCAGGGTCACCAAAATCTGATCAAATCTTTAGTTGGTGTACCAACCATCACGTGAACAAGTCCGTGAAATGAACACCCCCCTAAACCCCACTTTATATAGAGAAAACTCGGGTTTAAGGGGGTAAACCTTATTTTTCTTATTTTTACTCCAAGACATAGGTTGTGGGTACTCGTTAGAACCGCCTCAATGAGGCGGTTCTAACGAGCACCCACAACCTATGTTTGTAGTATTTATAAGAAAAATATCGCATATTTTAATCAGAAAAGTAGCCATTTTAGAGATGTGAAAAAATGCACTATGGCGCACGGGCGTGTTATCGTAATGTTTGACCAAATTTCATTGATTCTTTCATGAGAGGGTGTATTGTCAGGATATAAAACTGAAATCGGATCTCCAGATCTAGAAAACATGTCATTTTAAATGTCAAAGCACCTGCAATCCAAGTAACCATTACGATAACACACACTTGCGACAAAGTGCATTTTTCTCATCCCCAAAATGGCTAGTTTTCTAATGAAAATCTGTGATATTTTTTCTTATTTATAATGCAAACATAGGTTGTGGGTGCTCGTTAGAACCGCCTCATTGAGGCGGTTCTAACGAGTACCCACAACCTATGTTTTGGAGCAGAAAGAAGGAAAATAATGTTAACCCCCGTAAACCCCAGTTTTCTCTAATATAAAGTAGGGTTTAGGGGGTGTTCATTTCACGGACATGTTCACGTGATGCTGGGGCAAAGGCAATTGAATGACATTGACCTTTGAAATTCAAAGACTGTCATACTGCATCATTTCTCATGTCATAAAGCACAATAGTTTTCTAGAAATGCATTGTTTTACCATTTTCCAATTCAAAAGCCTAAGATACCAATTTTGACCTTGCTGTAAAACTGGTCAAGGACGACTGGTGGCATTTGTTTTCTTAAAGAAACTCAGTCACCTATTGCAATGTAGTGAAATCTCTCCGGTACCGTACAACGGAATGTACCAGTCCGGTAAGTACGGGGAATTAGTATTAGAAGGAGGGTACTTCCGCCCAGGTTTTTCAAGTGAATTCTGGCAACAGCTGGCGACAAGTGAGCAGTGGAAATTGTAAGTGTCTGTCCCTCCAATCTTCATCCTTATACAAGGACAGCTTTGTATTTTATGAGGGGGTAAAAACCATTTAGCAACATAAAAAGTTTCGAGACAATTGGTCCATTACATCCGGAGAAAACTTTTTACAGGTTTTTACCATATTTGGGCTTGGGGACAATCTTGGTCATGTGCCCTAGACCACTCAATCAAGATTTTATTCCCCATTTAACTGTTCGAGGGTGGTATATGAAATAAAACTGAAATTGGCACAGTTGTTTAAGAAAACATGTTGGTGGACCTGCAATCCAAACGATGGTGACCACAACCTCGATAGCGCAGTGGTTAACGCGTTCGACTTATGATCGAGAGGCTGTGCGTTCGGATCCGGCTACCGGCATCGAGGTTTGTCCTGAGTCAAGACACGTGATGACACTACCCACTCCACCTAGGTGTAAATGGATAACAGTGGTGTAAAAGCCATTGCCCTTCTCTCTCGCGCGCGTGAAAACACCCGGAATGAGTTTTCGAGAGCGATTCAGTAAGCTTGAAGCGTTCGTCGCAGTCGAACTAAAATAAATTAGTATAAACTAATTCAAACGAACTTGGACCAAGGTCGTTGAATGCTCTTGACCTTTTGCATTCATAGACATTCATTTTGTACCTCCTCTCATGTCAAAGACCACAATAGATTTTGAAAAAATGCACTGTTCCCAATCGACGAGACAAACGAATCATACATGACCTTCCTGTTAAGTAGGTCATGGTCAACCTAGGATCATCATTTTTGCAAACTGGGTAGTATTCAGTTACCCAATGCAACATATCAAATTTCAAAGCAATCAGCAAAGTGCTTCTAGAGATATATTTTTGAAGGTTTTTACCATATTTGGGCATGGAGGCCATCTTGGTCACGTGACCTGGACCATTTGAACAAATGTTTGTTCCCTCACTTTCACAAGGCTACATATAAAAGTTAAATGAAATTAGCCCAGTGAGTTCAGAGATAAATAATTTTGAAATGTCAGTGGACCTGCAGTCCATGCAACCTTGGGCCAAGTTCACCAACTAACCTTGACCTTGACATTCAAATGACCTTGACATTCATTTTCTACCTATTCTCATGTCAGAGACAACACTATTTGTCAAATGATGCACCCTTTTACCTTTTCCCTATTGAATAGCCTAGGCATCACACAAACACGCCTTGAACCCCTCTTTTATATAGAAAAACTGGGGTTTACAGGGTAAACCATATTACTCTTATTTCTGCTCTAAAATATATATAGATTGTGGGTACTCGTTAGAACCGCCTCGACAGTCACCTAAGTTTTGAGACAATCGAACAACCCGTTTTTGAGAAGAAAGATTTTTAAGGTTTTTAACATATTTAGATATGGCGGCCATCTTGGTCATGTGACCTAAACCATTCGAACACATTTGCTCTGTCCTAGGACTGCATATAAAACTTTCAAGGAATAAGCCCGTTGGTTTCAGAGAAAATGTATATCAAAATGTCAATAGACATTGATGAGGTGATTCTAATGAGCACCCACAATTTATCTTGTTCGAGTCACTGAAGTTTGACTGCATATCAGTCGCGAATAATTGTTCGGCTCTACTTACCCAAAGGAGTACACTAGGCAAGGTGGCCTTGGTTTATAGGCCTCGTCTACACAGATTTCCTTGCCACCATCTTTCAGAGAACCGATTCTCACAATATTTCTACATAGAGCTTGTAGCGAGTTTATGTATCTGTTCAAATAAATAAATAAAATAAATTAGTAAACATTATAATACACTGTATATTGAGCTACGCTTTATCACAGTTTAGGATCAATACGCTGATCGGATCCCTGGGAAGACACTGTGTCGCTTGTATTGCCGCTAATGGAGGTCACCTGTATGCATTTGTGAACTTAAGTTTTAATGGTTGTGTCACATGGGAGAATATTATGGAATTATGGCCGTGAATGAACTCTTGAAATAAAAAGAATTTTCTGCCAAATCAAATGATGAAGATTTTATTGCTCTGGTTGGGATTAAATTTATTGTGAGTCACTTTCTGTGGGCGTTTCTTTTGGCGCTCAGTATAAATACGTTGAAACTTACGAAAACTTAGTACCGGTCTCGGCAGCTCAGTCAGATGCGCGTCTGGCTGGTGATAATAAGGACGCGGGTTCGATACCTGCCGGGGTCGGCAACATTCTTTCGTGGAGAATGATCATGAAATCTTTTCTACGGTCATTCTCTCCCTTCCGCTGATTCAAGAAGAGCAATTGTCAGTTTCTGGCGAAAGAATGTGCACTGTACTGGTTAACCGCTTACGTATAAGCCTGCCCAGGAAAAGTGTGGATAGGTAAACTGACCGGCTCAAAAATGACCTAAATAATAGTGTTCACTGGTCCGATAAACACCAATACAAACATAGGTTCATGTAAGAGAAAATAAAATCCTGGAAAAGCGTAAGAACGCAAAACAAAAGGCGTATTGACGCAAACGAAAGGCGTAGTAACGCCAAAAGGCATAGTAACGCGAATCAAAACGTGTCACTACGCGTAAACAGAGAACCGGTGGTCCTGAAGCTGCATGTATGCGCATCTGACATTACGATAGCACACCCGTGCGACATAGTGCATTTTTTCACATCTCCAAAATGGCTACTTTTCGGGTGAAAATCCATGATATCTTTCTTATTTATACTGCAAACATAGGTTGTGGGTGCTCGTTAGAACCGCCTCATTGAGGCGGTTCTAACGAGTACCCACAACCTATGTCTTGGAGTGAAAATAAGAAAAATGATGTTTACCCCCATAAACCCCAGTTTTCTTCATACCAAGTGTGGTGTGAGGGGGTGTTCATTTCACGGACTTGTTCGCGTGATGAGAAGACATTTTTGAAGGGTTTTACTATGTCGGTCAGCTGACCGAAACCGTTTGAACCAACTTTTGCTGCTCCACCTCTTGGAACCTTCGTATGAAATTGGGCTCGAATTTGCCGAGCTTTATTTTAGATTCATTTAGCTGATTGTATATAACGTTCAGGTTCAAAGGCAATAATAGTTTCTGATTTTTTTTTATTTCCATATTTTTCCTTTACAAAAGCACCATTGACAAAATTTGACCTTGGTGAAAGGTTGGTCAGGTCAACCCAGACCCATCATTTAGATAAAATAGAAGTCCCTAATGCTCAAGTGTCAAGGCAACAGGCCCACTGGAGTTTTGAACATTGTTTGCCATATATGGTCATGGCTGCCATCTTGGTCAGTTAAACGAAATTTGGTTAGTTCATCCCATAAAAGCTTTATATGAACGTTGATTGCAGGTTACCTAGTTTCTGATGAATATTAGACTTCAATTTTGATATCTGAGCGAGCTTGGTCTAAGGTCAATCAATGATCTTGGTCTTTGATACTCAGGCTGATTGCATGTGCAAATTTTAAGTTCACATGGAATAATAGTTTTTAAAAAATAAACAATGTCTACATTTTCCCATACAAAAGACATATTCAACCAATTATGACCTTGAGGTCAATTGGGTCAAGGTCAAGTTAGAGTCATTGTCAGACCAAATTTTAATGGGCGTGAGACCCAAATGCTACATGCTAAGTTTCAAAGCAATCTGGCGATGGTATCTGGAGAAAAAGATCTGAAGTGTTATTACCATATTTGGGCATAGCGGCCACATAGGTCATGTCACCAAGCTCAAATCAATCCATTTCATTTCCATGTTCCTGAAAGCTCATATGAAAATTGATTACAAGTAGAATCATATCTGAATGACTTTGGGCCAAGTTCTAGGAATGACCTTGACCTTTAATCTATTCGCATTCATTTCAATTACTCATTTCGCTCACAGCATCTACGAATTTTCATATCACAGACTACAATGGTTTCCGAAGAATACATGGTTTTAACGTTTTTTATACAAAAGCCCATGCCACCAAAATTGTTGACCATGGCCTGAAATAGGACAAGGTCATTCATGGGTCATCATTTGAACAAACTATTATCGGCTCGAGTTCCCAATGCTCAAGAACAAATTTCATGACCATCGGTGAACCAGTTCCAGAATAGAAGATTTCTAAAGAGTCTTTAACTTATATGGGCATGTCAGGCATATTGGTTATGTGACCAAAGTAGAAGTGGAGGCAATGGTCAGGAATCGATACTATTAACCCACACCTCCCATCAGAGACACTAAAGGGAAAGAAACACAAACATGAAACAACAGAACCTAATGGAAACATCAACAGCGGAAAGCCAAACGGACAGTTACTTTCCCACAAAATGGCCAATAGGCTATCCAAAATAAAATAATATAAGCGACACAAACACCCAAAGACAAACCATAACACAAATAAACCGCGACAGAAGAACCGCCTTCGAACGGCCAGCGGAAACGAATTCCACCGCGGGGCTTAATTCGATTTTACGTGGCCACAATCCTCGACCTTACTTCCGTCGCGATTAAGACAAATAATTTGTTCAGCCCGCATGAAGGCCGCCTAACTCTTCAGTGCAACATCTCCGTGAACACAAAAATCAAACAACCACAGAGACGAAACAGCGGTGAGGACTCGACAGCAAGAAACCACTGAAATGCTGGAGCAAAAGAAAACCAACTCCGATGGGCCCGACCTCAGACAGAGCATCAGGTACCAAGAAACATAAGCCTTTACGTTGGAACAGTCATAGAATCTGAGGCCTGACCCACCGGCGTGCAATTAAAGAGGGAAGCAAAGTTGTCAACCGTGACTGGGTTCACTAACATGCATGCAGTCTGTCGTATAACATTTATGTTGTACCCAGTCTTTTTATATCGAAGAATGATTTTACGAAATTGGGTGCTGAAGTCATTGCGGTTATATATTTTTCTGAATTTATATACTAAGTCACCATAAAATTCGGGTTCCGATAGACCTTGTTGTAATAGAGATTTAAGTCCAATATTGACATGAAATTAAATCCGAATGACGTCTATAAAATTTTGAAAAAGGCTTTTCGTAGTTTATGGTACCGATAACCCTGATAAGAAGTTTAGCCGTTAACAATTTATTACGAGTGTTGAAGTCAGTTACATGACTACACACTCTAGCAAATCGAATTAATTGCGAAATATAAACGCCATAGGATGGCGCACGAGGAACATCACCATCCAAAAAAGGAAAATTTACAATCTCAAAATCAAAATCATCGCGTTTATCATAAAGTTTGCAAGAAACAAACCCATCTACAATAGACAGATGTAAATCCAAAACGGGGCCTCGGTATCAGAAGAATTTGCTTTATTCAACTGAAGTTCTGTGGAGGGGGGGGGGGGGGGGGGGTTAAATTTAACTGATCAAACCATCGAAATTGGTATAATCAATATTTAATATATCATCCAAATATCTAGAAGTGGAGCTAAAAGCGCCAATGATTTCAGACTGGTTTTCAGCAGAAAGGGACATCATGAAGTCTTTCTCATAACAGACATAAACAGATCAGCCACAAGCTGTACGCAATTAGTACCAATCGGAATACCCACAACTTGTCTAAATAACTTAGTACCAAATCTTATATAAATATTGTCAAGTAGAAAGGCGAGAGCTTCACACACTTTCTGACATGACCATAAAGTATAATTTTTATGCTCTTCAGAAGTGAAAAAGGCCTTTCTTACATGTAAGATACAGGGATTGTCCATTCAATTGAATCATTAAGTTTTTCTTTTATAAGATTATGAGGAAGTGAAGTTAAAAGGGTGGAAAAATCATAGGTCGACAGACTTGAAGCACGAAAACGCCTAGATTTCAATTTATTTAAAACTTCATCACAATTTTTATAGACCAATGCAGATTTCAGGTGAGTTAGGAGGCCTTCATGCGGACTGAACAAATTATTTGTCTAAATCGCGACGAAAGTAAGGGCGAGGATTGTGGCCACGTAAAATCGATTCCTCCCCCCTCCCCCGATTTAAGCCCCCCAGGGGAATTAGTTTCCACTGACCGTTCCAAGGCGGTTCTTCTGTCGCGGTTTATTTTTGTTATGGTTTGTCTTTTGGTGTTTGTGTCGCTTATGTTATTTTGTTTTGGATAGCCTATTGGCCATTTTGTGGGAAAGTAAATGTCCTTTTGGCTTTCCGCTGTTTGTGTTTCCATTAGGGTCTGTTGTTTCATATTTTTGTGTCTTTCCCTTTGGTGTCTCTTATGGGAGCTGTGGGTTGATTGTATCGATTCCTGATCATTGCCTCCACTTCTATTTTCTAACTGATCTTTCGAAGACTTTGTCACAGTATTTTATCACATGTTTTTTGATGGCAGTAAAACATGAAGTTAATAATTTGGAGAGTTCGGTGGTGGTACAAGAGCTTGAATTTGCAATAAACCGTACTTTGTATGCTCTTTTATGAAGTTTAGGTAACATATATAACGTAGGAAGCTTGTCTTGGCCCTCTGTAACACAGACAGCAAACTTGGTGGCTGAGTGACAAATGTGGTCATTAACTTAAGCCCTCTCTACCGCTAATGGCTGAAGTCCATAGGCCTTAGTACCACCAAGTTCTTGCTGAAGAGTTTTAACATAGAGAAGCCGTCAAACAACGACCACATTGTTAGCGGCCTTATCAGCTGGAGCCAAAACAAACTTCCTATGAAATTCTTAAATACCTAGTTTAAGGTGACGTAAAGACGTCTTAGGTTCCTTGGTCCCGAAAGCTTTCATATAAAATTTGATTACAAATGGTCTGGCGGTTTCAGAGAAACAAATAAGTTTTAATTTTCATATCTGAATGACCTTGGGTCAAGGTCAAGGAAATAACCTTGACCTTGAAAACTCATGTAATTTTATTTACTTACTCACAGCATCTAAATATTTTCAGTTCACATGCTGCATAAGTTTCTGGAAAAAACAAAAAAAACAAAAAAAAAAAAAAACAACATGGTTTTGCCTTTTCCCTTACAAAAGCTTATGCGACCAACCATTACTCATGCAAATCGGCCAAGGTTTTTGAATGGTTTCTCCTTATGTGGGCATGGCGGCCATCTTGGTTATTTGACCGAGACCGCGCGAATAAACTTGCGTTTCCCCATTCAGGGATAATTGAAAATGTAGACAGACAGACAGATGACATACAGACACACAGGAGACAACGGACCCTTGCCATACTGTAAGATCACTGCTGCGCCAGGCTCGGGTAACCTAAAAAGGTATAGTAACGCAATAGAAATGCAAAGTAACGTGAATCAAAATGCGTCATAAGGCAAGGCAAATAGGTAGTGTGTAGAAAATCGAAAAACGGCATAAGTACACGAAAAAAGGCGTAGTAACGCACACGAAAGGCGTAGTAACGCCAAAAAGGCGTAGTAACGCAAAAGAAAGGCGTATTAACGCCATCAAAAGGTGTAGTAATGCAAAAAGGTGTGGTAACGTAAAGGGAAAGGCGTAGAAACGCGAATCATAAGGAATAGTAATGCAAATCAAAAGGCGTAGTAACGCGAAAAAAGGCGTATTATCGCAAAAAAGGGCGTAGTTACTTAAAAGACAGGCGTAGTAACGCGAAGCAAACGGCGTAGTAACGCAAAAAAGGCCTAGTAACGCACACGAAAGGCGTAGTAACGCGTTACAAAAGGCGTAGTAATGCAAAAAAGGCGTAGTAACGCGAAGCACGAGGGAAAAGGCGTAGTTACACGGAAAAAGGCGTAGAAACGACAAAACGCGTAGTAACGCAAAAGAAAGGCGTATTGACGCGAACCAAAATGCGTAGTAATGCGAAAAAAGGCGTAGTAACGCAAAACAAAAGCGTATTAATGCGAATCAGAAGGCGTTATGGTGTAGTTGCTCTAACAAAAGTAACGCAAAAGAATGGCGAAAAAACGCAAAAGAAAGGCGTAGAAACGCAAACGAAAGGCGTATTGACGCGAAACAAGAGAATCATGGCGGCCCTATATCGCTTATCTGAGCTGAATGATTTACATACTGTCTGAATATGGACGTTTCTTATTGAAGCTTTAAGACTTATTTTTGTAAGTTATAAGTTCGAGTATATAGCCAAGGGCTTTAATTTGAACATTCGTGGTAGAAGTTCACTAGATCTAACTATGTACCAAATATGAAAGGCCTGGGCTTTCTGGTTAACGAAAAGAAGATTTTAAAGTTTGTCCCTATTTAGTTCTATGTAAAATAAGCGACCCAAGATCTAAAATTTAAATAATCTTGGTAGATATCTACGCGACAAAGCTGCGTTCCAAATACCAAATGCATGGGCTGTCTGTTTGCAGAAGATTTTAAAAGTTTTCCCTTATAAGTCAATGTTAGAACCTGGGCGGGGCTATTTTGGCCCCAGGGCTATAATTTGGTCAATCGTTATAGAAGTCCGCTAGACGAAGTTTTTTGTCAAACATCAAATGCGTAAGTCTTCTGGTTTCAGACACCAGCATTTATAAAGTTTGTCCCTACATAAGTATATTAGAGAACATGTGGGCCTCTAGGCGGGGGCACTGTTTGGTCCCAGGGCCATAATTTAAAAATCGTGGTAGAGGTCCACCAAATGAAGCTGTGTCCCAAATATCAAAGGCCTGAGACTTCCAGTTCCACAAAAGAATATTTTAAACCTTTTTCCTACATAAGACTATGTAAATACGTGGGCCCCCTTGGCGGGCCCATGATTGGCCCCCAGGGCTATCATTTGAAAATTCATGGTAGAGGTCCACAAGGCGAAGCTGTGTGCCAAATATCAAAGGTCATGGCCTTCTAGTTACAGACAGGAATATTTTAAAGGCCTTTCCTTCTACAAGTCTAAATAAAACAAGTTTTCCATTGGCGAGGCATTGCTGAAAACGCCTTTCTTTTGCGTTACTACGCCTTTTTACGTTAATACACCTTTTCTCACGTAATTACACGTTTTGATTTGCGTTACTACGCCTTCTATGCGTTACTACGCCTTTTGACTCGCGTTATCACGCCCTTTATCGTGAACTACGCCTTTTGATTTGCGTTATTAAGCCTTTTTGTGTTACTGAGCCTTTTGATTCGTAAACTACGCCTTCCTTTACGTTACTACGCCTTTTTCGCGTTATTACGCCTTTTTCGCGTAACTTCGCCCTTCTTTAGCGTTAGTTCGCCTTTTTTTATGCATTTGCATTTCGTTACTTTTCCTTTATTCACGTTTTTACGCCTTTAAATTATTATATTTTCTCTTGCAAGAGCCTAATAGGCTTTCGTAGAAACTAACAGCGTATGACTGTATTATTTGTATAGAAGATGAAAAAATATTTCTTACTTTTGATACGGCCCCCGTCCATCGGGACTTGAAGAAGAAATATATGGGCTGCATGGTGCTTCCACGCAGAGCTGAAACCGACCCGCACACGAGTACTGTCCAACCGCTTAGAGGATGTAAGCCTGCCCAGGCAAAGCGGTGTGAGCCGGTCTGTCTATGCTTATAAACGCTATTGGTTTCATTTGGCGACAGGGCTTGTGATGTCATTTCATCTAAATGTCGGGTAAAAGTCGCACAAAATTGGAAGCACCGTCTCCAAAATGACCTTTACAGTGTTGACGGGGACGTTAAACCTCAAATCAAACAAAAAATCTTACTTTTGATACAACTGCATATGCTCGTTTTCATTCATTGAGTTTATAGTTTCATTATCAGGTATCCTCACAAGGTCCGGTGACACAGTACTATTTGGTGCTTGTGGCCTGCTTTGTCTCACCGCCCTCTGAAACAGTACACCACATTATCAATTGACTGTCCTATATTGATCGCAGGTCAACCAATATTAACCTGAGGTCAAGTGATATTAATCAAAAATTCATTGGTTAGATCTCATTAATATCTATCAGTATGCCAAAAATTGTTTCAATATTCCAAGCGGTTAAGTCACTATCACCAATTTTCACAAACGGGTTACGGACGGACAGACTGACAGACTGTCAGAATGACAGACTGACAGAATGACACGGTGATTTTAGGGCACTCTTAGAAATCAACCGACTTCAGTCGGTCGCTTTTTCTGCGGGTCGTGCAATAATGTTTTTTAATTGTGTCAATTAATAAACTTGTCATTGGTCAAGTAATTTCGTAGTTTCCCAGTTACAGATCCTTGGTAAGCTGTCATCACGAAAACACGCCTATATAATTTTGACCACCTCGAACCCCACTTGTATATAGTGAAACTGGGGTTTACAGTGGTAAACCTTATTTTTCTTATTTCTGCTCTAAAATATAGATTGTTGGTACTCGTTAGTCACAATTTTTCCTCTGAAAATTTTCATTTTTTCGGCGATAAAGGTTACAATGAATTGGTATAGGCATGTTTTCGTAATGAATGGACCGAGGAATAGCTCGGGCCAATACATCATACCTTAGACACTGGAGTCCGTCAGGGAGAGTGTCTCTCGCCTTTTCTGTTCTCCATGTACTTGAACGACATGTACAGGAAGAATTAGCTTCAAAGTTTGTGACTGTAGTTGATGTTGGCAGGTTAAACTTGTATCTGTTATTCTATGCTGATGGCATTGTACTTTTCGGAAACACTCCAGAAGACTTACAAAATACCATGTTGATTTTGGAAGATTACTGCTCTAGATGGAAGTTAACAGTAAATACAAGAAGGACACAATCAGTGTTGTTGTTTTTTTTTCGAAAAAGGGGAGGACTACAGAATAACTTAAATTTTTATTACAAGGGTTCACAAATTGAAAAGGTAAATAGATCTTGTTATTTAGGGGTTGTCTTTACTGCTGGAGGCTCCAGTTTCGAAGCTAAAAAAAAACAACAAAAACAAAAACACACACACACACACACACACACACACACACACACAAAAACACTTGCTTGACAGGCATTAAAAGCAGTATTTACGCTTAGCAGATACTTTTTTTATAAGTTTACGCCCATTAGACCATCACATATGCTGGATTTATTCGACAAACTAGTTTCACCCATCTTAAATTATGCCAGTGAAGTCTGGGGTTCTTCAAGCGACCGCAATCGAAACAAATCAATTACAGTTTTGTAAAAATGTGTTAGATGTAAAACAGTCCACACAAATTGATTTTGTATATGACGAATTACCAAACACGTAGATATCTAAAAATAATAAAGTTTGGGTTTAAAATCATTTCCAGTGAATAGAATAAATATATAAAGCGAATTTCTAGAGCAATACTGGATGTTATTGAAACACAAACCCTAAAGCAAAATTGGAGATAGATAGATAGATAGATAGATAGATAGATAGATTGCAGCAAAATTGCTAACAGAAACTTTCAAAGGAGCATAATTTTGTTTTTATTTGATGGATCATAACCCCAAAACCAGATAACTGACTACGTCAGAAAGGGTCCCACATAGAGCTATCAAAGAGGTGTGGTACAAGTAGGTCTTGTGATGGTAAGTATTTGTGTGCATTTTCATGAGAGAAAGGCAAATACTTTTGAAGTTATGACCAAGGTTAAGTTGTTTGGCTAAGGCAAGACGAACACACAGAGAAAAGTAATATAGGTATGGTCCTTTGTCAGAATATAGGTCTTGTGATGGTGGGAATGTGTGTGAAGTTTCATGACAGTAGGGCAAATCCTTTTAAAATTATGACCGACGTTACATTGTGTCTTTTTTGGCTGAGGCATTACAAACATACGAACAACAGCAACATAGTTGTAGCCAGTGTGGGCCCTAATTAATGCACTGCTCCTAATCATGATCTAACTATATATCAAGTTTCAGCTCGACCTAATGTTAATTGTAGGAGGAGTTGTCCGGAAACGAAATATTTACAGAAATACTCATAGGGGCATAAATCTGTAAATATTTGGTGGACTATAACCTCGAAACAAAATGCGCTACATCAGGTCATGGTCTTCCTACCGGTAATCGGAAAGAAAGTATCAAGAAAAAAAGTATCGGAAAAAAGTATCAGTTTTGGGTAGGAAAAAAGTATCCGAAAAAAAAAGTATCAGTTTTAACCAGATTCGCTTCTGATGTTACAATTATATGATGATTAGGATACTATTGTATGTTTTGCTTTGTTTTTCAGTTTGATAATCAATTTTGCCACCTACCTCTGTAATATCTCTGTAATCCTTTCCTTATAAAAGGGACGAGAGGTCACTTCAGGGCTTGAGATGTCATTTCATCTCAGTGTCGCATGAAATGCCTCAACACCTCCAGAATGACCTTTATAGTGTAGATGGGGATGTTAAACCTCAAATTAAAGAAACTACAAGTCAGACCTCCATATTCATGGACCCTGTTTGGTTTCATCGGGCGGCAGGGCTTGATATGTCATTTCATCTCAATGTCGGATAAAATTCCCACAAGTTGGAAGCAACGTCCTCAAAATGACCTATATAGTGTAAACAGGGATGTTAAACCTCCACTTAAACAAGCTAAAGTATGCAGGTCGGATCTCCATGCTCATGAACCCTATTTGGGTTTCATTGGACGGTTGGGCTTGAGATGTCATTTCATCGCAATGTCGGATGAAAGTCCCACAAGTTGGAAGCAACGAATCCAAAATGACTTATGGTGTAGATGGGGATGTTAAACCTCCAATTAAACAAACTGGAAGGCACTGCATTTTGGTACTGAATGATCAAAATGCAATTAAAGATTGATTAGGATGACATTACATAGCCTTTTATCTATCCTTTTTACATGGAACTGAGACTTTCTTCCTGATATTTTTTTTCCTGATACTTTTTTCCGGATTCTTTTTTCCGATACCTTTTTTTCCGGATACTTTTTTATCCTGATACTTTCTTTCCTACATACTCATGGGAGAAGTTATCCGAAAACATAAAAGTTTACAGACGGAGTGAGTGAGTGTTTGAGTTTAATTATAATAATCGACCTTGTTTATAGAGGGTAACACATTTAGTAAACTGGTTCGTAGAATTTCCCGATTATGGAAACAACTCCAGAAAACCAAGTTCGTATTCAAATTTCAATTTATTCCCGTTTTATAAACTGATCTTTGGCCCATACGATTATCGCGACGTCTTCTTCAAACCGACTATACCCTAGTAACCGACGTTAACGTTACCGATGTATCATAGCGACACGAGTAACGCCACGTCACGTAAACGAGTCTAACATTGAAATAGCGTCACCAAAAACCAGTATGTCGTAAAATCAATTAACTCTTCTCTTCATTTTCCCCTCCTCAAAATGACAATTCATTTTGAAGATGAGCCTGGTTAAATAAATGTTAGCCCGTAATAACAGTTTATACCAAATTAAAACGCGCACCTGCTTTTAATGCTGTATCTTAATATGCACTTAACAATCTATTTAAACAACAAACATTTATCCAATTAGTACATGTAAAACATAAATATAAAAAAAACACATTATCAAAGACCTTAATTAAGCAGGTATAAGTCTATTTGTCATATTAATGTTCCAACTCCAGTGGACACAGCTTGTGCACTGATCTAACTAAAGTCCCCTCTCCGACTTGAATCTTCACAACCCGCACGTGCCCGTCTCGCCCTGGATAGACCTCGAGTACCCGTCCAAGCGGCCAGTTCCCTCTCGCAGTGTCCGGTGAGATGACCAACATGACGTCACCTACCTGGACGTCACGCTGTGTCTGGAACCATTTCTGTCGTGCGTTTAGCCCCGGTAACCATTCACGCATCCATCTGGCCCAAAAGTGGCGCGCTAGTTCCTGGATTCGGCGCCATCTCTTCCTCGGGTTGAACTCCGTCTCGTCACATGATGATGGTGCAAATTGACCCCCGACTTGCCCGTGCAGAAAATGATTTGGGGTCAATGGAATGTCGTCTGCTGGACCGCCGATTGGTACGTCAGAGGCCTCGAGTTTATCAAGCCCTCCGCTCCGATCATTGCTGATGTGAGTTCCTCGTCGTTGATGTCCGCTGTACCCAGTATCGCTTGTATTGCCCGTTTTGCTGCTTTTATCATTGTTTCGTGGACACCATCGAAATGTGGTGCTAGTGGTGGGTTGAAGTTCCATTTTACTCCTTTGTTGGCTGTATTCTGGTTTATTTTGTTCTCATCTAACTCCCTGACCTATGCTTTAAGCTCTGCATCCGCCCCTTTAAAGTTAGTGCCGTTGTCTGAGAACATTTCCTATGGTAAACCCCTGCGGCTAGACATCCTGTAAAACGCATTCATGAAAGAATCCGTGTCCAGTCCGTAGGCCATCTCCAAGTGAACAGCTCTTGTGGCGAGACATGTAAACAGGCAGAGGTATCTCTTTTCACGTCGTTTTCCTCGTCCTTGGATGGTGATGAAAGGACCTCCGAAATCAACTGCTGATCTGGAGAAAGCTCGCAGCGACGGTTTCAATCTTGATACTGGTAGTGGTGCCATTATTTGCTGACAAGGTTTGGACTTTCGCCGCCGACACTCCGCACATTCCCTTTCCCACTCGCGTATTACCTCTCTGCCAGAGAGTAGCCAGTACCTTGTGGATAGAGCCGCCAGAGTTTGGTTAGTTCCTGTAGCATGATTACCCTGTTCATGATACTTCTTTACGATAAGCCTCGTCACCCAACTTTTACGTGGCAGAATCACAGGGTATCGCATGTCGAACGATAGGAACTCAGCATGCTTAAGACGCCCATCAGCCCGCAATAGTCCGTCGTCATCTTCTTTGGGTTGTAGCCCTAACAGCTTGCTGTTTGACGGTAGTGGTTTCCCACGCAAGAGAGCTTTCCATTCTTCAGTAAACTCTGAAACTTGGGCATGATGAATGAGTTGAACTTCTGCTCTTGTCAACTCATCGCTCTGTAGTTCACCGGGTGTTCTGTCTGCCTTTTGCTTCCTGCTGTTGTCAGCGAAGCGGTTTACCCATGCAAGCACTCTCTTCAGGCGTAGTAAGCATGAGAAATTGCGTGGTTCCAGTGGAAAGCTCTCTTCATTACCTGCTACAGCCATAAACACCGACTCCGGGCTGTAGTCCATTCTGCTTAGTATGGTAGTCCTTCCGGATCGTTTCATTTCGTCATATCCGGTGTGTTTATCATCAATGGTTCTCGTTGGCCAAACATCTCCTGACTGTTTCAAGAACTCAGGTCCAGTCCACCATCTGTCACAGTCTAGAAGCTCGGCTGTTTTCATCCCTCTACTAAGTAGATCGGCTGGATTCAAACTAGTAGATATATATCTCCACTGCTCCGGGTTTGTAGTTGTTTGGATTTCACCTACTCTGTTTGCAACGAATGGTTTGAAGTCTCTGCTGCGGCCTCGTATCCACCATAGGACATTCTGACTGTCTGACCAGAAGATTTGCTGGCTCATCTGAAGCTCTAGAACTCCTGCTATTCTGGACGCCAACCGGACCCCAATAACTGCGCCCATAAGCTCCAGACGCGGGATACTTGTAGCCCTGCTTGGTGTGACGCGTGTCTTTGCAGCCACTATGTTTGTTGAGACTGTCTCGTCCTTGTAACTGCATCTTATGTAGACTACGGCTCCGTATGCGTCCTCCGACGCGTCTGTGAAGGTGTGCAGAGACATGTTGTCAATCTGTTTGCCATTGACGATCAGGCATCTTGGAATCCGTATCTCTGTTAAGTCTTGCAGTTCTCTAAACCAGGCCCGTGCCGAGTTTTCTAATGTTTCTGTCAGTTCTTCGTCCCAGCTTAATCCGGTCATCCACATTTCTTGTAACAATATCTTGGCCCTGATGGTAAATGGAGCCAAGAACCCGACAGGATCGAACAACGTGGCAATCTTCTTCAGGAAACTCCGTTTTGTGTACTTCATATCGTCGCCTGGTGCATTTTCCTTGAACATGAAGACATCTTGGTTCGCTGACCACCATACACCTAACGTCTTCGCACTTGGTAGGTAGCCTGTGTCAAGATCCACTTCAGCCTTGCGATCCTGGAGTGGAATCTCTTTCAACACCGTCGACGAATTTGACAGCCATTTTCTGGCGTGCATCCCAGCTTGTGTCAGTAGTTGCGATAGCTGTCTGTGAAGCTCTATTCCATCTTCTTCGTTCATCACCGAATCCATTGAATCGTCCATATATGTTGACCGTAGCACGGTTTCTGCTGCCTGTGGAAATGTGTCTTTCAATTTCTGAGCGTGGTGTTGAAGGACAAACTGGGCGAGGAACGGAGAAGAATTGACCCCAAACACGACCCGATCAAATTGATAAGTATCTGGCTGACGATCTTGATCTATTCCCCTCCATAGGAATCGATGGAAAGGCTTGTCTTCATGAGCTATACCAATTCGCAGGTACATTTCCGCAATATCGCATACAAGTGCAACTGGCTGCCGTCTGAAGCGTAGTAACACGTCGAACAGTTCACGTTGTAGCTTTGGACCTTGATGAATCAGGTCATTAAGCGACTGACCTTCATATCTAGCCGATTCGTCGAAGACAATTCTCACCTTTGTTGTGTCTTTGTCCGGCCTTAATATAGGGAAGTGTGGAAGGTACCACCTTGGCGTTGACCGCTCTGGCTCTTTAACTCTTGTGACATAACCCTTCTGGATGTACTGTTCTATGCATTTGCTGTATGCCTCTGCAACATCCGGGGACCTTTTCAGCCGTTTCTCGGTGTTTTCTAGTCGTCTTAGGGCCATCTCATAATTATCTGGCAGTGTAAAATCCTTCGTCTTCCATGGGACACCAACTCTGTACATCTGGTTTTCATACGACAGTGAACTCTTTCTATCTGTTTCATAGCCATTTGTTCTTCTAATCGAACTATCGGCAACCCATGTGGCGACTGGACGTTTTCAATCTCCCAAAACTGCTTCAACGTCGAATTTATCTGCTCAATGTCAGCCTGATCTTTTACAAAATAGGTGTAGGCAAAATTCGTATGACATAACTCTTGAGACGTTGTCCCGGTATCCCCAATGCATGTCCATCCTAGCGGTGTAAGCCTGGCGATAGGCTCGCCTGGTTTGCCTCTAACCTCCTGAATGGCATAGAGCAGATCGGCGCAGTCCAATCCCAAAAGCATGTCGACGATTGGTCTCGTGTCTGTAGTCGAGAAGTCGATATTTCTGAGATGTGACCACTGCTGTTGAAGTTATTCCAATCTACAACTGGCATGTTACCGGTCACTCTGTCTACCGTGCACGCGCTAACCATTGTGCTTACGTTGCCGGTTATACTCCTGATTTCAATGCTGACTGGCTTGGTCTCAAATGTCTCCACCTGCCCATTTAATACGTTCACCGTCATCTTCTCTGTTCTTCCCTGAAGGCCTAGCTCAGCTGCGACATCAGCGTTGATGTAGGACTTTGTGCTGGCGTCATATGCATTTATTTTCAATGACTTTTCACAATTTTTCACGATGACTGGAACCGTACGAAGTCCAATAAAGCTTGCCCTAACGTTGTTCTGGGTAACCAGTGTTGTCTGCTCCTTCCCCTCCGTAAGGCTATTGTCCCGATTTTGAAGCCCTATAGTGTCTGTATTTACTTCTCGCGATGGGTTTTCTTGCGATCCCATAGTGCCGGTACCTACTACTCCCGACGATTTTCCAAAATTGGCCGGCTTTTGTTTGTTGGGTCCTGGCTTATGCAGTAGCCTGTGATGTAGATCGGTACAACCATCTTGGCCGCACTGACGACTTCTAGGACACGTTTTGCCCTGGTGACCTTGACCTAAACATCGGAAGCATAACTGGTTGTGTTTGGCGAATTTCCATCTATCTGCTAACTTTCTCTGCTTGAACTGTGGACAGTTCCATATGCCATGATTCTTTCCACAGTCAAGACATGGCACTTTCTTCGAGTTATGGCCAGAATCTGCATCACTGAAGAATGTTCGCTGGTTCCCGGACCTAGCTGCTGGGCGAGATGATGGCTTTGTAGACTTTCCGTTTACCCCACGAACTGCTTCGGTGGCTATTGTCTGGAATTCCGATTCCTGAAGTATCCACTCCCGCAATACTAACACAGATTCTTCTTTGTTATACTCGAACACCCAGCGATGGTACCTTGCTAGCATTGCCTCCGGTATCTTGCGCTGTAGCTTCGCGTAGAGCGACCCAACACCGAGCTCGTGATGCTGACCGGCCTCTTGTAGGTTGATCATGGCAATGTCCAAAAGATCAGCAAAGTCTTCTATAACCATTTGCGTGACCCGACCGTATCTGCGGAAACTCCTCCAATTCTTCCAGATACAACGCTATCTGCCTACGCTTTCCACCATACTTTCGTTCTAACCGATCCTTGGCTGCTTGGTAGGCTGCAGCGGAGTGTCCCAGGTTGTCGATGACCTTAAGAGCATCCCCGGAGATGTACTGCCGAAGTTGCAGTAACTTGTATTCAGGCGTTGCAGGTGCAGAATCGATGCAGGCGATGAAAGATGCCTTCCAACTTTGATAGTTTTGCTTGTCGCCGGTGAATACAGGTATCTGCACTCGTTTTAATTGCCGCCATAAATCTTGTCCAATGGTAGGGGGCGTGCTGTTGCATGTACCAGTTGGCTCGAACGGTGCTGCAGTGGCGCTCATGTTGCTTTTATTGACTACGGGGCGATACGGTCCTTGACATTGTTCTTTTGGCAACGAAATGTCCTGCCTTTGCGCTTGCTGTGGTTCTGCTACGCTGTCATTTTGCTTGACTCCGGTTGAAGCATTTGTTTGTTTCTCTGTACCATTTGACGACATCAATTGGCATACATTAGTGTCAGAATTAACAGATCCTACCACTTGTGAAACGTACCCGTCCTTTCTGTAGGTCTCTGACTGGTCAGAAATGTTCATGCGGTTGAGCAAGTCAATTGACAGAATCTCAGAAGTGACACTGGAGTTTTCCTTTTGTGCGTGTATATACTGCTGCGCCGCCGCGTAAGTTGACGAAAATTCATCGTCCAGCGTCTCCATCTCGACCATTACTTTATTTTCCATTTGTTTTTCCTTAATTTTTCCGTAAAGTTCTGACAGTCTTGCCATCACGTCCATGGCGCTCTCCATAGCACTGTCCATTTTGTTACATGCCTCCTGAATCTCGCGGTATCCAGGCTTTTCCGGATGATCTATCAAAAACAATACCTTGTTTTTAATCCGTGTGAATGTTGATTTAGCGCGAAACTTTTCCCTTTTATATTCCGCTATCATGTCTGTGAAGTCGTCAGATATTCCTGTGTTGCTGACGTTTTCGCCCTGATCCTCGCCGTTGATCCCGTTCTCCAACGACGCCATTTTCCGTAATTCCGTATTTTCGACAATAAAATGTTTCTAAACCTCGCTCTGCTACCAATTTCTGGTTCGTAGAATTTCCCGATTATGGAAACAACTCCAGAAAACCAAGTTCGTATTCAAATTTCAATTTATTCCCGTTTTATAAACTGATCTTTGGCCCATACGATTATCGCGACGTCTTCTTCAAACCGACTATACCCTAGTAACCGACGTTTACGTTACCGATGTATCATAGCGACACGAGTAACGCCACGTCACGTAAACGAGTCTTACATTTAAATAACGTCACCAAAAACCAGTATGTCGTAAAATCAATTAACTCTTCTCTTCATAAACTAATACTAATCTTCCATGTGGCCCTCTTTTCCTGGGTAGAAACCAGTACTACGCAATGTGGATAAAGTCTCTTGATCAAGGAAACAACACTTGGCGCTTGCGGGGATCGAACCGGCTGCCTCACGATCTCAAATCCGATGCTCTACCACTGCACCACAGCGCTCCACAGTTTTACGTCTCACCAACAGAAAAGGTCACACGGAGACGGCACCAAGGTTTAAAGACTCGTCCGAAAGTCTGGAGGAGCCCTGGATCGATCCTGCGATCCCTGATTTACAAGGCGAGTATAGTATAATCACTAGACCACGGAGGCTTCTAGTTTACAGACGGACGGACGGACAAAAGGACGGACGCCGACCCCATACCATAATACGACCGTTTTTACAAAACGGCCGTATAAAAAGTGAAAAGTAGCCCTGCAACATCAGCTTCTTGTATGCGGCATGAGGATTGATGTGCCACCTAAACCCAAGTGCAAGCTCACCCCCATACTTTTACGACCCTAAGACATGAAATCATTCCAGGTATTCAACATGCATGTGAATGTGTCAGCAGGTGTAGCTGATGCTACCACTAGGATTCTACGGAATAATATCAAGACAGGCCTGTTCAAGATAACTGTGGAGGTCGTGGCACAACTCGGTCCCACTATTGGCGTCATCATGAAACAGGTCATTGCAGCTTGGCAGCATGCTTCTAAGGCATGAAAGGCGGGTCAATGCATTTTGGCAAACGCACTGTCAGAGAGAGAGAGATAGAGAGAGAGAGAGAGAGAGAGCGAGAGAGAGAGAGAGGGTGCTGATGTTGTAAATGACAACCCAGTACAGAATGACGCAGGGGAGATGTCAATGAGTGAAGACCCGACCCAGAGGGCCTGGTTAGAGCATTACCAAAGGTTACTCAATGTAGAGTTTCACCGGGGCCCAGACCACTTATCTCATGAAACATCAGTGGAAGGTCTGCCCATCTCAATCACTATTGATATGGTTAAGAATGAAGGCCGACAAAGCACCGGGTCCATCGGGCATAGTGATTGAGATGATACAAGCAGCCACCAGAACGGGGAGTCGGATCAAAGCCTGCACTATTTGCCAACAGACTTTTCCGTCAAAAATAGAATAAAAACGAAAAAAAAAAAAAAAAAGTCTGACACCCCTTATATGACAAATGGACTTGTCCAACAATAGCTATGGAAGAGTTCACTGATATACAATGGGATAACAACTGAAACCAGTTTTTCACACATATATTATTACAGATAAGACTAGGTAAGTGTTTACAGTAATTTCCAGTACAAATGGGTTTTCTCACATATAAATAAGACCAGGTGAGTTTTAATAATAATAATAATAATAATAATAATAACGTCTTTATTTAAAGAGGATAACATATTAAGCAATGCAATTACTTATCTCAACATATGGTCCTCTATAACTTAAATAATCAAATACAATTTATAAACAATGTGGCTGTACAATATACACATATTTATACAACTCGGTATAGTTTATCAACGACCTTTGAAAGTTCAACGTTCAAGCGTGGCAAGACTATTCCATGTTTTAGGGTAAGCAGGTTCCGGATTTCTTTTTTCAAAGAATTTTAAAATTATAAATGAGTTTTTTTATAATGCCATTATGTAGAAGTCGTGGCCAAGTGGTTAGTATAATGCAGTATGAAATTCAGTAAAACTATATCTCCCAATGTAAAATCCCAACTGAAGGCGACTTACCTAAAACACGGACCAGTCTAAAATTAAAAGTGCAGTCACGTCTCACTGCGATTTGCCAGTTTCCCGCGGGGTTTCCAGTCCAAAACTGGTTTACTAAAACCTGTTTTCTGACATATAAATAAGACCAGGTGAGTGTTCATTAGGCGTATATTCATACGCGCACTACTTTTTAACTAGGTGCAATGCAGCATGGTAATGTCAACTTGATTCAGTGAAACTTTAAATGGAAGTTTAATTTCGCAAACATAACTGTAAATGAAATGTAATTTGAAATATCGACTTCAATTCAAATTTTATTAAGACTTCAAAATTTAAGGTGGTAACTCGGCACGTACTATATCATGTTCTCCAGTTTACTCTATCGGAATCTGATTATTCGATATACTATATCAGAATATATACTTATAATAACAGCAATTCATTCTTCCCTCGTAATGACATCATCACGAAAACATGCCTATATAATTTTGACCCTTTATACAGTAAAACTGGGGTGTACAAAGGGATACTTTATTTTCCTTATTTCTGCTCTAAAATATAAAATGTGGGTACTCGTTAGAACCGCCTCGATGAGGCGGTTCCAACGGGTACCCACAATCTATATTTTGAGCAGAAATAAGAAAAACTAGAGCTGTCAGTGAAACTGACTAGGGCCCCGGCAGCGCTATCAGAAATTTGTGGACGGACAGACGGACAGACAGACAGACAGACAGACAGACGGACGGACAGAGTGATTACTATAGGGCACCCACACTTTCAGTGCGGGGCCCTAACTATCAAAATTTTTCATCTTTAAATTTTCGACTTTTCGGCGGTAAAGTTTACAATGTATTTGTGTAGATGCACACCTCAGTCTAACGATTATTAGCCCATTCATGCCCATTTTCTTTATTTTTAGCTAAACTGTCACAAAGTGACAAGGTGAGCTTTTGTGATCACATTTTCTCCGTCGTGCGTCCGTACACAATTTCAAAAAAAGTATATCTCTAATACCCCAGGGCCAATCTTGATCAAATTTCAAGAAAAGCATCATCAGGTGCGGGGAGAATGCATAAGGTTTTTGGGCAGATCAGATTGTAATTCTGGTTGCCATGGCAACATATAGCTCCCATAGACTTACAATGGGAAAAAAATAAAACTCTTCTTCTCTGTAACCACAGGGCCCAGAGATATTTAGATTGTAGCAACGTCAAATGGTCACCTACATAAATTCTGCCAATCATGCCCTTGGGATCAAAATTGACCAAACCACGGAACCCCTTAGCTCCCATAGACCTATAATGGGGAAAAAGCTTCAAAATCTTCTTCTCTGAAATCATGAAGCACAGTGCTTAGATATTTAGTATGTAGCAAAATAAAAGAGTCACCTACATAAATCCTGCTAACCTTACCCCGGGGGCCAAAATTGTCCACTCCCCGGGCTCAGAAGCTCCCATAGCCTTATAAATGGAAAAAAAAACTTCAAAAATATTCTTCTCTGAAACCACAGGACCCAGACCTTAGATATTTAGCATGAAGCAACAGCTAATGGTCACCTACATAAATCTGTCAATTATGTCCCTGGGCTTCAAATGGTCCACGCCCCGGGGCCCCTTAGACTCGTATTGGAAAAAAAAAACTTCAAAAATCTTCTACTCTGATACTATGAAGCACAGAGCTTAGATATTTAATATCAAGCAACATAAAATAGTCACCTATATAGATCATGCCAACCCTGTCCCTGGGGTCAAAATTGGATATGCCCGAGCCCATCAGCTCCCTTTGACTTATGATGAAAAAAAAAAAACAATCAAAAATCTTCTTCTCTGAAACCATAAAGCCCAGACCTTAGATACTAAGTATGTAGCAACGTCAAGTGGCCACCTACATAAACCCTGCCAATTATGCCTCTTGGATCCAAATTGGCCACACCCCAGGGCTCTTTAGCTCCCATAGACTTACAATTGGAAAAACATCAAAAATCTACTTCTCTGAAACCACAGGGCCCAGAGCTTAAATATAAAGCATGAAGCAATATCAAGTGGTCACCTACATAAATCCTATAAACCATGCCCCTGGGGTCAAAATTGACCACGCCCATGGGCCCATTAGCTTCCGTAGACTTATAATGGAAAAAAAAAACCTTCAAAAAACCTCTCCTCTGAAACCATAAGTCCCAGAGCTAAGATATTTAGTACGTAGCAACATGAAATTGTCATCTTAAGACATCCTGCCAACTATGCCCCTTGGGCCAAAATTGGCCACGCCTATGGGTCCAATAGCTACCATAGATTTAAAATGGAAAAATAAAACTTAAACTGGAAAAAAAAAATCAAAAATCTTCTTCTCTGAAACCATAAGGCCCAGAGCTTAGGTATTTAGCATGTAGCAATGTCGAGTGGTCGCCTACATGAATTCCGCCAATCATGCCCCTGGGTTCGAAATTGGCCAAATCCTGTGGCTCCTTAACTCCAATAAACTTATAATGGAAAACAAAGATTCAAAAATCTTCTTCTCTGAAACCATGAAGTACAAACCTTAGCCTTTAGTATATAGCAACATAAAATGATCGCCTACATAAATCCTGCCAATCATGCACTATGGGTCAAAATTGGTCACGCCCTAGGCCTCATTAATTCCTATATACTAATACTGGAAAAACAAACTTCAAAAATCTTCTTCTCCGAAGCCATAAGGCCCAGAGTTTAGATATTTAGTATGTAGCAATGTCATGTGGTCTCCTACCTTACACTAATTAATGATTTTCTGGTACACAGGTGAGCGATATTGGGCCCTCTTGTTGTAGTCTGATATAACAGTCGGGTCGATATTCTGTTGCGTAATATTATAATGTTATTAATCAAATAATTTCGTAATGGCCCAGTTACAGGTCCGAGGTCTGCTGTATTGGCACGAGGCCGAAGGCCGAGGCCAATACAGCTGACCGAGGACCTGTAACTTGGCCAATACGAAATTACTTGATTAATGACTATTTTATTAATTAATGCAATTAAAAACATGATTTATGATTTTTGAACATTGGTTGACCTTGTGTAATACAGGATAATCAATTAATAAAACACTGAAAAAACTAAACTGGCTGTTTCATTTTCAGATTTGTTAAAATAATTGTTGTTGTTGTTGTATTGACTTGACAATACGTTGATAAAGACGGATAAATTTCAAAAATTGCACTCGAATATATATTATCTGGTAGCTACTTCAGATGTTGAATTTGTATGAACTAGAGAACTGTCAAGATACTACACCTGTGGACACAAAAGCGTTCAAACTCCTATGAAATAACTTTCAATGAATCTTTGCATCAAGTTAGTTTGACAAGCAAATGTCATTCATCAAAGTATTCTAAAACTTGATCAAGCAATTGATTGGTCTCATTTTGGAAAACACTCTCTGATTGACATTTGAGATGAAATGTACGCCACCTTTTGTTTTGAATTTATTTCTGTCTGGCAGCTGACTGATATGATGTTAGGATATATTGAATGATGTTTCAAGTCAGAATGAAATGAAGCTCATCAAAGTTTGAACGCTTTTGTGTCCACAGGTGTAGATTTCAGGAGATATAAAAACGTTTATTACTTCAATAGTTGCATTGGTCTTTATTCTAAAATGCAGATCATGAATTTGAATTCTAGTGAAGAAAGAAACAAAATAGAAGAGAAATGAACCGGGGCACACCATACAATTTACATGTGCGCCCAGCGAAGACTCAGATCAGCCTGCGCATCCGCGCAGTCTGATCAGAGTCTTCATTGTGCGCTTTAAGGATAGCTAAGGGCCCAATGCTCCTTCATGCAGCAAGAGAAATCTCTGCTCAGACTATATGGCTGCGCAGGCTGATCTGATTCTTCGCTTGGCGCACATGTAATTTGTAGAAAGTGCTGTGCCCCGGCTCAAATGATTTAACCCATTACGGACTGTAAACCTCTAAACGGGTACCGTGGCAAACAGTGCAGGCACAGATCAGACGCCGCGTTCTGCACTGTCTCCTACCATATATAAGGAGGAAGATTCCATTTTGTACAAAAAGGATTAATATGCTTTCAGTGCATGGTTATTTGTGTATCCGTTTTTGTCCAGGCTAGCCAGAAATCATCTTACAGTGCTGTTTGAATTTCCTCCAAGACATGGTCACTGAGGGCGACGGTAGAATTTTCATAAACTCCGGACTTGAAGCCCCCCCCCCCCCCCCCCCCCCAGTAGTTTTACTACCGACCGTCCCAAGGCGGTCGTTCTTTTGCAGTGTCTTATTTGTTATTTAGCTTTGTGCGGTTAGTTTCTTGTGTGTGCCTCCGTGTCACTTTCTATTGGTGATGTGAGACGGCTGCGTTCTTGGACTGCGGCCTTTCCTGGACAGGCGCTTGCCAGCAGATTTTAAAAGTATTATTTTTAACCCTCTTTGAACCATATGGAATCTTCCTTCTTATATGGGCCCCGTCAAGCGATTTTGGTACTTATCGCCTATGCGAGCAGCGAAGGTTCAGGCGAGCCTGCGCATCCGCGCAGTCTCGCCAGAACCTTCGCTGCTCGCTCATACAAGCAGTGAATCAAGAGGAACCTTCAGACTGAAAGCCATGTCCCTGGCACCTCTAAATGGCTGGGCATGCGCAGTTAAAATTTGTCATGACGGAATGCTCGAAGACCCAAATTCGCATGGCGGGGCTCATATGTCAGGAGTCCATTTCAAAATTTAGGGGTGTCAGGTTGAGTTTTCTTCAAAATTGATCAGGAAAATGGTTGAACTTTTTGCAAACAGTGAAGGCCCTGATCAGGCGCCGAGTTCTGCGGCGTCTGATGTGGGCCTGCACTGTTTGCCAGTTACCCGTTTTGGGGTTTCCGGTACAAAATGGGTTAAAGTCTTCTTTTCAGGTAGTACTCGATATATTGCACAGAGCTCCAGGTGTAGCATTCGAATGTCATCTATCTTCTTTTACAGAGAATTATACACAGCACCTTATCATTACTGTGCAAGCTTTGTTTGTTTGTTTGAATTGAGGTTTAGATCTTCTAAGCGGTTTATCAGTACTCGTGTGCAGTCGGTTTCAGCTCTGCGTGGAAGCATCATGCAGCCCATCTATTTCTTCAAGCCCCGATGTGCAAGCTAGCAGACTCTTAGGATTTTTTTTTCAGGATTCAAGCCTGCCTTGTCTGGCAATAATGACTGCAGTCACCACACTACTCCTACAGCTTTACAATCCATTGTACATCAAGCATGTAGCTGCAGTGGGCCAAGATGGCCCTGTATCGCTCACCTGCGGACCAGAAAATCATAAAGGATGTTTAGAAAATAAAAAAAAGAAGAAACTGTGAAAGAAGGCAAGGCATGTTTGTTAGCCTGATTTATAAACATATCTTCATAGATCCAGGGTTGTCAACAGAGTTGTACATCAGTTTGACCAGTTGAACCCATGGGCAGGGTCATATTTGGTCACAAGGCTAAAATTTGAAAATCTTGGTACAGTTCCGCTAGATGAAGCTTCATACTAAATATCAGAAACCTGCGCCCTGTGGTTTCAGAAGGTTTCCCCTAAATAAGTAAGTCAATGTAAAAGATCCGTTCAAAACTTAGGGACTTATTATGATGAGAATTATGGTGATATTTTTTTCAAGACCACTTTTGATCAGTCCTAAAGGTGGTCTTAATACATGAATTTTACTGTATTTGTCAGAATCATGTTCACCGGCCCCGATAGATCAGTCAAGTCAGTGGTAGAGCGTCCGCTTCGGGAATGGAAGGTCGCGGGTTCGATCCCCGGCCGAGCCATTCCAAATGCGTTAAAAGCGGTACTAGGCGCTCCCTTGGCTGACGCTCGCATTATCAGGGGTATTCCTAGGAAGATAAATGAAGGCAGGTAAGTACTTTAATTGTCGCAATAAAAGCTCTACAGAGCTTCTTTCTTTTTTTTTTCTTTCACCATTTCCACATCATGATCATGGAAAAATGATACAACTTGTCCTCCAATTATCCTCAGTACACTACAACCGCATATAACATTGTTCGTTATAACACTGTTTCAGATATAACACGGTTTCAGGATGGATCCCAAATATGCATCATGAAAACACGTCTATAAAATTTTGACCCCCTTGAACCCCATTTTATATAGTACAACTTTGGTTTGCAGGGGTAAACTTTATTATTATTTCTGCTCTAAAATATTGATATTGTGTACTCGTTAAAACCGCCTTCCCGACGCGGTTCTAACGAGTACCTACAATATATATTTTGAGCAGAAATATATTTTTCGACGGTTAAGTTAACAGTGTATTTGTATAGGTGTGTTTTCATAATGTAAAGATTAAATGGAAAAATGACCTTAACTGGTCATTTTTCTATATGATCTTACATTTTGTTTTGGATATAACACGGTTGTTTAACTAACACGGTATCTGCTTCGGACCTCATTTATAGTTTTATAAAGAAGTTGTGGTGTTCAAGAGAAAGAAACGGTCTCTCACCGCTGTGGTTCGAGCCTCGTCCGGGTCACATGTGAGACGCCAAGTTCTGAAACGGAAGGTCAGGTGGTTTTTCTCCGGGTACTCCGGTTTTCGCCCACCTCTGATTAACGATCGGCTCGATATGAGTGAAATAATCTTGAAAGGACCGTAAAACCAACCCCCATCCCCCCAAAAAAAGAGAAAGAAATATGATTCGTCTTGCACATTCACCCTTTTTGTACCAAATGGAATCTTCCTCCTTATATATACCAGGAGTCCATTTCAAAATTAAGGGATGACAGGTTGTGTTTTCATCAAAATTTAAATGGAAAATGGCAAAAATTTTAGCAAACAATGGAGGCCCTGATCAGGCGCTGCGTTCTGCGGCGTCTGATCTGGGCCTGCACTGTTTGCCAGGGTACCCCTTTTGGGGTTTCCGGTACTAAATGGGTAAAGATAACATTGCGTGACATTCTTTCATGTCTTCGAAATGTTTATTTTTCTGATCAAATTTTGTGCTATTTTCCTTATTTTGACTCCATTACGCAAACACGCCTATACAAATACATTGCCACCTTTATCGACGAAAAAATGAAACTTTTATGATGAAAAATTGTGATATTTTTCTTATTTTTGCTCCAAATATAGATTGTGGGTACTCGTTAGAACCGCCTCATCGAGGCGGTTCTAACGAGTACCCACACTCTATATTTTAGAGCAGAAATAAGAAAAATAAGGTGTACCCCCGAAAACCCAGTTTTACTATAAAAAAGTTGGGTTCAAGGGGGTCAAAATTATATAGGCGTGTTTTCGTGATGCCACACATAGGTTCCGGATGCCCGTTAGAACCGCCTAACCTATGTCTTGAAGCAGAGACAAGCAAAATAATGTATAACCCTGTAAACCAACGTTTTCTCTATATAACGTGGGGTTTAGAGCGGTGTTCATTTCACGGACATGTTCACGTTATGATAACCACATGTAGTTGATTAAGAACAATAACCAGTGCTTCAGCTGAAGTGCACGACCCGCCGAATGCTTTTAGCTTTATGAGTGTTACCATATATGGGTATGGCGGCCATTTTGGTCATGTGACCTGGACCTAAAACGGTTCCCCCAATAAATGCGCCTTATCGTAAGGAGCAAAAATATATCTTATATTTTAGTACTGTATTCTGAATCGTTTGCAGGATAAAATGCATTCTCACTTTTCCAATACAAAAGCATATGTGTCAAAGTTTGACCTAGGCACAAAGAAGGTCAAGGTCAACCCAGGGTCACCATTTTAGCAATTTATGATGGGCATACGTCCAAAATGCTATTTATCAAGTTTCGTGGAAATCTGCCCAGTGGTTCTGGAGAAGACTATTTTTGAAGGGTTTTTACCATATATGGCTTGTAGGCCATTTTGGTCATGTGGCCTGGACCCCATGAGCAAATTTTGGTTTCTCCCATCCCATAGAGGCTCCATATGAAATTTGACTTCAATCTGCCCAACGGTTTCCGAGGAGAAGCAGTTCGAAAATTTTCACATTTTTCGCCTCGGCGAGGCAATACTAATTGGAATGTAATATTTCGCAAGTTCATTGGTAAGATCTCATTGATATCAGTAGGCCAAAAATTGTTTAAATATTCCAAGCGGATTGTGGGTACTCATCGGGGCAGTTCTAACGAGTACCCACAATTTATATTTTGAGCAGAAATAAGAAAAATATCACACTTTTTCGTCTTAAGATTTTCGTCTTTTTTCGGCGGTAAAGTTTACAATGTATTTGTATAGTCGTGTTTTCGTAATATGAAGAAGAAATACAGACATATGATAAGTTCTTACTTTTTTGTGGGCTGTAACAGCAATGAATCAGCGTAAAGCAAGTAATAAACATTAGAAAGCCATTGTTATCATAACACATTTACTGTATAAAAATTGGATTTAAGGGGGTCAAAATTATATGGGCCCCGTCAAGCGATTTTGGTACTTATCGCCTATGCGAGCAGCGAAGGTTCAGGCGAGCCTGCGCATCCGCGCAGTCTCGCCAGAACCTTCGCTACTCGCTCATACAAGCAGTGAATCAAGAGGAACCTTCAGACAGAAAGCCATATCCCTGGCCCCTCTGAATAGCTGGGCATGCGCAGTTAAAAGTTGTCATGACGGAATGCTCGAAGACACAAATTCGCTTGGCGGGGCTCATATAGACTTGTTTTCGTGATGGTTACTTTTCTGATGAAAATTTGTAATGTTTTTTCTTGTTTATACTCTAAACATAAGTTGAGCCCCGCCAAGCGAATTTGGGTCTTCGAGCATTCCGTCATGACAAATTTCAACTGCGCATGCCCAGCCATTCAGAGGGGCCAGGGATATGGCTTTCTGTCTGAAGGTTCCGCTTGATTCACTGCTTGTATGAGCGAGCAGCGAAGGTTCTGGCGAGACTGCGCGGATGCGCAGGCTCGCCTGAACCTTCGCTGCTCGCATAGGCGATAAGTACCAAAATAGCTTGACGCGGTCCAGTTGGTGGTTCTCGTAAGAACCGCCTCATCGAGCTTCTAACGAGTACCCTCACCCTATCATGTGTTGTGTTAGAGCAGAAATACAAAAAATAATGTATACCCATGTAAAACCCAGTTTTCTCTTTATAAAGTGGGGTTTAGAGGGACGTTTATTACACGGACTTGTTATCTCGATTATATATCGCTGAAGTATATTTTTAAATAAATAATTAATTCTAACACAGCGCGCCTATATAGGCAATGGAAAATACCTGTGTTTCATTCTACAGCAAATCACGGCAAGGAAGAACGTGACGGGTGACGTCATTAGAACTGCCAATTTATGACATCACTAGTCGTTTTCCTTGACGTTGGACGGTGGAATGTCATTTCTCGCATCGAAAATGTTAGAAAAGGATATAAATGCATGTGTTTCAGTCGATAATTTTAGCGGGCTTTCTTCTAACAATGGCGAAAAGTTGTGAGATTTTGAAGGAAACAACAACATTATTTCCGATTTTCACCTGTTAGAATCGAAATGTAACAGCTCTAGTTTGTGATTTGTTGAGTAATAAATCACAGTTTGTCGGTCAGTTGTAAGTAGACAAATCACGCGTGCTACGCGCTCGTGATATGATCTACTTTACAACTGACCTCCAAACTGTGATTTATTACTCAACAAATCACAGTTGGAGCTGATCTATTGCTTAAAGAAAACAAAAATAAATAAATAAAATATACCTTGATTTGCAAGATACGTCTTGGTTCACGATAAGTAAGAAACAGTACAAGAATTCCAGACAGCAAAAAAATACTCGGCAAAAGTCGAGTCATCATAGTCTTCATTTTCATTTTTGTTTCGATACACTGAATGATATGCATACATGATACTTGTGCGATACTGCAGTCAGTTTCTGTAATCTTATCAATAACGTGTCTTACTGTCACCTGTCACTCTAGTTAAGACAGTAGGTAGTATGTGGGAAAGGGGCTGCCTTTTGAGGGGCAGCCCATGACGAAAACACACCCGTGCGACATAGTGCATGTTTTTCACATCTCCAAAATGACTACTTTTCTGATGAAAATCCGTGGTATTTTTCTTATTTGTATTGCAAACAGAGGTTGTGGGTGCTCGTTAGAACCGCCTCATTGAGGCGGTTCTAACGAGTACCCACAGCCTATGTCTTGGAGCAGAAATACGAAAAATAATGTATACCCCCGTAAACTCCAGTTTTCTCTATATAAAATAGGGTTTAGAGGGTTGTTTATTTCTCGGTCTTGTACACGTGATGTCGATGTGATTCAAGCTCCCGGTTACCTTAGCAAGAGAGCCAGAATGGCCCTGGATCACTCATCTGATCCTAAATGTACAGATAAAATGGTAGGATATGTAAGTAGGAGTGGATAGTATGGGCAGTTTTGGTTGATAGTGTCCCAAGGAAGATATCTGTGAGATTACTTCGAAATCAGTCTACCTATCTAGGAGTAGAAGTCATTTTAAAGTTTTTAGTTTTTTAATTTTAGTGGCTATCATGTTCAGTATGAGCGATTTTGTTAGAGGGTCACCCACAGAACCGTTCTTTCCAGTTGCTTTCTTTCTTAGGATAAAGTCTTTCAAAAGTTCCCTTCGGCAATACAGAGCTGACTTGTATGTTACTATCAGGGCACTTTCTGGACGTCTGTACATTGAGGGTCAGGTCAGGGAGATGAACTTGCTCAGTCTAACTTACAATGTCTCGTGGTGACCAGGAGGGGTGGGGAGAGGCAAACGTTCGAATAAGATGCTACTAGACATATGGGTCGACAGACAAGGGTAGAGGGGAGTTGGTATCAGAAGCTAGACTTATGAAGTCGGTGGTTCACTTTGACAATACAGAGTTGACTTGTATGTGACTTTCTGGGTACCTTGTGGACATTGCTGGTCAGGTCCGAGATGCATCCGCTCAGTCTAAAATACAATGCCTGTTGGTGACAATGGGGAGAGGGTTGGAATCAGAAGCTAGACTTATGAGTCTAACTTTGGCAATACACAGTTGACTCGTTTTTTACTATCTGGGCACCTTGTGGACATTTAGGGTCAAGTCCTAGCGTCCCGAAAAAAAGGGACATTGACAAGTACTGTAGATCAAGATTAGGGTCCACACTGTTTGTTTGAATTATAAAGTACAAAATGTACAACGAATTGATGAATAGCCTGCCCAGGAAAAGTGTGGGTAGGTAAACTGACCGACTCAAAATGCCCCAAATAGTGTTGACTGGGCCGTTAATCTCCAAAACTCCAAAACAAACAAAACAAACACACATGGCCCAGAAAAAAAAACAAAATGTGCCTGATAGCGAGTTCCAATAATGATTTGGACTCGGATTTATCTGCTTCCCTTCTAAACGAGAACCGGCCGTCTGATACAACGCAAAATGAAGTAATGGTTGTTTTCTTCTTTTTTTTGAACCTTTTATTTCATTTTGCGTTGACTTAGTCGATCGAAATGAAACAAAATATAGTTTTGTTTTTATTTCATTTTGTTTCGATACAATGAGGTTTTATAGAAATGAAAAAAAAAAAAAAAAAAAAGTTTGCGATGATGGGTGGCATACTTAATTTTATTTCATTTTGCGTCGCCAGTAAGATGTCTGTTCTAAATGAAAAATTGTATTTTGCTTTGAAAGATGGCACGGAAACATCTACGTTTAAAAGTAACCCAAAATTTGTATCTAACATATAGCAAAACGTTGGTAACATCATAAAACGCCGCTTTCCATTGGTTGGTATTTTGTTTTACGCAGCTCACTGCGCTTGCCGTTATGAGAAAAATAGAGCATTTTTTAAATAAACAAGTGAATAAGTGCATTAGAATGGGGATAACTTTATTGAAAATTGTCATTTGGGGAGTTAAATCGTTGGTTTTACGGTCGCAAATTCCGTTTTACTGCTCCGCTAACGCGTCGCCGTAAAACGAAATTTCCGACCGTAAAACCGCCGATTTACTCTCCCCCCACCCCCATCCCCTCCCCGCCCCCCCTCCTCCGCATGGCAATTTTCCATACAAATAGAAATACAAATGCAAATTTCAATAAAGTTATCCCCGAACTATACGACACGAGAAAGAGATAACACAGCCATAATATAGGTTTACGCTTGCGAGACAAGTGGCGATTATAATGTAGTAGTAGTAGTTGTAGTAGTAGTAGTCGTGGTAGTAGTAGTGAAACCAATAGGGTTTATTAGCATGGACGGTCCGCCTCGCACCTTGGTTCCTGGACAGGCTTAGATCCTCTAAGCGGTTTACCAGTACTAGTGTGCGGGCCGGTTTCAGCTCTGCGTGGAAGCATCATGCAGCCCATATATTTCTTCAAGCCCCTATGGGCGGGGGCCGAGAATTGCAGTTTGACATTGTTCATAAGAAGTATCGGTTTTTCTGCTGAATCGGCCGAAAGAAAGCTTGTATTTGATAATTGTGCTTTATAAAACAATTTCCGTCTAATGTCATCGTAAAAGGGGCATTCAATAAGAAAATGTATTTCGTTTACAGTTTTATCTATACAATGAAAGCAAGTTCGCTGATCGAGTGGGATTTTAGGTCTTGCAAAACGCCCACTTTCAATATGTAATGGTAAATTACCACAACTAAACATTAACCTTATTTGCATTATCGGCTGGTTCCTAGTCTGAAGGTATCAGTGTTGGAAAAACAGGTAACCAGACCCCCCTGACCTTAAAAGGTCAGGGGGGTCTGGTTACCTGTTTTCCAATATTGACAATGTGCAATCTGGGAACCAGCAAATAATGCAAATATGGTGAATAGCCAAAATGCGGCGACGATCTCTTCGTAGCGGAATTTTCACGCATGTTTCAGTTTCAAGGCTAGTCTTGTATAATCTGTAATTTATTGCCATTACTTTGGCCATTGTCATTTGAGCCCCGCCAAGCGAATTTGGGTCTTCGAGCATTCCGTCATGACAAATTTTAACTGCGCATGCCCAGCCATTCAGAGGGGCCAGGGATATGGCTTTCTGTCTGAAGGTTCCTCTTGATTCACTGCTTGTATGAGCGAGCAGCGAAGGTTCTGGCAAGACTGCGCGGATGCGCAGGCTCGCCTGAACCTTCGCTGCTCGCATAGGCGATAAGTACCAAAATCGCTTGACGGGGCCCATTTGATAAACTATTTCTCCACTTTTCTTTGTCCTTTTCCGTCAACCTTTGTTTACACAATTTAACAGTCCTCTCAACACTACTATAGTCATTTTCAAATAAATTCATTAAGCTAATGTCTTGAATAAATTTTAAGAAACGTTTCTCCCAGCATTTATCATGGGAACTTGACCATATAAATACTGATTCTTGCATAAATACCTATGCGCATGGCTGTTTGAAGCCATTGTCAAATGGACCGAAAGCCGTGCTCAAACAGCAAAAACCATGCTCAAATCATGAAATTCGCGTGCTGTTTGAACATAGATTTTGAGCTTTTGATATCACAAGACGGGCCTTGCTTTGTTTACGTTACGTTGAGCGACGTAACGTTATCGCCCTGAACGTAGCGTTTTAGAGTTCTATGATGACGTCACTGCATGACAACGTCATTGTAAACAGCATTCTGAACTGGCCGCCATTTTGGTTTGCCTATCGCAATTGAAGAGTTTATATGGCATTTATATGGAGCTTTTGGGCGTTTTCGTCAAAATGTGCTGTCGGATTCGTAAGTTATGCAAGAACAACGATCATCCATGGTTATTTCATTGCATTAACATTTGTCGGATCCCTCAGAAGATATTTGAACATTCGGCCTAGCGGCCTCATGTTCAAACAGCTTCCTCGGGATCCGGCAAATGTTAATGCATGGAAAACCATGGTTGATCCTTATATTAATAAATCTGTGTTCTGACATGTTAGTTAATCTGCTGTAAAGCTTACAGCACTCAAGCCTTTGTTTGACAAAACAGTCTGTCCAGCCCATGTCACCTCGTGTAGCCAAATTCGCAGCGTTTTTCCCTACCCCTAAAAAGTATCTACAGGCTTTTTTTTGCACAGTATTAATTTTACTATAATCAGTTAACCCCCATGTTCCGGAGCAATAAAATAATATAGGTTCTACAAGGGAAGTATAAAGCTTAGTATACACCTCCAGAACTTTTAAATTTAGCATATAAGGCGGACAGGGCTCGACTTGCTGATTTCGCCAACTCTGAAGTTGCAAATTTCAAATCTAAATATTCCTGGAACCATTAACCAAGATACATATATTTATCGGTAACAACAATGCCTATATTTCCACAAGAAAACGTGTTGTTATATCGTAATATAGACGTTGGTCTGAAATGTATTACTTTAGTCTTTTCATTATATACCGACAATCGCCATTTACTGCACCATTTATGAAGTTTATCTTACATCCTTTGCAATGATACGGCGTCTGGAGCGATTAATGGAATATCATCAGCATACAGCAATATTGATAACTGCATTGCATCAATGTCAATCCCGAGATTCATTTGTTTAATTTCACTAGCCAGATCATTAATGTACAGTGAAAATAGTGTCGGTGACAACTTACTCCCCTGTTTGACTCCTTGATTAACATCTATAAACGGGGTCATGTAATCGTTAATTTTAATGGCGTATTTTACGTCATTATACAAGGATTGTACAGCTTTTAGTAGTTTACCGTCAATACCTAGCGATAGCAGTTTATACCAAAGGCAATCTCTTTGGACGGTATCAAAGGCCTTTTTGGCATCCACAAAGCATACAAACGTTAACTGTCTTGGCTGTTTTCGTTTATTTATAACAGAATACAGAGCATAAGTGTGTTCTAGGCAAGATCTATTACGTCGGAAACCATTTTGTTCATCGACTACTATATTGTTAGCCTCAATCCATCCACTAAATCTAACATTCAAAATATCAGCGTATACCTTACACGGTACTGACACCAAGCAAATCCCCCTATAGCCCAAAGGATCACGTGGGTCTTTTGCATCAGACTTTTGGATCGGCTTGACCACGCCCGTATTCCATTCTGTGGGAACAGTTCCATTTTCAAAGTAAAAATTTATAATTTATAGCAACCAACCAACGAGTTGTTTGCCGCCGAAGGCGGCAAACAACGAGAGTTGGTTGCTTAACGGTAACACGTGTATTTATTTATGAACATACCCCACCCATTCAAAACCTCAAAAGCCAACAGGACTAAGGCAAAAAATTTCTTCGTACTTCCGGTTTTACAGCTTCCTGTTTCCGGAAGCAAGCCTGATAGGATAAAACTTGAACTTCCTTGTTACCATGGACGCACGTTGATCTTTTCGAAATAAACAAACTTGGCTGTGCTATATCAACTCACAATCCAGCTTTTTCACGTTTTACAGCTACAGCTCCCATTGAAACGTCTAATTCAATGATAAAAACGTAATATGAAATAGGCGCGACCTAACTGCAACCAACCGTTTTGATGCTTACAAACCTCCCATTTCGTGCATTCAGTATTAGGTGGGTCTTTTTGAAATGAAAAGGTTTTCTAAATGGACATTTGCAGAAGTACCACAAAATTCCTATATTAAGACCTCCTTTTGGACTGTTCTAAAGTTTAACAGTCTCAAAGGTGGTCGACAGCAACAAAGTTAAACTTGAACTGTGCAGTAGATAGTTGACCGAAAAAAAAAATAAGATCAGCAGTCGATGGTATACCATCGCAAATACCCGCGTTTTCTATGAGTAACACAAATGACTATGTATTAGCAAGCCAAAACTGTATGTAAGTTAAAAAAAAAAGTTGTAAAGAACATTCTAACTGATAAGCAAAAATTCAGAAGTGTAACTCTTATAGTTTAGAAGATATGGCAAAGTCATACTTTTTGACCTTTAACCTTGGGGTTATGTTGAGGTCCACCCAAAGTATCCCAATTTATTCTATATTCCAACAGCCATCAAATAACCAAGTTTCAGAAGTGTAACTCTAATAGTTAGGAAGATATAGCAAAGTCATACTTTTTTACCTTTGACCTTGGGTCGAGGTCACACCAAAAGTAGCCGAAAATATTCTATATTCCAAGGACCATCCGTTAAGCAAAGTTTCAGAAGTGTAACTCCAATAGTTTAGGAGATATGGCAAATCATAATTTTTGACCTTTGACCTTGGGGTCATGTTGAGGTGAAGGTCACACCAAAAGTGTCCAAATTTATTCTATCTTCCAAGGGCCATCCAATGGCTAAAGTTACAGAAGTGTAACTCTAATAGTTTAGAAGATATGGCAAAATCATACTTTTTGACCTTTGACCTTGGGGTCAAGGTCACACCAAAAGTAGCCCGACATATTCTGTATTCCAAGGACCATCCAATAAGCAAAGTTTCAGAAGTGTAACTCCAATAGTTTAGGAGATATGGCAAATCATAATTTTTTTACCTTTGCCCTTGGGGTCATGTTGAGGTCAAGGTCACACAAAAAGTATCCAGATTTATTCTATATTTCAAGGGCCATCCAATAACCAAAGTTTCAGAAGTGTACCTCTAATAGTTTAGAAGATACGGCTAAATCATACATTTTGACCTTTGACCTTGGGGTCAAGGTCACACCAAAAGTAGTCCAACATATTCTATATTCCAAAGACCATCCAATAAGCAAAGTTTCAGAAGTATATCTCCAATAGTTAAGGAGATATGACAAATTATGATTTGCCATATTTTTTTACCTTTGACCTTGGGGTCATGTTGAGGTCAAGGTCACCAAAAAGTTGCCCACTGCCATCTACATTCCACGTAGGGTCTATCCACATGCAAAGTTTCAAAAGTGTAACTTCAGTAGTTGCAGAGGAGATCCATTTACAAGAAACGTGACGGACAGACAGACCGACGGACAGACGGACGCCGGACTCAACTGTGATTCGAAAACAATATACCCGATTTTTCCTCGAAAAAGCGGGTATAAAAAACCACTCCTTCCAGAGAATGGTATCGGTATTTAGTAGAACCAGTATTATTTTTGAAAACTGCAGTTGCATCCATACTTTAGGGTAGGGAAGAGTTATTATCTCTGTTCAAGAGATAGAAATGTCAGAATTCTATCCACCATATTTGCACTATTTGCTGCCACTTTGCCAATATTGGAAAAACAGGTAACCAGACCCTCCCCACTGACCTTGAAGGTCAGGGTGTTCTGGTTACCTGTTTTTCCAACTTTGATAACCTTCAGACTAGGAACCAGCAGATAATGCAAATAAGGTGAATCTTCACCCCCCCCCCCCCCCTCCACCATTGGGACTTGAAGGAATAAATGGGCTGCATGATGCTTACACGCAAAGCTGAAACCGACCCGCACACAAGTACTGGTAAACTGCTTTGAGGATCTAAGCCTGCCCAGGCAAAGCAGTGCGAGTCAGACCGTCCATGCTTATAAACCCTATAGGAGGTTTTAGGAATTCCGTTTATGACGTCATTCTTGCGCATGCGCAAAGTACTGGCCGTCAATTGAAACGGCCATCGCTATTCAAATGTATTGGCGGAACTTAAAATATAAACAATATTCAGACCTTTTGAGAGAAAATATACCCGTTTTCATTAAAATCATGCATCGAGGAGGAAAGAATGATATTTTACTTTCATTACCGAAATTCATTTATCCTAAATCCGTTTTTAATTGGCGAAAATCTTTTCGTGAATGACCCATGTCAATGGCTTGAGATACCGTTATTCACAAAATAAGTTTTTACGTAACTTTCGTTTTATTCGCTATCTATCTATCTATCTATCTATCTATCTATCTATCTATCTATCTATCTATCTATCTATCTATCTTTTTATTTATCTATCTATCTATTTTATCTATCCATCTATCTATCTATCATCTATTTTGAAAAATCTGTCCAACGATCTGTCTACATGTGCAATTTAAATGTCCATACTGACCGTCGAAATAAACTAATGAGTGGACTGATGGAGGGGCGTTGAGTCAATGTTGGTTCGACGTCATGCCGACGACACCCACTCCAACTCACTTCATTGTCACATGACCGTTGGCATGAGAGAGAGAGAGAGAGAGAGAGAGAGAGAGAGAGAGAGAGAGAGATAGATGGGTTTGGCTGACAAACTGACAGTAGACCGACAGACGACACACAGACCGACTGACTGATTAACAGACGAACGGACGGACTGTTAGACAGACAAATAAACATACTGACAGTCGCAAAAAACAACAACCAATGAGTGGACTTACAGACGTTGGCTCGACGTCATGCCGTCGACAACCACTCCAACTCACTTCAATGGCACGTGACCGTTGAGATGGTTTGACTGATCCCTGTATCCAAGAAGCCCATAACCTTTTTTTTGTACCAAATGGAATCTTCCTCCTTATATATAGCAGGAGTCATTTTCAAAATTTAGGGGTGTCAGGTTGTGTTTTCTTCAAAATGTATTTGGAAAATGGCCGAACATTTTGCCATTACCCCTTTTTGGGTTTCCGGTGCCAAACGGGTTAATGTAGACCTAAGGGCTGGGCAGGTTGAACCAATCTACAAATCTACCAGACTTTACTGTAAAATCTTGCACTTGTGAAGGAGTGTTTAACATTCTTATGCTCTGAAAGGGTGTTCTACGTTTGTTTTGAATTTAATGTTCCAATCCCAATGAGTCTTGATGGATCCGAGCACTGGGCAAATGACATTTTATTAAGCAACGCCGTCGTATTATCGCCAATGAAACGTTGTGACGTTCATCGACGTTGCAATGTCTAATTCAATGCATCGCTTTGAAATTGATCTGATGTAGACACGACGTTGTTGACACGCTACATGTCGGTTGACGTAGCGTCATTTAACGACAAACTGTAATTTACATTTGCGTGCGCTCGCTTATTGTTGGTGCGCTAAGAGAGAGAGAGAGAGAGAGAGAGAGAGAGAGAGAGAGAGAGGATCCTGTTGGGTCGTATGTACAATATATCATTTTCGTAATGCGAAATTTCACATCTGCCAGCATATCGGTGTTTCTCCAATTATCTTACAGTAGAATTCCTCAAAAGTTTAAAAGAATTCCACTGTTTTACGCTGTAATTAACACTTTATCTGTCCCACTGCCTTTGAAGCAATACGACAGATGACGACCAGGGCTTTTCCCGTTCTATTTTTAAAACCGGAAGTACGTCACGAAAAAGCTCCTATTGGTTTCATTGCGCGGCAGGGCTTGATATGTCATTTTATTTCGATGTTGGGTAAAAGTCCCACAAAATTGGAAGCAGAGTCACCAAAATGACCTTTACAGTGTTGACGGGGACTTTAAACCTCAAACCAAACAAACAAAATCTATCCATCTCCCCAAGGTGCCCCCCATGCACCGCCCCACTCCATCGGGGCTTTAAAAAATAGATTGGCTGCATGATGCTTCCACGCAGAGCTGAAACCGACAGCACAGGAGTACTGCCTGGTTAACGGCTTAGAGGATCTATGCCTGCCTAGGGAAAGCGGTGCAAGTCGGACCGTCCATGCTTATAAACCATATTGGTTTATGGGATACAAGGCTTTAGATGTCATTTCATCTCAATGTCGAGTAAAATAAGCACAAAATTGGAAGCAACATTATCAAAATGTCCTATACAGTGTTGATGGGGATGTTAAACATCAAATCAAACAAACAAAACTCTCAATGGGAATGGAAAATGGTTCTAGAAGACGATCCTTCAGGAATCATGATTCTTCTAGCACACAAGTTACAAGTATGTCACATTAGGTAAACATTATTACATACACTCAAAAGCCTACACAGTAATTCTGTAATTACGGCATCTCTAACCTGCGCAGGCACAGGAAATTCTATATCAGAATATAGATAAGACCAATTCAATATCACAGAGTTTGTAGTTGGCCTGTTGATTTGCCCAGTAAACTTACCGAATGTGTAAAAAGTCAAAATACGGGTCAAAAATAGATCTACGATGCAGTCCAGTAAGATTGCGTACATTGAGTTTGGTTCTTAGTTCTTATATGTGACTTTGTCAAAGCCACCACCACAAACATTGCAACACTTTCCCTACCAACTATGTGCAATGAAAATTGGTCTCTGAATTTTTAACAAACAGGACAAAGAATTCTTTGAAAAGGGATACCCCCTTGAAATGGAACTACCAATTTTTTCCCCCAACACGGCACTAAAAAGTTTTAAGCTACTTGAACATGGAGCTTGACTTGAATAAGTCGTTGATTAGTTATTCTGCAATGTTGTTAGATGCAGTGAGTTTAGATATAAATATTTGTGCCTTTTTTGAGAAAAATTGAAAAGTTCTGCGAAACTGGCACAGCTGCAAGTACAAGCTCGTGTTTTCAAGCCTTTACAAAACTTAATGCTGACGCATGATAATAGTGAAACTGACAATGAGGGATACAGTTTAATACTGAAAATATGCAAGTGTCGGACCCTCCATGCTTATATTAAAGCCCTATTGGTTTCATTGGCCAGCAGGGCTTGAGATGTCATTTCAACTCAGTGTCGGATAAAAGTCCAACAAAATTGGAACCAATGTCTCCCAAATGACCTTTACGGTGTTGATAGGGATGTTAAACCTCAAATCAAACAAATATTTCTATTATTATTTACATAGTAAAGCTACTGCAACATACTGAAAACAGAAATCCATTTTATAATCAATGAGCTAAAAACATGGATTTTTATGACTTTGGTGGCAGATTTTCAACTACCAGGGTAGACCATTCGGACCAGCCACCCACTGATCTCACGCGACCTGACCTGGTCCAGCTTTTCACCAGACAAAATCCGTCGGTCTTGGGTTGGTGTTGATGGGGACTTTACACCTCAAATCAAACAAACAAAACACTCCTGGTGTACATTACATATACATGTATATACACTCCAGGTTTCGCAGGATGGAGCTGCCTACATAGTAAACAGGCTGTTGTTGTTGATGTAATTATGTTAGGGATCTTTAACCTGCACGGGGGATGGTTCTCCCTGCACAGGGGGTCTCCAGTTAACGTCTGGATCCAAAGGATTGTGCCAAAGGCTGGTAAAAATGGAAATATTTATTAATTTCTTACAATTTTATTGGTTAAAGAAATTCTTTTTTGCCCTGATGATAGATAAATTTGATAGTTTTTATCATGTGTACATAGAAAATAAAATAAACATATCAAAATCACCTTAAATGATCTTATTTCTTATTTTCTAATGGTTTCTATTCATCACGTGAACAAGTCCGTGAAATGAACACCCCCTAAACCCCACTTTTTATAGAGAAAACTGGGGTTTAAGGGGGTAAACATTATTTTTAATCCAAGACATAGGTTGTGGGTACTCGTTAGAACCGCCTCAATGAGGCGGTTCTAACGAGCACCCACAACCTATGTTTGTAGTATTTATAAGAAAAATATCGCATATTTTAATCAGAAAAGTAGCCATTTTAGAGATGTGAAAAAATGCACTATGCCATACGGGCGTGTTATCGTAATGTTTAGATTAACTTTACTAAAGGAAATGACCGAAATGTACCAAAAAGGTAAAAAAAGGTATTATTACTGCTAGCTGGAATTAAAGAAATATAAAAATTGATTGTTATATTTGCTAACATGTATATGTGTATTAAAATGATAAAGAAAAAATGTTATTTTTTACTTTTCTTTAATTCCAGCTAGCAGTAAACAAAATTTTCTTCCATTTCGGTCCTTTTCCGTCGTTTTCTTTAATTAAGTCAAACTAAAAATAGAAACAATTAAAAAGTAAGAAAATTGATCATTTAAGGTAGTCTCATATGTTTGTTATATTTTTCTATGGAGAAGTGATGACAATAATCAAATTCAAATATTTTCAGTACAAAAAGAAGTACTTTAAACTGTAGATTTGCAAGGATTTAAGAAATATTATCATTTTTTCCGGCCCTGGCTTTTATACCCTGGATTTCGGAAAACGGTTATTTCAAGAAAAGAGAGATAAACCTTCGTGCAGTTATCAAATATGTTATTTATAATAATTTGATACCCAATTGACCTAAATATATATCTTAATTAGAACAATAGACAAAATATAAAATCTTTGGATCAACATTTTTTGGCCCGGCCCGGCCCGGCCCTGGCTTTTATACCCGACCGTAAAATTATGACTAAATCTTCAGTGATTACTAATTGATTATCGATCGCAATGACAGGAATGATAATTGATTATCTTTTCAGCTTTGATTAGCCAGCCCTACTGCCAGGCTACTGGGAGGGTCTTCTGATGTTCAAAGAGAACATAACCCTGGGTTTACGCCCTGGGGTGGGGCTAGGGTCAAATTCGAGAATACCTTTGTAAAGTTTTTTGAAACAGTCACTCACCACAAAGCATTCTTATTTACAACTTGGATACCTGGGAGTGTCTTCTGAGATTCCAAGACAATTCACTCCTGTGACCTCCAATGCTGCTTTGTCATGTTTGTTTAAACAAGAGGTACTTTGAAATGAAACACCAAAGTTTGAACAAGATGTTTGCATCCCAATTCACCTATTGCTGTGATTCTGGCCATCAGTGTGCAGAGTTTTCTTCTTTCATGTACTATCTCGAGCTAGAAGCCTGGTAGCTGCATGCTTATTTTCGACAAGAGCTAGAGTCCGGCCCTGATTTTCTTCGACTGCAGTGGAAAAAATCCTCACTGAGCTTTGTTGGCTGTATTTTAACAACAGGTACATTGAACTGAAACACCAATTTTTAAGCAAGATGTTTCAAGAAAAATGTACCTACTGTATTATTTTATTCACTCATCACAGCAGGAAAACTTTTGTTTACTTCTTCTCGCCAACACTAACGGCTATTAGTTTTGACACGGTCTGTGACACTGTATGTGTAGTATTACCTCATGCAGTGGAATATACCAGCGAAAGGGTAAAGAAGACCCGTTTTTATCATTGAATTAGATGTAGCTGTTAAACGGGAAAAAGCTGTATTGTGAGTTGATGTAGCACAGCCAAGTTTGTTTATTTCGAAAAGACGAACGTGCGTCCATGGTAACAAGGAAGTTCAAGTTTTATCCAATCAGGTCTACTTCCGGCAACAGGAAGCTGTAAAACCGGAAGTACGAAGAAATTTTTTGCCTTAGTCCTGTTGGCTTTTGAGATTTTGAATGGGTGGGGTATGTTCATAAATAAATACACGTGTTACCGTTAAGCAACCAACTCTCGTTGTTTGCCGCCTTCGGCGGCAAACAACTCGTTGGTTGGTTGCTATCAAGACTGTTCGCCGGTATTTTCCACTGCATGAGGCAGTAGGGCCTACTACACACACAGTGTCACAGACCGTGTCAAAAGTAATAGCCGTCAGTGTTGGCGAGAGAAAGTAAAGAAATGAAATGAACGACAACAAAAGTCTTTCTGCTGTGAATATAACAATACAGTAGGTACATTTTTCTTGAAACATCTTGCTTAAAAGTGGTGTTTAAGTTCAATGTATCTGTTGTTTAAACAATACGGCCAACAATGCTCAGTGAGTATTTTTCCACTGCAGTCGAAGAAAATCAGAAATCTAGCTTGGTGGGTGCATGTCACTCTGACTGGGTGCATGCCCATCATCACCAATAAAAATAAGATTGACTTCTTATAAGCATGAAACAGCCTGTAAAATTGTAAAATACCTTGAAAGCTTTCTCTGATATGTAAAAATGCTGTATTTTTAAAATGGCGATCTGTTTATGTTTTATAACTGACAGTTGTGACGTCACAGCAAGTTAAAATCGTGACGTAATTGGCAACGCATCGATATACTGCAGAACACCGATATACTTAAGAACTTCGATATACAGCAGAACACCGATAAACTTAAGAACTACTATCTCTCTCCAACTACCCCCACCACCCCCATCTCTCTCTCTCTCTCATTCTCTCTCTCTCTCTCTCTCTCTCATTCTCTCTCTCTCTCTCTCTCTCTCTCTCTCTCTCTCTCTCTCTCTCTCTCTCCGAAGCTGTAAACAACATTTCGCAACTTTTCCCAGAGTACCCACAAATACCGGCAAACGGATACGAGTAATTCTTCCTTTGCAGCTCAGTGGTTAGTGCACTTGCCTCCGATGATATTGGTCCCGGTTTGATCCCCGGCAGCTGTGATAAAATTTGGTTGTCGGAAAATATTCATTTTGCAGCATTTGCAGGAATAAAAGCTAAAATGGCACCATATTTCGGATCGGGACATAAACATGGCAGTTCAATGGTTAGTTCACTTCACTGATGGTAGAGGTCCCGGGTTCGATCCATGGCAGCGGTGATAAGTTTTCGGTGTCCCAGCATGCTCCACTGGCATCAGTTCCGGAGATGAATGCCACAAAGTGCACCGTCCTTCGGATCATTAACTGGAGGCAACCTTCCTGTCGGGCCCGCCTAAGTATATAACTGTTGGGTTTCTTTTGCCCCAGCATTTCAGTAATTTCATGATGTCGAGTCCTAATCCTTGTTTCATTCCGGTATTTGTTTCAGAGATCGCACTGATGAGAAAGAAATCCTTGATGATGGGGATTGTCTAAACCACGAACAAAGAGCGAGGTTTTTGGTAACATAAAATCAATTAAAACAACCCCGCCGTAACATTTGGTGGGTATGAGAATATGTGCGTTAATGAAATAACTTCTATCTTGTGTTCCACTTTCCTGTTGTACCTTTTGATCATTGGTGCGCTTGTAGCATAGTTGTAGTACAGTGCTGACAAATACCATACCCTCAAACCACTCTTTACAAGCGATTTTCTTCATTATTTAAGAAGAATGTGAGCATCCAACCAAGTTTTCTGTATATAGCTGTGATTAGTGTCTCTAGATGTGATTAGTGTTGTAATCACTTAGATACGCAAACAAACATTGCCCCTTTTGTATCCAGTTTTAAGTTTTAAGAATATTTCAGGTTTCAAAAGTGTCCTATTTTGTTATTCTCTTGTGCCAATATATATATAGAAGCCTCCGTGGTGTAGTTGATAAGCTACTCGTCTCATAAACCAGGGATCGTGGGTTCGATACCGGGCTTCTCCAGACTTTTGGGTGAATCTTTAAACCGATGGCCCGCCCGTCTCGATATGACCTTAGCTGTTGGTGGGACGAAAAACTCAAACACACTCATTTACTCACAACAATATATAGCTGGTCTGCAATTACAATTAGTTGGTTGGTTGCAGTTTAGGTCTCACCTATTTCATATTAATTCTATGTAATAAATCAATGCAAACCAGTTTCCGCAGTACTTCCGCAGGAATACCATCGAACCCAGCAGCACGTCTTAATTTAGCTCTGCAAATGAAACGTTCAACTTCCGTCCTACTTATTAGATCGTTTAACATTGCTATATCAGCGACGGAGCAAGGTACTGTATTTTCCTTTAATCTCCGTTTAATATTATCTAAGTGAATGTCATCATAACTAGGATCTGTTGACACTGAAAATAATTGTTCATAGTCTTGTTTCCACCTCGAAATAACGGTATCCGTTTCCGGGGCAATGTTACCAAAAGAGTCCACGACCTCCATAGGGATACTAGATTTACGCTCATTGTGTATTCCCAGTTTACCAATATCCCGCCAAAAGTCACGCGAATTTTGACCCGTATTTAAGTCAAGCAGGCGTTTCTGCTCACCCAGTTGGTATGTCCGCTTTGTCTTTTCGTTACATTTTCGAATTGTCTTCTTTCAGAGACATACAATGCCCTTAAACGATGTTTCTCAGCTCCACTACCGCTATGCCGCAAATAGTTCCGCTCATGTGTACAAACGGCGTCGCATTTAAAATCTAATTCCGCTGACCAATATGGCTTAAACAGTGATTTTGCAGTCCCACGTTTGCTTGAATTAAAACTTCGTTTTGGCAGTTTACTTTCCATTTCCGAAAATATGAGGTCTTTAAATGCCAAATAAGCACTATTTGCATTATTCAAGTGCTGAAGGTTACGTCCAATCTTGTCAATAGAAGTCAAAACTAGGTTTAAACTTTCATTGTCATTAAGAAATGATTCCGGGATATTAGCCGTATTATATATAATAGACTTTTTAACCGGCTGTTGCTCTATTGATCGCGTTTTTGTGACACACCCGACAGAACAGTGTGATCAGGCACTTTAGACACACCTTGGTAGTTTAAAACACTACTTTCAAAAGTAACGGACATTAAGTGTACACGAAAGTCGGATACTGATGCTAATAGGGTACACATACATAGTCTACCACGGTTTTACCACGATGGGACACATGGGTGAAGTCATTATGACCTACACGGCCGTTGACCATACACATGCCGCAGTCTACAAAAAACTCAACAAAAAGGTCTCCGTTGCCATTTGATGAATGACCAATGACGTCTCGTGACATAACGTCATCCACTCTCTCAATATATTCTGAACTATCCCCTACTCTTGAGTTAAAGTCTATAATTATTATGATAAATAACCAGTGCTTCAGCTGAAGTGCACGACCCGCCGGATGCTTTTAGCTTTATGAGTGTTACCATATATGGGTATGGCGGCCATTTTGGTCATGTGACCTGGACCTAAAACGGTTCCCCCAATAAATGCGCCTTATCGTTAGGAGCAAAAATATATCTTATTCTTTAGTACTGTATTCTGAATCGTTTGCAGGATAAAGTGCATTCTCACTTTTCCAATCCAAAAGCATATGTGTCAAAGTTTGACCTAGGCACAAAGAAGGTCAAGGTCAACCCAGGGTCACCATTTTAGCAATTTATGATGGGCCTACGTCCCAGATGCTGTTTATCAAGTTTCGTGGAAATCTGCCCAGTGGTTCTGGAGAAAACTATTTTTGAAGGGTTTTTACCATATATGGCTTGGTGGCCATTTTGGTCATGTGACCTGGACCCCATGAGCAAATTTTGGTTTCCCCCATCCCATAGAGGCTCCATATGAAATTTGACTTCAATCGGCCCAATGGTTTCCGAGAAGAAGCAGTTCGAAAAAGTTCCACATTTTTCGCCTCGGCGAGGCTATACTAAATGGAATGTAATATTTCGCAAGTTCATTGGTTAGATCTCATTGGTATCTATCAGTATGCCAAAAATTGTTGAAATATTCCAACAAAAGCATATGTGTTAAAGTTTGACCTAGGCACAAAGAAGGTCAAGGTCAACCCAGGGTCACCAATTTAGCAATTTATGATGGGCCTACGTCCCAGATGCTATTTATTAAGTTTCGTGGAAATATGCCCAGTGGTTCTGGAGAAGACTATTTTTGAAGGGTTTTTACCGTTTATGGCTTTGCGGCCATTTTGGTCATGTGACCTGGACCCCATGAGCAAATTTTGGTTTCCCCCATCCCATAGAGGCTCCATATGAAAGTTGACTTCAATCGGCCCAACGGTTTCCGAGGAGAAGCAGTTCGAAAATTTTCACATTTTTCGCCTCGGCGAGGCTATACTAAATGGAATGTAATATTTCGTAAGTTTATTGGTTAGATCTCATCAATATCTATCAGTATGCCAAAAATTGTTTAAATATTCCAAGCGGTTAAGTCACTATCACAAATTTTCACAAACGGGTTACGGACGGACGTTCTCACAAATGGATACTTATGTGGCTATTTTGAGCAAGATTGATACTTAGGTGGCTAATTTTAACCACATAACAGACCTTTTATGTGTCTAACGGAATAAATCGCACTTTCTCTCATTGACTTACATTGATTCTGTCCAAGTTCATAGCCACCTATCTATCCATTTGTGTGTACGGACAGACAGACAGACCATATATGGCTTGGTGGCCATTTTGGTCATGTGACCTGGACCCCATGAGCAAATGTTGGTTTCCCCCATCCAATAGAGGCTCCATATGAAATTTGACTTCAATCGGCCCAACGGTTTCCGAGGAGAAGCAGTTCGAAAATTTTCACATTTTTCGCCTCGGCGAGGGTATACTAAATGGAATGTAATATTTCGCAAGTTCATTGGTTAGATCTCATTTATATCTATCAGTATGCCAAAAATCGTTTAAATATTCCAAGCGGTTAAGTCACTCTCACCAACTTTCACAAACGGGTTACGGACGGACAGACAGACTGACAGACTGACAGAATGACACGGTGATTTTAGGGCACTCTTTGAAATCAAACGACTTCAGTCGGTCGCTTTTTCTGCGGGTCGTGCAATATTCATCTCTGATGTTCACCAATTATTATGTAAATCTCTACATACTCACCAACCTTTTACAATAGATTTAAAATTCAAGAAAGCTACATTTAAGATCGATTTAAGAGGCACCATTAGGTCTGCATAGCAAATGCCTTTAACACATACGTATCTGATTCTTTATGAGACGAATAGACGGACAGACAGACCGACCCATGGAAAGGCCTAAACCAATATGCCCCCTCAACTTCTGTCTGCACTACACGACCATGCAATGAGACTTAATGCACAGATAAGGGAAAAACATCAGGCATGACACAAAATACTCGTAACTTAAAGACGTTCAGTTTTATTCCTACTCACATTATCTAATATTGCTCCCTAATAAAAATCAAAAATGAGTTCCTTTAAGAGCAATGCAGACATTCATAAGAAAGAAGATGGGTCATACTACGTAGTTTCGGCTACTAAAGCCTCATCAGTGACCCTGTAATGATCCGGCAAAGAAAGCCAGAGGAAACATACTGCAATTTTGCAAATTTCGAATAGGTAGTCGATACAAAGACTGATATAAATCAAATTGGGGTCCAAAAAATAAAAAAAACCTGTCTAGAATATGAGTCTAAACCAATAATTTATTTCTGATTTCTCAGAATATTCACGCTGATCCAAAGGACCAAAAGTAAAATATAAACTACACTAAGCCTTTGGGTTCCTTTCGAAAACAGCTATGTTCTTCTGAAAATATTTTCATTTTACGTCGATAAGAGGCTTATTAACGCAAAATGAAATATTATTATTACATTTTTATTTCATTTCGCATCGACTGTGCCAACGCATAATGTAATAAAAAATCAAAATGATAAAAAAAAAAAAAACTTCAATTTTTCATTTTGAGACGCATCATAAGCCGCGCCAGCAACCACTCCAGTAAACATTACAGTAGCAGGCTGTTCAAAAAATACAAATTCCTATATAGAAGCCTCCGTAGTGTAGTGTTTACGCTACTCGCCTTGTAAACCAGGAATTGCAGGATCGATCCCGGGCTTCTCCAGACTTTCGGATGAGTCTTTAAACCGAGGTCCCGTCTCCGTATGACCTTAGCTGTTGGTGGGACGTAAAACTCAAACACTCACTCATAAATTCCTTTACGAGAATGGTTGTGCGGACTACAAACTCACAGAGAAAAAAGCCCGCCCTTTGGAAACAAAAGGCAGAAGTGACAGTATACGTGGTCGTGGACCGTTATATTCCGTATTCTGTTCATTGCACCCCTGTATGAAAAGTAAACTCTGCCTTCTCTCCAGTGCAATTCGTATATTAAGACCACCTCCGGAACTGTTCAAAAGTGGTTTTAGTCATAGATGTTGGCTCCTACTAGAGAACAGACCTGATACCACTTAACCCTTAACATGCCAAGAAAACTGAAACTTAAGGGGAATAGGAACACCTGGCAGATTTTTCCGCCATTTTTCAAAGGGAGACAACTTTCGGGACTTCCTGTTCGCTTTTCTATAAACCCTGTCCCACTTAAAAAAGGGTCAACTCTTAAAGGAAAGAATTTGCTCCTTAGGAGCAAATTCTTTCCATTAAGAGTTGACCCCTATTGACAATGGGAGAAACAATACTTTTGCAGGAGTTGCCTCCGCTGAAAGTGTATCCATTCCCCTTAAAATGTCATCTTTTTATGACGTCTGCAGCATATTTTTCAAACATTTCAAACATATTTATGCGTACATGCAAACGGTGTGGACCCCGATTAGGCTACTCCTAGATGAGCAGTCGCATCGGGGTACACACTGCCCACAACAATAACTTTTAAAGTAATCGGCAGACAACAAAGCAGACAAATATTATACTCAGATTCAATGAAAACGCACCACTAGTACTATACCTCGACGTCGCTAAAAGCTGGCCCCTAGAGCAAGGCTGTGTAGCTACTGCCCATCGGGGCTTGGAGAAATATATCGGGCTGCATGGTGCTTCCACGCATAGCTGAAACCGACCGCACAAGAGTACCGGTAAACCGCTTAAAATGTCTAAGCCTGCCCAGGCAAAGTGGTGCGAGCTAGCCCGTACATGCAAATCAACCCTATTGGATTCAATAGGAAATGAGATGTCATCTCAATGTCGGGTAAAAATCCCACAGAACTGGAAGCAACTTCTCCAAAATGACCTAGTGTTGACGAGGAGGTTAAACCTCAAATAAAACAAACAGATAGCAAGGCTGTAGAAGTGGCATTAATACTCTTCCCCCCCCCCCCTACCCCCTCAGCTCTTGGCTTCATTCGAGGGCGGAGGGTAGGCACTATTTCCTTTGCCGGGTCGTCGGCAAGTAACGCGGTCACCTAATTTCGTGACAAAGACATCAATAACTGTCTCAGATATTATAATAACAGGTTAGCAACACAATGTAATTTAACAGAAAATCTGTGATTTGGGCTTTTAATTACACGTATACACTTACCGTTTTCGTGGTGCTCATTACAAAGTCTTGTATACATGCACATGTTTTTCATTCTACAAAGTTTGTGGGTATTCTAGCACTCAAACCGTCCTCATTCTGTTCCTCAGTCGGCTGAGCTACGAATGTCATTGAACCATTCTTTCCTGGCAAATTTACAGCACGGATGACTCATTTGCTATGGTTAATTGTTCCGCAGTTCCTGCCCAGGAGGCACACGACGTAATTGTGACTTCACATCAACGTCGGTACAAGGTCATCAAATTTATGCAACGTCACATCTACGTGTGCCTGATGGGTAGTGTGTGTGTGTGTGTGTGTGTGTGTGTGTGTGTGTGTGTGTGTGTGTGCGTGCGTGCGTGCGTGTGTGTGTGTGTGTGTGTGTGTGTGTGTGTTCACAGCCTTACGAATATATCATGTATTCCAGATAATTCCTGGCGGATTGTTTTGTATTGTTTTGGAGAGATATATTGTGTGCACTCGTTGTGGTTGCCTCTACGAGGCGATCATAGTGAGTATTCACAGTATTCCCTTAATTTATAGAAAAAAAGTAGGTTATATCCTTGTGTTTTCCCCCTAGTTGTGCCTGTTGGTTTAGCGCTGTGGTTTATCCTCATTTGTTCCGAGTTCATTGTGATACTGTTTGTTTGTTTTGTTTGATTTGAGGTTTAACGTCCCCGTCAACACTGTAAAGGTCATTTTGGAGACGTTGCTTCCAATTTTGAGGGACTTTTACCCGGCATTGAGATGAAATGACATCTCAAGCCCTGTCGCCCAATGAAACCAATAGGATTTATTAGCATGGACGGTCCGCCGCGCACCGCGGTTCCTGGACAGGCTTAGATCCTCTAAGCGGTTTACCAGTACTAGTGTGCGGTTCGGATTCAGCTCTGCGTGGAAGCATCATGCAACCCATATATTTCTTCAAGCCCCTATGGGCGGGGCAGATTGTGGTACTGTAACACATCCGTGACATAGTGCTTTTTTCACATCTACAAAGTGGGAACTTTTCTGAATAAAATCCATGATATTTTTTTCTTATTTATACTGCAAACATAGGTTGTGGGTGGTCTTTAGAATCGCCTCATTGATGCGGTTCTAACGAGTACCCATAGGAAAACTGTATACCCATGGAAACTCCAGCGTTCTCTACAGGGGGTGTTCATTTCACGGGCTTGTTCACGAGATATGCCACTATCACGAACAAACTATTCACCATTTTTGCATTTTTTGCCAGTTTCCCGCGGGGTTTCCAGTGGTGTATTCACCATATTTGCATTATTTGCTGGCTCCCAGCTTGGACATTGTCAGTAATGGAAAAACAGGTAACCAGACCCCCCTGACCTTGAAAGGTCAGGGGGGTCTGGTTACCTGTTTTTCCATAACTGATAACCTTCAGACTAGGAACCAACAGATAATGCAAATAAGGTGAATGGTGACACCAAAACACAAAGTGTTCGAGGTATTGAAGTCCGATGTGTATCTAAACATGTATTGCTATTATTTTGTATCAATAAGTATGAGGATGGTGGCCAACATCCGGATAAACCTTGCCACCCGAAATGTTGGATGAGCAGTTCAAAGTTTTTGAGTTGTCAAGTAAAATCAACTCAAAAACAGCGGGCTAATTTGTTTGCAAACACTATTGATCACGATCAGAGCTCGTATTTTGCGCCGACTGATCCGAGCATGTGCGGTTTGTTTCTATCCCGTAAATTGTGACACCATGCTCAAATCAATGAAATTGGTTTTACTGAAACTTAAGGTTTGCCCTCATTCACGAATCTGTGTGGCGGGTGTTTGCCGACAATATAGTACGCGTGGCGTCGCCACGGTGCCACCAACAACATCTGGACGCCGTGGCAACGGCACGCCACGCAACACCAACGTTGAAGACGCGTCTAGGAAAATGCCGACTGGCTGTAGTATACGGGTATCCATGGCCTGGTGAATAAGAGCGCAGACTCTTAACCATTAGGTCTCTCACCGCTGTGGTTCCAGCCTGGCTCGGGTCACATATGAGACGCCAGGTTCTGCAACGAAATGTCAGGTGTTTTTTTCTCCGGGTACTCTAGTTTTCGCCCACCTCTGATTAACGATCGACTTTATATAAGTGAAATAATCTTGGAAGGACCGTAAAACCAAAACAACATACAAAAAATCCATTGTAGGCAGTACACCTGTGAATTAATCCATTCAGAATACTGAGCCAAAATTGTGAACACCAAATCGTGCAGATTTAAGGGAGAAAACTACATAGTTTTAGCATTACTAAATTAATAGGGGTTTTCTCCGTTTCTTAACTTTGTATGCTAAATAACTACCACTTATCCTTCTTCCTTTTATCATATACATATATCGCCCCCGCCCATCGGGGCTTAAGGAAATAGATGGGCTGCATGATGCTTCTACGCAGAGCTGAAACGCAGAGCTGAAACCGACCGCACACGAGTACTGGTAAACCGCTTAGAGGATCTAAGCCTGCCCAGGCAAAGCGGTGCTTATAAACCCTATTGGTTTCATTGGGCGACAGGGCTTAAGATGTCATTTCATCTCAATGTCGGGTAAAAGTCCCACAAAATGGGAAGCAACGTCTCCAAAATGGCCTACACAGTGCTGACGGCGACGTTAAACCTTCAATCAATCAATCAATCAATTTTATGCACACACAATACAATTAACCGTCATCATTATTGTTTTACTTGTTTGTCTGACTTTCGTTCATTCTAGCACAAAATGTGGATGCTGCCAGCCAAATAAGCAGGGAACAATTGAAAGCAGCAAGTTTGTTGACAAACAAAAGAAGGTATCTTGCTTATCTTTAGAGGTATACTGTTGAAGGAAAAGAAGCTCCTGAGGAGCAACTTTTTTCCTTTAAATGCAAGGCCTATTTTATAGGGTCTCAGCTATAAGAGTTATCTCCCATCTTATATTATAACAATAAATGAAAGAAGGCATATCTATTCACCTGAAAATACTGAAAACCTAATTCGTATCATTTACTGGACTTTCCTAGACAGCAACATTTTTCACAAGGTGCAAGTTGCAGTTTCTCGGCAGCAAAGTTGCTGCCTCAAATCCTGAGAACATTTGAAACATTTGGACGTATAATAGGACGGGTTGTTAACTTCTTGGCTAGGATTTTCTGTCATTATAAACATGCGTATAATCTTGCCTTTTTAAATCATACTTGGTATAAAATGAATTTAGGCTCGTCGTCTTGTATGCAATACCGAGCCAGTTTTAAAATTGGATTTAACATATTTTGCTGTATCATTTCATACAAAGGAATGAGACACACGATATATCAACATTAGGTAGTCCTCTCCCTATACACATAACTAATAACTGTTGATGGTACAACCGTGTATGTATAAAACATGTTAAATTATTATTATTCAATTTTCCGCATGTTCTCCCAACCAACTACAGTACGCGACATCATCGCCCCGCACGGCCAGACCATGTTGCCCTTGTATAATTTACGTAAACCTTTTGGTATCCTTCATATATATCAACACTGCATCTTTTGTCTTTATATTAGTGTCGGTGTCTAATTCAAAGTTTCCATATGTTAACATGACTATATTAAGATTAGCCACAAAGCTGGCTGTTTCTTTGATCTTAATTAAACATGTATAACTTGTTTTCTTTTATAGCTGTTGTACATCTTGGGTCAGTTGTTTAACGATGTCGTTAGTTAACGAATCTTTTAAACTTTGATCGTTTGTTAATATTTTTGCTGAAAAAAATGTGAGTAACTTTTGCAAATGCTACTCTGATTTTTTCAGCAAAAATACCAATACATTAGATGTTGAACTAGCTAGAAGAATCAACAAATTTGACCGCTAACCAGCTTGTTAAGCTAACGATGCTCCCTTTTAATTTTATACTCTTGTTAGACAGTAGTCAGTAGAGCTTATGTTGTATGTTGTTAAAATAAATCTTTACTTTTACTTAAGAAATAGATCAGCTCTAACTATGATTCGTTGTGTAATAAATCACAGTTTGGAGGTCAGTTGTAAAGTAGACAAATCACGAGCGCGTAGCGCGCGTGATTTGTCTACTTACAACTGACCGACAAACTGTGATTTATTAAACAACAAATCACTGGCTAGAGCTGATCTATTTCGATTCTAACACGCTGAAAATCGACAATAACGTTGTTGTTTCCTTCAAAATCTCACAACTTTACGCCATTGTTTCAAGAAATCCCGCTAAAATTATCGACTGAAACACATGCATTTATATCCTTTTCTAACGTTTTCGATGCGAGAAAATGACGTTTCACCGTCAAACGTCAAGTAAATCGACTAGTGACGTCATAACTTTGCAGTTTTTAATGACGTCACACGTCACGCTCTTCCGCGCTGTGATTTGTTGCAGAATAAAACACAGTTATTTTGCATTGCCAATATAGGCGCGCTGTGTTAGAATTAAGAAATAGATCAGCTCTAGCTGTGATTTGTTGTGTAATAAATCACAGTTTGGAGGTCAGTTGTAAAGTTAACAAATCACAAGCGCGTAGCGCGCGTGATTTGTCTACTTACAACTGACCGACAAACTGTGATTTATTACTCAACAAATCACAGACAAGAGCTGATCTATTTCGATTCTAACACGCTGAAAATCGGCAAAAATTATGTTGTTTCCTTCAAACTCTCACAACCTTTCGCCATTGTTAGAAGAAATCCCGCTAAAATTATCGACTGAAACATGCATTTATATCCTTTTCTTACGTTTTCGATGCGAGAAAATGACGTTACACCGTCTAACGTCAAGGAAATCGACTAGTGACGTCATAAATTGAGAACTGTAATGACGTCACTCGTCACGCTCTTCCGAGCTGTGATTTGTTGTAGAATAAAACACAGTTATTTTCCATTGCCTATATAGGCGCGCTGTGTTAGAATTATCCACACTTGTCCTGGGCAGGCACGGTGTATTTGTTGTATTCTTTATTGCCAAAGGATCTAACAATTTAGAACTTATTTATCTTCACTTTTATATAGGGGTTTACAGGGGTAAACCTTATTTTTCTTATTACTGCTCTAAAATATAGATTGCGGGTACTCGTTACAACCGCCTCATTGAGGCGGTTCTAACGACTGCACACAATCTATATTTTGAGCAAAATCACAGTTTTTCATCTTAAAATTTTCGTTTTTTCGACGGTAAGGTTTAAAAATGTATTTGTAAAGACGTGTTTTCGTAATGAACACCAATGCCTCTAGGCTAATGAAACTTAATTAACGAGTGCAACCCTAGACACTCACTGACCTTGACCTACTTTTCCTGACAATCTGAACTATGTTTGGTCTGTGCGTTTAACTATGTTTCTCAATCAACAAGGCCTCTAGGCAATGAAACCCCATATACAAATCCATCATGACACACGCCGTCTACTGCCATTCCTGGTTCTTATTTCTGCACGAAGGTATAAACTTTAGGGTGTTCATTACACGGGTGGTAATCAGGAGAACTAGCTCGAAAATGAGTCAATGGAAATTGCTTCCTTCGACACATCCGGGAACTGTCGAGCTGGCTCCATAAACAAGGAAACTCGTAAAGAAAGGTAGGTCTCAAAGAGTTTTATCACCATATTTTTTCTTTGTAAGCTATTTATAAAAAAAAATCCGGCAATGCAGTGCCTTTAACTGTGTACTTCGCTAAAATTTGCCAAGGAAATTTGCAGCGCTGGAGTATGAATGAAAGGAAACTTTTTATCACGGACCTGAAAACTTGTCAATTTATGTCAACACGGAGATTTTGGTCGACGATTTTTCATTTTCCGTCAAAAGTACGCCTTTCACAACCCCGGAAGCAACATCCGCAGTGAAATGAAACATGGAAAGTTTGAAATAAGCAAACCATTTTGGCCGTGATTACGTAACTTGCGACTTATGACGAAATTACTGTCCGAGTTAGTCTTCTCGACAAGGAGCTAGTTCACTCGACATGGAGATAGTGCCCTCAGAAACGAACGTGAAACGTTCATCAGATGACTGGGGCTTGATTCGATGTCTTTCTATGGTCCCACCAAGTTTATCCAACTGGTTTCTTTACCTCTGGCTAGTGGGCCTGGTGGTTAAGTGCGCTGTCGGTCTAAGTTAACCATTTAGCTGCAAACTCCAATTGAGATTTGATATAATACATTGTTATACTGAATTTTCGATTTTCTTATCAGATGGGCACTTTCAAAGGAAAAAGTTCCAAAATGACCATTCCACCGGACATGCAACAAATATATGTATATATAATTATATATGTTGCGAAAAAAATCTTGCCACAGCGGCGCTCGAACCCGTGACCCTCCCAATGCTAGCGGGATGCTCTACCGACTGAGCTATACGGCCAAATGCTCGCCCCGCGCCAGTTTTAGCATCTATTAGGCGTGAACAATGAAAGCGGAATTGGATTATTATTTGATACATGTGACTTAGGGATGTATATTACGAATTTGGAGAGAAGCTATTGTCACAACAATTATCACTTTCGGGTTTCATTGGATCTGAAGATGCAATTTATATTCAGTTTTTGATTATATTTTGAAATATGATATAAATAACTATGCCGCCTAGATGCGAAAAAAACTGGCCACAGTAGGGTTTGAACCCGCGACCCTTCCAATGCTAGCGGGATGCTATACCGACTGAGCTATACGGCCACATATTCGTCTCGAGCCAGTTTTAGCATCTAAGGCGCGAGCAATGATAGCGGAATTGGATCATTTGATGCATGTGACTTAAGGGTGTATATTTAGAATTTGGAGGGAAGCTAATGTCACAACAATTATCTCTTTCGGGTTACATAGGATCTGAAGATGCAATTTATATTCAGTTTTTTATTATATTTTGTGTGTGTGTGTGTGTGTGAATTCGGGTTTAACGTCGCTTTCAACAATTTTTCAGTCATATCACGACGGTGTCTGGTTGCGACAGGGAGCTCAATGCTCACGTTTATAGTGCTGCCTCACTGAAGTATCATGTCCCAGACACATTACATGATACCACACCCAGTCACATTATCCTGACACTGGATCGACCAGTCCTAGCTCTACCCCGTAAATCTGAGTGCCAAACGAGGAGCAGCTAGTACCATTTTTAACGACTTTGGTATGTCGCGGCCCGGGATCGAACCCGAGACCTCCCGTTCCCCGGAGCGGACACTCTACCAACTGAGCTATCGGGGCCGGTTTATTATATTTTGGGATATGATATAAATAACTATGCCACCTAGATGCGAAAAATTTCTGGCCACAGCAGGGCTCGAACCTGCGACCCTCCCAATGCTAGTGGGACGCTCTACCGACTGGGCTAGACGGTCACATGTTCGTCCCGAGCCAGTTTTAGCGTCTATTAGGCATGAACAATGAAATCGGAATTGGATCATTTGATACATGTGGCATACGGATGTATATTTAGAATTTGGAGAGAAGCTAATGTCACAACAATTATCACTTTCGGGTTACATAAGATCTGAAGATGCAATTTATATTCAGTTTTTGATTATATTTTGGGATATGATATAAATAACTATGCCGCCTAGATGCGAAAAAAATCTGGCCACAGCAGGGCTCGAACCCGCGACCCTCCCAATGCTAGCGGGATGCTCTACCGCTTCAGCTATACGGCCACATGTTCGTCCCGAGCAAGTTTTAGCATCAATTAGGCGTGAACAATGAAAGCGGAATTGGATCATTTGATACTTGTGACTTAGGGATGTATATTTAGAATTTGGAGAGAAGCTAATGTCACATATACCGAGCTATCACTAGGATAGCGCTCTTTGTCGAGCTGCATCCCAAGTGTGCATCTGCGTTTACCCTTAAGGCGCCCCTGACCGCATGTGTTCATTACGCGTGTAGCTGGGGAAATAGCAGCTCCCTGGTTGGCTAGCGGCTATTTTGTTTGATGCCATTAGCTGATCGCGTGTCTTGTCAGTATGCCTCGTGGTCGCAGAGAAGAAAGTTTGACCAGCAAAAGTCTTCAAAAGTTTCTATAATTTAGCTGTAATCCTTGTTTAAGCATGGGCGGAAGCTCCAGTTGCAGAATATTCGAGGCTGTCAGTTCGACTCTGCAATGGATAGCTAAGCATAAGTTTGGTTGTTCCAACATGGTCCATATATTGGATGATTTATTTTCACAGGTGCAACTTAAAAAGTTTGTCTAGATAATCTTTTGCAGTTTCAGAAACTCTGTGCGGAATTAGGTTTCCCCGTTGCCAATGACAAAACATATTTTCCAAGAACTGAGCTGGAGTTTGTGGGCATAACCTTAGATTCGTGTACGATGGAGGCTAGGCTGCCAGAGGAGAAAGTTGTAAAATGCTTGAACTTGCTAAGGGAATTTCTTAGTAGGAGGACCTGCGAATTACGGGAGCTTCAGGCACTCTTAGGCTATCTCAATTTTTGCAGCTTGGTTGTAGTAAGTGGCAGAGCCTTTCTTCGGCGACTGTATAACTTGACATTAGGAGTGGAACAGCCATTTTATTATGTTGGGCTTAACAGTGAGACTCGAAAGGATCTTAAGACTTGGTGCTCATTTGTTGAACAGTTAAATGGTAAATCCATGTTTATTTCAGACAAGATGGTTTCTAACGTTGCTCTTCATCTGTATACAGATGCAGCAAAATCTTTAGGTTTTGGGGCAATATTTGGGTCATCCTGGATGTATGGCCTCTTTCCTACGGATTGGCAACGTTTTCATATAACATTCTTAGAGCTCGATCCAATTGTCCTCACTGTTTGGGGTCACCTATGGCGCAATCACTGCATAATTTTTCATACAGACAATGAGGGTTTGGTTTCAATCCTTAACCAAAAAAACTCACGGGATACTGATGTTATGCATTTGATTAGGGCTTTGGTATTGCAGTGCATGAAGCACAATGTTCTGTTTCGTTTGTTGTTCGTAAGGGGGTCAGATAATACTTTAGCGGATTGTCTCTCTCGTCAACAGGTGCAGAGTTACAAGGCTTTGTGTCCCAACAGCCATCCTTACCCAACACCGATACCAGTAAGTCTGATCCCAGCAGAATTTTGGAAAGCTTTGACATCCTCCTGAATGCATCCTTAGCTCCTTCTACTAGCAAAATATATGCAAAAGCTGTCCTTGAGTTTGAAAAATTCATTTCCAACATATTACAGGCCAGGTATGTTTCACAGGTCTCATTATTTTTGGCCTATTTGTACCATAAGGGCTGTGCCCCCAAAGGCGTTGTCGATATATTTATCTGCTATATCCTACATACATAAAATACGAGGGTTCGGGGACCCTAATCAATCATTTTTAGTTCGCAAATTAACAGCCGGCGCATATCGTTTGCGTCCATTCTATGATATTCGATTTCCCATCACAGTACCCATTTTGAACGGCTTGGTGGGGTCTTTAGAATTTACAGCAGCTTCAAGGTATGAATGTGTTTTGTACAGAGCAATGTTCTTATTCGCTTTCGAAACCTTTGCTCGTGTTGGGGAAATAACATCTAGTTCTGGGAAACAACCCGCCATTCAATTGTCGGATATGAAGTTAGTTTGGGTGCGGGGTGTTCAGCAGCTTGAAGTCTCATCCAAACATTTTAAACACAACCTTTCTAAAAGGCCACATGTTATTTGTGTGAGAAGAGGATCAGCCACCTGCTGTGCTGTCACAGCCATAACTGAATATTTGCATCTCAGGGGCCCAGCAGATGGTCCTCTCTTTTGTACTGTTCTAGGGAATTCCTATTTTGAGGGCAGTTTTCGACAAGCAGCTATACAAATCACAATGCAATTTGGACACCTCAAGATACAAAGGCCACAGCTTTCGAATAGGGGCTGCCTCTCACAAGGCAGAGCTAGGTTTTTCAGACACAGTAATTAGGTTCCTAGGGCGCTGGAATAGTAATGCGTTTAGGAAGTATCTAAGGATGTCTGCGTTCTCCGGCTTCAACCTTTGGTTATCATAATAGGTCTTTCTTTCTAATTGCTGCATTACGATATGGGAATGGGTAATGTTTTACATGGCAAAATTTTTTACATGCATGTAAAACTGTACTTCACTATTTTTCTTGTTTGTTCAAGAGAAGCTTTTATTAGGAACATTGTGATTTTTATGGATAGTACATCCTCAGGTTTTATAACATGGGCACAACACAATAAGGTATATAATGTATTATGAGTATGGGTTGTTTGCATTTGCCGATGACCTAAGAGGGTTGTCTGCGTTTGCCGATGCCCCTAGGTACAGATAGAATTATCAGATATCATGGATTTTTGGTAGGGATTATGCCTCCTGAGCATCATATTATTATATTTTTTTTTTCATGAACAAGGCTCCCTTAGCAACATGAAAGTGGGGAAATACTCGATAATACAAGAATTGTTAGAGTAAGGTTTGTGCCGTCCGATGACCTAAGAGGGGTTGTTTGCGTTTATCGATGACCTCACAATCTTACGTTATGTACATCTTAAAAACGGGAAATATTGATAGTTATTGTTTTCATGGCGATGATTTCATATTTCTACTTTCTAAATGGTGAATTGAATCACCATATCAGTGTGCTGCTTTTCTTTTATTTCTGATGGGACAAACCGTGCCGCAATCTTGCCATGTTGTAAAGAAACGATTAAAGGCTGGGCATGCTTGCGCCACGGTTAGATAGCAGTATTGTTGCCCCATTTGCATTCTCCAGTAGGCATGATAAATTTGTTCTTAGTTTGGTGTTTACCTGAGCTTTGAATTGATACCAAATGCATCATTAGAACTGTTTTGGAAACACTCAAATTGGTAAATGCAACATATAAAATTCAGTTGATGTATATGCCATTTATCTTTGTTGTTTGAATAGCCATTAAAATTATCCATGCAAATACAAGAATTAAATTGGCTAGACATGCATTTGATAAATACATTGGATACAACATAGTTGTATCCCAAGTAGCAGCACTGTGTTGGTTGTTTCGTGTTTCAATGTGTAATTAGGAAATAGCGCATGCTTGCAGGGGTGGCCCGATCCTGTATCCATTTTACAGTAGAAATGAACAATTCTTGGTTGTGCCCAGATTATCGAACCTATAACTGTTGGTCCCAGGTTGGCCCGGATAGGTTTGTCAACTAAATTGTTGGATTCCCATCTTGGTAAGGTCTGGGTTGGCCACCCCTGTTTTCATGCGCTGATTCTATTGTGGACAAGCAGCAGGATGGGGTTCACAAGCATAGGGGATCTTATCACCCCTTTGTAGTGATCCTTTTCCTTGCATCAGAGGAGGCGAGATAAATACCCAGCTATCACTATGATAGCGCTCTCTATCGAGCTGCATCCCAAGTGCGCCTCTGCGTTTACCCTTAAGGTGCCCCTGACCGCTTTTGTTCATCACGCGTGTAGCTGGGGAAATATCAGCTCCCTGGTGTGCTAGCGGCTATTTTGTTTGATGCCATTAGCTGATCGGGTGCCTTGTCAGTATGCCTCGTGGTCGCAGAGAAGAAAGTTTGACCAGCAAAAGTCTTCAAAAGTTTCCACCTCCTCCCTCCTTCGCTGCATTGCAATTTTATGTATTGATGATGTTGTTCACCTTTTGCACAACATAGTTGGGCAATATTGTTGCAACATCTGCATTCTCCAGTAGGCATGATAAATTTGTTCTTAGTTTGGTGTTTACCTGAACTTTGAATTTATACCAAATGCATTATTAGAACTGTTTTGGAAACACTCAAATTGGTAAATGCAACATATAAAATTCAGTTGATGTTTATGCCATTTATCTTTGTTGTTTGAATAGCCATTGAAATTATCCATGCAAATACAAGAATTATATTGGCTAGACATGCATTTGATAAATACATTGGACACAACATCTCAAGCAGCAGCACTGTGTTGGTTGTTTCTTGTTTTAAGATAATTAGGAAATAGCGCATGCTTGCAGGGGTGGCCCGATCCTTTATCCATTTTACAGTAGAAATCAACAATTTTTGGTTGTGCCCAGATTATCGAACCTACAACTGTTGGTCCCAGGTTTGTCCGGATTGGTTTGCCAACTAAATTGTTTGATTCCCATCTTGGACAGCTCTGGGGTGGCCACCCCTGTTTTCATGCGCTGATTCCATTGTGGACAAGCAGCAGGATGGAGTTAACAAGCTTGGGGATCTTATCACCCCTTTGTAGTGATCCTTTTCATTACAATAGAGGAGGCTAGATAAACACCCAGCTGTCACTATGATAGCGCTCTTTATCGAGCTGCATCCCAAGTGCACCTCTGCGTTTACCCTTAAGGCGCCCCTGACCGCTTTTATTCATCACGCGTGTAGCTGGGGAAATAGCAGCTCCCTGGTTGGCTAGCGGCTGTTTTGTTTGATGCCATTAGCTGATCGCGTGTCTTGTCAGTATGCCTCGTGGTCGCAGACCAGCAAAAGTCATCAAAAGTTTCCACCTCCTCCCTCCTTCGCTGCATTGCAATTTTATGTATTGATGATGTTGTTCACCTTTTGCACAACATAGTTGGGCAATATTGTTGCAACATCTGCATTCTCCAGTAGGCATGATAAATTTGTTCTTAGTTTGGTGTTTACCTGAACTTTGAATTTATACCAAATGCATTATTAGAACTGTTTTGGAAACACTCAAATTGGTAAATGCAACATATAAAATTCAGTTGATGTTTATGCCATTTATCTTTGTTGTTTGAATAGCCATTGAAATTATCCATGCAAATACAAGAATTATATTGGCTAGACATGCATTTGATAAATACATTGGACACAACATCTCAAGCAGCAGCACTGTGTTGGTTGTTTCTTGTTTTAAGATAATTAGGAAATAGCGCATGCTTGCAGGGGTGGCCCGATCCTTTATCCATTTTACAGTAGAAATCAACAATTTTTGGTTGTGCCCAGATTATCGAACCTAAAACTGTTGGTCCCAGGTTTGTCCGGATTGGTTTGCCAACTAAATTGTTTGATTCCCATCTTGGACAGCTCTGGGGTGGCCACCCCTGTTTTCATGCGCTGATTCCATTGTGGACAAGCAGCAGGATGGAGTTAACAAGCTTGGGGATCTTATCACCCCTTTGTAGTGATCCTTTTCATTACAATAGAGGAGGCTAGATAAATACCCAGCTATCACTATGATAGCGCTCTTTATCGAGCTGCATCCCAAGTGCACCTCTGCGTTTACCCTTAAGGCGCCCCTGACCGCTTTTATTCATCACGCGTGTAGCTGGGGAAATAGCAGCTCCCTGGTTGGCTAGCGGCTGTTTTGTTTGATGCCATTAGCTGATCGCGTGTCTTGTCAGTATGCCTCGTGGTCGCAGACCAGCAAAAGTCATCAAAAGTTTCCACCTCCTCCCTCCTCCTCTGCATTGCAATTTTATGTATTGATGTTGCTGTTCACCTGTTGCACGACATAGTTGGGCAGTACTGTTGCCACATCTGCATTTTCCAGTAGGCATGATAAATTTGTTATTAGTGTGGTAATTACCTGAACTTTGAATTGAAACAGAATGCATTATTAGAACTGTTTTGGAAACACTCAAATTGGTAAATGCAACATATAAAATTCAGTTGATGTATATGCCATTTATCTTTGTTGTTTGAATAGCCATTGAAATTATCCATGCATATACAAAAATTAAATTGGCTAGACATGCATTTGATAAATACATTGGATACAACATAGTTGTATCCCAAGCAGCAGCACTGTGTTGGTTGTTTCGTGTATTTAGATAATTAGGAAATAGCGCATGCTTGCAGGGGTGGCCCGATCCTTTATCCATTTTACCGTAGAAATCAACGATTTTTGGTTATGCCCAGATTATCGAACCTACAACTGTTGGTCCCAGGTTGGCCCGGATTGGTTTGCCAACTAAATTGTTGGATTCCCATCTTGGACAGCTCTGGCGTGGCCACCCCTGTTTTCATGCGCTGATTCCATTGTGGACAAGCAGCAGGATGGGGTTCACAAGCATAGGGGATCTTATCACCCCTTTGTAGTGATCCATTCCTTACATCAGAGAAGGCGAGATAAAAATATTTTTATTCCTGTGCTAGAAAAGAAAAGTATATTATAACCGGGTGCCTCTTTACTTTTTATTCCCTAGATTATTATTGTTATTCACGAATCATTCGACTAAAATCATCCCTAAAGTTTGAGTATTATATCAGATAGAGGATCTATTTAAAATGAGTTTATGAATATAACTTACTCTAATTATTGGCATCTGCAATATGATTAATTGGTATCACTAGTTCGAGCCACTGGTATCCATAGTTTGATTAAATGATATCAATAAAAATCTACTTTCAGAAACATTTTTATTTTGCATATTTCGCCCCAAGGCGGTTCTTCTGTGGCGATTTATTTATGTTGTTGTTTGTTACTTACGGTGTGTATCACTTGTGTCTTTTAATTTTGGATGGCCGTGTGGCCATTTTGTGGGAAAGTAACTGTCCTTATGGCCTTCCTTTATTTAGGTTTCCATTATGGTCTGGTCGCTTGGTGTTTGTGTTTCTTTCCCTTTGGTGTCTTTGATGGGTGGAGTAAGTTAATTGTATCGATTCCTGATCTTTGTTTTACTTCTACTTACGATTCAACAACATTTTTCTTTTAATCTGTTAGTATTCTAGGACTTAGTCCTAAAATGTGCTGCAACAATTTTAAAAATCGGTCAAGACATAATGATTTTATGCCCAAATTAGATCTACATGTAAGTACGGAGTTTCAATGGGCAAAGGAGGTAACTGGAAAAATTATAATTAGTATTTTGACACAGCTTTGAACCATATTCAGATTTTACGGCCAAAAGTGAGTTTACAGTAAGTACCACGTTGTAAGTTTAGTGTATTCTTGCTAAAATAAAACAAAATTTTTTTCAAGGTAAACAGTGACTCATAACTCTGTCAAAATGCAAATTTTATTTTTTCCAGTTACCTCCTTTACCCATTAAAACTCCCTACTTAAGTCTAGTTTTGGCATAAAATCATTATGTCTTGACCGATTTTCAAAATTGTTGCAGTACATTTTAGCACTAACTAATAGAATTCTAATAGCTTAAAAGACAATTGTTGTTGAACTGTAAGTTAAAGGGAAGAAATATGCAAAAATAAGATTTCTGAAAGTAGGTTTACTTATTGGTATCATTTAACCAAACTATGGATACCACTGCCTCGAACTAGTGATACCCAATAATCATATTGCCGATGTCAATAATTAGAGTTAGTTATATTCATAAACGCATTTTAAGTAGATCCTCTAACGGATATAATACTCAAACTTCAGGGATGATACCAAGTCGAATGATTCGTGAATAACTATAATAATCTAGGGAATAAAAAGTAAAGAGGCACCCGATTATAATGTACTTTTCTTTGCTAGCAAAGGGATAAAAATATTTTTTTTTTGTTGCATGTCCGGTAGTTTTTTCTGCTCAGGAATAATCATTTAGAACTTTTTCCTTTGAAAGCGCCCATCTGCAAAGAAAATCGAATATTCAATATAGCAATGTATTATGTCAAATCCCAATATGAGTTTGCAGCTAAATCGTTAAATCAGACAGATAGCGCACTTAACCACCAGGCCCACTAGCCAGAGGTTAAAAAACCAGTTGGATAAACTGGGTGGAACCATAGAATGACATCGAATTAGGCCCCAGTCATCTGATAAATGTTTCATTTTCGTTTCTGAGGGCACTATCTCCATATCGAGTGAACTAGCTCCTTGTCGAGAAGACTAGCTCGGACAGTAGTTTCGTTATAAGTCGCAAGTTACGTAATCACGGCCAAATTCTTTTGCTTATTTCCTCAACCTTGTTTCATCTCTGTAGTTTTTGATCTGTATGTTCTCGGAGATGTTACACTGATGAGTTAGGAAGCCTTCACGCGGACTAAACAAAATTAGTGTATACCGCGACAGAGGTAAGGGCGAGGATTATAGCCATGTAAAATCGATTTTAGCCCTTCCACTGGCCGTTCTAAGGTGGTTCCTCTGTGGCGGTTTATTTATGTTGTTTGTTACTACCCACTGTGTGTATCACTTGTGTCTTTTTATTTTGGATGGCCATTTGGCCATTTTGTGAGAAAGTAACTGTCCTTATGGCCATCCTTTGTTTAGGTTTCCATTATGGTCTGGTCGCTTCATGTTTGTGTTTCGTTCCCTTTGGTGTCTTTGGTGGGTGGAGTAAGTTAATTGTATCGATTCCTGATCTTTGTTTTACTTCTACTTTTCAAACTTTCCATGTTTCAATTTCACTAGGGGTGTTGCATCTGGGGATGTGAAGGGCGTACTTTTGGCGGAAAATGAAAAATCGTCGGCCAAAATCTCCGTGTTGACATAAATTGACAATTTTTCAGGTCCGTGATAAAATGTTTCCTTTCATTCATACTCCAGCGCAACAAATTTCAATGGGTAAAAAGTTAAGTCATTTCTTTGTGGCACTGCATTGCTGGATTTTTTTTTTATAAATTGCTTACAAAGAAAAAAAATGGTGATAAAACTCTTCGAGACCTACCTTTGTTTACAAGTTTCCTGGTGATGGAGCTAGCTCGAGAGTTCCCGGATGTGTCGAGGGAACAAATTTTCATTGACTCATTTTCGAGCTAGTTCCCCTGATTACCACCCGTGCATTAGAGCCGCCTCAATGAGTAAGATTTTTTAAAATAAATATTACATATTGTGAAAAATTTGTAAACTTGTTTCGTTTTCTTCGAGGCACTCATGCTCACGAGACACCGGTAATAAAGATAGAATATTAATTTTGTCATTGTTTTAAGCGACTTCCGGAAAAAGACGAAAAATAAACAATTACATATCTCTGTATGTATCCTTCATACAAAGGATCTTATGAATAAAAATCCACTGCAATTGAAATACCAATTCACCTTATTTAAATATATCCTGTTTCAGCACTAAAAGTAGTTATTGTCACCAGCAAGACGGGTACCCTAAGACACCTATCTCCATTTCCGGAAATCACGCAGACGCGCACCTTACGTTTGCGATCATCGAGACGGTTAGGCGTGTTATTCTGTCAGTCTGTCAGTCTCAGTCTGTCCGTCCGTAACCCGTTTGTGAAAATTGGTGGTAGTGACTTAACCGCTTGGAATATTTAAACAATTTTTGGCATACTGATAGATATCAATGAGATCTAACCAATGAACTTGCGAAATATTACATTCCATTTAGTATAGCCTCGCCGAGGCGAAAAATGTGAAAATTTCGAACTGCTTCTCCTCGGAAACCGTTGGGCCGATTGAAGTCAAATTTCATATGGAGCCTCTATGGGATGGGGGAAACCAAAATTTGCTCATGGGGACCAGGTCACATGACCAAAATGGCCGCCAAGCCATATATGGTCTGTCTGTCTGTCCGTCCGTAACCCGTTTGTGAAAATTGGTGATAGTGGCTTAACCGCTCGGAATATTTAAACAATTTTTGGCATACTGATAGATATCAATGATATCTAACCAATGAACTTGCGAAATATTACATTCCATCTAGTATAGCCTCGCCGAGGCGAAAAATGTGAAAATTTTCGAACTGCTTCTCCTCGGAAACCGTTGGGCCGATCGAAGTCAAATTTCATATGGAGCCTCTATGGGATGGGGGAAACCAAAATTTGCTCATGGGGTCCAGGTCACATAAACCAAAATGGCCGCCAAGCCATATATAGTAAAAACCCTTCAAAAATAGTCTTCTCCAGAACCACTGGGCAGATTTCCACGAAACTTGATAAATAGCAACTGGGACATAGGCCAATCATAAATTGCTAAAAAGTCGACCCTGGGTTGACATTGACCTTCTTTGTGCCTAGGTCAAACTTTGACACATATGCTTTTGTATTGGAAAAGTGAGAATGCATTTTATCCTGCAAACGATTCAGAATACAGTACTAAAGTATAAGATATATTTTTGCTCCTTACGATAAGCCGCATTTATTGGGGGAACCGTTTTAGGTCCAGGTCACATGACCAAAATGGCCGCCATACCCATATATGGTAACACTCATAAAGCTAAAAGCATCCGGCGGGTCTTCAGCTGAAGCACTGGTTACTATCCTAGTAAAGCTTGGCACCCCTGAAAAGTGGATCTAATCCATCTTAGTAGCAACGCTAAGCCGAAACAGTAGCGTAGACTTACAGTTGACCATCGTACAGTATCTGAAATCGGAAGCTGCTGTTACTGTACGCCCAAAAATCGTTAGCTGCTTTACATGATATTTAGAAATAACACAAAAAATCAATAAAATTCATTAATGACACTTTTGTTGAACACATGTTTTGGAAGGTAAGAGACGTTTCTTTTTAAATTTGCTTCGATTTGCAATCATAATGCGTCCTGTTCTTCACAATATAACGATTCTGATGCCGCATCAGTGATTTATCTCATCCTCGGTTGCGGCGATCGTTACTATTTTACATTTTGTCTGTCATGTGGTCAGTTTACACATGTAATAAATTAGTGAGAGCCAAATAAGGTTATAAACCAGCATATCTCAATACCCGTTTACTAGTTCTATATTCCTGCCATCAAAATAATAACTGCTTTGTTCAGGGCCTATCATGTTGGCGACTGTACGATTAGCTGCTAGCTTCGTTTGTTTCTTTGTTCGATCAGCTGCGATTATCACTGCCTGCATGTTTTGATTAGAGACCTAATTTAGCCTTGAAATATCCCATTTGGATAACTTGATTGAATCACGCCTGTACATAGAAACGGTAAAAATTGCTATCGGAGTCAGAATGGTGATACTACGACCACTATGTATAGGACCCACGATACAGGAAGCTAGTCCCTAGCATTTTCACCAAAGAGGAAACTTAGCTACAGTATCCCCACTACCTTGAGCCGTGGAAATGTTCGGATCGGGAGGAGCATTCCAATCTCTACTGGCCCGAGGGAAGAATGGATTTTTGTGAATGTCATTTCTTGAACGCCATTGAATGATGATTTCTACACCTTCTAGCTGGGAGAACAAGGTCATCTGTTTGAATGCTTGCAGCACCCTTTAGACGTTTGTTATACAGAATTGGCATACTGCCTCTTCTCTCTCTGGTGAAAGAATGTGCCTTGTACTAGTTATGCGATAGACTGATAGCAAGCGGTTGGTAGCTCTGCTTCATAGCGTAGATTGCGGGTTTTGTTTGTTTGTTTGTATTGGAGTTTAATGGCCCAGTCAACACTATTTAGGTCATTTTTGAGCCGGTCAGTTTACCTATCCACACTTTTCCTGGGCAGGCTCATACGTAAGTAGCTGATCAGTATAGCGCACATTCTTTTGCCAGAAACTTACAATTGCCCTTCTTGAATCAACGGAAGGGAGAGAATGACCGTAGAAAAGATTTAATTCTCCACGTAAGAATGTTGCCGACCCCGGCAGGAATCGAACCCGCGTCCTCCTGATCACCAGTCAGACGTGCACCCGACTGAGCTACCGAGGCCGGCCGTAGATTGTGGGTACTCGTTTAAACGCAATATTATAAGTACAAAATATTCAGTACAAGTTTTGTCTTTTTGTGTTTCAGTCTTACGCGTTTATGTTCGATAGCCGGAAAGGCCCGTCAACGGGCTACGGTTTATTTCGCCTGTATCCCGTAAACGATAAAAGATGCCAGCAACAGTTGTCGTCTGCTTTGTTGTCTGTCGGGTACTGTTAAAGTTATTGTTGCTCCTCAAGGAGCAGTTTGATCAGGATCCACATTGTTTGCCTACATATACAATATGTTAAAAGTTGGCAAGAGTGGTGGGTTGCAGACGACCTAAACCGTAGACATTTTCAGGTGAAGTATTTTTTTACTTGACATCTTACAGCCCCCATTGGGGCTTGAAGAAATAAATGGGCTACATGATGCTTCCACGCAGAGCTGAATCTGACCGCACACGAGTACTGGTAAACCGCTTAGAGGATCTAAGCCTGCCCAGGCAAAGAATTGCGAGTTGGATCGTCCATGCTTATAAACCCTATTGGTGTCATTGGCCGACAGGGCTTGTGATGTCATTTCATCTCAATTTCGGGTAAAAGTCCCACAAAATTGGAAGCAACGTCTCCAAAATGACCTTTATAGTGTTGACGGGGACGTTTAACATCAAATCAAACAAAACAAACTTGACATCTTAAGAGGGTTCAAATTGACCGCACCTATACTTGTCTACAGTAGATAGCCCTGACTTGAGTTTGTTTATTTGTTGGTATTTGAGTTCAACGGCCGATGCAACGCAATTTAGGCCATTTTCCACACATTTCCCGTAAGCGATAAACCAGTACAGTGTACATACTTTCACCTGAAACTGCCAACTGTCCTTCTTGAAACAGCCGAAGGGAGAGAATGTCCGTAGGAAATTTATTTGAATTGAGGGTTTACGTCCCCGTCAACACTGTATAGGCAACTTTCAATTTTGTGAGACTTTTACCCGATATTGAGATGAAATGACTTCTCAAGCCCTGCCGCTCAATGAAACCAATAGGGTTTAAATGCACGGACGGTCCGACTCGCACCACCTTTTCTGTTTGGCGGGCTTACAAGAACTCATGTGCAGTCGGTTTCAGCTCTGCGTCGAAGCATTATGCAGCCTAGTCTATTTCTTCAAGCCCCGATGGGCGGGGGCCGGAAGATTTCATGATCAGTCTCATGAAAGAATGCTGCCGACCGCAACAGGTTTCGAACCCGCGTCCTGCTGCTCCCTAGACACGACTTGAGACTTAAACTATTTCGTTTAATCAAGAATTTAAGCAAATAGCGTGGACCCTGATCAGACGGCAGTCTGCAGCATCTCACATGGGTCTGTTTGCCAAAAGGCAGTGGCTGGTTTCTGCGTCTTTTTAAAATAGTCACAGGCTCAAGCTAACAGTCCTCATGCACCTTATTTGTGTATACTCAAATAATACTAACTAATTTTGCTGGAGTTGATTTTTTCCATGTTGAAATCTATAATTGCGAAGGGACGAGTTGGGTGGATGAGGTCGTTTTAAGAAATCGCTTTCGAAGTTGACGTCATTATTCATTAATCCATTCGCGCACGATATCAAAGCAGGTGCTTTATTTTTGTTTACATTTCTTCTGGGTGGTTGGGCGAGGCAAAGGTGATGTGTATCTCCAGCTGATATTGGTTTACAGTTGTGCGAGGCCTGTCGTCATTACAGCAGGTAAGGGTAGAAGGGGAATATTGTCACTTCTTCTAGTTTCTACACGTCCGTTCATTTTTCTCCTCTCTCCCTTGCTTTCTTCTCTTCTACTATCTCTTCTGTCTCTATTCATAGGCCTACTTTTTTCTCGGAGAAGACACAAAATGACCCATAGGGTTGATATGTCGTTAAACCCCAAACCAACAAATCCCGCAAGCCTGTCAGCTATGTGAGGTAATTAAAGTTATGTCCCTTTGAAAGCGTATTGAAAATATGAGACGAAACACAACAACCAATAAAAAATCTAAAAATTCTGATTTTTGTTGTTGTTGTTGTTGTTGTTGATTTTGGTCATTTGACATATTTCACACATTTTTACATGGCCCCCGTCCATCGGGCCTTGAAGAAATAGATGGGCTGCATGATGCTTCCACGCAGAGCTGAAACCGACCCGCACACGAGTACTGGTAAACCGCTTAGAGGATCTAAAATAGAAGTGAAGGCAATGGTCAGGAATCGGCTCCCATCAGAGGCCCCAAAGGGAAAGAAACACAAACATGGAACAACAGACCCTAATGGAAACATCAACAGCGGAAATCCAAAAAGGCAGTTACTTTCCAACAAAATAGCCAACTGGCTATCCAAAACAAAATAATATAAGCGACAAACCACATGAACCATAAACAAAAATAAACCGCGACTGGGCGGCTTAAATCGATTTTACCTGGCCACAAACCTCGCCCTTACTTCCGTCGCGATTCAGACAATTTGTTCAGTCCGCATGAAGGTCTCCTAACTCATTAGTGCAACATCTCCGTGAACACAAAAATCAAACAACCACAGAGAAACTGCCCAGGCAAAGCGGTGCGAGTCGGACCGTCCATGCTTATACACCCTATTGGTTTCATCTGGCGGCAGGGCTTGAGATGTCATTTCATCTCATTGTCGGGTAAAAGTCCAACAAAATTGGAAGCAACGTCACCAAAATGACCTTTACAGTGTTGACGAGGACGTTAAACCTCAAATCAAACAAACAAACAAAAACATTTTTTGCGAAACAACGTTCCAAGTACCTGTGCACTGAATGTACATATACACACACACATGTAAAGTCAGCTTGCTGTGACGAAATCATTATGACGTCATTTGAATTGAATGCCGCCGCATTTGACTAAGCTCTCTCTCTCTCGTTTTGTGCGTGCGTATGTATATGTATGTATAGCTGTATGTATAAGAGAGAGAGAGAGAGAGAGAGAGAGAGAGAGATAAACGGGTGACACTCAGATCGCGAATCTGTAAACTTCAAATGATAAAATTTATTTTTTATGACTGTTAACTCACTCTCACTCTTTTTATCTGATTTTGACACTGCAATATCGCGCATCCATTTTTTTTCAACCAGGCCTTAGGTTGAATCTCTCTCTCTCTCTCTCTCTCTCTCTCTCTGGGCTTCTTTACACCGAGGTCCTGTCTCCGTATGGCATTAGCTGTCGGTGGGATGTAAAAATGTAATTGACTCTCTCTCTCTCTCTCTCTCTCTCTCTCTCTCTCTCTCTCTCTGGGCTTCTTTACACCGAGGTCCCGTCTCCGTATGGCATTAGCTGTCGGTGGGATGTAAAAATGTAATTGACTCTCTCTCTCTCTCTCTCTCTCTCTCTCTCTCTCTCTCTCTGGGCTTCTCCAAAATTTCGGATGGGTCTTTAAACCGAGGCCCAGTCTCCGTATGACCTCAGCTGTCGGTGGGATGTAAAATGTAATTCTCTCTCTCTCTCTCTCTCTCTCTCTCTCTCTCTCTCTCTCTCTCTCTCTCTCTCTCTCTCTCGTTTCGTGCGTGCGTACATACATGTGTGTTTATGAGAGAGAGAGAGAGAGCGAGAGAATGAGAGAGAGAGAGAGAGAGCGAGAGAGAGAGACAGAGAGAGAGAGAGAGAGAGAGAGAGAGATATTTCACGGGTGACATCTGTAAACTTCAAATGATGATTTTTTGTTAACTCTCTCTTACTCTTTTTCTCTTATTTTGATTTTGACACTGCAATAACGCTCATCCATTTTTTTTCAACCTGGCCTTTGGTTGAATCTCTCCTCCCGTCCCGTCTCCGTATGGCCTTAGCTGTCGGTGGGATATAAAAATGTAATTGACTCTCTCTCTCTCTCTCTCTCTCTCTCACTCTCTCTCTCTCTCTCTCTCTCTCTCTCTCTCTCCATCTCTCTCTCAAACGCACAACCAAACGAATGAACGGACGAGCAAACTGACTGTTATTGTTTTCTGGAGAGATTCATAGTATTCAATTATACTTTCACTTTCAACGCAGTAATCATTGTAACAATTCTGAACTTTCTTCATTAAGAACCACTCTTTATGTATTATTAGATCCCCGATACAGTTACACACTCTCGAGGAATTTTCCCTCTAAGGTGTAAGAAGCCCCAATTTTAATTTCTCTTCCTAATTAGTTATCTGCATAATATTGCAGTTAACGGACTTAAACCCCTTCCCCATTTTCGTGCCCAACACCCTAGTATTATCTATATTATTCTGAATTTCCCGGTAGCAAACACAGTTATACTTCTGAGTCTGCCTCAGTGGAAATATTAATGTACAGGGAGCATAACACTTGACCAAGAACAGTCCTTTGTGGGACCCCAGACAAAAATGTAGCTCACATTAACAACAACTCGCTGTTTTTGTAGCAAAGACAGTAACCCATCCGATTGAGAGCCTCTCCCCCCACCCCCAATGCTGTAACAAAATACCTGCCGGCAAATCAGTAGTTCTCGAGGGTGATGGTGGTGGTGGTGGTGGTGGTGGTGTGTGTGTGTGTGTGGGGGGGGGTGTATCGAATCAAAAACCTTCTGGAAGTTCCGCCATCCAAGTATTCTCACCAAATCATTCATAATCGAGCTCAACTGAGTTTCGTACCTTATTTGCTAGTTATTCCTTCAGGTTCATCAGGTCCTAAGACCTTTAGATGTGTTCAAGCCTTTAAGTTACTTGATCACTCCTTCCGATGACACAACAAAATTATCCATGAAAGGGGCCGATCTTCCAGTCAATGGAACCTCCTTGAACTCAGTTTTATTACATTTATTATTATTATAGCTATGGTTTCGTTTTTAAGACTGCATAGTGGACGACTCCTTTGAGGTAGTTCTAAAGAGCACTCATAATATTTGTTTGCTCAAATAACTCGTTAGAACCGCCTTGGTATACGAGTATATATGTTTGCTCAAACACATAGATTGTGGATACACATTAGAACCGCCTCGTCGAGGCCGTTCTAACGAGTTACTACAATGTATATTTGTAGTAGAAATATTGAAACTTTCATTTTTTGTCTGAAATTTTCATTTGTGGTGGTATATTTTCCAATATATTTCAATAGGCGTGTTTTGGTAACGTACGCGACATTGAGCTGACATCTCAAGCCCTTCTGTCCAATGAACCCAATAGGGTTTATATGCATGGATGGTCCGACTCGCACCACCTTCCTGGGCAGGCTTTGAACCCTCTTAGCAGTTTACCAATGGTCTCAGTTCTGCGTGGAAGAATAATATAGCCATATCTATTTCTTCAAGCCCCGAAGGGCGGTGGCCAACTAGCCCATGTAATAACACCCATGCGTACCCAAATGCAGAAAAATAAATGGTGTTTATAACCAGTGCTTCAGCTGAAGTGCACGACCCGCCGGATGCTTTTAGCTTTATGAGTGTTACCATATATGGGTATGGCGGCCATTTTGGTCATGTGACCTGGACCTAAAACGGTTCCCCCAATAAATGCGCCTTATCGTAAGGAGCAAAAATATATCTTATACTTTAGTACTGTATTCTGAATCGTTTGCAGGATAAAATGCATTCTTACTTTTCCAATACAAAAGCATATGTGTCAAAGTTTGACCTAGGCACAAAGAATGTCAAGGTCAACCCAGGGTTACCATTTTAGCACTTTATGATGGGCCTACGTCCCAGATGCTATTTATCAAGTTTCGTGGAAATCTGCCCAGTGGTTCTGGAGAAGACTATTTTTGAAGTGTTTTTACCATAAATGGCTTGGCGGCCATTTTGGTCATGTGACCTGGACCCCATGAGCAAATTTTGGTTTTACCCATCCCATAGAGGCTCCATATGAAATTTGACTTCAATCGGCCAAACGGTTTCCGAGGAGAAGCAGTTCGAAAATTTTCACATTTTTCGCCTCGGCGAGGCTATACTAAATGGAATGTAATATTTGGCAAGTTCATTGGTTAGATCTCATTGATATCTATCAGTATGCCAAAAATCATTTAAATATTCCAATCGGTTAAGTCACTATCACCAATTTTCACAAATGGGTTACGGACGGACAGACAGACTGACAGAATGACACGGTGATTTTAGGGCACTCTTAGAAAATCAACCGACTTCAGTCGGTCGCTTTTTCTGCGGGTCGTGCAATATTAATATTAAACTACTGTTCAAAACATCACAACCAGCTCGTCGTATCCTTGTATCCTTGCAGTCATTGTCAGTACAGCACTTGCGGTATCGGCGTATGTTGTTTATATCTCGCCCAGTGAAAATATCTTTGAGATAGTTCCGTTAAAAATACCATCACGAAAACACGCCTATATAATGTTGATCCCCTTGAACCCTACTTTTATATAGTAAAACTGGGGTTTCTGGGGGGTATACCTTATTTTTCTTATTTCTGCTCTAAAATATAGATTGTGCGTACTCGTTAGAACCGCCTCGACGATCTATATTTTGAGCAGATTTAAGAAAAAGATCA